>OX104070.1:12702859-13057868 GCA_944474145.2 Dicrocoelium dendriticum
ACACAGACTGTGAGTCCCACCAATGCAGGTAAGTTCATCGTTCCTTTGTTTGTTGAAGTGTATTTGTTTGCCGCTGAGAAATATAGGGCTACCGTGCATATTGCTGTTAATTTATTGAGTGACTCTAAATCATGTAATTCTTCAGCTGACGGAGAGTTTGACTGCATTCTTGTTCCTTGTAACATGCTGATGCAAGTTCAAACAATGGTTGTACATGCGTTGTGATCTCGTCTGTTATTGGCTTAAAGTCTATGGAGCTTATTGGATTTTGGATGGCAGCAACTGAGCATTTTCAGACAAGATTAATTCAGCTATTACGTCACAAATTGCTCTCAATGTATGGGAGCCAGAATGGCAAATGAGAACAAGATTTGTTGATTTTATTTTCAAGTTTGTATACTTGGTGGATGAAAGGCAATTCGTTTCGTTTATTTGCTTTAGGAACTACAGTTCGCATGCTGTCTGAAGTTCTGTGCACCGTGGCTAAGGCGCGATTTTACGGCATTTTATTTGCGATGGTCATCTGAGATTTGGTTGCGCTTCATTCTTTTGCTGCCCAGAACTTCCAGAAATATTCGAACTGTGCATTATGTACTTCTAAGTAGAGGGGAAGAATAGGGAACGGATTCTGTATGCTTTCTTGACTGATGCTGTATCTATACTATTATTGGTTTACCGAAGTGTGCCGAGGTTAGATGACGGAATGAGCATAGCAAAATGGATAGATTTACTTTGAGCACATTTAGTTGACAAATTTGTTCTCGCAGCTCCCGTTTGCATGGCAGTATTTATTTATATCCATCTCCTCAAATACTGTTACATTTGTGCCGAGAACAATAAACAAATTTGATGTTTTCTAGCGACAATTTTGGCGAATTTTGGCTGCTTTCTTTGTCTGATACCAAATGGCACACTAGGCTAATTGGCAATATTTTGGCCATAAATTAACCTGGATTTAGCATGCTCGAGGCTATGGTGCGTGAAGTCTCCGCAATATGGGTATGTACAATGTTCGTGTAGATTATTTCTGTCTTAGCAATTTTGAGTATATATTTTGTCCTAAAACTAAATGTTATCTAGCGCACCTCCCGGTTGCAGAATTCCGATATCGGGGTTGCCTATATCTCGATAACTTTTCTGATGTTCGCATAAAACATGTAGTAGATCCAACTGATAACGCGCAGATAATGAATATCCGTGGATAGAAATTGACAAAATTTATAACCACAGTCAGTTATTGTATACCATAGACGTAACATAAGCACAACTTTTAGAAAGTTATTAAGCACTGAATTCAAACCCAGTAATTAAGCATTGTAATCAGAGAAACCAGCAGCACTATTTAGATCTGTCACATGTATTCGGGTAAACACACAGTAGTCACAAGCAAATGAGGACACAATGGTTAAAGACGCACGGCTTGACATCTTGAAGTTTATGTCGTACGTAGTGAGAAATTGTACAGCCAGGTAGTCATCGAAAACCTCTCGACCAGGAAATGGACGTCAGATATTTCAGGCTTGTTTACGCGCCGGAAATCGGTTGCTAACTCCTGCTCACCCTTTGTCACACCAAGACTGTCTTCGCTCTTCAGAAGTGTTGTTGAAGTTTATACATCCAGAATGAGGCTCAGATTACAATGGATCAATTGGGGCAATCATTCGGCAGCTAATCTTTCTACACTATATGAATTTCTGCCGCATGTGTGTACTATAATTTTAATACATTTTGCTTTTGCAATAACTGTACGCTCTGTGCCGAACCAAAGTAATCGTTGGTGTTATTTTTTCACTCCTCACTTAGGGTAAGCGGTCAGCATTTTGGTTGAATATTACAGCAATTGTTCGTTCATTATCAGTTCTTACATCATTAAAACAGCCTCCACTATTTTGCTTCCATTTTAATGTTTTAAGTTGGAATAGTTCTCAGCAGGAAATTCTTACCTTCGTGATCGCAAATTATTATTGCTGCTGGAAGTATCATGGGCCGCCATATCTATATCAGCTTTACAATGGAGACGAGGCTCACACAAGTTTTGTATATGCGTGGACGTGGAACACGCGCACGTCAAACCTGGCTCACGAACTGTATATCTGACGGCCGGATGTTCCAGTGTGTAAAAACAATTGTGACCATATAAGTTCCATTGGTCTATGCAACTGCTTTGACCGGCAGGACGCTGTGCGGTACTTCAATTTTACGCTTGGCTTGAGTGTAGAAACGGAAGTGGCAACGCGCGCAAAATTATCGCTTGCAAATTCGGCTGGTTTCCCGGTACCGAAAATTAGACAATATGATATAATGCCTCATGTAGAACTTGTCTTCAAATGAGTGCAGATATTATGGTTTATTCAACAAAATGAAATTTATCACACTACAGTGAATGTGGGAATATGGTGGACTGGTGTAACAATCTGAGGTAAAAATAAAATCCAAAAGTTGATGAACACTTAGTGAAGTTGTTGAGCTGGTTCGAATAAGCTGCGTAGAATAAAAGAAGTAATAAAAGAAGATAATCTTAGCACTGATGCCGTGGTGTTGTTCGGAAAGTAATGACAAAATACCTTGACTTTGACATTCTAGTTTGGAACTAAATATATCAGAAAATTGCTGTGTCAAATATGTGGGATGACAAGAGAATTCCAAGAAAATAATTAAAGCGCTATTCTTAATTAGTATCATATGAACCACATCTTTATTAGTTTAAAGATTAGAGCCAATTTCATGCCGATTTCACATTCCTAATTTCAAGCTTGTTTGCTTCGTCTTTGATGCTTTACCATCAAATATTGTGCGCTATGTTCATAAATGCTTGAGTACAAGGGAAGCTGTAATTACATTCGTTGTTTTCTATTTAAAATGGAATAATCCTTTGCAATGCTATAGGATATATTTGAAGAAAACTTACAGAATTCTTGAATTAATTAAGAATGCTGAATATTTTAAAGTTCTGTAATTCTTTTCAATACTTGATTTACAATAAATTGGTTAATAGATATTAGTGATAAATTTTCTAATTGTTCTTTGATTGCAAATTAAAATCTCTTTGTATTAGTAGTTACTATTTTTTCCTTTTATACTTTTGCACTTGTTCCGGTTGGGCTAGAACAATTGCACCCTTTTAAAAGTAGGTTATTTTCGGAAATAGGTAGTTTAATTGGATAGGGCCCGTGGTCCATATCCGTTTTATAAAATGAGATGATTGTTGCAGTGATCACAATCGTGTCTGAAATTGCACATTTTAGAGAAGATTTCATGTAATCCTTGAGGGATCAAATTCTAATCGTTATGATGTCAAACTGCCTGTATGGAGCCAGAAATTACTCCTTGTGGCTTTTCGACATCTCAGTTTTATATGGGAATGTTGAAAATGCAGCATAATCGTTTTGAATATGTTGACAGTATCCTTGTTTGTATGTGCATGTTCACTCTAAAGCTCAAAGCATGCTTGTTCCGAGTTAGCTTACTATTATGTAACAGCGACCATAGATTTAATACGCGATTAAAAATACACGGTGTTGCTAATATTTTGCTTCTTTTATATAATGGGTTTGAATACTGGTTGTACTTACATTACTTATGTCTCGAGCATTTAGTATGTAGGTGGTATACGTAAGCATGAAGTCAGATTCTCCAAAGTATTATCCAATGAAAAGTTCACGGAAAAGGTATAGTGTAAATTTAATTGCACTTTCCTCTGACTCAAGTGAAACTTACAGTTTGGGGACGCTATGGGAAAAGTCGACTGGACGCCAATTTGTTCATGGATGTCACTTGAATCTTAGCAGCACATCTGGTCTTAAACCAAGTGCTTATAATGCAATTACAATTTAAAATCGGGTAGCCTATAGTAGAAGTACATCTATGGCATTGTTAGCCTAAGTGCCACTTGGATTTCCCGAGGTTCCCTTTGGATAAACGAAAACCTTTTATACTGGCGTTAAGATTTGCTCAAATTTGAGTAGCAAATAAAATGCCCCTTAGTACTTAAGTCTAGAAATCTGCATTTCTATGATGTTCGCCTTGGATTCGGACGCAGCAAAGCATATACTTTTCCGAGATATATGTGTTTCTGCTGTTAAAATCAGTGGAAATACATAAGGCCGCTTCATTAGGTTGGACTGAAGACAACATCCTTGGTCCCGACCTAATAATATTAGAACAAATTACACCACATTTAACAGCCTTGAATAGGAAAATACAAGACGTCTGCATCAGGCAAATGCGAACAAGCAAACTATGTTTTGGTCCTTTTCACGAATTAATTTACTACATGGCGCTGATGAACCATTTGCTAAAGATGCATCATTAGTCGCATCCCCATATATTATAATGTTTATTTTGATATCACTGATCTTTCCCTTGGTTTGGTTGCCTTCTGTGAATTGAGTTTGGTGTCGTGATTCTAATTTAACAAATATTTGTCTGAATCCATCGGGATAGTTTTATGGCTGTTTCACTACAAACAGCAAGTCGCACGACTGAAACTGCACAACTATGTCTAACTTTTAGAATAGCCATACATTTTGAGTTTATCGTGGTTTTGCGTTCAGTTCATGGCGCAAAGTTATTGGAAAGAAATTCGCGTGCAATTTACAAAAGTGCGTGCTTATTACCCGAACTTTAGTTCAGCATCGCAGCTTACGCGCACCAATCAATCAGCAATATTAAATCTTTTTTTAGGCTTTCCACTGATATTCAATGGGTGCAACAGTGTTTGCATTTCATTTAGCAAGAATCCCGCTTACTGCAAGCCCTATCCAGGTATACAATATAAAAAATTCTCTTTTAATTTATACAGGGCCGTGATGCAATATATCTTCAAAAAGCAGGCCTAATCACGTCCATGTTGTGTTGTTAAATTTACGAGGCATTTTTCTAAGTGCTCATCTGGAACGTTCGCAAAAGGCGTGCTGGGGTTTAGGGGGATTTGGTATGTGGTTCACTAAATGGATATGCTTGAATTGGTCTACGGGCCGCATTGTACGACTTGTTAGAAGGCCGGCTGGATATCCGTGTGTTCGTGTTGGGTTCCCTATGAGGAATATTAATTATGTTTGGTTTTGCAACGTTTTTTTAAGCAATAAATTTACTCTGCCGAATGAATCCGTGTAGAACTCAAAGAAATAGATGTGACGAATTTCTATGAATATCGACGCCATGTAATTTGAAATGTATCCTTAAGGAAATCATGTTCAACCTTAGATATTTCAGGATGGACACTAGCGTTTTCAATTTGGATCCAGCGGTCGTGTACACTTCTGAAGTGATGCGATATTTATACACTGACACACCTCAAATATGCACATATTATCATATATGATCAAAAAGAGTAGGATGAGATTGTTGGTTTGGATGTCGTCAATTTATATAACCACAATTGGGTGGCGTCCTTGCCTGCTGGAACCATCCTGCAAGCCTTATGGAAATACTTGGATGGTTTAAAAAGGACAATATTTTGTTAAGAGGGAAGGTAAAAGCGCTCTGAAATAAGGTAATAAATAAATAAATTGTATATTTCCTGAAGATGCACGAAGCTGTTCCCTAGAACGAAGAGATAAAATAATGAAGCGAATTTTGCATGACATTTCATTAACATATTTTCCGAGATAAACGTGGGCTTAATTGCAAATTAGTTAACACAAGGAAATAAGAATCGATCTGCTATTTTTTCCTGCCAATGGATTAGGATTCTTTAAAATCTGCTGACAGGTATTTGGAACGAGAAAAATGTAAGGAAATGGGCTGTTGTCCGAAATAATATGTACATGTGTTTCGAACAATTATCCAGGCACCATGGATACCGTTTTCAAATGCGTTATCTAAGGATTTAATGTCCCGAAAATCACACTCACGTTTTAAAGGGTTGAATGCTTATTAATAGCAAACTGAAGATAGCAAATTTAATAGCATATTATAATATCACTTGAAAGTGTTGTAAGAAAGCTTTGAGTATTGAGTTGGAAAGAAATGTATCGAATATATGTCTTTCAAACATATGAGAACACCGATTTCTAGACTGCGAATCTAAACATTTATGATTCTCTATAGAAAAGATAGGTTCAGCTTCATTATCCCAAGCCAAACTGGGTCAAATCCAAGTTAAGCATATCAATTTCTGAATGTGAAGTTTGAGGAATAACAGCGTAGCGTTTTTTAAGCGTCTCAGGAAGTAATCAACATTGAGCTGTTCAGCTTTCCGCAAATTAGACTGTACCATTGAACAGTATTACATTCACGGCGATACTAATGTTTTGTAAATCCATGTATGCGATTCCGTAAGTAAAAATTACGACAGATTTAACCGACGGTCTTCATGGCTTTCGTTTCAAGGTCATCCTGAATGAGATGTAAGGATTCCTGAGAATTGCACGTGGTTGTGAGTAGACAACTTTAATGTCATTAGCAAACATTGATGCAAAATCGTTTCTTATTCTCTGGAATACATCAGTAAGATAACTAACATAAAGAAGTTGACAAATAACACACCATTGAATCAATCTACTAGCGATAGCTTTCGGTTTAGAGAAATGTACGCCAATGCGCGCAACCAGCTCCTTGAAAGCTATGTTTAAAAACAGCCAAGAAACATCGGTTCTCCAATGCCTATAGCCTTCTGTTTTTTCAATAAACTTCGGTGAATCATTCCATTAAATGCTTTTTACATATCCAGCAACAAGGTTACGACACTGTTTCCCTTGTCAGTAGTAGCCGTTTGTGGTTTTCTGAGTAACATTTTGTATGACTAAACGTATTTGCACCATGTTAGTATTCTTCCTTGATTAAGGTGACAGTTGGTTGGAAGTTAACATTTGGGAAACATATTGACTGTGATTGTCGGGGTCACGATTAGTAAAAAACTGAAAACCGTAACAACTTGAATTTGTTGCATTCGTACACTTTCTGATACACTGGCCTCAAAACTGGTGCTCCTCAACGTACGAACAATCAGCAATTAAGCAGGTATGCAACACCAACAGCTGCGAAGTAAACCTGAGAAAATTAGTGGTAAAGAAATGCGGAGAACATAAATCACTGCCAAGCTCTCATATGATGATATTGGTGAGTTATAAAATTAAAAAGGAAACGACAACAAACTATTTTCGTACAATCATGATTCATTTTAAATGGCCTTGCATAACGCCCTTAAATAGTTAGTCTATTGATTAGTATGCAAACATTCACCAGTGATTTCAGTATATGTTACCCGTGTGTGTATATAACTTGATTGTTACTCGTTGATTGTACAAGGTTTCATTAAAAATACCTTAGTTAAATGAGGTTGACTTCGAGATATACACATAGGTTAGGATAATTTGTTAATTTTTTGCATATTATTTTACACACAGTTTAAGTAACTGCTACATTTACTGTATCATTACGCGATCTTGCAAAAGGTAGTGATCATTATCTTTATTGAATTTATACCAAATCGGCAAAGAAATGGAACGTCATGCCGCAATAGCCTCATAACAGCAGATGCACTTATTTACCCAGTATGTAAAGATGTTAGAGCGATTTCAATTGCTTTTGGAAATCAATCGTCTGCATTCCAATCAATACAGTTCCCACATGAGGTCTCTACATGTAATCCACTGCAAACCACGATAACATATTTCAACATTTTAAAAGTTTTAATATAAGACGTCTTACGCGGTTTCGATAGAATTATACTCAGTGACAAACAATCAAGTTTGCTGATAGTCACGTCGGTTTATTATTTTGGTCTGTGCAAAAGGTGTAGGCCTTTGGGTGACAAGAGAGCGCACTAAATTGCCTAATGTCCAAGGGTTGATCATGGTCTCCATCAATTTCCATTTTTCGGCCACACGGATGTCAACCTCTGCATTGACGGTGGAATGCCAGGCCGGGACGCCTATATAATCGACTGAATTTGGGTGGACAAACCTATTCGCCGAGCGAATTTAACACATGTTATTGAACATCTTGAATGTTCCCCTTCTTTTTTTATTTTCTGTTGGATAAAAGCGAAAACTGTGGCAAGAATCTTCGGCTGTTAGACGGATTACGAAAGCAATATCGGCGTGTTTAGTGCACACTGTACTGTTAAACAACTAGCGAAATAATCAATTGAGTATAACCGTTGGTTTTTGGGTACGATTGCTACAGGCTCGTGTAACACATTGCCCGCAACCAAATAAGTATAAGTAAGTAGGTATTGTTTACTTAATGTGAGCGAACCCTAATTATTGCTGTTCATCCGATGGGCAAAGCGTCTCATATTTGGTGCACTGCTTCCCACGCAATAGTTTGGGAAAAGAGACCATAATAACCCTTCCCGAAAGCACGACTTCATTCAGTTACATCGCGTCTGAATGAGCGCATTCACTTAACCCTTATAATCCACATATTCATATAGCATGACGTGCCTTCTCCTGGCACATTTGGATTACTCCTCCCTATGCTCGCTACGTATTTTCGCAGCGTTGTGACTGTTCGCTCATTCGAACTGGATTTACCACCCCACACATTGATCTAGCTTACGTGAAATTATAAGCTGCGATTAGTGTCCGTATTATCAATGACCGTTTTTCTGTCTTCCCTGACTAAGCGCAAACAGATAACTCAATCACATTGACCTGCTTGCTTTTCTCTGTGAGACAATCCGATACAGAGTTTTGAGGTAGCCCGAAAAGCTTAAACTTAGCTCTATCCGGCTTTTCTCAAAGTAGCTGCGGAAGAATCGGTGAACTCTTCGTCCGTGTTCAACGCTGTATTCAGATGCATGCAGCAGGTTCTAGTAACTTGCCATTCCTCGCGAACTTCTAAGCCAGTGCGCCTGCCCAACACACGGACAACTCTATCACGCCGACCACCAATTTAACCTTGCAACCACCATGCTTGCCTGGCCGACGTTTGTAGCTTTCAAACCTGTATGAGCATAAATGTCAACAAACCCATTGGGTTAAGTAGAGGTATTAGGTTTAATAGCAGGATTGCAAATTCGTTAACCCCCTATATAGGAGAATGTTATCGATTAGTTAAACTAGGTTGAGCTTGCTCGCAATGATTAGAATGGTATTATCCTAAATGTGCAAGGTATCCCAAAGAAAGGTACTTGAGCGAAATAGCTCAAAATATCCATTCCACATTCGTACTGAGTCTCCATCATGGTATAATTTAATTACTTGCTTATTCTAGTCCAGAATTGTTATCGTTTATTTGCAGGGGCCGATCAGATGCTAAAGGATATAGATTACATCTATGGAACCCAGTATGCACCAAGGAATTGTAGTGAACTCAAAGCACGAAATGCGGCGTACTCCGCCTCTTTTAAGATGCAATCAGCCACGTCCCCATCTCTGTTGTGTTCTTCAACTTTGGCAGTACACCGGAAGCAAAGTGGCCGCACGTACGATAGGCAAACGCTGTTCATGACAATGAAATTCAGGTACAACTCGAAACGCGGAAATAAGCAAATTCCACTAAACCCTGACATTTAGCATTTGAAAGCATAAACCAGCCAAATACCAAACATCGAAAGCTGTTGGGCTACTGTCTCTAGTCAAAACTCCTGCGCGGAACATTCGCTTCAAATGCAGAGACTATTGCCAAGCTTGGCCGAGTCGCCGCCGTTGCGGCCACTTCTGTTGTAAACATGGTTAACGCGGAAAGAGTAACACATTCAACAAACAAATCATTTTAGCAACTCGGTACAAAGGATTACCCTATTTGTAGCTTAACAAAAGCGGTCCAAGGATAGTTCCAGGACTGTTGTAAGGTCAAATGTCTCTGCAACTACTCCAATCACATGTCAGGGTAAGAATTTGGACGAGCAAGACCAGTGAAACGCATTGTGCGTGTTGGTGCGTTTCTGTGCAAAACCATAAAAAGATTACTCCTCAACTCAACTCGCAACAACATGTTTTACCCAGATTTATCCGAGTAACAGCAGAACACTCACCCGATATAGAAACGTTTTTACTCATCTTAAGCGCGCTAAGACCCGGATCCCGTAGGATATCATCTATATTTATATCCCGTCGAAAGAAGGTCACGTAAAATGATACACCATGAGAAACAACAAGCAAGACCGCAGTTAATCACAATCTTCAAATCTGACGTTCTAGAACATGTAACTATGTTCAAGAGACCGGAAAGCACAATTTAGAGCAGTGGTAGGACAATGGTGCAAAATATACCCTGCTTATCTGTTTATCAACTTATAGATAACTAGGCCCTAAAATGCTAAAACACCTGGTCAAGTTAGAGCACATAGCTAATTATGTTTCAGATCATTGTTGGTGAAGACGGAGAAATACTCCTTTATGTTTATTAGCTAACCTTCGCAGAACCTTGCAAAGTTCAAATAACTAGGGAGCTAAGCTGTGAGCTTACTGTGGATGCTGCAGTAGAGTAACTAAACTGTTGCTTTATTGACTCTGAAGAATTTGTAAAATATGACTCGAACATAGTCGAAGCATGATTCGGACGAGGCATCATTACCACAAAAGAAGGATAACTTCCAACATTCAACACATAATTCAGCAATATCCCAAAACTGATAACTTTTGCAATCTGTGGGCTCCTGGAGACCAAAAATATTGTCCTATTTTATACGAATGGTTAGGGTCTTTTTAATAAGCTAAACGAAACGAAAGATCGCCAAGCTTTCAACTCGTGTTATCTCATTTGTATCACGGATAAATGGTTGCGGACAGGAATGAGGGACGCTGACTTGTATCGAACGAGCATGTCGCTGATCCGAAAAATTTGGTTTAAAATAGGGCGGAACTAAATTTGTATTACCGAAGCGACTTACAATGCCAAGTCGTGGATAATGCAGAATAGCCATCTGCCATTTTCCGTGGCGCTTGCTTTTAAATAAAGAGAAGTTTGCTTTAATGCCCTGGTGCACCGACATCCTTACTTTAAACCAGAAACCGACTGCTACCTATCGATGGTTAAGATGCTGTTTAGAGACATAGTACACATAGTTATCATGAATTATGTATACCTGAATTCCATATAAACTCCCGTCAAGCTCAGAGAACGATTAAAGGCCGATTAATAAACCAGCAACGGCTGGTCCAATGTAAAAGCACAAAAATTTTCAAACTTGCTTAGAAACAGTAAACGGGCATACCTGCCAGATCTTGTGTTTACCAACATGGAGCATATGCTTGATGGGCTGGTTGTTAACTGTCCGCTGACTAGTATTCAGCACTTGGTGAAAAGTTTCACTTTACTTAAAGTGCGGAATATCGGAATGCGAAATACGAAAAGGTACGAAAAGACAGAAGCTACGATTGACTGGCCTAGCTGGTCAGCGCTGCAATTTTGTCCTTTTTGCCGGATAATCAACGGAATTTGCCTGGCTGGAGTTGGTCAAAATCTTCCGTTAGCTGATTGCACAGGCTTCAGAGCTGAGAATTTGCAATATGTTTAAATCAGTTTATTTCTTGAGTAGCAGAACTCGAAAATTGATGACAGCACACAACGCAGCACGGTGAGTGTACAGAGGAGTTAGGGCATCCTATAATTGGAACAAATACTTAACTCAACGTAAAATCCTCACTCAACTGCTAACAGAAAATAAAGCCGCATTTCAACAGAACACCGCAAAAACCTAGAGTGCTTACCACAAACAGCTGTACACGCGCTTCAATAGACTATAGTATTTGAGAAACGTATTTTCTACACGCTGAACGGAAGCTGACTCAATGGGATGGGTTGTGGAAGCAGCTTACGAGCTGCGAATGCAATTTGCCCCGGCATTCAGAGGGTTCTGCACTTAAGCGATCATCCAAACATTGCATTCACCCTGCCAAGATTAACCCACATCAATTTACAGCGCAGGCTGTATTGCAAAAGCTGATTGTCCGCGCAAACACAGCTCGCCATTGTTGCAGATGCACCGGTGTGTTTTCTAGAAACATGTACCACATCCAAGCGTTGGCAGCACGGTTACCGCCAAAATGCGGTCCTGCGAAATATTTACTAATCTCGCTGTAGTTGCAGCGAGTCAACTGACGCTGGAGTAGGCACTGATGTGATCTACCTGAATTTTTCCAAGGATTTCCATCATCTAGACCATCGGATATTAATTTCTATACTCCGGACTACGGGATCAGCGAACCACTTTTAAGCTGGATTTATATATCTATACTTCAACTTTTATCAAATTCAATAGAGATCAGAGTTCGGGACTCTTTATCGGATGTCAAACATTTCGTTTATTGTGTGACGCAAGACTCAGTTATAGGTCCACAATTCTTTTTGGTATTTGTTAATTTTCTTGCACAGTGACTCACTTCAGATGGCTATACTAATGACGAGCACATCGAGATTTTGCGCAGGATCCAGGTGAACGCCGACTACCATCTTATTCAGGGTGATTTAAATACGGTTTACCAATGGTCAAACCATGATTACTGTACGTCAAAGTTAGTAAACAGTAGATACTTTCCATCTGACCCCAGAGCAGTATCTCCTAACCGCTAGAAACGAATATACTGCAACAACCAAATGTGGAACTTGACGTTTGTGTCCTGGCTTAAAATGGCTTAGTTCAGGCAATCAAATAACAACTCCAGGACTGGAAACCAACACGTTAGATGCTGTGACGAGTGCTCGGATAATTCAATAGCACCATAATTCAAAAACATGCTCAGTGCGTATGTTCGCCCACTGTCGGATAATCAACTATAGTCAGGAATCTGGGTTTGACAATCGATATAAAGGCACTGAATAAAGCCACAACCTATGGCATTAAAGAACCTAATTTGAATGCGCATTCTTTCATTCCAGTAGACGCTGCAACTATTGGGGGTCTTCAACGGAAGCCATAGCAGAATACGTAGTGAACTGATTATGGCCTACTTGTTTCTGCGATACACATATTATGTTTTCCGCCCTATACTACGAGTGAGTAAAAGCAACACTGAGGGGCCACTCATTGCAACTCGCTTTACAGCATAGGTGGCTGGAGTGCCGCAGGCATTTTAACCATTAGTGTCTGTCACCCTCAGCACCCACAGATAACACCAAACCAATCCATGTTAAACACCCAGTGTAGGATGGGAATGTAACGCTAAGTAAACAATGTAAATAGTTGAGTGACTCATTCAATATTCTTTTAATACGGTTATGTCGGTCCAGATTTGGCCGTCTCTGGACTCATCAATTTACATGTTATCACTTAGTGCGAGATTTCCATCATACACCGGGTGTTTTGCATGGATTGGTTTGGTGGTATCTGTGGATGCTGTAAATCTAAACGGAAAGCATGGCTACAGCGGAGCAAATTGTTAATTTCTTCTTATTATATTTAACGTAATATTTGTTTTACTTTATATTATTTTGATTTTGAATTTTATATCCGTTCCATATTGAAACGGGACTCCGTGCGCAAAGCTTGGTAATCTGTATAAATTTAGTTTCCGTTGTTCAATCTTCGCTGTCATAAGTTACTTTATCAATGTGTCTCAAGCCTACCTTCTCTACATTAGCTATTGATGGTAAAATATTTTACTTTTTATTATTTAATTTACTACCGGTATAAATTGTGCAAACAAAATATTTTTTCTATATTCTGTTAGCCATAGTCTATCAGTTCGCCGCCGAAGCACTAATGATGTAGTTGAGCACGATAAATGCATTAGTATAATTTTACCTTTAAAGCAACATTACAAGCACACGTTGCTAACATGAATAATTTGGTATTCACTGCTTACAGAGATGAGTGTAGAAAAGATAAAATATATTGGTATTTGAGACATACCTTGGCAAATACTTATATTGTGGTCAGTGGTAACTTTGAGGAAAATGTCGGTGGCTTAAGTCTGCAATTTCGGTGATTAAAAGAGCAAGTATTTACTGAAAATTGGCAAAGAAATGTGAAAGCATAACCTAGTCACACAAGCATTTGTGTACATATTCGTCTCCCAATCGGTTACGTTTATTAGTCAATTTTGTAAGACTTTGCTATACTGTATATGCCAAAATAAGGCGTGAGTTGCAAATATATTAGTGCAATCTGGGAATTGACTTACATGAAGTAAAGCATCAAATTATTTTTCGTTGGTTGTAGTTAAGTATATTTCGAAAGCAAATATGCTACTAGTATGCTCCAAGTTTTGCCGCGGATAATAATCACTAGAATTAAGATTAATTAATGATGCTTAACATTTGCGTGAAATAAGGACTTTCTCATCATGCATAACATATAACGACTCCGTCTGCAATATAAAAATAGCTACAGAAAGTAGCCTCATAATGTATTCACCGTTTCACTGTGAAATAGTGCTTACAAATGCAATATAACAATGGAACGATGATGTATTATGAGAAAAGGAGCAATTTTGAACGGGTACCGTGGAATGGACATTATTACAAAAAACAAATTGTATGATAAAGTGAATAGCGTTTTCGTGGACTCACCACATACTTATGTAGAATAGTGGGGATATAGGCGTGTTAAATGTATAAATTCATCAAACCATTGTTTAAGAGTTTGGCAAGACACAGTATGATTACGATTTTTAGTCCCTTGTAACAATTAAAAAAATGCAATGCAAATAGGACAACTCATCTTCTACTCGCTTTTTTAATATCGCTATAATGGGAGCAGAGATGACATAATTAGGAAGGGTGTTCCGAGGCTGGCACACGCGCAGGGAAGATATATTTCTGCGTCACGCATTTCGGATATACGGAATTGTCAGTTTCAGAGGATTACCTCACATATTCTTTGCGATTTTATTCTAAGCTGATAGGGCAGATGAAATTTGCCACTGATGTTTTGGTTGCCATCCGTTGAAGAGTTCTGTTTCTTCGCGGCTTCCACGCTTGAATAGCATATTCCACACACAGTCGCAAATTGGCGATAAGCATTTGGAGAAAATTGAGGATTCAAACCGAACGAAGGCACTGCGTAGCTGGCCGAAGTGTTAACTGCCGATTAGTAACACTTTGTTTTGAAAACCCGAGATCTTCTTGTGACGATACGCACAGATCCCGCTCCTGAGTGTCCTTCTTCAAAGTGTGGTCTCCAATATTTTAAGTGCGCACCGGCAGGTGACGTGGATGGATCACCTCGCACTTAGCTGTGTTCAACTGAAGAGGTTCCTATTTGACCATTCATTAATTCATCTAGGTCATGGTGGAAGATATCGTGGTATTCATTGTTTCCAATCGTCCGCCATATCTTGAAGTTATTGGCGAAAACCAGGAACTTTGAGAAGATAACATTTGCAAAAGTCGTTGATAAAAAACAGGAAAAAGCGCGGTCCCAGCACTGCGCATTGTGAAGCATAACATTCCGTCTCAATTGGGTAAGATAATGATCCCCTAAAGCGTTATATAATATTCCGTTGTTGAAGCAAGTTGCGAATCCAACCAAGTACATGATTGTTGGTTCTGTAGCTTTGTAATCGGTGAAATAGGATGCCATGATTCAGGCGGTCGATACCTTTGGATAAGTCTATAGATAACGGTAGCTCCGACCCCATCATCAGCCACTTCCGTCCAACTACTTATTGTAATCAGTGGGTAAATGGTGCAAGACGTGTTTTGACGGAATCCATGCTGCTCCCATGCCAAGCTGTCATATTATTCCAGGGAGTTCATTAGAGTCTCAGCGATGACTGCTTCCGTCATGTTCCTGAGCGCTGGATGAGAGTCACTGGGCGATAGCTTGCAGGAACTGAACGGCTACCGCCATTAAAATTGGGTGATATTGCCATGCTTCCTTATAGCGGGGATCATTCTTCATCACATCCTCTTTGCAAGGACTGCGATGGTGGTTCAGCTGGCAGCATTTCGCAGAATTCAGTGCATTAGGACGGATGTTGTCTGCTCCCGGAGAGCTAAGAGCACGCAGTGAGAGCAACTACTTTAGCACAATTGACGGCTTAAATATTACTTTCGTATACAATAGCGTCGGTAATGCGAATGAATTTTTGGAACAAGAAGATAATGAGAGTTTGAAAATTGTGGCGCATTTTAGCCGCAGGGCAGTAGTTGCTTCTTCGGCGCTTTGTATTCTACCAGTTGTCGTAAAGGTGGAGGAGATCTCATGCTTCATATTAAGTAGGTAATTGACAAGTCTATAGAGCAATTACTTGCTTGCTGGAAAATATTTTTCTCGCTATACACTGTTGCAAAGTTACATTGTCCTCACGGACAAGTGGAGTGCAATGGATGCGAGGGGTCAGGAATTTACCACAAGTCTCTGAGCCGGGGTTGAAATTTTATGTCCGCCGTACTGCATCCCTTATAGATAGGCATTTTCGAGTCCTGCTTCTTGGAATAAAGGCATTTTTGCGGGGATAGGAGGCTTGGTCTCTGATGGTCTGTTGACGATTTCGCTGAGTATATTAACCCACTCTATGCAAGCGTTGTAAAGGGGGCCGTTGTTTAATAATTTCCAAGCAGCTGCTACGACGAGTTCTTTCAATATGTGTTACCGCGAGATGGTATGACTTAGTTCCGAGTGATCAGATGGATACTTTGGATAACACACGTGGATGAACATTATTAACACATGGTCACTAAGACCTAACGGACTGACTATCAATAAGTTGTCGACCATAAGCTCTTCATTCATGAGCACTAGGTACAATATAGACAGTTTGTTTGCTGTCCTGAATCTTATAGGCGTAGTGACGTGATAGTACAGGAGACTGTTAGCTATAATTTGGTGCAAGTCTGCTTTGAACTGTTCACTGTGTGATGCCGCTACCTTTGGGTCGTGTAGTTTGAAGTCCACGGATATAAGAATGAAGGTATACCGAATGCGGGTTAGTCAGCTTAGGAAATTTGGCAATCAGAAACCCGTTTCCGGAGTGGACGTTGGGGGCGGTTAACTACAGGTACGAGACAGGCGTCAATTACTTTATTCAGAGACGGCAACATAATGAGGAGTTAACGTGTTTTTCCAGAGCATTAACACTAGCGCATTGCGGATCCCTGCTATAGTAGAGTAAGACGCCACCTCATTTGCTGGGGCGGTCGTTCCGTATGATTGAAATTCCGGCTATCTCAACATCGAAGTCAGCCACCTATTGGTGTAACGAAGTTTCGGTAACGGAAACTAGGTCCCAGGCATTCGGAATCTGATGCAGCCAAAGTTCTGTCAGGTTAATGAATATTATTTGGGCGTTATTGTATATACATGAATTTCACTCCGATATAAGCAAGGTTTAGTAGATTGTACAATTTATACGTGAAGCTTCGCTTACCATTAAGTGGCCGGTGTCTAATGGTTTTTCATTTTGGAACTGGTGACGAGTTTAATGTATCATTCAGCTTAGAAAGTATTTCCCTTAAGGATACTTCAGAAACGACCATTTCAATAGAGTCAACATTTTCTAACAATGTAATCAAACTATGGAATTCGCTCCTCTGCTAAATGCATTTTCAATACACAACCACTTGAATTTCCTAAGAATACTGCGGTATTCAAATTCAAAACTTATTTCACAGTGCACCACATGCCAACCCACTGTAATGACGCATTAATTTCAATCGAGCTAAAACAACATGTTACCTTTTTGACATTTTGCACGTGTACAAATTACTGGTGTTGTGCAAATGACGAAGATTAAGCCACTTGATTGATGACGCATTTACACAGCTAAACTGCATATCTGTTGGTTTTATCCAGCTGTAATTTAAATGGTAATGATAAAGACAACTTCCGTTGTTCGCATAGTATAGGCATAAAATAAAACTACATTGCTAATAGTATTGGATGGATATTTCATTAAAATGAGCTGACCAGCTTAAGAAATATTACATAAAGCCGCTTGCAAAGGTACAAAGTACGAGCCATTACTTGTCACATATCCGCTATCTGATAAACTATTTACTGATGTCAACAAACTATACGATATGCATTGGTTAATTAAGACTGCCGCACTGAGGGAGTAGTGTGCTATCTTTATGTCCATTTAAAGTAACTATCAGTTTTTCATACTAAGTCTGATTAGTGAAGAGTTGTTGTAAGTTAGCAATTTATTATTTAACTCTCGAACTGCAAGTTAAGGCCATTATGTAAAAGCACCAGAAGCCGGAGATTCGACCATTCTTAGTCTCGTCAGCGTTGAACTATTCAGCGAAGCGCTGCCGGATACCGCTCATTTGACGACCGGAAGCAAGGATGTGGTTTACGTTCGGCAATAGTGTCCGTCCGGGACCTACATGCTGGATAGTTAGGTGTGGCATATCTCGGCTCATCATCCACTGCAAGAAGTGGAAAAGATTGTGTCGGTCTGTTTTCCATATTAGTCTAAGTTTGCTGAATTGGCTGATTTGCATTAATTCCTCGCTGCTCGTAAATAATACAAAGGAAAACTGCCAGTACAGTTTTCATGCGCTTATGCTGTGCTGAAGAGCTGTGCGAATAGTCCAATCTCGTGAAGGTAGCGACGTTCTTCTGCAAACGTCGTAACTGGTAAGAGAGGGGTAGCTGGGGTGGTAATATCAAAAGCAGCTATCAATCACGCAAGTGCGCGACTGTCACATATTGAGAAGGGACACTAGCTGCTGTCATCCAGATCTCAAGGAGCCGGAACCCGTCCTGGGTCCACTGAATCTCGTACTATTTTACAGACACATAAGATCGGAACGCGGACATCTGCTGATTTTCCACACTACCCTAAACCAGCTGATTGAAAGCGATCCTGAGTAATAATCTGAAGGATCCGTTTTCTCAAATAAATAATATCGTTGACCTAACCTACTTAATTATAGCACTGTGAGCTCCTTTCTATCAAGATCAAGGAGAAAACCTATAACTATGTCTTCCTTAATCCACAGCAGTACGCGAAAAATCATTCTTGCGTAACGCTGCAAAGTCACAGCGATATACCCAAATTTTTCCGTTTTCTGCATTCTGATTATTCGTGATGCTCATGCTCACAAAATCTGACCTCACGTCTTAAATTATATTAGAATTTCAGTGAAGATTTGCAGGTACGATGGAAGAGCTCTTTTACAATAATAAGGGAATAAAAAAATGATAGATTATATAAATAATGTTTAACAAACATGCTTGTTTTGAGAACACATACTAATAATCATAATTCTTCTTAGATCAAAACGGATGTAAGCTTTCCAATGATAATCAGTTAAACCGGGGCTGAATTCGAGAGGTTTAATTACATTTTCACATATTCAATACAAAATAGTTGTTTATATTTTACAGCTGCAGTTGTTAATTCAAATGGGGAATACACTTGAACAAGCGCTTGTCTTGTCCGATTAGACACACATGCAACTATGTTCACTAATATTCAGTGACAAAATATTAGAGCCGGATTTACGTTAATTTCGTATCCAAATATGGAATGTGTGTGAAACTTTGTTTGTAAAATAAGTAAGTGGTATACCATGACCTAAGCTAAAATATTTACTCCTCAAATTGCATTCCTAACCAATTTCAATTTTGCACCAAATTTAAAAATTTCACCCGCATTTACTGTCAACTTATGTTATGTACAAATTTTGTACGGTTTGCTCTATTAAATGTTGTAATATGGTAATTGTAAC
This sequence comes from Dicrocoelium dendriticum, assembly GCA_944474145.2. Lineage (NCBI taxonomy): Eukaryota > Metazoa > Platyhelminthes > Trematoda > Plagiorchiida > Dicrocoeliidae > Dicrocoelium > Dicrocoelium dendriticum. Next base: position 12,722,375 of record OX104070.1, read on the forward strand.
AACGGTAAATGTAACAGTTACCGTTATTTTTCTGCAATTTTATGTTCGGAAAATCTACTACATCAACGACCTAAATATTTGCATTTACAATGGAACTTGAATAGCGCTGAAATTCATGTTTAATTTAGAGAAAAACTTTCTACCACGTACAATATAACTGAACAAACTGTATTATTTGCACAAGGTTTGCTAAGGCATTTTGCATAACAGCCAGCACTCATGCTCAATGTGATATTTTCTTTTGACTTTTATGCTACAGAACTACCGAACCTGTGTTCGACATTCATCAGTTCCGGCTGCATCGCTGCCGATGTTGTTGTCAAAAAGGCACAGCGTCAAGAGCATTAAGGTTAATGTTGAAATTGATTTCAGCACATTTAAATAATTCCTTAAAGTTTAGTTTTGTTGGTGAAAAGCAGAAATGTCCAAAGATATTTACAATATTTCACCTGCAAAAAGATTTAGTCATAGAATGGCACGTGCTTACGTTACAATATGCGCAATACACGCAAGCTGCGTGCTACCAAACATGGATATATATAATGTTGTGGAAATTTTGTCACAACAAATTTCGATCATGTGCAATCAGTAAAATTGGCAATGAATTAGGAATGTTGAAACATGCATAACGAATAAATCCGTGAGTTCATCTCAAGCGTCAGGAAATGAGCTACCATTAGTTCGGTAAAAGCACAATTGTCTGCCGACTGCGAGCTCTCCGTGGAAATATTCACCCGTTCCTTTAAAACAGAATGTCTGACTTAAGGTGCTATGTGTGCAAATATCACTAGTAACTTGTTGTGCCATAGCTCAAGAAGGAATCCTAATCAAGAAAAATATGAAACAGTTAACCTTACCTGTTTCCATTGCCATGGATAGAGTTTTTAGCGATAGGACGTCATCAATTTGCAGGCTAGCAACTCTCAGTGAGGGTGGAATGGGAGGTTGTATTATATCTCATTTAGGGTGAAATAATACATTCCAGCTAACGTTTCTAATAATTCAGTGGCATAAGCTGCTGGGTTGTTGTTACCCGCCTCTAACCTTCATACGTTGGATCCACATTAAGAGTGCGCACCACTGAGAAGGCGCAAAAGGGAATGTTCGGAATAGGCTGTGCTATGTAGTTGGCGAACTACTGGGGTGAAAACATTAGCAAAATGATAAATATGTAAATTTTGGCGGAAGTAATTTAACGAAAATCGTACACAAACAAAGCTCTGCCGGTAGTATATCAGATGTTTGTTCATAAATATATATATATATATATTACAGAATTTGTATTAACGTCTTGTAAATGGTATTCATTACACTATTTTTCACGTATACGGTGCTAATATAATCATTATATTTTGAGCATAATGGGCTAGGTTTCAGTTGAGAAACTATAAGTGTTAAATTAGTGTTGACATTTATTTCGCACAACATTTTACCTAGAGTATGAACGCCTTGCTGAGGTTATACTTCAGGAAACATCTCTGAAATATAGCAAGTCTTTCCTGAGTGGTCTTTCAGGCTACGGCCAGTAACATTTATGATGTAACTGTTCCGCTGCACAAGATGAACCGCACCTATGCCGTCAGGTAACATCTGTTATATAGTGCAGTTAAGAATCTCAAATTCGTACCCCGTTGCTTTTCAAAATACAAGGGTCTCCATTTAGTTATTATGCGGTTGCAACGCAGGGAACCCTCCACTAATTTTATGGCAGATTATATGTGGTTCATGAATAGCAGCGGAGCAGCGCTGGTGAACACCGACGTAATATTTATGCAGACAATACTCCGCGAAAGTGACTGCGATGTCATGCAATCCCAGGGAAAAAGAGATGTCTGAATGACTTTAAAAATGGTATTATTAAATGACCGCTTAGTAAATTATAACGAAATTACCATTATTTTCCAAATTTTTCCTTCGCACTGGGGAATGTGGGCGGATTAAATTTAAAGAAGATTGTCGGATGTGGACATGACTTATTATCACATAGCTGACTATTTAAATTTTAGTGGCTTTCGCCTAACAAATGATTTTAAATCTCGGATTTTTTAACAGTCATAATTACCGCAGCTCAATCTGTAACGATCCCACTGGAGTAGACGAGATATAATAAGTTCGCATGAATTTCTGGTTAATTCCGAGATGTAGTATTTGTTCACAGTAGGCATGCGTGCGCTATAATTGAAAGCCCGGTAAACTGTGAGTTGTCAGTAATAATGGCTATCTTGTGCCAACCCACTACGGTTGAATGTGGGGTAGTGCACATGTTAACAATCATACTCCGGAAATATGAGATGGTACAAGGCGAAGGGAAAGTTGTGTAAAGTAACACGTATATCAAATCTTGCAGTGAGTACGATGAGCGGTCCGAGCATGTCAGCAAGCTATCCGCGTCATTCAAAGCATCGAATCGAAACATTTCATGCAGCAACCAGGCTGACGGACTCAGTGGTGTGGACTATTGTTATCACAAAATGGAGCAGCGGGTTACTGTGCAACTTTACTTCAATTTAGGCAAATTCTGAGGAGTATGTATTGCGTGTTAGGCGTGAGGCTGTTGGAAGAGGATAAAAAACCTCTTATTTCAGTGATTTAAACGCTTCAGGAAGCGAAGAGTATTTGCCGACATAATCCCCGTTCATGTCAACCGCCAACTAGCGTAATATTCAAAACGTCGTAAGAATGTGAAGGACACGTACGAATGATGGGCGTCTCTCTCTGAGAATGATTGCATAATGGACAATTATGATTAAATAGCCTGTATGCAGTATTGCACACGTAAGTGTGCTAACATACATCCAACTTGTGCGGCCAAAAATGTTTCCAGAGTGTACTTAAAATTTCCCTCACAATAACCCATCTCACTACACTGTGACCCTCGTAATCGACATTCCCCCTCAGTCTAACGTGTACATAAGTGGCTTATGAAACAAAAGTTGACCCGGTTGCTTGGATCGATTAACAAAGAAGTGACTGCTGGTTGATCACATGAGCGTTAAGCGTGATGAACAAAGTGGGTTGTAGCTACCCTTTATATTGCATGGACAACAATATTATTTTTCATGCAGCTAACTGTTTATACGTATTTAGTGCAAAGTTAATTAGTTTTCAGTTACGGGATCGGGAGTTATTTGCTTTGTAATATAAAATTACCAACCGCTTGTCAACAATTACTTTTGTCGGAAAGAGCAGCATTCATTCGCATTCATGCGAACCATTCGGAATTGGCTACATTTGTAGGATATTCTGAACAAATTCAATGTCAGAGATAACGTGATTTTGTTCAATTTTCTACAGATTTTCGCGATTTTATGCCAGAAATCCGTAAGGAAGGTAAAAAGTGAAGGTTCTAGTTAGGGGTCGCTATGAGAATGCTCGATTGGACTGCAATTTTTTGACAGTTGTCTCTCGCAATTTATCTGCATTTCTCTTTTCAAACCAAGTGAGTACAATGCATAGGCAATTTAAGTTCCGGTTGCCGATAGTAGATCAGCCTCTATTGCACCGTTAGACTAAGTGTCACTTGGATTTCCCTGGGTTCCCTTTTTATTAACGGAAATCATTTATACTGGCTTTTTGATTTGTTCAATATTGACTGGCATGTAAAATTCCGCAGATTATATTTGTCTAATGAACTGCATAACTATGAAGTTCGCCTTGGATTCAGACAAAGTTAGGCATATATTAAACCCAGAAGTATGTCTTATCTGGTGTGCGAATTTTGGAAAAACATGTGGCTGCTTCATTAGGCTGGACTGCAGAGAGTATCGTTGGGATCGAGCTATTATTAGCATGAATTAGGGCTGCCAATTTAACAGCCATAAATGCAGAATTAGATGTCGCCCGTATCATGAAGATGCGAAAAAACAAAACATATTCGTTCTTTTAGGACGATTTAATTTACTACATGGCGCTGATTAACCATGTGCTATAGATGCGTTATCAGTAACATCCCCACAAATCATAATGCTTGCTTTGTTATCATTGGTCTTACGTCTGGTTTGGTTGCCTAGTTGTGCATTGGGTTTGGTGTCGTGATTCTAGTTTGAACATATATTTGTCTGGATCAATCGGGATAGTTTATAGCTGTTTCACTACATACTGCAAGTCGCACGACTGAAACTGCATAACTATGTCTAAGACTTTTAGAATAGCCATAGCCATGTAAGGAAACATTATGAGTTTATCGTGGTTTTGCGTTCAGTGCATGGCGCAGTGTTACTGAAAAGAAATTCGCTTGCAATTTACAAAAAAGCCTGCATATTACCTGAAATTTTGTTAAGCATCGCAGTTTACGCTCACCAATCAATCAGCAATGTTTACTATTATGGCCGGACTTTGACAGTCTTTCACTGGGTGCAACAGTGTTTGCGTTTTATTTAGCAAGAAGATGGCTTACCGCCAGTCCTTTCCGGTTGTACAAATTACAAAACGCGTTTGTGGTACACAGGGCCGTGATGCAATATAACTTCGAAAACGCAGGCATTAGCACGTCCATGTTGTGTTGTTAAATTTGCGAGGCATTTTTAAGCCCTCATCTGACGTGCTCGCAAAAGGCGTGCTGTGGTTTACTAGGATTTGGTATGTGATTCGCAAATGGAAATGTTTGAATTGGTCAACGGGGCCGCACTATACATCGTTTTGGAATGCAAGTTAGATGTCCTGGTTTTCATGTTGGATAACCTATGATGAATGTTAATTATGTTTGTTTGTTCAACACTTTGGTAAGCAATAAATTTACTCTGCCAAATGAATCCATATGGAACACTCAGGAATAGATTCGGCGTATCTCTGCCTATATCGAATCATGTAATTTGAAATGCCTCCTTAAGGAAGTCATGTTCCACCTTAGATTTTTCAGGATGGACACTAGCGGTATCAATCTGGATCCAATGGGGGTATATATTTGTCAAATGGTATGATATTTATACACTGACCAATCTCAAATATATATCAAGAAATCCGTAGGAAAGATAAAATTGGCTCGCAAGATTAACCAAGTAAAACTGAGTCAATCCCATGTTAAACGGAGAGTAAAGCGACAGACAAGCAACCAAGTTTAGGATAGGAATGAGTCAGCAAGCCAACCAATTAGATCAAGCCAATCAATATTGTTCACATGGTTACCACATTATCGTTCCCCATTCCGAAGAGCTGCCTCAACCTGGTTCGCAGCGATCAATATGTTTCACCGTTCTCGCGGACCGACGCAGCTGACGTCGTAGTAATGGCAACTCAGCCGGGTCTTCATGCACAGAGTCGAAGCGCGTTGACAGTTAGGCTGTTCTCCAGTCGATAGTTGCCTGGGCCATGCGTACGGTTGATGCGCACTGGAGCGTTTGCCTTTCGTTGTCGCCCTGCATTTAACGCGAACGTATGTCCCGGGCTGCTTTAGTGTCGATGCTTTAGCGTAGGAATTTTAATAAGATTTTATGCGATTTGAAACTTCGGCATCTCTCACTGATAAAATGTAAGCTGTAGCATTTATATTTGTGCATAAGAGCCTTCCTAGCTTCAGCTCCGCTGAAGTTATTCCGGTGGCTCCGTTGTCACATGTTCGGTAGGAAATACTGCAGTTAAAACCGCATCCTCGCAGTCCGAACCTCCTATGTGTATGGCTTGTATAGTACCTTTTAGAGAACGGTTTATACAATGGAACATGCCGTTGGCTGCAGGATGTGGGGCGCAGTTCTGGAGTGCTTAATGTTATGGCAATGTAGAAAATCTGCGAATTCGCTGCTACAAAATTGTTGCCCGTTTTCCGTTGCTATTTCATGCGGTAAACCGAAACGGCTGAACAAGTGTTTAAGCCAATGTAACACAACTGAAGTAGTAACTTGGTCGCACATGTGTACTTCAGGCCATCTACTGTAAAAGCTAGCGGCAACAAGTAGATTTCACTTATTTGTAGGAGCAGTAGCGAAAGGGTCCATAATATCAATGGCAATTTTGGTCATTGGTTTCATCGGGTAAGCAATTGGCTGTGTCGAGGCTTTAACGGGCAAAGAACTTTTGTCCGCTAATCGGCAAGCATTGCAATTGACCACAAATGTCTCAATGCTAGATGCCATTCGTAACCACCAGAAATAGAGTCTCACTCGAATTTTGGTCCGAACTATACCTGGATGTCCCTCATGTGTGCAAGTTATTATCTTGGCCATCAACGGGGGCGGAGGTACAAACACCGCACCGTGCATCAGGCAACCATCTACTACTGATAGTTCATGTCGAATTGCATAATACGGAATGAAATAACTGGGGAATTGTTATGATTGGGCCAGTCCTGTTGCATATATTCAACAATCTCACGCAGTAAAGGCTGGTTAGAATTTTCCCTTCGTAGTTCCTCGATCGTCAAGGCAGACAGGTTAGCCCCGAGAATGCAAACTACTATCGACTCGTTTAGTCTCTCTTTTTCATCTTTCAACACCACGGAATAGCGAGATAAGCCGTCAGCAATCTGATTTTGAAAACCTGGCGGGTACACCATTTAAAAAGCATAGTTAAGGGGGCCTGGTATACCAGTGATCGATTCGCATTGGGCGAGATCCTTTAGATCCATTGCTGAGAAGAACTGTTAGGGCTGAATGATCAGTACGCAGAATAAAACGACGACCGAACAGTAATAAATGCCACTTTTTACAGAGCCAAACACATCGAAGTGATAATTGTTTCCCCAAATGGATAATGATGTTCGGAATCTGATAGCTTGCGCGATGCGTAGGCAATAACTTTCTCCCTAACCTTTTGTATTTTTTGAGAGGACGGCTCTAGTATCGACATCAGAAAAATCAGTGGGCACAAAGGTGTGGCAAGTTTTGTCAAAAAATGGCAATTAAGGGTGCGGTCGCATCTCTCCTCTTCATTTCATCAAAGGCATTTTGATGAATGCTGCCCCGAACGAAAGACGATCTTTGTTAGCTGTCCTAATGGATCTGCAACAGTCGCAAAATCCAGCAGATAACGCAGGTTATAAGAGCATATTGCTAAAAACGACTTTAGTTCTGTCAGGTTTTGGGGTGTTGGCACTTCGGATATAGCCATGATATTTTCATCACCTAGTCGAATGCCGCTGCGTAAATAGACGTGTCCCAGAAACTGAATTTCTGGTGCATTGAAGATACATTTTTCTGCGTTCATATGCAAATTGAGATCACTGAGGCGCTGGAGAACTTTGTGTTGCATATCAACACGTTCTTCATGTGAACGGCCGAATACACAAATATCATCCATGTATGAACCTGCCCATCGATACCTGCCAGGGCGTGAGTCATGAACTTTTGCCAAGCGGCGGGCGCGGAATTCAAACCTATGGGTAATACTTTGTACTGAAATAGAAAATCCAGAGCAAGGAAGGCAGCTAGAGGTTTGGAATCATCGTCCAATGGCATAAGAAAAAATGCACTTTTCAAATTTTGCTTGGAAAAAACAGTGGCACCAGCTAAACGTACAGTGAGTTCTTCATTAGATGGCAAAACAAAGCGCTCTACGACGATCTGTTTTTTCAGTGCCTGCAAATCGTTGCATATCCGGACAATACCGTCTTTCTCATGACACAAACCATTGGATGCACCCACTCAGACCAATCGATGGATTCAATCAAATCATTTGTTAGCATCGCTTGCAGGGCTGCTGAGACCGCTCTACGTTTCGCTAGCCGAATGGGTCGAGGTTGACCAATGGCGACCGGTTTCGCATTCGGTTTCAGCTGAATTCGATGCACACCATAAGGAATACCGCTGATGCACTTCTGGAAGAGCTTCGGATAATGTTCCTGCCAGTGGGCAACGTTGACGGAAGAGAAAAGCATGCGGTCGAATGATGGTAAAATGTGCAAAGCCACCATAGCATTCCTCCCAAGCATGAGTCGTCTGTTGTCCGAAGAAATATACACTGCGACATCGGCAATCACAGAATGCAACTGAAAGTTACGATACTAAATCCCGATATGGTTAGTATGTTCACATTATAAATCCTGAATGAATGTGTGGTGGGATGTAAAGTACGCTGTGATAGGTAGCGTTCATAAAATTGGAAAGACACGATAATGACTGGAGAATCAGAATCAAGTTCCATTTCCTACGGAACAACACCGATAACAGTAAGGAATCAAAAAGTACAAATGTCAGCAGCGCGGAACTTCGGTTCAAGAACGGATATGGTTACACAAACTGAAGGTTTGGAGTCAGCGTGATTGAATAGATATCGTCTTGTTTTTTATTGGTAACATGGCATTCCGGTGTATCGTATTCTATAATGAGCGCAACAGCTTGTGGTATTCAACAGCGGGCATTGTGTCCAATTTTACCACAGTTTTTACATTTGAGGCTGCGTGCGGGACAAACGACAAAATTAGCTTTGTGAGACGTGCTCCCACAACGATAGCAAGACATTTTGTCCGTCGGACGTGGCTGGAAATGTTGTATACTCGCCACATTAGCTAAGCTGGTTAACAACAAGTTTTTTGATTGCAATGAAATCTCTGTCTTTATTTGAGCTAATTCGCATGCTCAATTCCACGTTAGTTTGCAAGCGTGCCTGCAATAGCGCCTCACGTATGCGACTCTCAGCGATTCCAGTGATCAGTTGCTGAGTGAGCATATAGCCTTCAATCTCTTTCTGTGGAATAGACGAGTAGGCACACGGTCGTACTGCACGACTCAGCCGAGCATTGAAATCATGTAAGGGTTCGCCTGCTGCTTGGTATATTAAGGGAGAAAATATATCGCGCGGTAAACATGCTCAGTTGGTAACTCCATGCAGGATCGAAAGCATTGAAGGCATCTATAATAGATTTGCCTCATTGGCGACCCAAATCATCGAACTGCCGCTATCCTTAATCTCCGAGTAAATGTCGGTGCATCTTCAATATATTATCCTCACTAAGAGCAGTAGGAAGATCGCTGATTAAATCCAAGTAGTTGGGAAGGATGTTTTCCAATGGAACCAGGCATCCGATGTCGGACTGCTGCCGCAATCAGTCCAAAATGGAGATGGTGGTTGAATTGAGCGTTTCAGTTTTGCCTCCGCGAAACCACAATATATTATCAAGAAAGCCATAAGAAAGGTGAAAATGTATCTCGCACAATTAAGCAAGTACAACTGAGTCAATCCCTTGTTAAATGGAGAGTCAAGCGACAGACAAGCAATCAAGATTCTGATAGGAATGAGTCAGCAAGCCAACCAATTAGATCGAGCCAATCGATCTTGTACACATGATTACCACAAATACCACATATTATCACAAAGATTAAGGTGATATTTTTAGTGTTGGATTTCGTCATTTTATGAACCAGAAATTGGTGGCGTTCGTGTCTGCTGCAATCAAATTGCAAGCGTTATGGACACACTTGGAATAGGTAAACAGGGACAAGCTTTTCTTAAGAAGTACGATAAAAACACACTGGATTAATTAAATAAATAAATATATTGTACAGTCTTAGAGGATGAGAGAAGCTGTTCCCTAGAAAGAAGAGATCAAATAATGATACGAATTTTCCATGACATTTCTTAAACATATTTTATGAGGTAAACATGGGCGCAATTGCATATTAGGTAACACAGAGTATTGAGAAGCCTTCTGCTATTTTTCACATAATTGAATTAGGATTCTTCAAAAGCCAAATGACATATATTTGGAAAGAGAAAAAATGTACGGAAAGGGGCTGTTGTCCGAAATAATATGCATATATGTTCGAAACTTTATTCAGGCACCATGGATACCGTTTTCGAATGCGTTATCTAGAGCTGTGATGTCCCGCACGGTATTGAAACTAACATCTTTGGATTTATCACAAAGATTAAGCTACAGTTTTTCTTATATGCGTTGTCTGATAAAATATGTACAGATGTCAACAAAATATACGAAATGCATTGGTAAATTAAGACTGCGACAGCGAGGGAATAGTATGGCATATTTATATCAATTTATTACAACTATCAGTTTCTTATATTAGAGATGATTAGTGAGGAATCTTTATAAGTAAGCTATTTCTTCATTGTCACTCTCGAACATCAAGCTTAGGCTATTACGGAAAACAGCAGACGCCAGTGTTTCGACCATTCTTTGCCTCGTCAGCGGTGCGCCATTCAGCGAAGCGCTGCAGGGTACCGCCCCTCTGATGGGTGGATGCCAGGATTTGGTGTACCTTCGGCACGATTGAGCTTCTGGGAACTGCATGGTTGATAGTTGTGTTGTAGTAAGGCTCATAATAAACTGCAATGGGTTATAGAAAAGTGTTGGATGTTATTCCACACTAGTCGAAGCATGATGATTAGGAGCGACTATGCTGACTATACAAAATATTAAAAGAAAATTTACTGTATAGCTATCAAGCAACATTGCCGTGCCGAGGAGCCATGCGGAAAGTCCTAGCTCATGAAGATAGCCACGGTTCTCTGCAAACTTCTTAATTAGTATGAGAGCGGAAGATGATGGGGCAATATCAAAGGCAGCTGTGAACCACGAAAGTGCGCGACTGTCACATATTGAGAAGTGACACTGGTTACTGGCATCCCGAAGTCACGGGGCCGGAACCCGTCCGGGGTCCACTGAATCTCGTAAATTTTATAAGATAGAAGGTCGAAACGCAGGCATTTGCTGATTTTACACACTACCCTAAACCAGCTGATTGAAAGCGATCCTGAGTAATTAGCTGAAGATCCGTTTTCTCATATAACTAATAATATTGCCCTAACCTACTTTACTATAACACCGTGAGCTCCTATCTATCACGATCAAGGAGAAAACCTATAATTATGTCTTCCTTAATCCACAACAGTACGCGAAAAATCACTCTTGTGTAACTCGCTGCAAAGGCACAGCGAAATAGCCAAATTGCTTCCGTTTTCTCCATTGTGATTATTCAAGTTGATCAAGCGAACTAAAACTGACCACACGCACTAAACTATACTAGAATTTCAGTGAAATTATGCATGTAAGACGAAATAATGTTTTCTCATTGGGAAGCCACCAGGAAGTAATAAATATATATTGTTTAATGATGTTTAAGAAACGTGCATTGAATGGAGGCAAATACTAATAATCAGAAGAAGCAATAGGTAGAAAGTGATGTAAGCTATCCAAGGATTACAATTTAATCCGGAGCCGCTTTCCAGAGGCTTAATTATGTTTCACATATTTGATATAACTTAGTTGTTAATATTAAAATGCTGGAGATTCAGTCTAATGAGTAATAAACTTGAACAAGCGCTTGACTTGTCCGAATGAACATCTACGCAACTATGTTCACCAATATTCTGTGAAAATATATTGAATCCGGAGTTCCGGGTATTTCTTATATAAATATCGAATTCGATTGGAAATTCTTGTGTAATTAATGTTTATGTTACATCATGACCGAAAGGCAAACTATTAATTCCTCCCATTGCATTCCCACTACAGTTCAATTTTGTCACCATTGATTAAACTTTCTATATTATTTAAGGTTATATGTTATCATTTAAATTTGTTCTACCAGTTAATCAATAGCTTTTGAAATATTTCAACTGTAACCATTGCAAATGTTACAAATTGAAAATTTGTTGGAGTTTAATATTTCTTTTTTCTACCATGTTGTTTTCAGAAAGTCCACTAACTCAACAACCAAAACATTCATATTATCAAAGGAGCTTAAATCGCGCTGAAACTCAAGTTTAATTTAGAGGAAAATATTCTAACACGTACAATATAACTAAACCAATTTTAAAATTCGCAAAGAAATGCTAGGGTATTTTGCAGATTTTGCCGATGTATTTTTCTCCGAGAGTGGAGCCGCAAATAATTGCATCCGCATAACCAAATGTTTAACAGCCAGGGCTCATGCTCAATATAATTTTTACCTTTGACTTGTATGAAAGAGCACGCCCGATCTTGCGTTTTACAGTCTTCAGTTCCGGCTGCATCGCGGCCGACGATATTATCAAAACATCAACAGTGTCAAGCGTATTAAAGTTAATGTTAAAATTAATTTCAGTACATTAAATAAGTTCTTAAATGTAGTCATTTGGGAGAAAAAAAGCAAAGTCTAAATACACTTTCGATAATAAACTTGTAAAATGATTCACATATAGGTTGGACGTGCTTAAATTCGAGTATACGAAATATATGCTATCGGCGTGACATTCAACATTGACATCTATAATGTTGTGGAAATTGTGTCAACTCAAATTTTGATCATCCACCATCAGTAGAACTCGCAATTAGGCTAGTTGAAACATGCATAACGAATATTTTCGTGGGTTAAACTGACGCGTCCGCAAACGAGCTAACATTAGTTCGGTAAAAGCACAATGCCTGCCGGCTGCGAGCACTCCGTGGCAATATTCACCCGTTCCTTTAAAACATATTGTCCGACTATAGGTGCAATGTGTCCATATATCACTAGTAACTTGTTGTGCCATAGAACAAGAAGGAATCTTACATGCGATTAATATGGAATAAATAACCTCTCCTGTTTCCGTTGTTATTGATGGAGTGTTTAGCGATAGTACCTCATCAATTTGCAGGCTAGCAACTCTCAGTGACAGTGGAAGGTAGGTTGTAGTACACCTCAGTTCGGGTGCAAATTATATATTCCAGCTAACGTTTCACTTGCTTTAGTGGCTTAAGCTGCCGGCTAGTTGGTACCCGCCTCTAGCCTTCATAGGTTCGATCCTCAGTAAGAGACCGAAGGAATGCGCACCATTGAGAAGTTGCAATAAAGAATTTTCGGGCTAGGCTGTGATATTTATTTGGTGATCAACTACGTTAGCAAAATGAAAACTATGTGTAATTTGGGCGGAAGTAATTCAACAAAAAACGGAAATAACACATTGCTCCGACGGTAGTATATCAGATGTTTGTTCAGATTTATATACAGATATATATATACATATACATATATATTGTACAAATGTGCATTAAAGTTTTGTAAATGGTATTAATTACGCTATGTTGTATCGCATACCGTGCTATTATAATCCTTATATTTTGAGCAAATTGGGCTAGATTTCAGTTGATAACCTATAAGTGTTAAATGAGTATTGGCATAATTTTCATACAACAAATTTAACTAGAGTCTGAAAGCCCTGCTGAGGTGATGCTTCTGCAAAAACTATGAAAAATGCAAGTCTTTCCTGGGTGGTCTTTCAGGCTACGGACAGTAACATTTGTGATGTAACTGTTTTACTGTGCTAGATGAACTGCACCTAAGGCTTGAGGTAAAATCTATGCTATGGTGCCGTTATGAATCTTTAAATTCGTACCCTATGGCTTTGCAAAATACAAGGGTCTTCGTATAGACAACATGCGGTTGCAACGCAGGGAACCTACCACTAATTTTACGATAGATGATATGTGGTTCATGAATAGTAGCGGAGCAGCGCTGGTGAACAAGAACGTAATATTTATGCAGACAATTTTTCTCTTAAGTGACTGCAATATCATGCATACCCCGGGGCGAAGATTTGTATGAATGACTTCGAAAGTGTATTATTAAATGACTGCTTAGTAAATTATAACGAATTTGCTATCATTTTTTACTACTTTTTTGAACTAGGAAAAGATGGCGGATTAAATTGAGCTAATTTAGTCGGATGTGGATATGAGTTTATATCATATTGATGACCATTTATATTTTAGTGGCTTTCGCCTTAGAAATGTTTTTAAATCTCAAATATTATAGCAGACATATATACGGTAGCTCAATCTGTAACGATCCCACTGGAGTCGACGAGATATAATAAGAACGAATGAATTTCTAGTTAGTCCCGAGATGTAGTATTTTTTGCCAGTGGGCTTGCGTGCGCTATAATTGATAGCCCGGTAAACTGTTAGTTCCCTATAATGACGGCTACGTTGTGTCAACCCACTACGGGCGATTATGGGGTCATGCACGTGATACATATTATTCTTCGGAAATATGAGATGGTACAAGGCGAATGGAAAGAAATGTAGACAAAAGGTATAGCAAATCTCGCAATGAGTAGGAGGAGCGGTTCGAGCATATCAGCAAGATAGCCGCATTATTCAAGGCATAGAATTGAACCAAATTTCATGCAGCAACTCGGCTGACGGGTCAGTGGTGTGGACTATTGTTATCGCAAAATGAAGCAACGGATTACGGTGCAACCTTACTTCAATTTAGGCAAATTCTGAGGAATATGTTTAGCGTGTTAGGCATAAGGTTGTATGAAGGGATAAACAAATTTTATTTTGAGTGATTTAAACGCTTCAGGAAGCGAAAAGTATTTGCTGACATAATCTCCGTTCATGTCGAAAGCCAACTCGCGTAATATTCAAAACGTCGTAAGGATGTGAAGGACACGTACGAATGATGGGCGTCTCTCTCTGAGAATGATTGCATAATGAACAATTATGATCAATTAGCCTGGATGCAGTATTGTACGCGAAAGTGTGCTAAAATGCGTCCAACTTGTGGCCAAAAATGTTTCCAGAATGTACCTAAAATTTTTTCTTCAAAATAACCCATTTCACTACAATGTGACCCTCGTAATCAACATTCACACTCAGTCTAACGCGTCATATAAGTGGCCTATGCAACAAACATTGACCCGGTTACTTGGATCGATTACCAAAGCAGTGACTGTTGGCCGATGGCAAGAACTTAAGAGTGAAGACCAAAGCGGTTCTTAGCTAGTCCCTAAATTGCAAAGCCAAAAAAATAAATTTGTCATGCAGCTAACTGTTTAGACGTACTTAGTGCAAAATTAATTAGTTTTCAGTTACGTGATTTGGAGGTTTTTGCTTTGTAAAATACATTTGGCTACCGCTTGTCAACAATTACTTTTGTCGGAAAGAGCAGCCAGATGACAAGTGGGACATCATTCATTCAAACCTTTCGGAATTGACTACATTTGTCCGAAAATCTGTGAACGGTTTCAAAGTCAAGGATAACGACTTGTTTTTTGTTCAATTGTCTACAGATTTATGCGATTTATTTAGAACAACCACATTCTCTGAATTCCAATTATCTTGTGATATGCCCAAAGGGTTTTTTCACAATATTTGTACCCCAGTTTAAATATACGTTGACATTGGCGACATTTTATTGGTCAACGTGTTGAACTGGGTCCGATTTTAAGGATTTTTTCACCTGCTAATACAATTGACGTCTCAAGGCCAAGCATTGCTCGCGGATCTCAGTAGTATAGTGTTCCGGGCGTCAGCCATGAGCTACTAAGCTCTGAGTTCCATCCCAGCTCAGGCTATCTCCACCTGAGGAGTCTAAAGCAAGACAAAACCGCGGTCGTGGGGTGTCAGGGTTGGGAAGAGCAACACCCGAATATATCCACAATTGACGTCTGCTAAGCAAAGGGGTTATTGGTGTAGTTATCCACCCCATGTGTTTAACGGTGTGGTTTATAGCAAAACATTGTGATTTCCAGAGGATATGATGTCCTGATCATCTTAATCACGTTTTACAAGGTTAAATGCTTACTAATCGCAAGGTTACAATGGCAGCGGTAATAGCATCTTGGGAAAGCACATAGAAGTTTTGTAAGATAGCTTTGAGTATAGGTTTGGAAAGATGCATATTGGATATCTGCTTTATAAATATATTGCAACACCGATTTTAGGCCTGCGAATTTCATATTTTATTATACTTTAAATAAAATGTAGGTTCAGCTTCATTATCCGAGGCAAAACTGGGTGTAAAGCAAGTTTGGCACATCGCACTTTGTACGTCAAGTTTGAGGAATAACCGCGTGACATTTTCCTGTAGCGTCCCTGGACCCACTCAACAGCGTGCCGCTCAGGTTTCCGCAGTTTAGCCTGTACAATATCACAATATTCCATACACTGCGAAACTATGCTTTGTAAAGACTTTTATGCGATTCCGTAAAGCAAAAATGATGACAGATATAACTGCTGTTCTTCAGGACTTTCGAATCAATTTCATATAGAATGAGATGTAAGTCTTCCTGAGTGTTTGCACGTGGTTGTGTGTAGACAACATTAATGTTGTTAGCAGAGATGGATGCAACATTTTTTTCTTCTCTGGAATACATCAGCCATGATCTTCATCGTAAACGTATGCCAGAGATTGGGAACACCTCAGCTACTGTGTCGCAATATATAGGAAAAAAAGCAAATGGTGCAAGCTGGCTGACTTCAAGGTAGCGGATGAGCATCGTTCAGGTAAGCTAACATCAAAAATTTACTATGCAAAGTTGTATAAGGCTAAATAATAAGACGGTAGTTGGTGGCGGAGGTGAGGAGCGACGGAGTGGGACAAAGAATCTCACAGCACAAACGTAAATGAGGTCGGCTCCTTGCGAAGTCAGCAATTTATCCAAACAAAAGATTTCATCGTATTTCGGACACCAAACAAGGAGTCCAAAAGCTTGAACAAAGGCCAGCTCAGAAGTAAGGGACTCCATTCCTCTCGACCAATTATTCGCTTGGCCACCTCTTCTTTTTTCCATCCACACTCCCGGCGCGCAATCAAAGCACGCCTCGGCAGTCGGTGGGCTGGATTGCTTAACACGTGGCCAAGCCATCGGTGCCTGGGGCGTGAAATAATGGTGCTGAGTGGTTCAGTTCCTTTTTCTTTGCCGTAACCAAGGCGTCGAACACGCACGTTGCTTACGCGGTGTTCCCACCAGATGTGAGCTAAACTGCGAAGGGATTGGTGACCGAACTTAACTAGCCCCTTCAAGTCCGTCGCTTAATGGGGCAAGGATTCACAACCGTACAGTAAGGTAGAACGTATCGATGAATTGTACACTCTACCCTTCAGGGCAATTGTGAGGTCGTGCCGCCGCCATAAGTGTCGAAGATTAGCAATCGCCACGAGCTTTGCCATACGGTTCATGATCTCAACTCCAATTCCAAGGGCGCTGATAGAATTTACTAGGTAGTTGATTGTTTGAACGATTTCTAGCTGATCCCCACCAAGGGTCAGCGAAGGAGGCGGTCCAGACCAAGCTTGATGGACGGCTTTGCACTTCGACGCTGCGAAGCAAAGCCCGAAGTGACCGACAGCTAGTGCTAATCTGTCCAATGCCGCTTGGCACGTCTGAGAGCTGTCACAGTTGAGAACAATATAATCAGCATATTCCAAGTCATGAAGTCGTTTTCCTGGGAGCAGATTCGCACCTTATAAATGGTGTCCTTTAAACACGATTTCCATGATTTTTCAACAGCGAATGGAAAGAAGAAATGTGACAGCAAGTATCCTTGTCCCACACCGCTGGAGATAATAAAGCGCGAGGACAACTTGCCGTAAGCCCCCACTCCGCCCGAGCTACGCGCATATAATGCTCGGATAAATTTACATATATCTCAGGTACACATTTCCTGATTTGACAGTCCCAAAGTGCAAGTATATCCACCGAATCGAATGCACCTTTGATATCGAGGAACACGACAAGGGTAGGCTGCCAGTATATATGACGGTGCTCCAACAACTGACGCAAGATGAATATTTGGTAAATTCAGCAACAACCTAGCCGAAACCCTGCTCGCTCTTCACAAATCTGGATTTCTCGCGTGCCAATCCGTCTCTGAAGAATGACAGAATCAAGCAGTCATGAGGCGATTGAGATCAGACTGATTCATCTATGCTTGCCGCATTCCGATCTTGAGCCTTCCTTCAAAATTTGGTCTATGACGGTGCGGATCCATTCGGTTGGGACAGCTTTCTACTCCCAGCGTTTAACTAGTAATTCGTGTAAATTATCCAACAGTGCAGGTCCTTTGAATTTGAAGGGGGCTGGAGGAAGATCATTATGTCCCGCTGGTTTATTGAACTGGAACAATCCGATCTCACCTTCGGCTTCTAAGTGAGATGGTGGATCCAAATAGACAGCCCACGGAGTGGATTGACCAGTGGCCAGCGTGAAATCTAAAAATTTTGAACGATGAACTTGCCTTTCAAAGTGCACAGCCCAAAGCCGAAGCGTTTTTTACAAGTTGAGGATAGGTTGGCCAATCTCGTCCCGTATATTTTCCCTAACACCACATATTCTGCTGCCCGTTTCCCTTATCAGACCAAATAACTTACGATGGTTACAAAAGGCAGCGGCCATTTCCATTTCTGATGCACGATGATACCACCAGGATTCGCCGTCTCTCTTCAGGCTAGCACGGAGTTTTGCCCGGAGCTCTTTGCGAGTTACATTATTTTCGGTTCCTGCCGGAATAAGCCGGCGAGCCTCTATATGTTCCATGGAATTTGAGGGGACCAAATATCCATTTTGGCGATTAGTCACATCACATGATGATTATGTGCTTATGGTAAGGTCTGGTTAATATGAGATCAGTGAGTTTCAATTGCATCCAGTGTCCGTTTAGCCAACTCGCATTACAGCGTACTTTTTTACGTAATCAGAACAGCTTGCTTCGACAGATGGCTGGTGTCATTGCGCTCACAACGTCGTCTTGGGCGTCCGCCAAAGCGCATCAGTAGGTCAACATATACAAATGCATGATCGGTGTCCACACCTGAGATCCAAATCGAGCGACGGTTCTGGTTGCAGCTTCTCCAGCGCTAATTTTTCGCAAGATGATCGTTTTGCGTCCAAGGCTGGTTCGACACTGGCAGGCGGAAATTCAACTTGCGGCTGGTGCTGTGTCGTAAATTAATGCTCGCAACAAATAAGCGAACATCCTCACACAGTTGAAGTAACCGCTCACCGTTAACATTTTGGGAGCGTACACAATTTTGGGCGCACAAATGCAGCTTATCAGTGGAATACGTCGTTAAGATAATTAAGAAAATTAAGTGGACAAAGAACACGCCCTTCATTCACCACATAATGATCGTTTTCTGTTTAGAGAAATGGTGGTGATTGAGCGCAACCTTCGGTCCACAAATACTATATGAAGGCTGCCAAGAGAACATGGTTTCTCCAATGCCTCAGCCTTCAGTATTTTTAGTCGCCATTTGTGGGGCACTCTATCAAAGGATTTAACTTACCTAGGAACAGGATTACGACAGTGCGTCCGTTTTCAATAACAGCCGTTTTGTGGTTTGCTGAGTAAATTATTACATGACTAAGCGCATTTGTACGATGTTAGTAGTCTTCCATGATATGGGGTACTAATTGGTTGGAAGCTAAAATTTAGAAAATATATTGCCTGTGATTGTCGATGAAACGATGCCTATAAACTGAATTTCCTAGCAAATTTATATGCTGCATTCGTAGACTTTCTGACTGACTGGCCTCAAAATTGGTGCTTTTGAATTTATGAAGAATCAACTATTAACCAGTGATGCAACACTAACATTTGCGAAGTGAACTTGAGAAAATTAGTGGTAAAGAAATGTGGATAACATAATCACCGCCGAGATCTCAAATGTTGATATCGATGAATTATAAAAATTAAGAAGCAAACGACACTGAACTATTTTATTTCAATCATGATTCCTTTTAAATGTCCTTGCATTACATCCGTAAATGGTTATTGTCTATTGATTAGTATGTAAACATTCATCAGTGTTTTCATTATTTGTTACCCATGTGTGTATGTAACTTGCTAGCTGTTCGTTAATTATACAAGTTTTCATAAGATATACCTTCGATGCATGAAGTTGACTTTGAGATACACACATAGGTTATGATAATTTGTAAGTTTTACGCAATATTATTTTACACAAAGTTAAACAACGAAATTACATTTACTATATAATCACGCGATCTTGAAAATGTTAGCGCTCGTTTTATTTATTGAAGTTATACCAACTCGCCAAGGAAGTGGAAGGTTATGACGAAATATTCTCATACCAGCAAATGTATTTATTTATTGTGTAGACGGTGCTCACAAAAGTTTTTTACATGCGTGAACTTGACACACAAACCCGTCTAAACTGGCACACGGGGTGGTATATCTGACGGCCGGATGATCGAGTTTGTAAAAACAATTGTGACCATATCAGTTCCGTCGGCCTATGCAACTGCTTTGACCGGCAGTTTGCTGTGCGGTACTTCAAATTTACCATGGACTTGACGGTAGGAACTGGCGTGATAACACGAGCAAAATGTTCGCTTGCAAAATCAGTTGGATTTCCGGTACCGAAAGTTAGCTAATATGATATAATGCCTCATGTAGAACTTGGAATATGTCTTGAAATAAGTGCAGATATTGTGGTTAATTCAACGAAATGAAATTTATCACGGCTCAACGAATGTGGTTATACTGTGGACTGGACTAACAGTATGGTGCAGAAGTAGGAATCCAACTGTTGATTGACGTATACTGAATTTGTTTGAGCTGGTTCGAATAAGCTTCGTAAAATTGATGTAGTTATTCGGGATTTATTGTTTGCGCTGATAGCGTTATGCCGTACGGCATGTGATGATATAATATCCTGTCTTTGGCAAACTAGTTTGTTACAAAATTTTATCAGTGACCTTTAAAGCAACATATTTCAGAGATTTGCCGCTTCAAACGTGTGGCATTACAAGCGATTTCCAAGAAAATATCGGAAGCGCTATTCAAATTTAGTCCCAAGTGAATCATAACTTTCTTAGTTTAATGATCAGAGCTACTTGGAAGCCAATTTCGGATTTCTAACGTCAAGCTTGTTTGCTTTCCTTTTGTTGCTTTACTATCAATAATGAGTGTTATGTTCAAAAAGGCTTTAGTTCACGGGACATTGTTGACATATATCTTGGTTTGCTATTTAAAAAGCGTTAATCCATTATAATGCTTTAGGAAATATTTGAAAGCAACGTATACATTTCTTGAATCATTTACGAAGAATTAATAATTTAAATTTTTGTATTTCGTTTCAAATGCTACACTACAAAGGAACTGGTTTATGGATGGTAATGATGTTGATTCCATTTGTTATTTGCTTGCAAATTAATATTTGTTGAGCAAATTATTTAATATTTTTTCCTTTATCCTTCTGCAATTTTCCAGTTGATCTAGAACAATTGAACCTCATTAAAAGTAGGTTTTTTCTGGAATTAGTTAGCTTAATTGGATAGGTCCCGAGATCCATGTGCGTTGTGTAAAATGAGGTTATTGTTTCAGTGATCAGAATCGTGTCTGGTAGTGCACATACCTGAGTATATTTCATGCAAAGATTGTGGGATAAATTGCTAATTGTTAGGTTAATAAACTGCCTGTATATATCCGGATATTATTCTTTATAGGATTTCGACAGCTCAGTTTTGATATGTGAATGTTTAAAAAGCAGCATATTTGTTTAAATGTTTTGACCGTATCCTTGTTTGTATGTGTATGCTTCATTGAAATTATCAAAACGTGCTGGCTCCTAATTAAATTACTTTTTTTAACCGTGTCCATGGAGTTAATTTGCGATTAAGCCAGCAAGGTGTTGCTTATCTTATGTTTCTTTGATAACAAGGGTTTGAATACAGGTGGTACTTAAGTTACTAATGGCTGGAGCCCTAATATGTAGGTGGTATCCGTAAACATGTATTCAGATTCTCGAAAGTGCTATCGAAAGAAAGGTTTATGGATAAAGGTTATCTTTAAATTTATTTTCGCTATCCCATAGCTCAAACGAAGTTTATAGTTTGGGGACGCTATGAGAATGGTCGAATGGACGCCAGTTTGTTGACAGTTGTCATTCGGATTTTAATTGCTCTTCTGGTCTTAAACCAAGTGCGTATATTTATGTACAATATAGAATCGGGTGGCCGATATTAGAACTGTCTCTAGGGCCTGGTTGGAATAGCTATGATTTTGATTTCCCGGGGTTCCCTTTGGATTAACGGAAAACATTTATACTGGCTTTATAGATTTGCTCATCTTTGATTGGCATGTAAATTCCACAGACTACTTACGTTTAGAAATCTGCGCTTCTATATATTTCGCCTTGGTTTCAGACAAACTAAGTTATTTACGTATCCGAGATATACTTTTTTGATGTACAGATTGTGGAAAATCATGAGGCCGCTTCATTAGGTTGGACTGCAGAAGGCATCCTTGGCCTCCATCTATTATTAGCGGAAGTAACTGCTCCCAATATAATAGCAATGAGCGCAAAATACAAGGCGCTTGTATCATACACATGCGAACATCAAAATCATATTTTCGGTCTTTTAAGACGATTTAATTTACTATATGGCGCTGATTAACCATGTGCTAAAGTTGCATTATTAGTAGCCTCCTCACATACCATAATGCTTAGTTTGATATCATTGGTCTTACGTCTGGTTTGTTTGCCTAGTTGTGTATTGAGTTTGGTGTCGTGATTCTAGTTTGAACAAATATTTGTCTGGATCAATCGGGATCAATCGCACGATTAAAACTGCACAACTATGTCTAAGACTTTTAGAATAGCCATAGCCATGTAAGGAAACATTATGAGTTTATCGTGGTTTTGCGTTCAGTGCATGGCGCATTGTTACTGAAAAGAAATTCGCGTGCAATTTACAAAAAAGGGTGCATATTACCTGAAATTTATTTCAGCATCGCAATTTACGCTCACCAATCAATCAGCAATGTTTACTATTATGGCCGGACTTTGACAGTCTTTCACTGGGTGCAACAGTGTTTGCACTTTATTAAGCAAAATAATGGCTTACCACTAGGCCTTTCCGGGTATACAAAATACAAAATGCTTTTTGAGGTAAACATGGCCATGATGCAACATATCTGCGAAAACGCAGGCCTAAGCACGTCCATGTGGTGTTGTCAAATTTGCACCGCATCTTTCTAAGCTTTAGTCTATCTTGCTCGCAATAGGTGTGCTGGGGATTAGAGAAGTTGTTGTGTGGTTCGCTAGATGGAAATGCTTGAATTGGTCAACGGGGCCGCACTGTACGACGATGTCGAAGGCAGGCTTGATATCCTTGAGGTCATTTTGGGTTCCCTTGGGAAATATTAATTATGTTTGGTTGTTCAACGCTTTGGTAAGCAATAAATTTACTCTGCCAAATGAATCCATATAGAATACAGAGGAGTATATTTGACGAATTTCTATGTATATCGAATCCATGTGAGTTGCAATTCCAACATTACGAAAATCATGTTCCACCTTAGATATTTCTGGATGGACACTAGCAATTTCAATTTGTATCCAACGGTCATATACACTTGTGAAGTGGTGAAATATTTATACACTGACCAATCTCAAATATGTGCATAAGACCACATATGATCAAAAAGAGCAGGATGAGATTGTTTTTTGAATTTTGTCATTTTATAAACCAGAATTTGGTGGCGTTCTTGCCTGCTGGAATCAACCTGCAAGCGTTATGGACACACTTGGATGATTTAAAAAGTGACAAGATTTTGTTGAGGGAAGGTAAAAGCGCGCTGAATTAATTTAATTGGTAAATAAATTGTATATATCTTGACGTTGCAAGAAGCTATTCCCTAGAACGAGGAGATCAAATAATGATACGAATTTTCCATGACATTTCATTGATATAATTTCCGAGATAAACAAGGGCGTAATTGCAAGTGAGGTAGCATGCAGTTATGAGGAGCGTCCTGCTATTTTCCCGTCATTGGATAAATTCTTCAAAATCTGATGACAGAGAAGTGGAAGGAGAAAAAATGTAAGGAAATGGGCTGTTGTCCGAAATATGATGTATATGTGTTTGAAAATATATTTAGGCATCATGGATACCATTTTCGGATGTCCTTTCTTGGGGCAGTTATATCTCGTACGGTATTAAAAAAAACCTTTCGATTTGTCACAAAGATTGAGCCAAATTTGTACATATACGCTGTGTGATAAAAAATGTCTGATGTCAAAAATCCTTTACGAATTTCATTGGTAAATTACGACTGCGAGAGTGAGGGAATAGTATGCCTTATTTATGTCCATATAAACAACTATCTGTTTTTCGTACTAAGCATGGTTAGTGGAGAATTGTTGTAAGTTAGAAATTTCTTCATTGTCACTCTCAAATAGCAAGTTTAAGCTCTTTTGGAAAAGCACCATTTTTGACCTTGTCAGATTTGCGCTATTCAGTGAAGTGCTGCCGAGTACCGCCACTCTGACGGCTGGATGCCAGGATTTGGTGTCACTTTGGCACTAGTGACATTCTGGGACATGCTTGATTGATAGTTGGGTGTGGTATAGCCCGGTTCATCATCTACTGCAAGGTAGGAAAAGGAAAGATCGGTTTTTTTCATACTAGTCCCTGCTTGCTGATGGAGTGCGACTATGCAGGATTAGCTGAAATATCTAAAATCCTGGATGCTTATCAATAAAGCAAAAGGAAACTAACCCTACAGCTATCAAGAAACTGTGTCGTGCCGAGGCGCTTTGCGGAAAGTCCTATCTCTTGAATACAGTCACTGTCCTCTACAAACTTCGTAAATAATAAGAGAGCGGAAGCTAAGTAGGGTAATATCAAAGTCAGCTGTGAATCACGCTAGTCCGCGACTGTCATATATTGAGAATTGACACTAACAACTGGCATCCATAAGTCACGGGCCGGAACCCATCGGAAGTCCACTGAGCATCGAACTATTTATGAGATGCAGAAGTTAGGAACGCAGGTGTCTTTTGATTTTCCAGACTACCTTAAGCCTGCTGATCGAAAGTGACTCTGAAGAATTAGCTGAAGGATCCGTTTTCTTATATAAATAATAACGTTGACCTAACATAATATACTACAACACTGTGAGCTCCTTTCTATCAAGATCAAGGAGAAGACCTATAATTATGTCTTCTTTAATCCACAACAGTACGAGAAAAATCACTCTTGCGTAACTCGCTGCAAAGGCACGGCGAATTAATCACATTTCTTCCGTTTTCTCCAATGTGATTATTCGAGTTGATCAAGCACACTAAAACTGACCACACGCCTTAAACAATAATAGAATTTCACAGAAGATGTGCATGTAAGACGAAAGAAATTTTTTCATTGGTGAGCTACCAGGCATTAACAAAATATATATTGCTTAAATGATGTTTAAGAAAAGTGCATTGAATGGAGGCAAATACTAATAACCATAACTATCCATAGGTCAAAACTGATGTAAGCTCTCCAAGGATAACTATTTAAACCGGAGCTGCTTTCGTGATGCTTAATTATGTTTTCACATTTTCCATAAAACATAGTTGTTGATAATAAAATGCTACGAGATTCAGTCTACTGAGTAATACACTTGAAAAAGCGCTTGACTTGTCCGAATGGACATCTACGCAACTATGTTCACTAATTCTATATATTGGAATATGTTTGGAACCGACTGTGATTTCATGATTTCAGAAGGTTTTGTATACAAATCGGTTTTTGGTAGAGTTTTATTGTGGCTATATACACTTGTTCACAGTCTTTGCAATTGATTTTATAAACACAATTTGTTGTCCTGTCTTTTGGAAATGGATCCTTCAAACGCACAAGTGCTGAATAGAGCGTTTGACCCTTTCGAAAAACCACTCTTATTTTCTCCCTGTTTAGTACTCGTCTGATTGCTTCTGAGGTTCCTTTTTATAGGGGATTCCCACCGTCCCAAACCACTCCGTTGTACGTCGTGGAGGTGGATTTAGAGCTCACTGTAATTGGCGTTTCACTAACCGCCTCGGATATCCACTGTCTACTAATTTACTCACCGTCTCCTTACAAGCGGCCTTCTTGTCCTCCTCCTCGGTACACAGAGTCTGGGCTCTGCGAAACAGAGAGGATGCGATAGCGCCATAGACTTGTTTTGGATAACCCGAACGGTAAGGGAGCACTCCGTCCGTATCAGTCGGCTTGCGATATATAGTCGTCTTTAGCCGTCCACCGTTCCTGTGGACTAGACAATCGAGGAATGGCAGTGTGCCACTGCAAGATTCCAGTTCCATAGTAAAGTTTATGTTACCATTAATGGAGTTCAGATGATTTAGAAACGCATCCTTCATATCTCGCTTTATAATCACAAACGTATCATCTACGTAGCGCCACCAAATCTTTGGTGAACTAGTGGTGTTTGTCAGCGCCCTTCTCTCAAAGTCTTCCATATATAGATTTGCCAGTACGGGGGATACTGGCGACCCCACGGCAAGTCCCTGTTCCTGAGAGTACAGTCTCGACTTGAAAGTGAAATACGACATCTTAAGGCATACTTTAATTCCATCGATTATCTGGTCTACCGTGAGTTTCGTTCGCTGCTCCAGGCTATTGTCCTCAGTAAGACAACGCTGTGCTATACCCAATGCGTCATCCTTGGGCATGTTAGTGAATAGGGAGCTAACGTCGAAACTAACCATTATTTCGTCTGGCGCAATGGCCATACCTGCTACCTTTCGTGCGAACTCATAGGAGTTCCGTACGAACGTATTTGTTTTCCCTGTTAGCGGTTGCAATAAACCTGCCAAATATCGGGCTAGTTCGTGTGTTGGAGAACCGATACCATCTACAATGGGCCGAACAGGAACTTCGGCTTTATGTATTTTTGGCAGCCCATAGATCCTAGGTGGAATCGTTGATTTTCGGGTATACGCTATACCATTTGCCCACCCTTAGGTTGTCCTTCACACTTTTCAGGTAGTTTTCTACCTCAGTTTTACACTTATTCAATATGGACGACACGGATTTTTCTCAATTGCTTCGTAAGTCCCTTCTGCTAAATGCTGTTCCAATTTTTCCTCATAATTCGATTTGTTCATTACCACTACGGTCTTGCCTTTATCGGCTTTCATGATGATAATGTTAGGGTCTTCTCTTAAAGCCTTTAATACGGTACGCTCCGCTATTGTAAGATTTGGCTCACCAGGCTTCTGAAATCTGATGATGTCTGTCACCTGTGCACGAATATCCTCAGCTGTTGCTACCGGTAGTTTCGTCATTACGGTCTCAACGCTAGTAATGATTTCCTCTGCAGTTAGTTTAGGCTTATTTACAGCAAAGTTCAAACCCATTTTTAGTAATCTTCGTTCCGTCTCACTCAACAACCTATCTGACATATTAACCACATTGTAATAGTTACTGCTAGATTCAGACCTATCTACGAGACTAGTGGTCCTGCTATGCATATACATCAAATGATTGAACTTACGAATTTGTCTTTCTTTCGCAGCTATCCCTTGTGTTCATTTCACTTCCGTTGCCTTGTTGTAAAGTCTATCATATTCAGTTTGCGTTATTGCAGTCTGCAGCTCCCAGCTCAGCCGATTAGCATGAAGGCGGATTTCATTCAGGCGTCGGGTTGTCATATAAATCCGTTGTCTTAGGAACGTTTTGCTTGCGTTGAAGGCTGCTTAGGTAGATGTGAAAGATCTGTCCGGTGGTCTGACAACGAGACTTTTAGGAATATTTCCACATTTGAGACATCTCAGGTTGAAGATACGATGATTTTCCCAATTCGCTTCAACACCAGCCAAACGCACAAATTCACTAGCCAATTTTCGAACACGTAGTCCGTATAGTGATTCTATATATTGGAATATGTTTGGAACCGACTATAATTTTATGATTTACTCTACCAAAAAACCGATTTGTATACAAAACCTTATGAAATTATGTTCACTAATATTCTGTGAAAATATAATGAAGCTGGATTTCCGGTTATTTCTTAAATAAGTATCGAATTGGATTGGAAATTCGTGTGTAATATAGGTTGGTTTTACACCAAGACAGAAAGCCAAAAGATTAATTCTTCTCATTGCATTCCTACTACAGTTTCATTTTGTCACCATTGATCAAACTTTCATTCTTATTTACCGTCATAATTTATAATTTAAATTTTTTCTACGAGTTAATCAGGTAGATTATGTAATATTGTAACTGTAACCATTGCAAATCTTATAAATGGAAAATTCGTTAGATTTTAATATTCCTTTTTCTCTACCATTTCGTTTTCAGAAAGTCCACTAACTCAACGATTAAAACATTTATATTTTCAAGGGAACTTAAATCGCGCTGAAACTCATGTTTAAGTTGAGGAAAATATTCTAACACGTACAATATAACAGAACCAATTGTATTATTCTCACAAGATTTGCTAGCGCATTTTGCACATTTTGCAAATAGGTTACACCGAGAGTGGAGCAGCAAATAATTTCACCCGCATTAGCAAATATTTACAGCCAGGGCTCATGCTCAATATAATTTTTACGATTGTCGTTCTGCATTCTTCAGTTCCGGCTACATCGCTGCCGATGAAGTTACCAAAAGTTCCACAGCGTCGAGCGTATTAAAGTTAATGTTAAAATTAATTTAGTACATTAAATAAGTTTTCAAGTGTAGTCATTTGGGAGAAACAAAGCAAAGTCTAAATACACTTTTAATAGTCCACTTGCAAAATGATTCAGATATATAATGGAGGTACATACATTGGAATATGCGAAATACATGCAAGCTGCGTGCTATCCAACGTGGAGATATATAAGGTTGTGGAAATTGCGTCACAACAAATTTCGAAGTTTCCTAATTAGTAGAACTCGCAAACAATTAGGATTGTAGAAAAATGCATAACGAATATTTCCGTGGGTTCCTCTGACGCGTCAGCAAAAGAGCTAACATTATTTTGTTAAAAGCACAATTGGCTGCCGACTGCGAGCACTCCATGGCAATGTTCACCCGTTCCTTCAAAACAGATTGTCTTACTATATGTGCTATGTATCCAAATATCACCAGTAACTTGTTGTGCCATAACTCCGGAATGAATACTACACACGATAAATATAAAATAGATATCCTCACCTGTTTCCAGTGCTATGGATGGAGTGTTTAGCGATTGAACTTCATCAATTTGCAGGCTAGCAACTCTCAATGACAGTGGAATGTAGGTTGCATTACATCTCATTTATTGTGCAAATTATATATTCCAACTTACGTTTCTAATACTTCAGTGGCTTAAGCTGCTGTGTAGTATTTACCTACATCTAACCTTCATAGGTTCGATCCTCAGTAAGAGACTGAAGGATTGCGCACCACTGAGAAGGCCCAATAGGGGGTCTTCGAACTATGCTGTGTAATGCAGATGGTGAATACTGGGATGAATACCTCAGCAAAATGATAACCATGTGAAATTTGGGCGAAAGTAATTTAACAAAAACAGTAATAACGCAATGCTTCGATGGTAAGATGTCAGCTATTTTGTAAAAATTTATGTACATATTTATGCATGAATTGTACAAATTTTTATTTATGGTTCGTAAATGATATTCTTTACAATATTTTTTCGTACTCATAGCAAATTTATATAAATTTAGGAGCACAATGAGCTAGACTTTAGTTGAGAACCCATAAGTCTTAAATGAGTATTGACATATTTTTCGCACAACATAGCTAGATTGTGAAAGCATTGCTGATATTAACTTCTGCAAACAACTCTGAAATTACCAGGAATTCCCTGAATGGTCTTTCAGGCTACGGACAGTAACATATGTGATGTAACCGTTTCGCTGCACCAGATGAACCGCACCTATGCCATCAGGTTACATCTAAGCTATATTGTCGTTATGAATCTTCAAATTCGTTCCCGATTGCATTGAAAAATACAAGGGACTTCATTTAGACAACATGCGCTTGCACCGCAGGGAAACCTCACTATTTTTATGTGGTTCATGAATAGTAGCGGAGCAGCGCTTGTAAACACCGACGTAATATTAATGCAGACAATAATTCTCGATTGTGATTCCAGTGCCATACATTTCAAGTGGGGGGAGAGAAGTACAAGTTGACTAAAAATTTCAGTAAATAATGACCGCTTATTAACTAATAACGAACTTACTATCATTTTGCACTTTCTTTTCCTTCGATCTGGTGAACGAGGACGGATTAAGTTGAAAGGATGTCGTCGAAAGCGGATATGATTTTATTCACATTGCTGACTATTATTGGCTTCAGTTGCTTTCGTATAACAAATTGTTTTACTACTCAGATATTATAGCAGTCGCAGGTACGGTAGCTCCATTTCAGCGAACCCATGGGAGTCCACGTGATACAAAATAACCGATTGAATATCTAGGTATTTTCAAATTATGATATTTTTGCTTGTAGGCACGCGTGGACTATAATTGAGAGCCCGGTAAACTCTGAGTTGGCAGAAATACTGGTTACTTGGGTCCACATAATATGGGAAATTTGAGGTCATGCATATGTTAAGAATTATCCTCAGGAAATATAAGATGGTACAAGGCGAATGGAAATTAAGTGAAATAACACATATATCAAATAACGCACTGAGTAGGTGGAGCGGTCCGAGCATATCAGCAACATAGCCGCATCATCCCAAGCAACGATTTCAGGCAAGCTTAATACAACAACCATTGACTCACCATTAATATGAAATAGTTAACCTCTTCTGTTTCGAAGTTATGGTATAGTTTTAGCGATAGAACGTCATGGCTTTGCAGTCTAGCAACTGTCAGTAACTGTGGAATATAGGTTGTGATATATCACAGTTTGTTTACAAATAATATATTCCAGCTAACGTTCTAAATGCTTAATTGGCTTAAGCTGCTGGCTAGTTGGCAACCGCCTCTAGCATTCATGGGGTTCGAACTGCCGTAAGATCCGAGGGAATGCGTAACATTAAGACGCTGCAATAGCGAATTTCGGAAAAGGCTGTGCTATGTAGGTGGTGAACTACTTTGATGAAAACCTAAGCCAAATGATAACTATATGCAATTTTGGAGGAGATAATTTAACAAAAACCCTAATAACATATTGCTCTGACGGTATGATTCGGCTTTATGCACAAATTCATATATATATCCATATATATTCATCTAAATATATATATTTTTTAGTATCATGAGTCTTTTGGACCCAAGGCACAGAATTGTAGACAACACTTACATTTAATTTACAACCGATAGTGTTTTTTAAGGCTCCGGGAACGAATAGTGCGGATCAGCGCGGCGACCATGATCCGCCCGACGCATACCAATCGCTGACTGATCATAAGGAACCGGACTTCCGGACTACATATATTGATCGACATGGGAGCGGACACCAGTGTCATACCCCTTCTCAAAGCCAGCATGCATCAAACAGAGCTCACTACGACTGACTGCAGCTAACGATACGTGTATTTCCACTTTTGGACAAGGCTGCTTAACCCTGAACGTTGTTTTACGTCGCTCTTTTACATGGGTATTCGTCATAGCGGATGTCAAACATTCCTTATTTGGCGCCGCGTTTTGATCTATTTTAAATTTTCATTCGATGTTAACAACCGTTGTCTCCGAGATTTGACAACAAATTACCAGATACTGGTCAGATTTCTATAATACTAACATTGCTACCAAGCATTTTTGCTGCGAATATGATTGATTCCTCATTCTCCGCAATGTTACATGATTTTCTTGCTCTCCTAAAAACCGAGGTTCCATCCGACGGAGATTAAACAAGACGTAACCCATCGCATAGTAACCCAAGGTAATATAGTTTACGCTCGCCCATATCGAGTAAATCTTAGTAGGATGAAAATAGCTAAGGCTGAGTTCTAACACATGTTTCAATTAGGAATAATACGTCCCTCACCAAGCACTTGGTCATCACCCCTACACATGGTACCGAAATCAGATCTAATGACGGGCGACCCTGTGGTGACTACAGAGCTCTAAATAATTGTACACTGCCTGACAGACACCCCAGCCATGTATACAGGATTGCTCATCGAAAATTGCTGGTAGCACAATCTTCTCCCACATCGATAAATTCAGAGCATAACACCGTATTCCGTTGCATCCAAACGATATACATAAGACTGCAGTTACTACTCCGTTGGGAATGTTCGAATTTCACCTATGCCTTTTGGATTGCGTAACGCTGCGCAAACGTTTCAGCGGTTTATTTCTCGGGTATTACAGGGTCTGCCTTCCGTTTTCGCCTACTGGGACGATATTGCAATAGCTAGTAAGACACCAGATGATCAAAAACAACATTTGCGCACCTAATTTCATTGTCTGTACAAATTTGGCACAACTATCAACTTATAAAAGAGCACCCTAGGAGTTCCATCATTAAATTACCTACGTCACCGATTCCATAGCACTGGTCTGACACCAACATTTCACAACTCGTTATCGCTGACAACGCATCTTCACCCGGCATGCTTCCACCAACTCAAGAGGTTTCTGGGAAGGATTAATTATTACCGACGTTTCATCCCGCATGCAGCCGAGATTGTTACTCCTCTGATCAAAGTTCACAATTCGAGTCACATCTTTATCAGCTACTGACCGAAATACTCGTTTGCGTACGTGTTCGTACAACGGCCTATCACCCACAAGCTTACGGTTTATTCGAACGATTTCACCGACACTTAAAATCCGCTCTCAAAGCAAACGGCGATTCAGCTAGATGGACAGAACAACTGTCAATAGGCCAACCTTACATTCACGCAATGTTTCGTGCAACACCGAACTGTTCACAGGTTGAGTTAGTTTTTGGCACAATTTAGTTATCCCCGGCCAATATTCACACCCGACAAGCAGCACTCAGTGACACCCATAGTATGTGGCTTATCTAAAAACGCACATGAGCAAACTGCAACACGGCGCATCCAGTTTCACAACAACACTACCACACATTCCTCCATAACTTTCGACCTGTACCCATGTTTTCATTCGAACTGACCGGGGAAAACAAACTATATAACCTCCTTATAAGAGCCAATTCACAGTACTTTAACGCCAAGAGAAATAATTCACCAGTCTATTGCATGGCAAACCTTATACTATCAGCATAGATCGTTTAAAACCGGCGTATACGAATTCAGGGTAGACATATCAAATGGACACACGTCGACGATCGACAACACACGATCACTTACAATTCCGGGACGATATCAAGAAAGCACCACGCAATATGAAAGGCAGATACATTGGTCTGACCGTTTTCTTATAGGCTGACACAACTTAGGCTATGATGCATAACCATTTTTCGTTCGTTTCTCCAATTTCCAAGAAGGAAGGTATCTTGAAATCACATCCCATATGAAATTTCATTTTTTCGCACTTGTGAGGTCGCATTCCACATAAACTGCTATTCCGTTGTACTATCTTCGGAACGGAAGGTTTATCATCATGTGCAAGTGTAATTTTATCAGAGGTCAATATAACAAAACTACCACAGTCTTATCGAGATTGCCTTGGATGCCACATCCTCACATGGTATGTAATTAAGTCTCTCTTGACCTACATCACAAACGAGGTCAACATAGCAATACTGTTTCAGTCTTATCGAAATTTTTATGGATACCACATTCTAACGTTCCGTAATTAAAATCATCTTCACCTACCTTCACACATCGTACCACTTACGGCCCACATGTTTGAACGAAACATTATATAAAGATTATAGTACATCCACAACAAGTCCTCTCGACCGGCTACAGCGATACCCCATACAACGAAAGCCACACGACCGATCCGACTTGTGCTTCGACAACCGTCACGAAAAGCGCTATGCCGACGACGACAAGACAATCGTCCCAGGCCCGGACTGGCCGCCACCCACGCACAGGTTTTGTTATCTGAGATAATTCACCAATTTATCATTACCTTATTTTTGAGTGACACTATTAAATTATGTATCCTACATTGTATGCTTAGGGTCGGTCTCTCTTTATATATCTTTATTTACTGATACACAACGAACACGCCTCAATACTTATAAATCATAATTGTTAGTGCACAGCACTGATGTTTTTAATCCGCCATCTACTGGATTATTGACATACAAACCACTTACAATTATTTCCGCTGCGACAGATATTCCGCCAGATAACATCTTTGATAGAATGCCGTGATGAATTTTCTAATTCGTTCCAGATTTATTTGCAAATACAAGGAATTCCATCTAGACTGGTAGCGTTTGCAACGCAGGGAACCCATCACTTATTTTATGGGAGATTATATGTGGTTCATTTATATAGCGGAGCAGCACTTTTGAACAGCGACGTAATATTTATGCAGAAAATACTTCCGGAAATTGATGGCAGTGCCCTGCCTTCCCAGGGGCGTAGAGAGGTTTTAGTTAAATTTAAAAACTTTGTATTAAATGACCGCTTATTAACTTCAAAAACGAGTTCACTATTATTTGTCATTTTCTTTACCCTCGAACTGGGGAACTATTGCGGGCTAATGTGAAGGTTTTTGAAAGCGGATATGAATTCATTTCACATTGACGACTATTTGGCTCCAGTGGATTTCGCCTAAGAAACGGTTTTACAAATTGGATATTATAGCAGTCATAGAAACGGTAGCTCATTCTGCAATGATCCCACGGGAGTCCACGGGATATAATAAGACCGAATGAATCTCTACTTATTTCCGAGTTATATTATTTGTTGCCTGTAGGCATGCGTGGGCGATAATAGATAGACCGGTAAAATATGAGTTGTCAGTAATACTGGCTAGCTTGAACCAAAACACTAGGAGCAATTGTGGGGTCATGCACATGTTACAAATCATTCTCCGGAAATATGAGATAGTACAAGGCGAATAGAAAGGTATGTAAAATAACACGTATATCAAATAACGCACTGAGTAGGAGGAGCGGTTCGAGCATATCAGCAAGCTAGCCGCATTATTCAAGGCATAGAATTGAACCAAATTTCATGCAGCAACCCGGCTGACGGGTCAGTGGTGTGGACTATTGTTATCGCAAAATGAAGCAACGGGTTACTGTGCAAATTTACTTCAATTTAGGCAAAATGATGAGGAAGATGTATAGCGTGTTAGGCGTAAGGCTGTATGAAGGAGATAAACAAATTTTATTTTGAGTGATTTAAACGCTTCAGGAAGCGAAAAGTATTTGCCGACATAACCCCGTTCATGTCGACCACCAACTCGCGTAATATTCAAAACGTCGTAAGGATGTGAAGGACACGTACGAATGATGGGCGTCTCTCTCTGAGAATGATTGCATAATGGACAATTGTGATCAATTAGCCTGTATGCAGTATTGAACGCGTAAGTGTGCTAAAATGCATCCAACTTGTGTGGCCAAAAATGTTTCCAGAGTGTACTTAAAATGTCCTTCAAAATAACCCATTTCACTACACTGTGACCCTCGTAATCAACATTCACCCTTAGTCTAACACGTCATATAAGTGGCCTATGCAACAAACACTGACCCGGTTGCTTGGAACAATTACCAAATCTGTGACTGCTGTTTGATCATAAGAGCTTTAAGTGTGATGAACAAAGTGGGTTGTTGCTAGTCTTTATTTCGCAAGGCCAACCAAATTAATTTGTCATGCAGCTAACTATTTAGACGTACTTAGTGCAAAGTTAATTAGTTTTCAGTTACGTGATCGCGAGGTTTTTTCTTTGTATAATACATTTGGCTACCGCTTGTCTACAATGAATTTTGTCGGAAATAGCAGCTAGAAGTCAAGGGACACAAAATGCATGCGAACACATTGAAATTGGCTACGTTTGTTCGATAATCGGTGGATAATTTCATAGCCAATGATAGCGACTTTGCTTTGTACTCTTGTCTACAGATTTATGCGGTGCATTTGGAGCACTCAAAATATCTGAATTCCAAATATCTTATGATATGCCCAAATGGTATTTCTCACAATACGTGAACCTCAGTTGATATATACGGTGAAAATAGCGCCATTTATTGGTGGACGGGTGGAACTGAGTCCGTTTTTAAGGAACGTTTCATCTTTAAATACAAACGACGTATACTATGCAAGTGGGTTACTTGGCATAGTAATCCACCACTTGTTATTTAACCTCCGGTTTATAACAAACAGTGATAATGCCCCGATGATGTGATGACCCGATCATGTTTAACACGTTGCAAGCGGTTAAATGCTTACTAATCGCAGGCTTAAAATGTCAAGCTTAATAGCACTTTCTGATATCACTTGGAAGTTTTGTAAGATAGTTTGAGTATTGGGGTGAAAAGAAACGCAGTTGATATCTGCTGCTTAAAGATACGTGAACATCGATTTCAAGACTGTGAATTTAACAATTTATGATTCCGTAAATTAAAGGTCGGTTCAGCTTCATTATCCGAGGCAAAACTGAGTCAAATTCTAGTTTAGTACATCGCTCTCTTTACGTAAAGTTTGAGGAATAACCGCGTAACATTGTTCTAAATCGACTCTGGACCCACTAAACAGCGTGCTGTTATTTTCCCGCAGATTAGAATGTACATTGAAAACTATTCCATACATGGCGATACTTATGTTTAGTAAACCCATGCATGCAATTCCGAAATGTAAACTGATGAGAGATATAACCGATGGTTTTCATGGCTTTCGATTCAAGATCACCCTGCATTAGATGTAAGGCTTCCTGAGTATTTGCACGTGGTTGTGCGTAGACAGCTTTAATGTCATTAACAAAGATAGATGCAAAAATAATTTATTCTCTGGAATACCTTACTCATATTCATCATACACTTTAGCCAGAGATGGGGAGCACCTCAGCTAATGCGCCACAATACACAGGAAAATAGGCAACTGGTGCAAGCCGGCTGAGCTACCGGTAATAGATGAGCATCGTTCTGGTACGCTACCAGTCGGCTATTGTGCATCAAAAGAACATTACTACACAAATTGCATGATGATAAATAATGAGATCGTAGGTGGAGGGGATGCTCAGGTTGAAAGGGTTGGACAAAGGATCTCACAGCACGTACGCAACTGATGTCGGCTCCTTGCCATGTCAGCCAGTGTGTCCAATCAAACTTGGTCATCGTCTTCAGAACCCCAACCAGGGAGTACATACGCTCCAACGAAGGCCAGCTCAGAAGTGAGGGCCTCAACTTTTTCTCGACCAAGTCACTGCTTGGCCACGTCTCCTGTTTGTCCATCCACACTCACGGCGCCCAAACCACGCAAGTCGCAGGTTAGGTGTGCTGGCATGCCTAAAACGTGGCTAAGTCATCGGAGCCTGGGGCGTGAAATAATGGTGCTGAGTGGTTCAGTTCCGTTTTCTGTGCCCTAAACAAGGCGTCGAACACGTTCGTTGCTCACGCGGTGTGCCCACCCGATGTCAGCTAATTTACGAATGCGCCGGTTTTTGAAAGTAAATATTGTCTTCAGGTCCGTTGCTTAAAGGGACCAGGATTCACAACCGGACAGTAAGGTGGAACGTACCGCTGCATTATACACTCTACACTTCAGGGCAAGTGTGATGCCGCGCCGGAGCCATAAGTGTCGAAGATTAAGCAAAGCGCCCCGAGCTTTTGCTATAAGGTTGGTGATCTCATCTCTAATTCCAAGGGGGCTGATAGAACTTCCTAGGTAGTTGAGTGTTTGAACGTCTTCCAGCTTATCCACACCAAGGGCAGCGAAGGAGGCGGTCCAGACCAAACTTGAAGGAAAGCTTTGCACTTCGATGGTGCAAAGCAAAGCCCGAAGTGACGGACAGCTAGTGCTGATTTGTCCAATGCCGCTTTGCACGTCAGGAAGCTGTCACAGTTGAGAGCAATATCATCAGCATAATCTAAGTAGAGAAGTCGTTTTCTTGCGAGCAGAACCACACCTTATAAGTTTTGTCTTTAAAAGCGGTTTCCATGATTGATTTTCAACAGCGAAGTGAAACAAGAATGGTGACAGCGGGTATCCTTGTCTCACACTCCTGGAGATATTAATGGGCCAGCAATTTTGACGGTGTTTTAACAAATGACACAAAGTGTATATGTGGTCAATGCATTAACGACCTAGACGAAATCCGGCTTCATCTTCAGGAATCTGGCTTTAACGCCAGTCAGTATGTGAAGAATGACAGAGGCAAGCAATGCTAAGGCAACTGAGATCAGACTGATTCATCCACTGCTGCCGCAATCCGATCTTGAGCCTTCCTTGAATTTTTGGACTATGACGGAGCGGATCCATCCGGTTGGGACAGTTTTCTGCTCACACAGTTTAACTAGTAATGCTTGTAAATTATCCAAAAGAGGAAGTCCCTTGAATTTGAATGGGGCTGAAGAAAGATCATCAGGATCCGCGGGGTTATTGAACGGCAACAGTCCGATCTCACGTTCAACGTCTCTGCGAGTTGATGGATCCAAAGGGACAGCCCACGGAGTGGGACGATCAGTGGCCGGAGAAAA
Source organism: Dicrocoelium dendriticum (assembly GCA_944474145.2). NCBI lineage: Eukaryota > Metazoa > Platyhelminthes > Trematoda > Plagiorchiida > Dicrocoeliidae > Dicrocoelium > Dicrocoelium dendriticum. The sequence goes on from OX104070.1 coordinate 12,760,280, forward strand.
ATCTAACAATTCCGATAGATTAACTTGACTTTCAACGTGCTAAGCCCAACGCTCCAAGCGTTTTCACAAGTTGTGTATAGGCGGTCCGCTCTCGTCACGTATAGTTTCAATAACACCGCGTCTTCTGCTGCCCGTTTCATGTATCATACAGAAAAACGTACGATGGTTAACAAGGGCAGCGGCCATTTCCAATTCTGATGCACGATGATACCACCAGTATTCGCGGTCTCTCTTCAGGCTAGCACGGAGTTTTGCCCGAAGCAGTTTGCGATTTTCATTATGTTCGCTTCATACCGGAATATGCCGGCGAGCATTGAAAATTTCCAGAGATCGAGAAGAGGCCCAACCTCCATGTATGCGTTTAGACATACAACATGATGATTTTTGCTGCTAGTAAAATCTGGTTAATATGAGATCAGTGAGCTTCATTGGCAATCAGTGAGCGTTTAGCCAACCCGCATGACAGCCTACTTTGATACGCATTCAGAAAAGCTGGATTCGCCTAATGGCTGTTGTCAATGCGCTCACAACGTCGACTTGGGCGTCCGCCAAATCAGTAGTCCAGCATATACAAGTGCATGATCGGTGTCCACACCTGAGCTCCAAATCGAGCGACAGTTCTGGTTGCAGCTTCTCCAGCGCTAACTTTTCGCAAGGTGATCGTTTTGCGTCCAAGGCTGATTCGACGCTGGCGGGCGGCAAGTCAACCTGCGGCGGGGACTGTGTCGTAAACTAATGCTCGCAACATATAAGCGAGCTTCCTCACACAGATGAAGTAATTGCTCACCGTTATCCTTACGAGAGTCTACAAAATGTTGGCCTCACAAATGCAGCTTATCAGTGGAATACATCATTAAGATAAATGATAAAATGAAGAGGACAAAGAACACACCCTTTAATCACACCAGAAGGATTGACTTCGGTTTAGAGAAATGGTGGTCAATGCGCACAGCCTTCTGTTTACCGATAATATATGAAGGTAGCCAAGAGAACATCGGTTCGCAAATGCCTAAAGCCTTCAGTTTTTTACTAATTTTCTGTAAGGCACTCTATCAAAGGATTTTGCATACTTAAGAACATGATTGCGATTTTTCCCTAGTCAATAGCTGCCGTTTTGTGGGTTGCTGAGTAAGATTTTATATAACTAAAAGCATTTTAACAATTTTAGTAATCTTGCTTGATATGGGTTACTAATTGGTTTGTAAGCTAACATTTTGAAAATATATTGCCTATGATTGTTGGTTTAACGATGCCTAGAAACTGAAAATCCTAGCAAATTATGTATGTTGCTTTCATAGACTTTCTGACTGACTGGCCCTAAAAATGGTGGCCTTAAATGGTGCTAAATGGTACTATCTATTTTCGTTCAATGATGATTATTTTATATGACATTGTATAACGTCCTTAAATGGTTTTTGTCTATTGTATATTATGCAAACATGCATCAGTGATTTCAGCATTTGTTACCCGTGTGTGTATGTAAATTGATTGCTACTCGATAAGTATAAAAGATTTCATAAGACACACCTTCATTTAATAATTTTGACTTTGAGATGCACACATAGGTTTTGATAAATTTTAAGCTTTATGTGAGATTATTTTACACAAATTATTAACAAAAAATTACATTTACTGGATCACTACGCGATTTTGCAAATTTTAGCTACCTTCACTTTTATTAAGTTATACAAAATCGCCCCAGAATTGGAATTTTATGCCGCAATATTCTCATGCCAGCCAATGTACTTATTTACCTAATACATTAAGATCATAGAGTGAATTCAAATGCTTTAGGAAACCTGTCTTCAGTACCTCATGAAATACGATGCCTACATGCGCTCTCTACAAGTAGTCCACTGCAAAACGCAATCACATATTTCAAGCGTTAAGTAGTTTTTATATGAGACATCATTAGCGGTTTCGAAAGATATGTACTCAGTGGCACACAACTGTTTCATGGAGCGTCAACCAAGTTTTCTGAAATTCACACCCGTTTAATCTTTGGTCAGTGTATAATTTGCAAGCCTTTGGGTGAAAAGAGAACGCTCTATATTTCCCCAAGGGTTTGCCCAAGGGTTGATCTTTGTCTATTAAGTTCCATTATTCGGTCACACGGGTGTCAACATCTTTGTTGAAATCTGAATGCCAGGCCTGGACGCCTCCATTATCGACTGAATTTGGGTGGGTAAATGGTATTCGGCTAGTTTATTTAACATACACGTTAATGACCAACTTGAAATTTCCCTTATTTTCTTTCTCCTTCTGTTGGCTAAAAGCGAAAATTGTGGGAAAAATCCTCAGCTCTTATACGGATTACGAAAGCGATATCAGTGTGTTTAGTGCAATATTTACTGTTAAACACCTATCGAAATAATCAATTCAGTATAAGCTTTGGTTTTTAAGTACGATTGCTTCAGTTTCTTATAAGGGATTGCCTGAAAACAAAAGGTAAACAAAGTCTGCTGTTGTATAATGTAGAAGTAACCTAAGCACGAAATTTAGAAAGTGGTTAATCACTGAATTCAGACCCAGTAACTGACCAGCTTAATCAGCCTAGCCTGTTGCACTAGGTAGATTTTGTCATACATATTCTGTTAAACATATATTAGTCAAAAACGAATGAGGACACAATGGTTAATGTCGCACGGCTTGATATTTTGAAGTTTCTTCAGACATAGTGGGGCATTATATAGCTAGAAAGTCATCGATAACCTATCGACCAGGAAACAGGCGTCAGACGATACAGGCATGTGTACGCGCCGGAAATCTTTTGCTTACTCCTGCTCACACTATGTCAAACCAAGATTGTCTGCGCTGTTCAGAAGCGTAGTTAAAGATTCTACATCCAAATTGAGGCTCCGATTTCACTGGACCAATGGGACAATCATCCGGTAGCGGATCTATCTGCACTCTGAGCATTCCTACCGCATGTGCTTACTCGAAATTTATAAAGTTTGCTCATACATTATCGTTACGCTTTGTGCCAAACCAATGTAGTCACTAGTTTTAAATTTTCACTCCTCGATTAGGCCAACTGGTCAGCACTCGGGATGAAATACCACAACATTCATTAGTTCATTAGTAGTTCGTACAGCATGACAACAGTCTCCGCTGTTAATCTTCCATTATAATGTTTTAAGCTTGAATAGTTCTCAGCAGGCAATTATTACCGTGTTGATTGTCAATTCATTTTGCTGCTAGATGTATCATTGGCTGCCATATTTATCCCAGCTTTTACTGTGGAGACGGTGTTCACAAACGTTTTTTACTTGCGTGAACTTGACACACAGACACGTCGAAACTGGCGCACGTGGGTGGTATACCTGACGGCCGGATGATCGAGTGTGTAAAACAATTGTGACCATATACGTTCCGTCGGCCTATGCTACTGCTTTGACCGGCAGGATGCTGTGCGGTAATTCAAATTTACGCTGGGCTTGACGGTATGAGCGGAGATAATAACACGCGCAAAATTATCGCTTGCAAATTCAGCTGGATTTCCGATACCGAAAGTTAGCTAATATGATATAATGCCTCATGTAGAACTTGGAATATATCTTCAAATGAGGGCAGATAATATGGTTTATTTAAAGAAATGCACTTTTTCAAAACGCAACGAATGTTTGAATATTGTGGGCTGGAGTAAAAATATGATGCAAAAATATAAATCCAGCAGTTGATGGACATTTAATGAAGCTTGTTGAGCATGTTCGAATAAGCATCGTATATTTTATGTAGTCATTGCAACAATCTCTGCCTAAGTAACCGATGCTCTGAGAGGCTTAGTATGGACATGAGATTTTTGAGCTACATGTAAGAAGGGTTGGTGTTTTTCTGCTTCTTCCTTGTTAATGCTAGATGTCAGGTCTAGTGGAATTTGCTTAACCAGACGTTTTGAATGGTGTCTGATGTACGTTGTCGTGATTACGGTTGGATTCTCGTAAGTACAGTCTGTTTTCGCCCAGTGTTCTACCCAAGTTGGAGAAGACAAGGGAGCTGGAAGCGTGGCTGATTTTGGTTCGGGTTAAGTGAATTTTTCAGCATTCCGTTGCTTAGAAGCAGCTACGCTTCTGTGGTGCATACTCGCTTCCATTGCAGTAATATTGTTTCTCCTCTACGCTGCTTCTGCGGGTAAACGGTCGCATTTCTCGGTTAGGAAAAGCATGCACTTAAGGAGGGGGATGGGGGAACACGTAGCACAGAAACAAAATTCATCATGGGAGCTAATTCGCTCCCGTACCTATTGCTGGGACAATTGCACATGTCGTATAGTACCATTCCAAACAGTGCGAACAACCAGGCCGGCTTTTACTAATCGATGACATACCCCTAACCCACAAACGCCTTTCGCTTGGAGTCTCCTCGGTTTCGCCTTTCTGCCATTCATTTGGTATCGTTGCCTTACCCAGTGGTTGCGTTAGTGTTCTGTACTTTTACAGCTTTGAGAGCGGCGCACATCCGTCAGGTGAGCGTGGTGGTTCCAAGGTCAAATGAGTGTTCGGCGTGGTCGCGCGGTCCGTGTGATGAGTTATGCCGACGCACTGGCTGACAAGATCAAAAGGAATGGCGAGTGAATGAAACACAGATTGACCGATCACAGATTCTTTCACATCTGTGTTGAGAAAAACTGGATCGGAATAAGCTTAGGCTTTTCGGCGGTTCTCGAGAATTCTGTATAGAATGGCGTCACATCGAAAGGCAATCAGCTCAATTTGACTGATTTAAACGCTTCCGCTTAATCACAGATGTCAGTGAAAAGGTAAGTTATGTCACAACCTCTTATCGTAGATATTTCCAATATGATGGATTAATGTGTAGGGCTGGTAAATTCGGTTCGAATGAGCGTACTGTGACAACGCTACGAGAAGATGCACGTGGTTGCGAGTAGCAAACTTTAATGCCATTAGCAAAGAGAGATGCAAAACATTTCTTCTTCTTCGGAATGCAAGCTTAAGATAAATAATAAAAAAGGAGGACTAAGAATGCACCCATGAATCCCACCATAATGATAGGTTTTGGTTAATATAGATGGTCGGCAATGTACGCAGGCTGCTCTCTGCCGAATGTATATGAAGACAGCCAAGATAACGTCGGCTCTCCAATACCTATAGCATTCAGTTTGTTTAGTAAACTTCTGTGAGGCACTCTATCAAAGGATTTATGCATATCCAGAATCAGGATTACGATACCGTTTATGTTGTCAATGGCAGCAGTTGTGTGGTTTTGAGTAACTTTATAGATAACTAAACGCATTTGCACAACGTTAGTAACCATACTTGATTTAGGGTACTAAATGATTGGAAGCAAATATTAAGGAAATATATTTGCCGTGATAGTCGTTGTAACGATGCCTGGGAATTGAAAGTCCTGACAAATTTAGTATGATGCTTTCGTAGACTTTCCCATTGACTGACCTCAAAACTGGTCCTTGTCAATTTACGAAGAATCAACAATTAACTAGTGATGCAACACTAACAGCGGCGAAGTAAACTTGAGAAAATTAGTGGTAAAGAAATGCGGACGGCATAATTCACCGACGAGCTCTCAAATGATTAAATTGATGAACTATAACCATCAAAAGGAAATGACACTGAACCATTTTAGTTCAATCATGAATCCTTTTAAATTTCGTTACCTAATGCCCTTAAATGTTTAGTGTTTATTGATTAGTATGCAAACTTTTATCTGTGGTCACAGCAATTGTTACCCATGTGTGTATGTAACTTGATTGCTACTCGTCAAGTATACAATGTTTCATGATATATACCTTGGTTAAATCAATTTGGCTTTGAGATGTACTCATACGTTTTGGTAATTTATAAGTTATATTTATCATTATTGTACGCCTAGTTTAACAAATAAATTGCATTTACTGCATCATCACGCCATCTGGCAAAAGTTAGCGATCCTTCTCATTATTGAAGTCAGACTTACCAAACCGCCCAAGTAGTGCAATTTTATGCCGCAGTTGTCTCATACCGGCTATTGTAATTAGTTACCCAGTTCATAAAGATAATAGAGTGATTTCAATTGATATACCAAACCAATCATCAGTATCCCAAGCCTTACGGTTCCCACATGCGTCCTCTACAAGTAATTCACTTCAAACCGCAAGTACATATTTCAACCTTTGCAATGTTTTGATGTGATATATTTTTAGGGCATTCGAGAGATATGTACTCCGTGGCAAACAACTGTTTCAAGGAGCATTAACCAAGTTTTCTGAAATTCACGTCCGTTTTAATTACTTTGGTCAGTGTAAAAAATGCCTACCTGTGGGTGACAAGGGAAAGCACTAAATTGCTTACTGTTCAAAGGTTGATCATGGTCTCTATAAATTTCCACTGTTCGGCAACACGAATGTCAACATCTTCGTTAAATGTGGAATCCCAGGCCTGGAGTCCTCCATAACCGACTGAATTTAGGTGGGCAAATGATATTTGCCGAATGAGCTCAACATATATGTTAGTGACCAGCTTGAAATTTCCCTTATTTTTTATCTTTTTGTTGGCTACAAACGAAAATTATGGGTATAATCCTCAGCTGTTAGACGGATTCCGAAATCAACATCGACGTGTAGAATGCACACTGTACTGTTAACACAGCTACCGGAATAATCAATTCAGTTTAACTTTGGCTTTTAGATCGAATGCTTCAGGCTCGTGGGACTGTTTGCCTGCAGCCAAATAATTAAACAAGTGATGGGGGGCGTTTTGTGAACCCAATGTGATCTTAGCTTGATTATTTCTGTACACTGCATTAGCAAAGCGACCTATATGTGGTGCACTGGTTCGCACACCAGAATTCGGGAAAAGAAACCGAAGAACCCTTCCCGAAGGCAAAACTTCAGTCATTAACTTCGCAACTGGATGAACTGATGCACTTCACTTGTGTAATTCACATATTCATATACGCATGACCTGCCTTCTCGTGGCTCATTTGGATTATTCCTCTCCACGTATTATGGCAACGTTGTGACGGTTCGCTCATTTTAACCGGATTTGCCAACCCACACGGTGATAAAACTATATGATATTATCTGCTACGATTAGTGTCGGTACCATCAACGACCACTTTCTCTGTCTCCTGTAAATTAACAGAAGCATCTAATTTAATCTCATTGAGCTGCTTGCTTTTCTCTTTGAGACAATCCGATACATAATTCTTGAGGTAGTCGGCATAGCCTAAATTTAATTCCATCCGTCGTTTCTCAAAGTAACCTTGGAAGGTTCGGTGAACTCTCAGTCTGTGTTCATCGCTGTATACAGTTTCGGAAGATAAATGGTTTAGCAACTGTTCATAAATGTAATTGAACCTTTATTTTGGTAAATGGTGCAAGGCTGTCCTGAAGAACTACAACATATCGCTGAAGCAACCGCTGTGAACTCGTCTTCTGGTGCCCGGCATAGATCATTATGGGTGGAACCCTGATGACCAATGTCATTTTGCACACTTTAACAGAATGAATGCTCCAAATATTGTGCTTATCCAGCCAGTCGACACCGAGAATTTTCAGCCTTCGATGATCATTCGCTTAAAATCGTCGTCAAGATATTGACGTTGTTTGCATTTCAGGTAATAAATCCCTATTATCATAACTAAATAACTAAAATGCTTGCCTTCGTCTTCTAATCAGAAATAAATATAGCTTGGCGTCATTATCATTAAAATCCTCTGTATAAAATTTTTACATTCTTATTTTAAACACTGTTGTTTTGGTGGAAATTTTGTGGAAAGTTTCTATCACTTCTTATTAGTCGGAGTTGTATAATTACACGTTTTTATAGAGCTAAACAATATTTCAGCGAGTGATCATTACATCCTAACTGGTTGCAAATTGGCGGGTCATATTTAAGCACACATTTCATGAGTCGAATGCGATACATAAACAACGCAAACCGCCCTTCAATATAATGTAATGCTTGGCGTATTCCATCTTCAGGCCCGCAGCTGTAGAAACCGAGCATATTAGGTACTCCCTCCCTAAAGCACCGCCATCCCACGCGCCTTACGAAAGGATTCAGATTAATCAGGAAGATAAAATATTTATTTAGCAGAATATCATTTAGACGTATTCATCAAACTAATTTTATTCTGTTTCATCAGCTTCGATCCTGGTGATCGTATAGACCACGGTTCTGCTTAATGGATATTATGGCAAAGTTTGTGATTTTGCCTCGCAATTTGTTCACAGAGCATGCATTTCCAAGCGGTTCTATAATCAGTCATTATCTGTTGGTTCAAGCATTGCCCATCGTATCATGCAGACATAAGGCTAAATGTTTTGGTTGCATCCTTGAAGTCCCTTTTTAGATGTTGTTATCCAAATCTGATGAGTTGAAATAACAACGAAATGGATCAAAGGAGTGTAATGTAATCAGACGGTATGAAATAAAATGATGAAATTAATGATTTGATTAATATAGTTAAAACTGAATTCAGTTAATAAGATGCAAAGCATTTATATTCATAGTTAATGAATTTTGCGTCGTTTTCGTGCACAGCAATCAGTTCAAATTAGTTGCATGAGTTTATTCTACAGCATCAATAGAAATACTGTGAACTGACCCACGAAACGAATCAAGAGGTACTGGTTTAAAAACTTCAGTATTAGTATTAATATGTTTGTGACACATGGACAGAACAGATCCTGAATCAATAAACCGGCTTTAGGTATTGGGACCGCTTACCTTTTTACATTATCTGTTTTAACACAAACCTATTGTTAGAAATTGATTTTTGTAAATTTCATTGATTTCGTTCTCTTGAATAATCTGTACATAAGTGTTAACTGAAACCATTCATTTTCTTTTCATATCTATGTAATTTATTGCAACGTAACTTTTCTTTGAGCCGGATGCTAAACAATGTTATTTTTATTTGGTCGTACTACACATCTTCTATCATTATTGCGTACATATTTTAGCAATCTGAGTAAGTTATTCTTTCTTCGTTATTCAAATGCCATGCGCATATATTAAGGCCATGAATGCATCTTTCGGTTGCTATGAGAATAGCTTTTCCATAAATGACATGGTTAACCATTTTATATTAACGCATTACAGCTTACACGATCATAACGGTCGTCGCTCAATTCGGAGTGGTATTTGATCAAAGCCTTAATATTAACCAGTACGTAGATAATGTCAAGCATAATACCGATATCTGCATAAGCGGAATAAGTTTGGCGATCAGCCAAATGGTTTGTACGTGTCTTTGTAGTCACAGATACACAAGACATATCTATATTCGCCTAGTTTAACCAAACCAATTTCTTTATTTCCTTACTGTATCTATAATAAAATACCATCAACACTGTCCCCTTGTGTTTGCCTCGTGTTCTACTTACTGTTTTCTCTAAACAAGCATAAGTGATTCCTATTGTTTTTGTTAGTTGCAAATACAATCCCATTACACAAACGATAAGCCTGCAGCGGAACGTACTAAAGACTTCTCCCAATTTGACAAAAAGAAAAGGAATCAGAAAACAGTAGATGAGGTGCATAATTGGCCGTACTTCAATTAAGACTCGGAGGCAGCACATGTGGTTAATTTAGACACTATTGCGTTAAATACATGGAATCAGTTGGCATTTCATTCACGAAATAATACATTGTTTTCGCTTTATTTTCACAGCCGACGACCTCAGCGCATTCGTTAGCGCGCTAGACAAATCTAGCGAAAGGCTCATAAAGTAGGGAAGCTTGCCATGGAGCAACGTGACCAGTTCGAATTCCGCGCACTAACTGGGATGGGTTCTACAAACATCATGGAGGCGCAGATTAGGAATACTTCTTTCTGACAACCGAAGTTTATGTGATAACCTTCGAGCTGTGTTAAATTTTAATCAAAATTGTGCATTGAAACATTCACGGCTGCTCCGAAAATATTATTTGCTCAACCAAAACGCAGTCAATACTCAAAGAACCAATAGTCTTATTTTATTTAAATCCTTAGTTAAACGATTGTTAGAGGCATCCGATTCTTTCTTTGTCTTCATTGCAGTCTTCTTTTGACAGCCACACTTGGACCACGGGTGGCTTGTGCTTACCCCCCCCCACAGCTGCATCCACACACCGTATATCCCATGTAAACCTGAAGTGATAAGATTTATAGATCTGTAGATGGGAGCAATATTTCATCCAATGTGCAGGGAAACACCGTTTCTATATCCAGTGTAGACGTATTCCAAATCGTAATAGTACTAGGTGTACAGAACGCGGTGGCTGAGACGCAGAACGCTTCACGCTGGATGGAACAATAATTTGAGTCTGAGACAGTCACGAAAACCGCGCAACGCGTCCATATATGCAAAACTTGTGGGGCGAATTAGTGCCATTAATACTGTGTTAGACAGGAGGTCATCTTTTCAACATTCACATCAAAAGCAACCACACTGAGGATATCGAAAAAACAGCACTGCATTTGAAGGAGAGCTTACTCGTATAATTGACTTGGAATATGCAGCATGATAACATAACCAAGCCGAGTAAACAAAGCGGACTACACTTGTCTATCTCACTAAGGTCCAGGTAACGTGCATGTAGGTATCATTTATCTATCTGAAGAAGCATTATTCATACAAAGCAACCTCACTTGGGGCAAATAAACACATAGTCCTCGGGGACTTCAGTAAAGGACAGAACTGCGCTGACAAATGTAAATACATAGAGAACCCTAGCTAGACAGTTAAAACACAGGTACACTCAAGACGTGACGCTTAATAAAATCATTAGCACTCCGGAATAAAGCATTTATTACCTACCAAGCATAGTTATGCGAAATCCTCAACAGGCATTTCTTACAACTTCATGTTTAAAATTTGATGCTAACAGCCAGCGTACGGATATTTGTCACATTGCTGGGGCCAATTTTATCCATGATTCCACCAGCTTCTTCTGTCGTCTTTAATTTTTGTGGAAATCTTAGACATTTGGTGGGTTATTTATTCTGCCGACGACGAAGAATTCCTTCAGCCGTACCTCGACTGCGTTTCTCGGTTGTCTGCAGATTCGCCCACGCGTTCAACCAGACCATATCCTCGTTTATGAGCCTTGGGACAGGGGTTAATACGCTTGAGCACACCCTGGTCGGCATTCTGTTGCATCCCACCGGTTTTGTAAATGATCTACGCGACTTTTGTGATGTGAAGTCTGTTGACAACCCGAACAGCATGTAAGCAAAAGGATTACGCCTGATTTGGGAACTAATATGCAGCTTTTGCAATTTATCTGAATCGTTTGCTACCCCGCTGTGCATTTGCATGATAATATCGGTGATTAAGTAAGGCATAACCGCCTACTATTGGATCACAAAATGTGAGGTGCAGAGATTGGAACAGGTCCAGCATGTAGGTACGCTGCTTTTCCAAGTTTACCTTTTATGTCGTACGAGGACAGAAGTAGCAGAATACCGTCGGCTGATTTTGAGGCACCACCTTTTGCACCAAGCAAACAAGGCGGACACCGGTAAAAACTAGTGGTACCGGATTTAAAGCACATGCAATCATGATATATTGGAAGCAATTCCCGGAGACAATAATCGATGCGAAATCCTTGTCGAAATTTGAGAGATTCCTCTTTTCCCACTACGGGATTACAGGTTTAGTGATAAAATATTGTGCTACTGCAATAAGCAGTCAACGCGCTTGAACCAGCATAGCAAATGCGCGCATTTTAGCGATCCACCTAGGATGGATCAACGTATGTTTCTATTTTCCTTCTTCATAAGGTCATTATTCCGTATTTACTTTTATAGGTTTATGCTACTATAGATTTCCTTTCTTCTGCGGACTATCGCTGAACAGATCAAATCTCTCCGGTCGTCGTTCTGCAGTATACCTATTGTTTTGCTTGGGCATCTTCAATACTGCGGTCCGACATATTACTCAAACAATTAAACAATATTCCCATGCTAATATTGGACATAAATTTAGATGTTGGCTAAAACCATTTAGTTTTTCAAAAGAGACAAATTTTTATTGACAACCTGGCCAAATCAAAAACAAGCGCCAAGGGTGATGGGAAAAACAGGAAACAAAGTCTTCATTTTCTGTTTTCAAGCAGTTAAGCATGGTTTTATAAAATAATACCTTTCGTAGAGTCAATTCGTGATGTGTTAAAAGAAAAATTTGTTTTAATCCTGTATGTTAGTCTATTGACAGATCGTCAGTTGTTCCATTTTTCGCAACTGCATTTAACTGGTGTTCTTCATCCAGTAGATGTAGTACATAAATAGTCCGTTTGGGTTAATCGAAAGCAAAGCACTGGTCCCTAAAATAAGGCATCCTTCAGTGTATTTTTCTGATTACGCTATTCAGCTCTACATATATTAACGACAAATTCGATGGTTTTGCAACCAGAAACTAAATTCTCTTTACATATTAATTCAATGTGCTATTGTGACGTGGTTATAAGTACACAGTCTGAGGACACTTGAATTTAAGTTTTCTTAAAACTGTAAACAAACGGTGCGAGTTTGGAAAATCAGCATATAAACCATCAAAATCCCAATCTGCTATTGTTGTAGGTTACTGACCAAGGAATTAAAATTATTTAGAAAACTACCCTAAAATGCAGGGTTTTCCGTGAGGTAGGAGTATGTCTCCAGGTCCTGAACGGCCTGTGGTTTGTCTTTAGTGACCACTGTTTAGAACGAAGTAGGTATTCAACGTGCTTTGTGAGCAAGCGTCCTCTGAACCCGCCTCCTCCTACACACATAGCACAATGCCTTACGATTGCAGATAACCGTTTGAAATACTTGTCTCCTAATTTGGATGGAACTCTCTTCACGGCAAGCATTCATTGTTGAATGCAATAATGCGAGATTTGCGTTTGTTGAATAGGACCATTTTCTACAGTTGGCGTGAGCGCGTGCTGCAGTTTGGCTTACTCACCATTGTTTGCTAACCTTCTTCACATGGTGCCTGATTTGGGACTCGTCTATTGCTTTTATCTGCAACTGGCTGGTTGGATGTGCTCATGTGGAATAATTCATGCAATTGTCAAACGTTTACTAGTTTGTTTGTTGAAGGAACGCCGTTGCATACTTCTAGCAACCTACGTGGAATTTTCACAATTCTTGGTGTTTCATAGCGCTGTATCATAGACCATTGCTGGATGCACATGTGCAACCTCGGTTGCACTCTCATGCAGCTCAGAAGTAACGCCACGCAACCGTGTAGTTAACAATTTGTAGCACACGGATGAGCCACCAAGCACAAATCTCCCGATATTTTCCCAGTGGACGTCAAACACAGAGCACGCGAGGCTTTTAAAATGTCTCATCGCCCTGTGGCGCCTCTAGCCAAAATCTTATGTCATGAGAACGCAACACATAGTTGCGTGAGGGAAACTCATATCATTTACTCTACAACTGTGTTATTTTTAGTAGTATATTTTAAATCTCATCACTAAACGGATGAGTACTCGTTCGCTAGTGCTTTTTGGCGCCAAATTTGTGGACAGTTAACAAATTGATACCAGCTTGGAGCCAGTGGAGAATTCATGATTTTATTATGGCACGCGAAACATATTTGCTAGGTGTCATTACACAGTTGACAGAAAAAAACTTTTTTAAGGCCAGTGAAACAGTGTGCAAATGGCATAGCACTGTTAGCACATGGAGAAATATAACCGTCAAGCCAAAAGAGAAATGCGTCGAAATGAACTCGCTTTCAAGACTAATATAATTTCGATTCTTTCATTACAGAATACATTTGCTCATTGCCGTTTTATTAACTGTAAAAAAATTATAGGACACATACTCAAGTTAACTTCGTTAAAACCTGAAACGAATGCCATGTCTTGTATAGTTAGATTGTCTCAACTTGGAAATGTGGTGCACTTTATAGTAAAATAGTCGAAATTGTCAATAATTATCTGGGTGCCCAAAGCCGGTTTTAAGACTTTTGTTGAATGCGCTAATTCCGTTTTGTGAAAACTTCCGCGGTTATAATTCATGCAGTCCACATTTTCGGTCCGTTGCTCTATGTAACAATATTTGTTTTCAATTCCGTTTTTTTTCCACGTATTGGTGTGCGTGTGTGCACATAATTTATAATGATTATGCAAGTTAACAGCCATAAGCAATCTTTCCTAACTGATATTCTCTAACTTAATTACTTTCACCCTAGTAAACACCTGTTTATCACTAGCTGTCAATACTGATTGTTGAAATTAGGGAGTGGGAAGATAGAAATATTTGTTGCTTTATGGTAGTTAGATAGGTCACATGCACGGGATCATGAGGTGCACTGGCAGTCTAACACAACTGCACTACTTCTTATCCGGGTGCGATACGCTCCCTATTCATATAAACCCTATAGCGGGCGACGAGTATTTTCTTACCTTTCGATAGCGATTTCGCCTCTACATGCTTCTCTGGCAAATTGTTCCAGTATTTCAACTGGACGCTAAAAGCATAGGATTTGAGCGATTCGCTTTAGCTAAGGTACCACCAGTTGGTAGCGTTGGGCGCGTGTGCTGCTTGGTGCACGAGTGGGCAGCAACGGCAGCAACATATGGAAGTGACATTGGTGCAATATCCAACTAACCATAATGAGAGCAACTGGAAGCCGACGAAATGGCAGGTTATACATCCCTAACTGGTAATTGCTTCCCAGAACATCGTATCCCGTAACTTCGTAATGCACCGGGTATTAATACTGTGAACCTCTTCCCGTCTCTGCACTTCACCCAATGTAATCGGACAATATACAAGTGAGTTATGCACATGCACTAGATATATCATCAAAGAAAACTGATGATTTACGACCTATTTTGACCAAGTGCAAAAGCTGCGTCTGTGCGCCATGAGAAGGTGTAGAATTTCCCATAGAGTCTGGTCATGTTGTCGACCGACTTCAGACCACAGCCTGAGAGTAAACCAAGAATAGTTACGGAGCTACTTGGACGGAACTGTTCGTCGGCCGTGGGGTGAACACAATTAAACTTTCCTTCCCTAAATACGAAAAGCCACGTCTTATACCTATATTTTTAGCTCTTACCCGTAATTCTAATGAGCGAGCAAGAGATCCGCACGCAAAAAACAAGAGCTTAAATGTTTGTATTGCTTCTTTAATCGAAACGTGAGAGAATCACACGTATCTGATGCAACGGTGCCAAAGTTAGCTGACCTTAGGGAATTTCATCTGGAGTTAAACAAATATATATATATGTAATATTGCCTTGGCGTGAACAATATCTACGTGATTAACATAACCGGTTTATAACTCCCAAAAAACGCATATGTAGCTATGTAGTCAATTAACATGACTTGGATTGATGCAACTGTTCTTTGAAAACAGAGACCAAATATAGCTTCTTTTGCTTGTCAGACATTAGTTTGAACAATAAAATATAAAATTGCTAATTATGTCAAGGTCGACGTACCGTTACCTATCAAACTTTCGAATCAAGAAGGACGTCTAAAACTTTGTTCAAATGTTTATTAATTAAAGCATTAAGTATATCATTTTAGCTGTATTTATCTTCCTGTTGCATACCACAGAAAGCGGAATCATTTGTATATGCTGCATTACAGACCAGTACCATTATTTGTCAATCCGGCATCTAAACATCAATTCGCATACATGTTATGCATGCTTGTTAGTGAATGCAGGATAGCTACATGTTGTTCTACTTTTGCTATAACTTCATAGTCTTTCGAGCCATTTATTTTTGACTATAAACCAGGTACAATGCGCTAGTATTATCCTTGCTATGTCCTAGTTATACCAGCCATCCTTTAAAAAACTGAATTAAGGATTGCTAGCCGTTGATGCATTAGGTGCAGCTTTATACATAGGCTGTTTATTACGAAAACTACACCTCGCTTTTCTTACTAAATTTTGGCATTCGTTTTCATGTTACATGTCATGAATCGACTGCAAGATCCTGGTATTATACAACGCCATTATTTTACCGTCAGCTTGCACACTAGTTGCATCAGTTTCATTGTTTATCAGCGCCGTTCCTTTATATGGACATCTGTGTATATTTTTCCTTTGTAAGCTAGTTCGTTCTATGTGGCAAACGCAAATGAGGGGTACATTTAATTTATGCAGGCCTCTTTAAGTAATACAAAAATTAGCGGCATACCCAGAAGCAAACAAAAATGCATACTTTACGTACAAATAGCGAAATATGTACTTTAATTTGACAGCGTGTGGCGGAATTTGATCTAAGGTTGTTGCCTAAGTGCTTTCCGTTTTTCCTGTACAGGGACGCTGAATATCTTGGATAGCTCATTCTGATACCATAAGGAGAGTTGAAACACCATAAGACAAATTAAATTTTCTGTTGCAGATATTCCAAATGGTTATGTTTTCGGACGTTGCATTGTAATATTGTACAGTTTGCGAGAGGCACATTTTTGCTTCACTTGATGTCCAGTTTCAAAAACATGGTTCAGTTATGATGTACTGTGCAGGATTAATCAGAAACCTACTAAAACCGGTGATGCATACATCAAACAGTTTGCTAATAATGTCTTCGGTAATACTTACCATCCTACAAGTTTGCGATGATAAATGAATGTCACTAAGTGCAAAAAAGTAAAGAATTCATTTCCCAAATAAAAGAACTAGAGCATTGTTTAACAACTCTTGAGTTATACAGGGACATATAAATAAACAAAGCGGATTAAATTATATGATTACCGAAAGATTATAAATATTAGTATGCAGCAACAAAACAAAAATAGTACATTTCTATTTAATTACATTTGTTATGGAAAAGTATATCAATACTAATTCAAAATGCATGTAATATCAACTAATATCTACCCCGACATATTTAATATAATTTTGTTAGTTACGGTCATGTGTATGCGGGAAATATTAGAATGAACACGATTTAAAAGCCATCAATGTTAATATTCTGATCTTTGAATGGCAACAAACTAACCTTGTTGCCGTCGTTACATTGTGTTAGTAAATTTTGTCCGACTGATACCGCTAACACTGTCATACAGTTAACAAGACGTTGCTCTTCGTCTTAAATGATTGCACGGCGTTTAGTGAAACCACAAGCTGCATTGCAATCTCGGTGAGCAATGATGTAACCAAAGTTTTATTTACGGAATTGATTTAAAACGGCATTATTACAAGTGATCTATTAACATTTGAATTCGATCTTTCGTCTGATTCTGTAGAGCTTTTATACGGTGCGTTTTCCAGTCTTCCGCAAATCAAAAACTAAATAAAGAACAACACGGTATCTTAGCCGTATGAGTATCTTTCGCAACAGTTGCACGGGTAGCAAATAACCTAGTAATCCTCGGTTTTGTTCTTTAGATTTTCCTTGGTTTACGCCAGTCACAATATCTCCAAGCGTGGAGAGATAACAAAAGGATGTAGATTGTCACATTAGCTCAATAAAATACAACATTTTAATGGCTACTTGCAGGCCGGGGTTGGAACCGCCTTCTGTGCATGAAGAATCATTTTCCTTTTTATCCCGGATCGTCGGACCCCGGGGAACTACCAATAAATTTATAAGGCGGAGGTTTCTTTCCCATGGTATTGGTTAAATGTTTTAACTTCTTGATAGTGGATTTCAGTTCCGCTTTGTACTAAGAATAAAAGAAGTATGGCCGAAGTTGAATCTATAACGCTATTGGCCTTACGATGCGGGTTAGAACCACCTACGGACTCGCATCAAATGCATAGCTGACTTGTATAGGCCGAATCTTCTCCCTTCTCACATCTTCAAATAGGGGCTTTGTTTTATACTCAAACCCTGTTCACCCACGACAAGGAGCATATCAAGCAGGCTGCAGATATTCAATGTATTGTTCATAACTAGCCTTAGGATTCGTATCCGTTGATTTGTCTGTTAAAATTCATAAGACTGTAAAGACGTTGGTCACTGGCAGTTACTTCTGATTTTCTTGTGTTCAGCGTTCGTCGCATTTATTGGGATATCAAACAGCAAGTTATCAGTGACCGTTGCACACAAAACAACTAGGATCAGATTATCTGAGTATCCAGAAACGGACGAAAATAGCCCTGAATACCTTGCAGTCGGCAGGCAAGTGTGCTCGTCCTGAAATAGGAGTGGCTTAGTTTCTGAAGCGTGAGATGCATCCAAGGAACACTTATTTATGCAATATCGGAAACATCTTAATTGCTCGCGAGTTCTATCAAGTGCCGAGGATCGCAATTTAAGCTGGCAGTTAATCCAAAATATTTGGACAAAACCACGATGGACAGTATGTAGATTGTCTGTATTTCGTATAGACATTTAAAAGCACCTGTCCTTTAGTCACTGAATCAGTTTGCAAGCGGAGTTTTGAAACTTAGTATAGAGAATTGATTTTCACCCACATCACTATAGTTTCGCATCTTATATAAATCAGTCGAAATTATTAAATTTAAATTTCTTACCTTTGCCGCAGTGAGCGTTTTGGTAATATAATCGGCCGCGATGCAACCAGAACTGACCAATGTGGAAGGCAATATCGGTTGTACAGTACCTTGCACTGTCGAAAGAAGAATCGATTGAGCGTGTCCCAGGATGGTGAACAGTTTCGGATGCTGGCAATATTATTTGCTGCTCCTGTTTCGGAGATACAGAAATCCCCAAAATCTGCAGTATGCCTTGGAAATTAAAGTCCCGATAATGCAGTTTGTTCAGTTATATAGCACATGTGCTAGAAACAATTCAACTAAATTAAAACCGAGCATTCCTCGCAATTTATTTCCGCTTGTGAATATGAATATCTCAGTTGTTTAATTAGTAGATCATTTGAACCGGCAATGTTAGAAAAACACCGGAATTTAAATTATAGATAATTTGTGGATAAATAAGGGTTGCAATATTAAAACATTTACTGGATTACCATCCTCACACAATTGTTTACATCATATTAGCTGACAGCAATTATTAATGATGGTTTGGCCATTGGTGCAAAGTTGAAAGCGAGTAGGAATCAAATGGATGGAACAAACAACTAGCAATGGTCAATGTATACTATCAACCTATACCTCAGTAATTTAAGCGCATGCACGATTTTGTTTAGAAATAACGTAAATACGGATCCGATGTTCTTTCACTGAATGGCAGTGGACTTATTTTATAGGTGCCCATTCGGACAAGACAACTCATGTTCAAGTGCATTGCTCATCAGATTGAGCAATCGCAGCACTAAACTATTAAATCCTACTTTATATCGAATATTTAAAAGCATAAATGAGCCACTTGAAAGTAATTTTGCTTAAACCTGATCTATGGAACGTACTTGAATTTTATACTTGTTTGTATTAAAATCATGTGTTGAGTAATATTTAAGCGATACATATTCTATATGCTTCGCTCCGGTGGCTTAGAAATACAAAACATTTCCCGTATTATATTGAAATTGAAATCCACCTAGAATTTGAGTCGTGACGTCACTGTTTCAGTGAGCTTGACCAAATTGAGTAATGACAATTTGGAAACCGAATCAATATGACTAATTCCTTGTGCATTTAGTGCGAGTTTGGCAGAAGTGGTTTTTAGTTTCTTCTTTCGATAGTTCCATCTGTGGAGTATAAAATACATACTGATATTAGAGAAGAGTAGTAGCGGGATTCGAATGTAATAGATAAAAATTCGTCACAACTACTCACTCAGCCGTCACAAGCACGCAAAAGCACTGTACGCGCGTTTCATTCTTTCTGGAATCGTCAGCATTTTGCATAACATCGGACCCTGTAAAGGATCGAACCCGCAACTGGACTGTTGCTTGTCCGTGTTTAAGACCACTGAGCTACGGTGGACGGCAACGATCAACGTAAATAAGCAACTTGCAAGTCAGTGATAGTGAGCGGCGATATATCACATCTAGTTACTTATTTACAATGGTCGTTTCCATCCACCGTAGCTCAATGTTCTCAACCACGGACTTGCAACAGTAGAGTGGCGATTTCTAGCCCTACCAATGTCCTATGACATGCACACTGCTGACGATTCCCGAAAGAAAGAAACGCGCGCATAATGCTTTTCCGGGCGTGTGACGGCTGTTTCGGTGGGCCTAGATGTAAAGAATTTTAAATATAACAAAAGTATATGTTTCCTGATTGTTTTTTATTGGAACACGCAAGTAGTTCTATAATAAAGTTGGTGAGGTGTATGTTATTATTTAGATAGGAAAACTGATATTTTATCTAATACATCACGGTCACTTGCGATCAGCAGGCTTAGGCTAGTATGTGAATTCTCCGGTCAATCCGCTCTCAGAATATATCGCTCCGCTAGAAGGCCAGTTTGTTCAGGTTTTCTGTGTCAATTATCCTAATATTTCTTCAATTGTTTAATTCGGTATTATTTGTGATGCTGAATTACCCAATATTAAATTTAAAACTATTCGGCAGGTAATCTGCCTTTCTAGTCTGCCTTGTTGTTCATCCGTCATGGTCGTAATTCGCTCGTGTCCTAGTCTAGCCAGTTTACCTCGTATTTTATTGTTGAAGTCATTTTAAGCTATAAATATTTATGCAATTCACTCACGCTAGTTATTTGTAATTGGTTCATCACATTCACTTGTATTAATTTCATATAATTTGTGTGATCCTACATTAAAAGTATTTAGTCATATCAATCCGTTGCGTATTTTGGAAGTGGCAAATCAGGCACTTGCGTATTTGTTCCAAAATTATTAGACATCTTGCGGATGACATTGCATGCAGTAGATGCAGCGTACAGTTCCATATTCATGCATTGACCTGGCTGTTTACCAACGCCGCGTAATTCAAACGATCCACCAAAATATTTTGAAGCAAATTGGTAAGCGATATCAGCAAAAACTTGGGCGGAATGAAGCGGACAATTCTGACATGACGATCAGTAGAGCAAAGTGCTCTAAAATGCGCATCTCGGTTTCTCCTTCACCACAAGTAGAGAAACATCCAGCGGTAGTAAAACACCGCATCTATCCGTAACCCAAATTTCCAGCTTTCCGGCAGGCTTAGTTTCTAAGTCTACGATTTCTTTAATTGACAATATAGCTCTAAACTGTAATAAGCAAATTGGGGATAACAAGTGGAAAATGCAAAAAAACAAAGAAACAAAGAACAATATACAGTAACCTGAAGGGTCGCAGCCTCATGGTTTTCCAGGCACCTGAAGCATGTGATTCAAATCCTGGGGTGCGGTGTGAACATAGTGTCGCGTTTTTGCAAACTCTGATTAATGGATTGCTCGACGTAGATAAAGGCAGGCTCAAAGTGAAATATATCGCAAGTTTACGAAAGAGAACTGAAGTCAAAATGTTACTTATGTGGATGACTTTTGTCTAAGTGGTAAGTCGGAATTTTATATTGTTCTTACTTAATCGGCTGAAAAGTCTAACGAACCGCGTGTGAGCTGAGTTAGATCCAGTAGACAGAGAGAAATACATGCCTGCGATTACTGAAAGCACGGACGATGAAGAAACAAATCCACGTCTTGTAAATTGTTCAGGTAGTTAATCGGATTCCTCCTCGAATCCGGATCAATAGGCTTCTGACGCTTCAGGTGAGCCCATCGTTTCATAATGCGGCCTGCGCATAGCGTTTACTAATATCTATAGGCTGACGAACAAACGCGAAGATCTGTACTACTTTGCAAGCCCCCAGCAACTAGACGTCTTAGGCCTTGCTGAGACGTTTTTAAACTCCGGCTTAACTGCTCAACAATTGGAAATCAGCCGCTACCCAGTTTTCCACTGAGATAGACCTCCAATGGAAATCGACGGCTTTCCGCTTTAAATAAAGTTATTTATATGGGAGACTAATGAGCGCGTACCGAAGCGCTAATGGTCTATGTTAGCAGTTGTGTCGTCGATTTACCTCAGACGCTGCGAGATGCAGGCGAGGTATTTCATAGTCTATTAAGTTGCTGCTTGGGCTAATTGCCGCTTGTCCACAACCACATGTGTTGTCAGCTGTTTCTGCTTATGGGCGATTTCAACTTACCCAGAATACAGTAGCTTGAGGCTGAATTTCTCCCAGTCCATGGTGTGGTCGAGAGAAATTTTACGAAATTGAAATTTGAAACCTGGGCCACACAGCACATCAAGCAACCGACACGCATAACTGCGTGTAAATAAATAATGCTTAGACCTGCTTTTTATCAATCTGAGCAAGACCTTCAAATATTACGACATCTGAAAGCCATGAACCACTAGATGATCATAGACAGATGGAACTGCAGCTGCCGTATTCTCGACGGATGCAGCCAGCTTTCAAAGATTGGAAGGTGGACTTTAATGGCCTTGCTCACTCAATGAGTCAGATGCATTGCTGTTTACCCGATGAGAGGGAGTTAAAGAGGGAGTGAAGCAATTGTGCGCATGATTTGTACAACTTAGATATCAGCATTTTGGGCTAGTCAAACCATATTGGTTCGAAAAGTATAACAGTAAACTGACCCGACGACGATGCAGACTATGGAACAAATTCGTGTTGTTTGGTTCTGATGAAGACTACATGGAATACAAGGTACAGCGAAACCTGTACAGCAACGATAATACAAAAAACGTAGGAGCTTTGAAGAGCAGGTTGTTACCGCCGAAAAACTGCTTCTAAGAGGATATTCGCCTAACTGAAGCGGCGCCTGAGGTCTGCAGGCAAAGTTCCAGCTTTGGAAGGCTCAGACGGGCAGACCCTAACCTCGAGCACAGATGGTGCGTCCCTGTTAGCGGCACACATTGCCTCGGGATTTGCAAGCAAACTGGTGTCTGTAAAGTGTTGGGCGTATGCCGCTCCCGCTGAACTAGACAGCCTATACTTCAGCATTGAAGATTTACGCAAATTTCACACAAGTATTGACGGAACGAAACCTGCTGGTCCGAATGTAATCCCCCCACTGATCCTCAAGTCCTTAGGGGCCATCTTGTTGCCCTACGAAACTGAGCTGTGCAACAGGACACTATCCACCGCATTATCACCGGGCGACCGGAAATGTTCAGCCGTAAAGCTCATACCGAAATGTGTTAACCCAAGCAAGGTGTATAACTACCGACCGATCTGTCTGACCGCTATTTTGGCAAAGATGCTTAAAAATATAGTGAAGAAAAACCTTCTCCATCTTCTCCAGACGAAAACACTCTGGACGCCCGCACAGCATGGTTCCTTGAGTGGTCGCTCGTGCAGCACCAACCTACTGTTGACGAGGCACGAATAGTTACAAGCGCTGAACCAATGCTCATCGGTCGACGTCATTTACATCGACATCATTAAAGCTTTTTTACCAGGTAACTAATGCAGCGCTCCTAGACAGGCTGAGGTTGTGCGCTTTGGTGTCTCGCTGAATCAATGGATCAGCAATTTCCCTGTTGATCGAAAGTGGTGGGTCCAGTGGACAACAATTTAACCGGTTGGTATTCATCGAGTATTTGCGTGCAACTAGGAACTTTACTGGAACCGATTTTGTTTCTCATCCATGTAAACGATGTGCCTCAGCTACTACAATCACCTTGTGCGTTGTCCGCAGATGACTTGAAGTTGTAGCAAATAATCCGCACACTCAGTGCTTGTGACCTGCTTCAGCAGGAGCTCGACCGCCTCTCCACATGGTCCGCAAAGGTCAACATTCCTATCAACCCGGTCAAGTCGCAATTTATATGCCGAGGTGAGTGTGAGAAAAGTCAAACACACATGGTGGTCGGTTCACCGTTGCAACCCCTTTAGAGGTGTGTCTCGTTTTACAGAGAATATACCATTTATTTATTTATTTATTTCTTGCGAGAAATCGGTGTACTCTCACGCCGCGACTTAAAGTCCATGGACAACATGAATATGGTATACCGAAACAGTCTTCGTATGCTTTAGGCGCTCATGCACAGCTTCAGAACTTAGTCAGCAGATACTGGCGGTCGTCTCTTTTCTCAATAATGCGACAAATATTAGCAGGTGGCTCTCCCACGTATTTTCCTATCATCCGGAGAGCGGTGGAAATGTTTGAGCGAGTAAGCATGTATCCACCAGGCTGATTCCCAAATTGAGTTGTGTAGTACGAATACCGTTTTAAGCAACCAGGGCTGTATACCCTAGATTATCGTTGAATGCGGGTTGACCTAATCTTGACGCACCGGATATTGCAGCTGGGAGATTACCCCATGTTTAGACCGCTGCTTTATCCGCCCACACCAATCAGCACACGAGAACACCGGTACAAGCTTGACGTAGCGAATCTGAAGAGGGCCGCACATCAACTCGGTTTCATATGCATAGTAGTGAATGTATGGAACCGACCTGCCGCAGCACATAGTTGAGACAAGTTCGGTGTCAGAATTTAAGTAGCACCTGGACAAACACTTTTCAAACACCAAATATATTGAGCGCAATAAAATATAACAGATGTTTCTATGAGTGGCATATTTATGCAGCTAAACGTAGCAAACTCTACTTGCCACTTCCAACCAGTAAGCAGTAATCGAAAGTGGTGCACCTTCTAGCAGACCTCTGCCCTGTTCCGGCACTGTGAATTCTTGATGTCAGCAGCTGGTGCCAATTCGCCATATGTGACAGTCACAAACCTGTGTGATTGACAGCTGCCTTTGACATTACCCGACTCATATTCCACTCAAATGCAAGTTACGAAATGCGCAGGGATCGTGGCTATCTTTAGGAGCTAGGCCTTTCCGCAGAGCGCCTCGACAAGTCGCAAGTTGTTGAATGCTTTACGAACAAATTCGTTTTTATTGTATTGATGAGCAGCCAGAAATCAATAAAAGTCGGCTTATTCAGCATAGTTGCTCACTATTAACAGGTTTGAGCTGGTGTGGAAAACACAAGACGACAGCGTTTCTACCTACTTGCATTGAAAGATGAGCCAGGCTATATCACCTACAACTGTCAATCACGCTGATCCTCATCTGTCACCATGGAAAAGTGGCAACAACTGTTGGCATTCCGAAATCATTGGAGTGATACCCGATAGGGTCCACTGGATTAGCGAAGCACTGACGAGACCCAGAATGACAAAAACCCGACGTCAGGTGCTTATCCAGAAGAGCATAATCCTGCTACTCGAGAGGGATCATGTCTAAATACTCAATAACAACACTTCTTCACTAATATAAAACTGGTAGTTGCTTGTGTACCCCTTAAACAGGCCATACGAATCCCTTTCGGTCGAAGCCTTATTGTTCGAATGAATACCGGACAGTGTGTGGACACCAGTAAATAAGTTTACAGGCAGCAGCGAAGTAAAACCTTGTGGTTCACTTATTTAAGACAAATCGGAAGGTTCACTTCAACAATTATAAAAACACATAAATAAGATGAATGCTCAAAGACGCATGCATTTCGATTTCTCTTCTCAGTATCACTAACAATATCCGATATGCATAGATGTAGCTAATATTGAGTGCAACTAGACAACTTGAGTTGCGGAGGAATACAGCAATCTTGATTCAGAAGCAGTTATTTGTCAGACTAAAGCTGCCCTGGACATAATAGTAAACTTCCGTCAATCGTTCCGTAACTCAAGCTTGTCTGGTTGAACACACCGTTAACCTTATCTCTGCATATCGGTTAATGATAATGAAATATGAGTGATACTAAGAAATGTCTGCATCTACCAACATTAATCTTCTTTCCGCGCTTTTTAATCACAAGGTGTTACGTTTATTACCGTCGCTATCGGCTTTAGACAGATACAGTTACTCTGGTCAACGCATTTTACTGAAATATCTATCGAGTGTTCTAAGCAGCTTAGCTTCACTTTAAGCATAAACTAAGTGAAGTGTGTTGGTCTGAGTTTTCGCTGAGCTCGGTTGTTTGACTGCAAACATTCGGTGACATCATCAGTGCCTGCTTAATTAGTAGAGCGGCACGGTACAATCCGTTAGTAATTGTGAGTGATCGTTATTCTAGCATTTATTTTAAGTTTGCAATGTTGACGGGCTCAGGTCCATCGAAATGCTTCTCTAGTCCTCGCATCGAGGCTTGGCGCGAGTGCCACTTTGGATGTCTTGTTTTGACTCCGTTGGCTGGTGCTATGTTCCGTTAGATTTTAGCTACTACTTCGGTGATCTTTCATCCGCAGCGCGATATATCATGCATACATTTTATTGAATTTGTCTGTAGATTACCGGGCATTCAAGAACTCAATACATTGCAACGATTTTCCACTGGCTAGGATCTTAATTTTCTCTTATTCGAAGTGATGGCGTTCTTCGACTTTATGCATGCAAACCAGTGAAGGAGGGTCGTGTCTCAATTGCAATGAGGTTGGACCCTACCGTGGTTCGAAATATAACGAGCTTCATAGCTACATTGATCTATGCTGGGTAGTACATTTGTGCACATTCAGAGCCACTCATATCAGATTAATCAATGGTTAGATGCCAGGAAAACTCAACTTCCTGGTCCTCCAGTTTTGTAGGTTTGAATGAGGATGGCTTCTTTTTCCTTAAAGCGGGCTCCTTGTAGTTCAAATCCAAGGTGGCTGCATGTAGCCAGGTATTTGAACCAAAGGCTTTATTTGAGAATTCCAAACGTGCTCCTGTTTAGGCCTGGACAACGTAACACTATCCCGTCCACACAATACCCTGCGATTCACTTCAAACAATTCCTTGATTCTTTGGCCACCGCAGAGTATACTCAACCGTGCCCTATATGCTGCTTCGAGCATGGTGAATTTTGGCTTGGATGCTACTGCTCAACTATACTTATCTTTTTATTCCCCCACTTACTCTTTTGCACTGTTACCGCCCCATTTCAGCATTACTTTTTTACCCCATATTTTCGACCCCCAGTGCTTGGCCATCCACCGCCTTGCTTTGATAGGCTTTTATCTTTAAGCTTCAACTCACGTGTGAACGAGGAGCGTCATTTCTGCCCTGTCGACAAACCCATGTCTAAACAAGAGGCCACGCGCATTTTATCGGCTTCCATTTTGAGTCCTCGATCTTCCTTCGGAATGGAATGCCTCGATGTACGCACATTGCTACTGATCAGTCAAAAGGCAGCACTTGCTTGAACTTGGGAAGCTCTCTTCCTCAATATATGCTGCTTATCGGAGACCTGCCTACAAGACTCAAGCAGAGTGCTTACATTGTGATCCCATTCATGTGACACTAGTAGAACTTTCTCATTGTGCCCATACGGTGATGACGCAACTTTGAACACCGGTCATTTGCTTCAGAGATAAAAACACCCGCTGCAATTTGTAATATTTGTAAGCTATTCCGCCGGGTACTGGAAACGCTCAGTAGGAGAATTGGTGTTAGTGAAATCGTACGTGACGAGATTGCGCCGCCTATCAACAACTTGTCCAAAAGCTTGCAGCCTTACGCTGTGTATTTGAAAGGGATTTTAACCGGTTGCAACTGTTAGATTTCTCGCCTGCCAATGACCGCCTCGCTCCGTGGGCAATACGAAGCCCAAACTATATACGCCTTATGAAAACTAAGCCAAAAACCTACAAATAAACCTAGAAATTACGTGCGGTCCGGGCAGTGGAATAAAACGAAGTATCCTGTAACATTGCCTAAATATTAAGTGCAATAATGGCGCAGTCAAACAACGGTATAATTTTAGTGATGCAGAAGGAGGTCTACAACTAGCTGTGACAAGCAAGTGGCTGATAATTCCCATTGATTAACTTAACCATTTCGGGGTAAAATGCGGATAGTTATCATTTACAAACAAGGTCTAATAGACACTTTGGTTAAGGGAACCCATGTCGTATAAGGGAAAATACGGGAAAGAAATGATCCTATTTCCGATGGCAAAGGAATAAGTTCAAAGCACAAAAGCTAACACAGCAAAGTGTGGTATTGGTAAAGAGCGGTATGAGGAATACTCGTGGAGGGACGTTATAAGAGGAACACCCATAATATCCGTTCGTTCCGTTACTCCGGATTATTACGCACCCAAATCCTGAATATCTTAATAGACTTACACAGCATGGACTAGTAGGTGCGATCGGACTTTTTAAGTTAAATAAAGCCGCAGGACCAGATGATC
The DNA here is from genome assembly GCA_944474145.2 of Dicrocoelium dendriticum. Classification (NCBI taxonomy): domain Eukaryota; kingdom Metazoa; phylum Platyhelminthes; class Trematoda; order Plagiorchiida; family Dicrocoeliidae; genus Dicrocoelium; species Dicrocoelium dendriticum. The sequence continues at coordinate 12,788,220 of OX104070.1, forward strand.
TACCTCCAGCCCTCTTCAAATTTGTGCCCTGCTCTTGTGGATAATATAAGAGTAACTGGTGGAACTGTGGGATAAGGAATCTGCCCTAACTGACTTGAGCAGTTTCATTATAATTCCAGTTTTAAAAGGGAGGCTAACTATCGCAATGCGGCCACCTTAGAGGAATCAGTCTGAACTCCATCGCCTCCAAATTGCTTACCACTGTCATACTTCACAGAATGACGGGCACTCGTGAAAGGAAGATTTGTGAAGAGCAAGCCGGGTTTCGTCGAGGTCATGGCCACATTGACCATATCTTAAGTTTTCGTCAGTTGTTGGAGCACCGTCGCATGTATTGGCAGCCCACCGTTGTCGTGTTCCTCGATGTCAAACTACATCCGGTTCGGTGGATAGGTGTGCACTTTGGAACTGTCTACTCAGGAATGTTGTACCTGAGAAATATGTAAATATTATCCAAGCATTATATGCGCGTAGCTCAGGCAGGGTGAGGGCTACCGGCAAGCTGTCGTCACCATTTCATACATTTAGCGGTTTGAGACAAGGATGCCTGCGGTCTACTTTCCCCTCCATGTTCACTATTGACGAAGTAACAGAAATTGCGTTCACAGGACACTAATTAGAGGGTGTAGATCTGCTTCCAGGAGAAGCGTTATTGTCTTAGAATATGCTGACGAATTTACCTAATCTGCGACAGCTCACAAACGTGGCAAGCGGCAATGGACAGATTAGCACTGGCTGTCCGTCACTTCGGGCTTTGCTATGCACCTCGAAGTGCAAAGCTTTACTCCAAGGTTAGCCTGGACCGCCTCTTTCGCTGAACCTTGATGATGATCAGCTAGACGTAGTACCAAAATGCACTTACCTGTGTAGTTGTATCAGCTCCCGTGGGGTCGATTATGCGATCACGAAAGGTATAGCAAAAGCTGGAGGCACTTTTGCTAACATTTGTCACTTATGGCGCTGATGCAACATCATTCTAGCCTTGGAGTGTAGAGTGTACAATGCAGCGGTGCGTTCGACACTTGAGTACGGTTGTGGAACTTGACCCCTAAATCAACGGATAAAAGGAGGCTGGTTAACGTTTGCCACCGGTGTCTTCGCAATTCGGCTCACATCTGTCGGGAACACCGTTGTTTGCGCGCTGGGGGTGTGGCTGGATGAAGAGGTGGGGTGGTCATTAGATGACTAGGTCGAGAAAAATGAATGAATGAGCGAATGAGTTAATGAATGAATGCGAACAAATGAATGAATGTTGGCTGTGTTTGGAGCGTCTTGGCTCCCTGGTTAGCATCAAAAGTCGATGAACACGTTTGGTTGGATACACTTGCTTGTATAGCTAGGGGGCGAGTTCCGTGGCATGCGAGCTATGAGTTTCGTAATTCCACCCCATACCACTTAGCCTCTCGTCCAATCAAGATCTGACGCGTTCGCCTCACAAATTTGTAAAGCAGTCATTTTTTGCAGCATACTAGCCAGTTTGTAGCTTACGAAAACCATGCCCATCTGTTAATGTTTGATCAGCTTGCATGCACCTTTAGCGTTTTCCTTCTTTTTCCATTTTGTATTGTGGCCCAGTAGCTGAGATGGTTCCCACCTCTAGCTAAGGTGTATAATAAATGAATGAATGTGTCTCCACATGGCCATTCTGCTTTCTTTGATCAGTGTCGAAATATTTCCATCCAGGTTGACCGATTTAGTGTTTGTCACAATGCAGTTAATTGTATAGATGACATCATTATGACTGTATTGTTTGACTTTTCCTTCTGTCTTCATAGCAATTTTCGCAAAACACCAATTGGATTCTGGCTATCAAGATAATTCGTGGTCTTGTTCAAACCCATTATGGGTGCAAGGAAGCGCTATCCGTTAGCATTTTTTCTCCGTTGTTGATGCACCGTCTTCGTGAAACACCTTCTGATGGAAATTCATGTATAGTTATTTCGCAATACCCTTTAAAGGTGGTTCTGTTACTTCTTCCTTAAATGTGTCTTGCAAGATTGTGTATCGGCTTTATTGAAAAAATACTTTGTGTGCACCATATCTTTAGGTTCAGTGGATGTTTATTATGGTAGTCCTATGTTTGATTTGTGTGAGTCAAATTTGGATATATATACGAGGGTCATTCAATAAATAAGTTGAAGTTTTTGATATAAGGAATTCTTATACGGAGAGAAGTATAATTTAGGTTTATTTTATTGTTTTAATTCTTTATCACAAGGATGTAATTGCTTTGGCAAATTGAAAAAAAACTTTGAGAGTTGTAGCGAGTAACAAAGATAGCCGAACAAAAAGCAAGCTGCAGGATTGAACTGCGGTCTATTATCAAGTTTTTGGTTGCTTAAGAGCGCAAACCAGTTGAAATTCATCGGAGAATGTCAGCTGTTTATTTCGCCACATGTTTCATCAGAAAAATGACAACAGGTGGGCGAAATTGTTTAAAGATGGACGGAGTAGTGTTGAGGATGAAGACAGTCCTTGGAAGCCTACAAAAGTTAGGTCCCCTGAGGTGACCGAATCAGTCAAATACCTCATTCAGTCGGAAAGAAGGGTGACAGTGGATGACATGGGCAAATTAATGTACCGTCTCAAAAGATGCTCAAAATTCTGACAAACGTGTCGTCCACGTACCAGATCCATAATGTTGTTTTGATTAACCGTATTTGAAGCGCTCAAGTTTCTGCAACATTACTTTTGCAATAAGTCTAGAAATGGGTGATCTCATGGGCTTTCCTTTCATTTGGTTTTATACTTGCCCATAAATGTAAAAATAAGTAGACATACACAGGTTCAAAGTTTCACATATGCTTTCCGACTTGAGATTTCCTAGTGCGCTCGGTTGAATTCGAAGTACGGAAGTGGTCTTCATCGTTAAAATTCGGATTGCTGATTGATAAAACCTAAAATAACGTTATTTTTCTGCAAAAATTCGTTATAGCTTAAGTACAAATTTACTGGGGAATTGAGAAACACTGAGCAGTTGTACAAGTTTAACTTCTATCGAAGTTTCCATAGTAGTGAAGCTCGAAGTAATTTATTGCGTCATTTCAGTAAATTGGCATAAAAAGCATGGTGGAAGACATTTTAAGAGTGTATGCTTTATTATGCCTTACTAAATACATGTGGTTGGTTTTAGAAAATATATTTTGCAACGGAGCAAAATTGATGGTTGTATTATATGTTCAAACTGCGATATGATTTCACCGTACATATTGCGTCCTTATTACAACGGTCTTTTCTCAAGCAGCCCTAGGTCCAAAACCGTTACAGAGTTTGAAATAATGAGTGCACCTTAAAACAGCGTACATAATTAGGCGTTCCTTTCGTTATGATCAATATGATCAATATGATCAATGGAGAAAAACCCTGATATTATGTAAATATTAAAGTATCCGTTTTGAAACTTGCTCCTAGTGATACTTTTTCCTACTGAACTTGGAGCACGCCAGTCGTAGAATACATTTTGCACTTTATTTAACCGCAATAAGCAAATGTTGAAGCATTGCGTAATGTAAGTCAAGGCTCAGGCTTCACTGATATATTTACAAATCACTGCCTGTCTTCGCAAGTTTAGTAGAGCCAAATTGCCAAATTGAATGTGTAAACAAGCCCTTGTATGACTAGAGTTCATGCTTTCATATTTCTTTGCAAATTATCATTAAACGTTTGCTGTCCTATTCACCAAATTTGCAGAGTTAAACCACCAACATATGCTGCCACGTTACCAACACCAGCAACATAATTATTGCTAACGTAACTTTCAACTCTGTGTTCCTTTTTTCTACGCTTACCTTAGTAGGCAGTGCATAACAAAGTATTCATGTTAGCATAAGCTGTGTTTAATGTTTGAGTACAAGGAAAAACGTACTATTGCGTTTGTTGCGCTCAAATAGAGCATGCGGCCTTCGGCAGCGAACCCAACAACTATGGATAACCAAATACAGAAATGTTGTTTTGTTAGAACAATTTAAATTTCTAAGTAATGCACATATTGAAAAGCAGGTCATCTTTCTGGTCTCTAGGAGGCCCCAGAGTGATAAATGATTAAAGTATGGGAGAATGCCGACGGATGCGAATTCGATAGTTACTGTTTTTTGATGGGATAATGATACCTCCTCTGATAATTTATTCGGCCAAGTTGCGTCACAATATAAGTATAAAACTTTTTTCCGATGAAACTAAAGCCGCACTCAGGTTAATCTACTGCATCATGGTCGGCACGCCTAATTCTTCAGGTGCCTTAATACTTGGACTTTGCAAAACTCTGCGACCTATATCTAAACATCAGAAGGAAGACTTATCCGAATTCTCCACCATCGGTCTGAAATATAGTTTGCTATTTGCTCTGACTGAACCACATTTTTTATGTTTCTAGGGCCACAACCATCATAAGTTTAAGAAAGTAGTAATCTGGTGATTGACAGCGCGACAATATATCCTAAAGTAAGTGATTCACGAATGAAACTTCACTGTTATATGTCGTGCTTTCCTGTATGTTGAACATTGTTAGAAGGATGTTCTGGCACTCCATATAGTAAGAGTAAACTTAGACGGTCATGCTTGATGTGATGCCCAAAGGGGTTACGTTTTGTTTGTCGCGCGCTGTATGGGAGATCATTGTAGATGTGCATCACACAGGATACGAATATTAGCAGGCATGTGGCGAGCAAAGACTTTTCTACCTCTGTAGAGGATTCTACAGTTACACGCAAAATTCTTTTTTATCATAGTGTGACGAGTTCGGATGACGAGTAATTCGCTTGGCCTCTACACTTAACAGACTGCATAATGAGTTCCATTGATCCTAGTCGTCCGATAACTCACCCCGGAATGTGTTGGCGAAGATTTGGGGACATTTGAGCATATATCTGTAATTGCACAATAATTCGATCATTTTTCGTTGATCTACAAGATAGGGTAATCTTTTCTCCTGAATTGCTGAAAGTGCTGATGGTTTAACGTGTTTCTATATCTATGCGTTAAATATTTTTGCCACAAAAGAGGACGCAACAGCGGCCTTCAGAATGAGCTCTGCAGTAATATCTGCATTTTCCAGATATTCCAGTGAGCGTTGTAACGAAAATAAACATTGAAGCAACAGTTACCGTGGCTTGGTTTTCGGCTGCTTCATCATTTTTAATAATATATGCTAGGTCTAGTGGAATGGATTAAACAGGATTTGCAAATTTTTCTGAATTTCTTGGTCAAGAGTAGTGTTTACTCTCGTAAGTAAAACTTGGTTTCTCCCAGCGTTCTAGCAAATTTGTAGGAGACACTTGGAACGAGGACTTAGCTGAGTGCAGTTCAATAGTGGCGGATTATGCAGCAATCCGTTGCTTAGATGCGCTAGGCTTCATTGATGAATGCCTTTTTTGTCCTCTCATCGCCTTCCGCAGTTAACCGGCGACGATACTGGACAGAGATAAGCAAGCACTTAACGAGTGGGGTGGTGGAGCAACCAGTACAGAAACAAAGCGTACTTTGTGAGTTATTTGCTACTTACGTTATGTTGGGGTATGTTGAACTCTTCGGATGATGCAGCACCAATCATTTTGAGCAAGTCCAACCTAGTTTAACTAATTAATGACATTCTCCTAACCAGCGAATGCCTTTTGATTGGGGATTTTTGGACTCGCATTTTCGCTGTTCAACGTGGTGCCGTTACTTTACCCAATGGGTTTGTTTGCGTTTTACTCATCCAGGTTTGCGAGCGGCGCAAGTCGGTCAGGCGAGCGTGGTGGTTGCAATTTCAAATTGGCGGTCGGCGTGGTCACGCGATCTGTGCGATGGGTTATGCAGACGTACTGGCTAAGATCAAAAGAAATTACAAGTGATCAGAACCTATTTATTAAATCTAAACACATGGTTGAACACATATTAAGAGATCGCAAATAATTCCACAGCCCTTTAAGAAACGGCACCTTGAAATAAACTTAGGCTTTTTGGACAACCTCGATAACTCTGTATCGAGTTATATCACGAAGAGTCAGCCGGCTCAATGTGATTAAGTTATCCTTTTGCGCTGAATCACGAAAGACGGTGAACATGATCAGGGCTGGTGCGGACATTAATCGTAAAAGATATTTCAACGTATGATGTATTAATGTGATGGGTTGGTAAATCCGGTTTGAATGAGGTTACAGTGACAACCTCGCAAGAAGACCTCAACAACGGAATAATTTAATGTACCAGGAATACGCTCGTTACGCGCGAGTGAATTATACCAACAGAGTGACTGAGCTAATCCAGGTGTGATGTTACTAACTGATGTCCTGCCTTCAAAAAGCGTGTTTCGGCCTATTTTCCCGAAAATATAATGGTCTTTGAACCACTGCTCCACATAATGTTTGCTCCACTCAACGAGTAAAAAGGCATTACTAAAGTGCGCACACATATTGTACAAAATACCGGCACCATTGTGTGTTTTTTATTTTGTTGCATGTAATAAAATGTGCAAGTGTGAAGCGGTCATACCCAGAAACTACGCCTATGGTGAATTTATTCTTTTGGCAGATATTAAATAGTGCATTTCGCTCTGGGCACGTCAATATTCCTTTGGTAACCCGAGGAACAGCTGAAACTTCATGCCAAGGATTTTGCAGTTAGCCAACTGAACGATAAAGGCAGGAAGATAATTTACAATTGAGCCAAGAACAAATGTGTTGAATACAATTGGTGAATGCCGTTTTTCCATCCGAATTCAGTGAAATATGAAGGCCAGCTGGGCTAACATTCCGTCAATAACGTAGTAGTTGTTATCCTTATGACCGGCTAATAGAAATTAAGAGAGACCAACATCTAACTTTGGATAGTAAGCCATTTGTCGCGCTCTCGTGTAACCGAAATGCCCGCGCCTCATTTACCGACCGAATGAATTACAACGGGCGTGACTATTAGAATAATGGTTGACGCTTCATCAAACAATTTTCCCATCGGACTAACTATCACCATAAACCGTTAATAAGGCTTTATAATCTACATTTTAACAGTTGTACCAGTATATTGTGGTCGGCAATGGATTGGTGATAGAGAGAGCTTGTAAGCACTGTAATGCTCGGGATGGTGCGAATTGTTTTCGTAGGGCATTCTTAAATCCTATGATATTTATTTGTTGGGTATATAAGTAATTTCTCTGAGGTCAGTACACTGCAGCATGCCATTTCACTTATTTAGCTGACTGCTTCGTATAACTACAAAAAGAAAAATCAATAACAGTTGCAAGATTGCTTGAAAATATAGCAAATGTAATTAATTTGTTAAAATGTGTGCACACATATTGATGCATAAAACTTACAAATTAACATGAACTACAAGCACAATTTTTAAATCGGATTAATTCCAGTTAGGTATACCTAAGTAAACGATGTATAAGTAATTTTTTGTTGCAAACAATTCAAATGCATACACGGTTATCACAAAATCTTAAACTACTGGAGCAAGTTCGCATACCAAACAGTAGATCATAACCAATTAAAAACTCTATTCAGCGAACCATTAAAGCAATAGTGACTGAAGTAAAATAATTTAGTATCATTTTGCTTAAGATGTTTAGAATTTATCATTATCATCGTATGAGGTCTCGGCTGCTACTTATGCTTTCCGAAATTCTTTACATCTAATTTTCTTAGGTTTCTTTCGCGATGGTTAGCGATGCATCATCGATTAATTAATGCTTCTTCGTGAATTGACTAGCGCCAGTTTTGAGGATAGTCACTCAGAAATGCTATGAATCCAACACGTTACTTTGAATATAATTGATGTGTCTAGTCAAATTAGCCATAACAATCACCTGCACAACGTTGCATTAATCCTATATCTAACGTAATGCTACTCAAAATGAAAGAAAGCCTACTACCAACGCACACTTGAGTTTAATATTTCAGAACCTTTACTCAAACAAGTAAATCCTTAGCACTTGGAAATTCCACCTTATTGAAATCGGGTCCCGGCGTGGATCATTCAAGCTTGCCCATATCGCTTTCAAATTGTTTACAGCGAACACGAACGCCACCAAATTCTATGGTTCGTAAAATGGTGAAATCTAACACCAACAACATCATCCTTTTCTTTGTGCTCATATGTGGCAATATGTACATATTCGAGATTGGTCGGAGAATAAAGATAACATAATTTCACGAGTGTTTGCAATAGTTGGATGCAATTTGAACGCGCTATACCATCTTGAAATTACTAAGGTGGAACATGATCCACTCCAGTAAGCTTTCGCAAACTATATAGATTAATCTGACGGAGAAAATGTATAGCACACCAAAGTGAAGAGCAGCGAAACTTGATTAAGGTTCCCATCATTGAACCCCAAACAGCCAATCTGACACCTAGCTTACCTTCCAACATGTTTAACAAATGGTCCCACAGAGAAATTCAAGCGTTTTCCCTTAACGAATCACATAAGAATTTCTCGCAAAGCCTAGCGCGCCTTTTACGAGCACGCCAAAAGAACGCTTAAACAGATTCCAAATAAAACAATGAGAAGACTGTTAGTGCGTGAATGAAGCACTTCGTGTTATCTGCTCACTCGCAAACTAAATTCATAAATATGAATCACGTGAAAGAAAAGTGGAAGATTTAAAACTGGTCACAAAGGAAAAGTGCGTAGACGCAAGAATAACTGATCAAGGAGCTTGATTTTAGGGTCATGAGCCCCAAGGAAGCTTTAGGAAGACTGTTAAGGATAGGACGATAACGGTTAAGTGTCACCGCATTGGAAAACCTCGAAACTTACGGTTGTCATTTCGATAGCTAATTGCAAATTTTGACTTAGAGTCAAACTGTTGGCCTGATTAGAGTATATGTCTGACGATCGATGATGCCGGCAGCTTATATACCTTTTCTCGTTCGGCTGATTGTTGTGTTGATATTTCAGCAATGTGTTTTGGGATATGTTCCCCAATGCGCTTACCCTAGGATCCATCTGTTCTATCAAAATGACTACTGCCGCCGTTACAAAGGAATCAGTAAATACCATGGGTTGTGGCGGACGTGGGTTTAGTATGCATCCCTGGAGGCACAGGCAAATTCCTGGTCTCCCAAAGGGGCATAATTTGGCGGCATTGAATGACAGAAAGATCGCTGTATGCAAACGTCTTTCAAGTTTGGCGTCCACGGTATCACCGTTGAAAGCTAATTGATGGTATTCAGACAGCTTGAGCACAACCAATACCCTCGGCCTGTTTTCCATTAGTTGACTGTGTAATTGATACCTCACAATCACCCACAAAATTGTCACAACCACAAGTACGTGTTTAGGGCTGTTTCTCTGCAAAATAGTTGCATAGAGGCCTCGCTTACTTAACAAAATAATTCAAGTTTTGTATAGCTGGATATACCTAGCGGTGTTCGACATAAAAGTTGAATGAAACAGTAACCACTGTTGCAGCCAGTGAATAAATATTTAAAGATGCTAATAATATTTAACATTTAAGAATTTTTTGCTGTATCTTAAACTGGGTCTAGTTATCCAATTTCAGGTTATATGCACGCAAGTTTGGATTTAGCACCCGTTATTGCTTTCAAATAATTGAGCGATACAATGAACGCAAAAGCACACTTGACTCCAAAACGGTTACGCACAAAATATTAGGCTATTCCAAAAGTCCGTGATAAAAGAACAACGAGTTTTCACGGGTAATCTGACATGCGCTTGGCAATCCCCTTAAGAAGTTTGCGAAAAATTAAAATTTAGAAAATTCAATTAAGTAAATCATTCTGTTAAGCGTTTACCGATTTAAATGCACTACGTATAATGATAATTTGATATGGGACACGGATGTGCACGCAAAAAATAGTGTAAATTACCCCCATACTTCAGTAAGTTAGTGAAATAAAAAATTGGAAATGACATCGCTTACGTGATTCATTTGACAGAGTTGGTTTTTTAAACAGTTGATGTACATCCTTATCACTCCTGTGGGCAATTCCGCATGTGTCCTCAATGCCAAGTTGCGGAGAGCACATGAGTATGACGCATGGTTGTGTTTGCGTTATTTTGCCTTCCAAGGATTACGATATATTCCAAGCAATGCAGTACGGAAGTGGTTCATCAAGTTTCTTTTGTATAGCGTTAATGTAAGTACAAGAATAATGCGAGTCGGAAAGACATTCCGGGCATGAGACATACGGATTGCGAAAAAATTTGCGTCGCAATTCTCCGGGCTGTAGTGCGTAGCTAGTTTGAACTAATGGCCTCTCAGGTTGGTATTTCGGCTCAGCTGCAAAGGTTGCGACATGGATTAGTTGGGTTCGTCAATATTAAGTAAACCATGATTAGTTCTTCTCTCTACAGTCTATATTCACCACTGTACAATCTGAGGGACTGCAGTCTGCGTTAATATGAGAGATGAAACGATATCCTAACGAGTTTGGTCGCGCTACTTTGTGAAAAATCAAGTGCATTGACGTCGCCCTTGCGCTAGTGACCTCAGGTCTGGATCGCATATTCACGTGAGGACAAATGTAGGCTTTTAGCATTTACGAAATAGTCGTAACCCTGCGTAAGTGTCCAAATTGTTGACCTGCTCTATTTGATGCAATTTTGTCTGTCTTGGGAACCAAATATGTTTGTACGATAACCCCGAGGTAGTATACTTGGGAAGCACGTTGTAACTGCTGATCGCCAGGTCGATATCCAAAGATTTTCTGATGTCGTATGCCTGCGATTTTGCAATTTATCAAAATCAACTGAAGCGTGTTGTTTTATAACCACGCATTAGCCCTGTCGATTTCGCTCCTCAATGACACGCGATCATCCGATATAAAATAAACCATGCCAAATGTTGCCATCATCTGCATGTAGTAACAAATTCAACTGTAGTACACTGACAAGATCGTTAATCAATGTTAAGAATACAAGTGGCCTAAGTACCCACCCTTGGGGCTTGCCACACCGGATGTCAATTGGGTCGGAAATGGAATTGCGTACCCTTACATTCAGCTACATTTGAGCGATGGAGTTGCCGATGCTACCGAGAATCTGGTCACGCATAACATATAAATCAATAGTGCGAAAATGAATGCGGTATTACAAACGATGGAACGCTTTCTTGAAGTCCAGGTAGACAATGTCGACTCTCACAATGATATTAGCTGTCCGTGTATAGCTTGCTTGAGCTAGCAGCAAATTTGTAGAGCAGGATCGATTTCTGCGGAATCCGTGTTGTGACAAAAGGGCGTTGCTGCACTTAATATGTCCCACAAGTGCCTCTGAAACTTTTCACTCTAATAATTCGAATAAAATTATGAAGAAAGTGATTAGACGGAAATTCGAGTGCTCCCATCCTTTAACACAATTGCAAGTAGGAGCGGTTGCTCCACGTTTCCACCTTGTGACAATCGGCCTTTCGTCACGACAACGTAGAAAGTGCCGACCTCATTGTTCGGCAAACTTCGTGGTAGTCGACTTCAGTGCATTCTGTTTGATGTCGTACAATCCAGGTTAACACTGCACCCGGAATATCATCAGCCTTTTCATCACACTGGCTGTCGTGAACGATACGTCGTTTAGCCCCGGTGGCAATAGAAGCGTTACAACATACCACACTACATGCATACAACATACCATCGTGCCCAGGTGTCCCATGACATATTCATTGGAGATATTAGGTAATTAGATGTTGTGCGTGGTATTCCTTGCAAATTTGCTAAAACGGTTAGCACACTCTTTCGAAAGCCGATGATTGAACAGGGAGCAGCGGAATTTAATACATTTGCTGGTGATGTGATAGAGTCAATGGGGCCATCAGGAAATGTATGATTTCATCTTCTAATAACGCTTATAGCAAGACAGCATGTACACTACACAAGCACCATAAGTCATATGTGTTTTACGGTACATTTAGTTGTGCATCCTTCGACCTGGTAACGATACCCACGGCATTCGCTTCCGTATTTCTATATCTGTCTCAATTTATTGTTGATACCTACACTTCTGACTATAATTAAGGCTGCCGTTTAGGTTAAATTCTAAACGCTAATAAGCACTGACAATCTTATTGGTTAGTTTTAATTCTACGTGCGGTTTTCACAAAACTAAAGGAATATTGCTGTTATTTTTCGTTCAATCCAAACTCGTGCACGTACGTAGTGTTATGGTTCATGTGGGTTATTTTTTCTCTATCCAGTTTGTGGTAGTCCATACACAAGTGTTAACAAATGCCTGTTCACAAAAATGCAGTACTATAACTCGAACCAGGGAACTTTGATATGTCAACTGATATCTCACGTTGAATGACTAAGTGGAAGCCGTTTAGAAACACTTATACGCACCACACTTCAGTCTGACCGACTGATTGCATTTTCACTCGCGTAACACCATCACATGCTGGTACTCGCCTAACGTACAAATCCCGCTAACATCTGGTCGCGTCTTGATACATCCCCACTTGACAGATGGATCTTGTTACATTTCTTCTCGTGTGACTCCGTGACTTATTAGTGGTTTCAATATGAGGTCAGTGTATCCCATCGCAATTGTCTCTATACGCCTCCTTGTACTGCTGCCGCATTCAGGTAAACGCACTGAGATTCAGACAAGTCATCAAGTTTGCTTCCGGAAAAGCGCAATAAATTTTGAAATCCAAATCGAAATGCTTGGGCACAGGTAGTACTCTAGACACTGGTGAATTGGTCGAGATATGCTAGCCGTCAGAACAAACGACCAGAGGGAAATAAATAGTGAAACATGACGGACTGTCTAGTGGTTCTACATACATGTTGGCTCTCGCTCACCACGGACAAGAAACGATTACAACGGGCACTGGTTTTACCTTACGACACGGATAGCCTGCATGGACATAATCGCAGTAGTTCCTTACTGACTGGAAAAGTTGCTTACTCCATCCATGTCACTTTTCTTTGTGTCATGTATATTCTACATCCCACATGTAAGTCGCGTTTGGGTACATCTTCATTCTAGAGTGATTAATTACTGACGGGGTAATATGGTATCCTTATTGCACTTGCCTAGAACGGATGAGCCACAGTGAACTTAACTTTGTAGGCTTATTTAACTCCGTTGCATTTCGTGATCACTTCACATGATGCCCATTACGATGTTGTACTCATCATGACCTATGCTATGCTACTATTGCTACCATCTCAAGCGGAGTCTTGTATAGTTACGTACCGAGACAGTGAGCTACGATATCTTCTTCTTCGTTTTATTATTCGGCTGCGATTCACATCACTATGTAAGCTCCATGATATAGCTCAACATAACCGTAGCCTGACCAGCTGATCAATGCTAACTAGCATAACATTTAGAGAGCCGGTGCATCGCAGAATAATTTTTCGTGCATCCATGAGCTCATTCGTAATTGACGTGCGCACGATGTTTCCGAGCTATTTGTTTGCTTGCTACGAATAAATGCAGGGGTGGCAAATTATTGTGTATGTTTTCGTTTCGATGTATACGTTTGAATCAAAATGGTATCATCGCTGGGACGCTTACAGTAGCTTAAAGTGTCAAGTTTGACATTTGAAACACAACACTCAACGATTGTGCCTCGTGTGACTACATTAGATTATGCATTCGAAGAGACATTTCCATGGAAATTTTGTGTCAAGTGAACAATCCAGACAACTGAACGATTAGCGATCATCAAGATGTCGCCCTTTCATGTTCCACTCCGCAGGCTACCGATGAGAGTGAGTATAGTTCCAGTTATCCATTAGCCATACTGAATTTACCGGGGCTTATGAAAACACACGTACTAACCTGATGGAAGGCAGACGTGCAGAGACGCCTACCAGAGTTTGCATTGCACATGGCCAATCTTTTGGATGGATTAAGTAAAAGTTTGAACCTAACGGGAAATAGTACGTCAGTGTGTTATTACCTAACATCGGAAATGAATGGATGCATAGCGACAATGGTTTTGTAAGCACCGGATGGCTGCACCCGAAATGTATGATTTAGACCGTTAGCAAATATCTTATGGCCACACTAGAGTACACGTCGGTAGGTATAAACGGTTGAGTACTTGGACATTTGCACAATAAACGCAAACACTGTTTGGAAAGTCGCATTTTCGACAGTGGTAGCGGGACTTCGTTGATGTCACCTGTCAATACCAAAGGTTGCGCATCAATCGTTCTTTGAGTAGGTGTACATACCTCGGGCAGCACATGACCGAAAAGTTCGGAGACGCCGAGAGCCAGAGGTGGGCACAGGATCGCGTTCGCCTGCTGTGTGATCTACTCCATCAGCTACTCAAACCAATCTGTACATGTAGAGAGCAACACCAAAGTGCACACTATTTCACTGTACCAGTAGTCTTGTCATCATTCTAACAAGCAGTTGCTTTTCTAATGCTACATCGAGTTCCTACAAATATGGATGCCCAAGATTTAAGGCTGCCACGTCTAAATGTTGAAGAAAACGTCAACAGTTCGTATTGGGTAGTTACTCTCATACCTGCGAAATCGACTGTTAGCCTAAGCTCCAAACTAAACCCATACACGTTTGTCGTACCACTGTTAATGATGTCTAATGTCTCCCTATCCAGTTTGCAGCAGCTTTCATTTAAGTTTGAATAAACGTATGTGCATATGTTGTATTCGAACTGCTAGTGGACACGAATGAAGCCAATATATGTATATATGTATACCAAATGAATTGGACGAGGATACTCATACCGCTTTTGAACGAATAACATAGTGCAGGGAAACGGCACTCGAGCAAATAGGAAATAACCTTGCCAGAACATGAAGTAGGTAAGTTTATGACAACCTCATGTTGATTTCAGTTGTTGCGAACCCAAGGCGCTATCATAAGAGCAGTTGCTCAGGTGCAGGAGAAGGCAACATTGCACGCGGAATTGAAGTATTATGCGTACGCCCATTCGATTTACTAATCCAGGCCAATAAGATGGCGTATGTGGTACGTTTGTTTGCGTGCTGAACAATCTTGCATTTAATAAGAAGATGTTGTTTTGGCTCCCCGGTGTGTATGCGCCTGATGTGAATGTTGACATGGTGCCTACCTGTCTATTACCCACAACCTCGTCCATACTGGCTCCATGAGACAGTTGGTCGTCGCTGGAGGGGACGGAGTGCACCGTCCTCGTGACGGTGCTAGGCTCAAAGAGTGGTTCCATGCTACCTGTGTGGAACGGGCTACGGTTCAGCCACCGCCTCGTGTACTTCTGGTGTGTATGATTTCCCAATTAGGCCGGAATGCTTCCGTTATGCTTGATGAATTAGTGTGGGCCGGCTTCGTTGATGAAACGTGACTCCCATCCACATGCTTCCCTGTTTTATTCCTTCGGTTTTACACTGGATATGGCTTGTATGGATGGAGCTTTGGGTGGTCTAGCGCAAAGTGCCCATGGACCCGCTGTAGGCGCAGGCGTCCTGTGGCTGGCCACAGTGAAAGGCAAATCCGAAACCTGATGTCTCCAACCATATATGCAAATCTATATATTTATATATGTATCCATACAACTAGTTACTTTACCCAGAATGATATTTGTTCCCACTAAAATCACCACCATTACAATTCGGGTCACTGCAAACAAGCCAGATGTAAGACCAATGATATCCAAATAATCATTTTGAAATGTCAGAATGCTATAATGATGCATCTTTATCAGCTTGTTCATCAACGCCGTGTTGCAAATTAAACCTTGTTTAAAGACCGACAACGCGTTTTTAGTTGTTTGCTTTTGCGTGATATTGACGCCTTCTATTTTGCGATCCATGACTTTTAACTTGGGAGTTGCTAGTACTGGTAATAATAGCATAAAACCAAGGATGACATTTAACCTAATACCGCTGCCGCAAGTTCTTCCTCATAGTTAAACACCAGAACATAACCTATTTTTCGAAAAGCTGTATGCCATACTCTGTCCGAATTCGATGAGAACTTCATGAAAAGCAGATATCTTGACCTAAATAATTATCGAAATTTTGCTTGCTAATTAACCGTAGAAATGTCCAAAACGGACAGTAACATTATCTCGATAAATCAAAAGAAACCCGGGCAAAATCAAGTGGTGCTTAATCCGACGATGCCACGTAGGCTGTTATATTAACGGCTACCGGTTTTAAAATAATAAAAGCAGTATACGCATTTGTTTGAAGACCAGAATGGCATTTAAAGTCATAGTGAAAAAGGCAATAATAATGGCGTAAATAGACACTTGTCCCCAAAATGTAGTATTTAACGGAGCAAGAGAACCGTGCAAAATATGTGCAGGACAAAATTTTATCTGGAAATTCTCCTTCGATAACGCTTACGAGAATCCGACCGCAAGTTTAAATATATCATCAATATATTAAAGACTGGGGCCAGAATTGTTGTAAAAACACCGGTATTCCAACTCATGTTAGAAAGGAGGCATGAAATGTTGCAAATATAAGCAATACAGTGCCAGCGAGATAACATGTTAAACCGATGGACGCTGTTAAAATCTGATAAGTCAAATCTGAATAAGCAAGCTGTGAACGTTACAGCGTTAGAATGCACACACAATATCGAGGATTATGTTAACATATTCAAAACGTATAGCCTGCAATGTCAACATTCACCAAACAAAACTGAGCTGTCGAGAACCTGCCAGGAATGATGTCCGGATCTATAAAGACAGTTTGATAACCAAATGATTGGCAACTGATCCCACAGAATTTTACATGAAATCTGATATACTATGTGCATCCACATATATGATTATTATCAGTTTAGACATTCTACTGCATGTTAAATTGGGAAAAGGATATCTGCCTACAAGGTCCCGTGGGCTCAGGCCTTTATTAACCTTTGGCTCAAAACTTTGATGGTGGAGCCTAATAAGTAAAACAAACAACGAGGATAATTCTGGGGGACATTCGGTTAAGAAAATACAAGAAATGTGAAAAGGTTTGTGGATAATCCACCGTTGTGCGTAACAGTATATATTGAATCCCCCTTTATTTTCACGATACTCTGTCTGACATATGGAGTCAAACCGTGGAATTACTGGATCACTGTGACCCAATTGTTGCATTTAACTATTCCGTCGACCATGAGTTCCCTGTTGGGTAGCAGAAAATAAAATATCCATGACCTTTATAATTTCAAAATATGGTGGGTCTGGTGACCTGGTTTTACAAATGGCTGTTGTAAATTAGCTCTTCAAACGGGCTTTATTGTACGTCATCAGTTGATGGAGTTTGCTAGACGCGCGTAGTAAAGTCACCCTCGATATGAGCTTGGTAGTGTGATTTGTGCAAATAAATTTGCAAAACATGGTTGTGTTTGGAGTCCAATTCTGTTTTAATGTTCGGCGGACGGAGAATAACGTTTAAGAGAAAAGTATCCCTTCTGTTATTTACTATGATTAGCATCATTTATAGTGCAAGACAGCTGTAGGCGCTAACTAATCGCGATTTTCCAACATTCCATTTGCCATTTTTATGTCCATTGACGTCTACTCACTTTGGCTAGTATGCACGGCTCATCCGTTGTGCTCTGGCCAAGTAACTAGCGATCAGCATACGAGCATGATCAACTTGACGCACTCCCTGAAACACCAGTGCAGTATGGCTGTATCATTTTCATGATCTCTGTTCTACCTTCACTGCCACTTCTTCTGACAGCAAATTGAGTGTGCACCCACTAGGAATGCGCTATTTTTCTTATTTTATGTGCTATCATGAAAAAGAACTATTCCTTACGAGTTGTGATTTCAAAAGCAATATAGTAATCTCAGATTTCACGCTCAGACGCATGCGTCCAAACTTTTCATATTTATGCTATTTAACCAGAGATGTTGCCTAGTTAGGAACTATCCAATATTTCCGGAATCTCTTGCACAAGACATCTTGTAATCAACTCATGGATTAATTTGTGATCCAATGTTTACATCGCGAGCATCAGTGTCCGATTGCTTTTCCGGAGTCTGAATTGTCTGGACGTTATATTGGTGGGTTGCTCAGCATAGTAGAGCTATTTTGTAAAAATTTCACCTGCATTAATTTTGATTTCTGATTCAACAAATTCCGGATCATATTTGATGCGATCTGTTCCCGCAGACTTCGGACTTTCGTTTGCAAATTTGGCATTACAATTAATGCGTCAATTTCGACATGTATCCGATATGCGAAATAACTCGCTTTGTGGTTCTTGCTCGAAAATGTTGAACATATGATATAAGTCCGTGCTTTGCTAGATTTCACATTTCATGTGTTGGATACTTACCTATTTCTTTCGTCCCTTGCGTTCCATTTAATTTGATTTCCTCCAAATTTGCTCGAAGATTTCTGCCATTTAATGCAACCAGAGAAACTTGACGTCTACCAATGAAGATCGCGGGGACACATGCTAATCTGTGAGCACTTCTAGACTTGAATACACTTAAAATATCTATATACTATTCTTGGTAGAAACCAACCTTTTATCCATTCTCCATCTTCTGCCAATTCATTAACACATCACTCTTATTTTTTAAGAAACTTAGCGGCAACTCTGTCTAACGCTGCACTGAGTTTGAGCTCTGATAGCACTGATGACTCATAAAAATTCAACGATGGAGAAACCGTGAAATGCTCAAACACAGAAGCCGCGACACGAAAATATATTTTCGGCTGCTGATCAATAAAAGACTTTGTCTCGAAAAATAAATAAACAACACCCTTTTTAGTTTAAACATACTAGCTTTGGCGGGCGAATTTTATTTGGATCTTCTGGTTTCTTACGAAGATGAATGGCATGGAAGATTTTGATACCTAGCTCATTCGCATTGAAACGTACAGAGATTATACGTCCCAGGAACTTGCTTTTCCAAGGCCAATTCAGCACTGGTATCCAAATTTGTCTCTGGAGCGTTCATAATGTTCACACACCGGTGTTAACGAAGAAGTGAGTTGCGCTATTATGCCAGTAGCCTATCAATGGACTATATTTAAGTACTGTTATCGAGTTTCCTCAACTTGTCGAGAACCATCTTTCTTTTGGAATGCAAGGACACCTGCTTTGATTTGATTCCAAAAATTGTGGACCTTTACACTCGCGCAAATAAGCCAATAAGCTATGTTTACGGTTATGCTACCCTCTCACCCAGCGCCGCTGCAAACGACGGGATCTGGCGCTCACTGCAGCAATCAGTAAATAACGAAATCTCCGGATGTGAAGGAACACGACTACGCATACTTATGCAGTTGTCTCATCTAGCGGCAGGTTTTTGGACATGGCGTAAAGAGTGGTGCATCCTTTAGTCGTAATAAAAGTAGCGTGAGGGCTGAGAGCGGATATTTCTCTGCAAACAAGGCCAATATTCAAACGTCCCAAAGGAAAATGACATCCAGGGGATCAATCCGCTAGAAGCATTCAAAGGAAGTGTGGACAGACATTACAACATGATCTGTGCATTCAATCGTCATAGAAATAAAACTATGGAGAATTTGAGCTGACTACGCATGGTAAGACCAAGGTGGATAGTAAAGAAATTCGGTGAAATTCAAAGCTGATCACATATCCCTCTGAGATTATCTTTGCACGCGGAAATCTAACAATAAAAGGCAGCTGCTCAGCCTCTAGAGAAGTAAACACACATTATGGAATGAAAATAATTGGTATGTTCCAAATACGCGGTAGAGCCAATAAACATTTTTGCATATGTTCTACTAGCATCCGGTTAACTGTATAACAGTTTTCTTGTCAAAATTCAGTCAGTCAGGGTAACCTCGATAGTGTTGCTGAATTTCATAGGTATAAAATCGTATGCTTCTAGATTTGAATGCATTTTCTTTAAACCAACCTCGCACAGTTTGTGAGGATATGAATTATACTTTGAACAGCTTCTCGGATCCTTTGGATAAATGCACTTTTGCTCTCTTTATTGGTCTTGTGTCACATTAACCGCTAATCGGCCCATCCAATCGGTACAGCTAAACGTTTTAAAGCGGAAATATTTTATAAATTATTGAGTTTGTGTCCATCAATTCAGATGCATCTAATCAACGGTGTTACAAAAGATATTTATTAAAACTGATGTAGGGTATTCTGTACAACGTTCTGCGTCATTTCAAATTCATTTTCTTTTTTATTTTGTTACATATGCTATGGGCAAGTAATTTGAGTGGCAGTCCTGAAAGGTGTAATGCCCTTCCTATCAGTCAGGCTATTAAGAGTGTTAAGTCAGAAAATTAAGCTACTTTCAACCATATGGGTGAATACCCAGCGTGTTCACACCAACATTGAGGAATATAATTCAACAAAGGATGAATGAGAAATAATAATTGACAGCAATAATTGAAAATTTGCATAGTTGATCAAGCATACGGCTAATAAAGCGACGTTTATTTTCCTTTGGGTTGTTTGGTATGCGTACTATATAGGACGGGACGGAGTTCGTTAAGACAAATTACGGAAATATGTAAACTTAAATATTGACATTGTGAAATTACTAGCTAAATTGCTGAATAGAATAGCACGGGATATTTGGGAGGGGCAATTATAAACGCGGAATGAAAAGTTGGTGCACCCACCAAAATTCTTGTCAAAAATGAAAAAGATAAGCGGTTATTTCCTTAGACCAGATCAAAGTAAAATGAATTTCCGTGAAGGGACAAGTAGAACATAATGCTTTTAATCCGATCCGTCAACAGATCAGGGGAACAGTATTATTATTAAGGGAGAATACACACATCCCAAAAAATTAAAGTACTTAATAAGGAAAGAATGGCTAGCTTGAAGGCCTAAACAGGAGCCATTTAAGTTTTTTTAATAATTTTAAGAACACATTTCGCATTTCAATACAACAAAATGAAGCAATATTTTAACAGGATACACTGAAGGGTTGGTCGCCGAATCTCAAACCTGGACTGCAGGTGGCTCATGCTGAATTATCCGCAACCATAAAAAATCCGCAGTAATCATTACCAAATCCAGGATTTGCATGGTATAAGTTTCACGACCACGCTATGTCAAACACTGCATTGATGTGAACACGATTGGTGACGAAATATTTGCAAATAAATTGCAAAGCTTGAGGAACAACTGCGCAACTAAGGCGTCGACCACAGCTCCCACTATTCCGAACCATTTTGAGGATAAAATGAATTCAGGTAATGCGTACGTTCTCGTCATCGGTTTGCAAACTTAATTAAAATTGTCGCTTTGCGTACAGAAAAGAGACTAAGCACAGGGTAATTCAGTCTTATGGAACATCATTAATAACCTCACTAAGATTTGGTAATACTAGCAATAAGTTCAGTCTTGGTAAAAAAACGTGCTTTATTTATCGAATAGCTGAGGATACGGCAAATTGAATTATTCTTACATAGCTAAGCAGGTTAACAAATTTGGTGAATTTTGAGGACCTTGGTTAATATTATAATTCAGGTTGCATTGCTCGATAGAGCTACCCTGCAGTTTGACCCTTAACGACCAGACTTGAAGCCTTTTTTATGAAATCCTAGTAGAATATTTTATAGCCTTAAATTGCTCTCATTGAGCTGCCAATTCATTATATATAAAAAGTAGAACATTTTTGAGCTGTTTAATTTACTTTTACAGGGATATCTGCCGAGCATTTCATAAGTTTAACTGTTATGGATGCATTTTAGCATCACAAACTGTTTGGCAATGCTGCATAACTTGAGACAGAGCGTTAATTTGCAATGATAAGAAGTTTGTGTAAAAATAGTCCGTATTTTATCAAAATCAATATCCAAATGCTTCCTGATTTTGTGTGGCATTTCACAAAATTTGTTAGTCTCCTAAGGTTAATGAAGGTTTCGTTAATTTATTGATCTGGAGGGATAGAAGACAGATGGAAGTTATTAACTTTGGTTGGAACAAAAGTTAAACTGATTTGCAAAAATTAATTGCATCCCGACCCGCCTGTTCATTTCGGATCAGACAGTTAGGAACCGCTCATAAGGCTTATTTTATAGTATGACTTGTGACAGCTTACTGAAGTTGCTGAGTACTACTGGAGTTTGGAACCATTTACACCAAGTTCTGTCAAAACAATGATCACACCACCTCCACGACGACGGTGGGTTTTTCGCGCTCGGATCTAATTCACTGGTAACCATTATGAGTAACGACTATACTATCAAGGTCGGGATGCAGCATCTTTTCACGTGCATTCATGAATTTCCATCAAGGTTAAATGATAGTTAGATAATAAAATTTCTTACCAAGTCATCATACCTTTACGGACGACAACAACAACATGATTTGTGCCGTGTTAACGTGAAAACAAATTGCGTTATATTTTCGGATAGCATGCTGCATTTGCCTTATTCCTAAGCTTTTTTAATAAGTATTTTAAAGGTGTTTCACGTCCAACCTTATTGAAAAAGAAGCGATTTGTGCAATCGCAATGTAATTCAACTATTCAATCGAGTAAACATGAAAAATCTACAGTGATTATTGCAACATAATATTGCGACTTTAACAGCAGCTGCTGAATTTAAAGAATCCGCTAGAGTTAAAATTTTAACTTAAATTTAAGTACTTCTATAAACTTGAATGATCCAACTTTATGTCGCTCAAACTTAACCAGTTGCTACCTTATGTTCTTAATCTTCCCATGGACCGCCATTTGATTTAGACGTTTTTAAATTGGCCTATTACCACGAGTTTACTGGAGTAGACCTGCATGCAAATTCTGATTTGCTTCTTCGATGAAGGGCTGCAACATGTTGCTTACAATCCTTGCTCTTATTGCTGCTTTTATTTAAGCACTGCTCTGTTTCCCTTAATAATTAGTTAGCCTACGGCGAATTTGTTTAAGCCATCTTTCAGCGAGGTAATTAACTTCTCGATAATTAGTGGGTTGCTGTCCCAAATTGAGGATGGAAAAAATAATGGCATTCTCCGAAACCATCAGAGCTCCTTGTAGTTTCACATAATTAGATCTTCCTTCTGTTGAAATTACCTGCAATTTAGGCATGCTGCAGCGATGGATGTTGTTTGACTAACAACATAAGCCTATGCAGGTAAGGATATTTTGAATGCTTTCGTAATAATGTATTCGATGTAACACAGCAAGTATATGGTTGGCGGCACCCTGTTTTGGATTTGCCTTTCACTGTTGCCAGCCACAGGAAGCCTTAGCCTACATAAGGACCATGGGCGGCTTGCGCTGCATCATTAAAAGCTCCAATCACACACCCCGTATCCAGTGTAAATCCGAAGGAATAAGACCGGGAGGTGTGCAGATGTGAGCGACCTATCATCAACGGTGCCGGCCTACACTCATTCAGAGGCAAATACAAACACGCTGTATTTGGTGAATCAAGCGCACACATGGCGGTAGCCTGGAGGTAGTCCGCTCCACACTGAGTGTGCGGAACCACTATTGATTCGAACAAGGCAACATAGACGGTGCGCTACATCCAGTCTAGCAACGCCCTGCTGTCTCCTGAAATCAGTATGGACGAACTAGTGGGTAATAAATATGTAGGCACCTTGTCAACATGCACATTTCGCGCAGCCACACCGATGATGTCAAACAACAGACCATCATTTGAAAAAAGGAGATCCAATAAAATAAAGCAAATACTTCATACAGATACGGGGACACAAATCTTCACCATTTGAGTTTATGAAATAAACGGTTGCAAAAGTCTTGGAAGGGTTCAACACGTCGGAAAATATTTTAAGAAAGTGTCTCAAACGCGAAAATGTCGCGTAAGCGAGGTGTGCAGATTTGTAGATAATAGTTTAGGTATATATCAATATGAGTTAAAAAGGCATTAGGACAATATAGCGATGCCTAGCACCTGACATAATTATACTCAAGTTGCTGGCCTGCGTTTAGTAAATCGAACGGTGCTTACTACAAAACTTGCTCCGGTTCTGCCTACGTTCTCTGTAGGACAAACCGTCGCTTCGGTGGTGGCAAAAATAACCACGCTCATGGCTTAATATGCTTGCCTGACTCAAGCACTCACGACCGCATGCGCTGCTGCACCAAACGATAGCTGTCGATGGAACACGCAGATTAAGCGCTTTCGAGTTCCATGACCTGCAATCAAGATTAAAACGTGCGTACCCCAATTTGGTCATGTCATGGTAAGGTAACTTCGGTTTCTTCACATGCCGCTTCCCAAAGCTCAGTTGACCCTATCAGAGTTGTTTCGGTATCCGCGTCAAATCCATACGGCTCACATGAAGAAGCCACCTCAGGTGTCTCAGCAAAAGTAAGCAGTCAACTGATCCATTCCAATTCGGCGGAAAATATCCGTGTTCGCCAATTCGTCCCATTAACAGAAGCACAGAATCCGTCGCACAGTTGACAGAACCGCTCGAGATATCTTACTTACAGACGGTACATCGTCCGCGTAGCGCCATTGTGTAGTAGAACAGACCGCACAATGAAATGTACACCATCAGCTACGTTCCGACTATAAGCTGTTGTTGCTCCACTCTTGGTGCTCTAGCTTCCCGAATGCCGCCGCTGCCAGCTAAAGCGTATACGAAGCAAAGTGTGAAGCTGCTAGTCAGTCGAAAACAAATCCCCAAGTTAGCAGAATCGGGAGTTAGTTTCTAATATTTCAAAACCAATACTGATTTGCGGCAATGAAGAAGATTGTACCTCCGTTGAAAGATTTAAGTGACAGCCAGTTATGCGGGATAACCCCTGTAACATTGGACAAGTATTTGGCAAATTTCTGATATGTTGAGCATCCCACTGAAGCAATTGGTGGTGTGGTATGCCTCCCTTCTGGTTTCTGGCAGTTCTTACAAAAGAAAGCCCGGTTGCGCAAGAAATAGGCTGTGAAAAGATTTTGAGTGTTCCCATCGCACAGATGTTAAGGTCTACAGTTCACACAGTTTTGATCCCGTAACATTCAGTTTTATCGCTATCTGTTATGTTCTGAATGATTCGACTAGAGTCTGAGAGTTTTCTCGCATTTTCTGGATGCAGCCCTGTGTTCCATTAAAACGACACTTGCACCCATATCTTTTCTCCTCATTACAACCTTTTCAGTGCGTAGTTATTGTGTTAAAGACTCGCAATTATCTTACTTCACAGTGCATGGCTTTTCGGTGTCAGCAGAGCAGGACTGTTTGTCGAGGTCTACCCCCGTAGTTATAAATCAACCGCTGGAGTCCTCATTGGTATGTGTTCAACTGGGCAGATGTCCGTACAAATGTGTAACCTGAGCCTCGACTGCTATTCTGTCAAATGGATTTGATGGAATAGAGGAAATGAACCTTATGGAAAAGGTTTCAAGTAATACTATGTATCAGGCAATTATATGCAATGAATAGGCTACTAAGTTCGTGCGCTGGCTAATGATCTCCTATTCTTAGGAAATTCAGGTTCTGGTAATTCCTAGAGTTTTGCGTGCTCGCGTCATGTTTTAAATAACTTGGGATAACCGTCCTCCCGGATGTAGCCTCCAAATGGAAAACGTCTCTATAATTCATTTTCTCTATTTTTCCAATCCATTTGATAGAATAGCAGTCGAGGCTCAGGTTACACATTTGTAAGGACATCTGCCCAGTTAAACACATACCAATGAGGACTCCAGCGGTTGATTTATAACTACGGGGGTAGACCTCGACAAACAGTCCTGCTCTGCTGACACCGAAAAGCCATGCGCTGTGAAGTAAGATAATTGCGAGTCTTTAACACAATAACTGCGCACTGAAAAGGTTGTAATGCGGAGACAAGATATGGGTGCAAGTGTCGTTTTAATGGAAAACAGGGCTGCATCCAGAAAATGCAAAAATACCAGACTTTATTTGATTCATTCATAATATTACAGGCATCGATAAAACTGACTGTTACGGGATCAAAACCTCGTGAGCTATAGATGCTAACTACAGTGGGATGGAAACAAGCAACATATTTGACACCGCTTGAGCATCTCGGCTTCCTTAACTGTAAGAAGTGCCGGAAACCAAAGAAAGGCATCCCGTGTCACCATTTGTTTCAATGGTACGTGCATCGTATCAGAATTTTGCCAAATGTCTGTCCATTATAATAGAAATTATCCTGAGGAAACTTGCCGACTACAACGTTAAAGACACACTATATATGACACTGTGTTTCCTAATATAAGCAGAGAATGTTCATTGTGGACACTAATTCCAAAGCCGTTATTTCACGGGATTGAAGCAATGGTTTACTCTATCCACTTAAAAGGCTGCATCAAATGTGTCATTTAGCGCACGAAATGCCAATACCATAGATTTAGCACTAACCTTGAAAATCCATTCTAATTATGACTCGTTGGCAGTCCAGTACCTGGCTGCAACAAAAACACAGCGTTTTTGTTTCATGATTATTGAAGGATGTAAGCCTCTCAAGTAAAAGTTTTCAACCCAATCAAAAAATTCACCGAATTACCTGGAATGCATTCAAGAACGTTATCCGCACTATGAAATTGGAGCCATCATTCTGAAACAAAAACCCGACTATGGCTGCCGGTAAAATTGTGAACAAAGATTCTGCGTGTACTGATGTACTGACACCTATGGTAAGGAGCTGTACCTATGGGCAATGCGAAAAACGAGGCCGAAGCTGGCTTCCAATTCCGGAATGACACAATTTTGCAGGAATTGCTTGCGCAAGGATGGCCCGAAGCGTAAGACATTGTTAATGCGAAAAAGCGACCTACCGATTGCATTAGCGGAAAATAATAATGATCCCATGATTTTGGGTAAATTAAACCAGCTCATACCATGAATATTACGCCATGTTGTGTACGTGAAACGGTGCATCGGCGGGGATTAAAAGTTGCCCCAAAATAGTTGCTTCTCCGCACGTTGCGAACGGAAAAGTTCCCCTTCACCGAATTACATGGGAATAATACCTGCGCATAATGGGGTCTATTCTTCTGCAACTATTTTCCTTCAAAATCGTGGACAGCCTATCGGGTGTTTTCGCAATGCTGGGCCAGTTTAAGTGTTGTCAGATCGCAGCTTTTGGATACCTCACGAATAACCATAAGCGGAAAACGTTGATGCGATGCATCCCTTTCTTTTTGACATCGCAAGCACTCCTAGTTTTCTCATCTTTTCTTACCTACATTCAACATATAGACGAAAATTAAGACCTCACTGTTTAACTGGCACGTAGCACATTTCAACTTCTGGGTACCTTGGTGACGGCGGTTATGCACGTGGTTCATCGCCAAGCCAATGTTCCGAAAAATTACAATTTCTTCACTTCGCCTAGTCATAACCTGACTGATGTTTTTGTGTGTACTTTGCGACCAGTCTAGCTCAACACAATTGAGGTTAGCGCTCGACATCCTCACACTGACCTTCGTTAGTGGTTTGTCTTTCAACCCGCAGTCCTATCTGAGTCAGGTTGTCGTGTGCTTTAGATAATTAGTTCGGTTAGGCTTCTAGCCAGAGTGGCCAGTCGAGTCTCCATTTCACGCGCGGCTCGACAAAAGGGGCATAGAAACGATTGTGACAACCTGCTCGCAGTCTCTTGGACGCTTGCGCTCTTACACAGCTTGCCGATTGGACGGGATCAGTTCAGAGAGAACACGTCGGGTTTCCTTCAGGGGTCATTGATGTAAAACTGGGATGCGGCTGGATCAATATTGCTAGACCGGATGTAGAGAAGCAAATAATGTAAAGTTTCTACGTTTTCGCTCCGACCAACGAAGGAAGAAGTTGCTGGGAGTTTTCAGCTTGTGCTATCAATGGCTGCAAGGAGATTTCATTAAAAGGTACGAAATATTAAGTAATTATAATCACATATGCCTGCAGTTTCTTAAATTTAGCCACAAACGCAGAGGTAACTGTGTGAACTTGAGTGAGCAATATAGCCATCCAGATTGTGAAGGA
Source organism: Dicrocoelium dendriticum (assembly GCA_944474145.2). Classification (NCBI taxonomy): domain Eukaryota; kingdom Metazoa; phylum Platyhelminthes; class Trematoda; order Plagiorchiida; family Dicrocoeliidae; genus Dicrocoelium; species Dicrocoelium dendriticum. The sequence goes on from OX104070.1 coordinate 12,815,980, forward strand.
AATTAAATTCCCTTCGGTTATGTCCAATTCTGAATGCTCTCCCAAAAGCAATTGTATCTTGCCCACTATTGACCTTTTCAATAAACTATCGGATGTCGTCCTTAATTTCGAACGCATCAGTGCAAAAGCCACGCCTTTGTGCTTTACTTTAAACATGCCCTTCTACAGCGATCATGCAGCATTTGAAACCAAAGTTGCGGCGAACAGGTGAGCGACCAATTTTTAAGGTTCTCACTTTTGTTACCTGATTGATCATTGAACCCACGTACTTCTCAATGCCTAAACTCGCTATTTATTTTGCGCTTACCTTGGTTATCAAAGAATTTATCTCAGCAAATGATTTGCATATATTTTGGCTGCATTGTATTTACATCAACCCTCCTGCAGCGCTTGCGTTTAACCCAAGATAGGTTATTGTGCTTTGTTCACAGTCAAGCGCTATTTTGCTCTTTGCTCCTAATAATGTGTTTTCAGCTCGTTGCAGCTCTGTAAACTGCAGTTTGGTTTCTGCAAAGTGCGCACTCCTGAATAAGCGATGTTTGTTTCCACCGCTTCTCGTCGCAACCAATATCTCAGTTACGGTCAAAAATTGTGATTTCGGTTACGAAAAGCACAGTAACCACGCTGAATTCCGCATTCCGGGGAAAACGAACCTAGACATTTTTTGTTGTTTCTCCAGTATTCTTTGCATGTCATTCCTCATACTGTCTCATCAAGATGTAAAATTTCCCGAATCCTTTTTCGTTCAATTATTCTTCCAGTCACGTGCGTTATAAGCACTTATTTTTGTTCTTGTTTGTATGGTCGTAGTTGGAATTCACATGCCAATAGATCACCTCCGATTCATCAAAGTTACGCCAGTTACTCGCTTGCCTACCCGTTAACCTGAATCTGCAACTTAGGGTCCTTATACTGCAGACATTTTCCTAGCAACTTTATTTGACTTTCAAGAAAGATAGCGTAAGCATTCAAACCCTCTGAGCGCAGTCGCATAGCTAATATATTCCAAGTCCTGCCATTAGGTGACCAGAAGCTTTAAGTTGTTAAGCGAAATGAGACAGGTACTCGACTTATCATCCATGAATGAATCACTAGTATACAAACTCTGGTTGCAGCGGTTACCAAAATAATTTCAAGGTATAGTCGCAACCTATTAACTACAAGCGTTTAGTGATGCCCCTCAGGTAGCCGACGAATTAGATCTTTTCCGTCCGCAGCTCAGATGCGGCAGAAAGCTGCTGACGCAAACACTATGTAATTATAAACTTGTACTTCTCTCTTGCGGTTTATATCCGCCTTCATCTGCTCCAGCATGTTATCAACGTTCCTAGCCGAGTTATCAACTCTACGCCAAAGGTTCAGAAATAATTCTTCTAACTATAGCACACATAGCTCACATAGCACCTCTCCTAGCAGAAACGACCCTACAGGTTGTAATTGATATCAGCTGTACGCTGAAGGTTCGGGAGCGCTGGATACTTGTTGTATCACAGTTTGCACCTTTTATACGGCTTAACAGGGAGACTTTCTGGCTTGAGAGTAGACGCGACTAAATGTACTAGCTCTTCCAAAAGCACTCTCCTACTTTATGCTTAGGATTGCAAATCCGGAACTGCGCTATTTGTTGTGAATCGGTGTGAAATACGCTTGGATCCCCCAGCACTTACGTACACGAATCAGCCGGCGATTCTTAGGCTTTGTACCGCCAACAACATACTCATATCCACTTAAGACGCACTCAAGATAATTCTTAAATGAGATCTACGGATAACATTTCGCTGACTCTCTATTATTGCCGCCGTTATGTCTGCAAGTATCGGCATAGTTTCCATTAGATATTAAGACCGCTTGGTAGGTATGAACATAAGAAGGATCGTCGACCTTACAACGATGCTCGGCGTCACAGACACCAAAGCCGGAATCTCAAATATCCCTTTGGTATACATAGTCCAAGACCTCTACAGAATGTTACACATTTCTCCAATTACCCTGAGCTCAATTTGCCAATGAACGCAACTCTACCGTTGGCACATGAAGTCAAGCAACATATCCAAAATAACGGCAAACCTGTGTCGTCAAGCCGGCGCCTACCTTCGCAGAATCAGCTGTAGCCATTTTTAGCGGAATTCGAGCAAAAACTCAAAGTTGGAAAAATCTGTTCTTTAGAATTCCTGGTACTCTCCAACTCAGATTGTCCCGAATCATTCTGAGATCCAGTGCACTTGCGGTAAATTTTGCGCGCTGAACGAACTTTAATTCCCTGAGAATTATCCCGTCTATCACATGCAAGACCTTACAGAATAGCTCGCAGATAAGGTGATCTCCAGAAAGAAGGATCTATTCTTGCCTTCCACCAGAAAACTGTCAAATATTGAGGCACCTAAAACAGCCATCATCACTCCATTTTGCATGTTCGAATTCATAAAAATGTTCCGTTTGTGTAATGCTGCACAATATTTTGAAATAATAATTCACGCCATTTCATACGGCCAATACTTCGCTTGTCGCAACGTTTACGATATATTTGTAGTCAGCTCATCCGACGAAAAATAACCTGCTCGTATTAAATCACTCTTTTAAAGGCTAACACAACTCGATTTCACCATAAAACCGACTGAGTGCGAGGTTGGCAAGCGCATGGTGAAATTTCTAGACCAACACTTCCCATAATATGGAATCGAGGTACTTGTGAGCATTATCCAGGAAAGTAAGGATATCACAGCAACGACTGTCTCCGTCGATTTGGTCGTCTAGTCAATTATCGTGGACCATTCAGACCTTGCTGCGCCCAACTAAGGCAACCTCGAACTGGCCAAATTAGGGGCAAAGAGATTAAAATCGTTTTCCTGTTACAGAACATACCGCTTTCAATTAGCTCAGGGATGCAATCTCGAAATTCGCCCTCCTCGCTTTTTCCAAATCGTATGTTCCTATATCTCTCACAACTGACACCTAAGACATTATGACAAGAGCTGTCCTCTAAAAATACTTTAGTGAGCAGTGGTAACGTGTTGTTTTTACTCTAAACGCCTGAAACAGGAGGATTCTTGCTTAACTACGTTTAGTAGAGTATCGCAAGTCAAACACGTGGCTTTCCGTGATTTTCGATGCACATTAGAAGGCTACGATCTCACAGCCCTCATTTATCCCAAAGTTCTCAATTTCATAGAAAGTAGGAAGCTCCAAACATTTTTTCGAATTTGACCATATTTTAGGAGAGAGATATATGTTGGGCCAAGAACCTTCTGACAATATGATAATAACTGAATACTGAATACTGTATTATAGAGCAAGTATAAATGGATTCTGTACAACTCTTTCGAAATATTGCAAAAAACATTACAAAATTTTTCATATGTGAATATCATTGTCGTTATCATGGAATATTTAAAATATTCGACGTACGATATTTCAGGATTCACAAATGTGATATGTCATCGTAAGTGTGCAGTCGTTCTCTGAATCGAATATTGGCAAAATATAAATCTATCAAAATTTTGAACCGTTACACAAATGTTACCTCAATCATATGTTCAGGCAAACCGTTCCAAATGTTTACCATTCTCGTTCGAAGCAAAGTGGGTGGCGGGCACATTTCACATCTGGCACGACAAGTTTCTAACTGTGTCCGCGTGTGCTGCATGGCCCTCGTACGTGCAGCATTGGCCTTAACATGGGGAAGTCAACGATATGTGGAATACGGTAGGTCATAATGAGGTCAACTCGCAACCGACGGTAGGACAAGGTGTAGAGTCTTAGTTTCTCGCACCGGTCTTCATACTCAATTTCACGTAAACTCGGGATAAGCCTGGTAGCAACGCGTTGGACCCGTTCGATATTTTGTGCCTCGCCCCAGTTAATCGGAAAGTAGGCAGACGAACCATAGTCTAGCATTGGTCTAATGATAGAAGAGAACACGCGGGTGGCAACCTCTTCAAAACATGCGCCGAAGCTACGTTTGAGCGCCCAAAGCATGCACAGTCCTTTACGATATAGGCTATTCGTGTTGTCCAAGGACTTCAAATCATAGCGTGGCAGTACACCTAGGTCCTTCACGGAGGGCGTGGGGTATAGTGTTTGGGCGTCAAGGGCGTAGTTTCGGCCGTTAGCACCCTTCCCAGGCTCATAAATACACACTTGGCTGGGTTGACCGGGAGAAGAAATTATGCAGACCATATGGATAGGCGGTTGAGGTCTAGCTGAAGTAGGCCACAGTCATCGGGAACGTCAATTTCTCTCCAAATCTTCATGTCGTCAGCAAACAAGGCACACGGCGACCGGAGAAGCTGCGGTATATCCTTGATGTGGATCAGGAACAGAGTGGGCCCCAGCACAGTGCCTCGAGGCACGCTAATTGTAGATAGGTACCCGTCAGGTAGATATTCGTCGACCTGTACCCTCCAATTTCGTCCAACAGGAAAGTCGCGGATCCACCGGTGCATTGAGCCACCGACACCACACATGCTGAGTTTGTGAAGGAGAACCTCATGGCTGTCCTTATTCAACGTTTTACTGAAATCGATGAATAACACACCTTGCTCTGCGGGCGTCAGGACCTCGTTTGACTGTAGAAATTGCAACAATCCCTTCTTCACGATTTTCTCAGCATCCTTTGCTAAAATAGGTGTCAGACAAATTGGCCTGTATTTGCCTACTTTGCTAGAGTCGCCGCCTTTCGGAATAGGCTTCACCACCGAACCCTTCTAGTCAACCAGCAAAAAACCTGCGGACAGCGACCTGTTGGAAAGGTCAGTCACGACAGGAGAGAGGATGTTTGAAAGTGACTTGAGAACCAGTGGGTGAAGACCATTAGCTCCGGCAGGTTTGGTGCCGTCAATGTTAGCGGGTAGTTGAGCTACCTCTTCAATGTCCCAATGCAGACTATCGAGTTCGGTAAACCGGTACACGTCGAACTCTGAACAGACACCTGGTTATTCGCAGATACAGAAGCGACGTGCGCCGCCAACGCGTACGCACGCTCAGTGCTGGTGGTTAGGGGCTGTCCAACCGTGCCATCCAGCACTGGCACATCAACTGCCGTCTTCAGGTGTCGCTTCAAATATGCAAATATTCTCTTTGGGGCGGCCTTCACGGCTAATGCGAGCTGCTCTTCAAAGTGTCGACGTTTATTAATTTTTACACAGTTGCAGAGTCTCCGCTAACATTTATACCCTACGTAATCATTGGCAGAGCCAGAGAGGAAGGATGTTTCCCACACTCTGCGCCGCCTTCGAACCAGGTTTCTATACTCCTTGTCAAACCAATGAGGCTTAATCGGTCCAAACTTCTGACATTTTAATGGCACAAATTAGGAACACGGTGATGTCAATCCCTCATTTAAAAATATCCAACAATCTTTAACAAATACAGCATGTGACAGTGACCAATCCAGTTGGCTCGCGGCTCGAGCTAGAACATCGAAGTCCGTTTTCAAGTAGTTTGGAGCTTGTCGCAGCGGATGTGAATGCGGCAAAGATAATTTCAAATCAGCTATCAGTACTGAGTGGTCGCTCGCAGCCAGCGGCTCCAGAATCCTAGTGTTACGCATTCGTTGTTCGTAGCTCGTTAACTTCAGGTCGAGAGAGGAGGGAGTAGAACGTGTTGATATGCGTGTTAACCGGCATAGGTGTTGCGATGCACCTGTTTCAAGTACCAACTCCAAGAACTTTGCTTCAACCTCAATATGTTAATGCATCAAACGCACATCAGGCCATGGTATTCGAGGACAGTTAATATCGCCCAATAGTAGAACGTGTAGACGACTCATATGGGTCTGAAAAATGGGCAGCTAATCCAAACAACGACTCATGGGACTGCGATATAATGCGCCCACATGCAGTTCTCCGCGCCTGAGGCGAATGGAGCACCACAGTAGCTCACACAGACCATCGTCACTTCGGTAGGTGCTCACAAGTCTCTCACGCAGGGAAGACCGGATGAAATGTAAGACACCACCGTGGGCAATCTTTATTCTATCGCATCGGAAACACAAGTAACCGTTGAGTTCAAGTTCTTGGGTGAATAAATCTGCATGCAGCCATGTCTCTGCGAGACCCACTACGTCTGGCCGCTCAGACGCAACGAAACAACAAAGCGCATCACGCTTAATTATAATACTGCAAACGTTTGTGAAGGCTACTCGCAGGTCGCAACAGGAGCCACCGGGCGTGCTTGAAGTGTGAGCAGCCTGTTTATCCTGATTCGCGGATTGTTGGAAACCACTCGAAAATTTACGATACGAAGATTTGTTTCCCCCTCACCGGTGCGTCTTTTCAGCTCAGTGATGGCAGACATGAGCCGCTCCTTGTCTACTAGGTCTAGGTCGGGACGAACATGGATTTTCAAACTTTTCACTCAAGTTAGGCGAGACATGATCAGTCTTGAACTGGCTTCGTTCACAAATGTGATTCTCATAGGCCGAGTTTGTTGATTACGTTGCTTTCCAAGACGGGTAATCTGCCACACTTTTACCGGGTCCTCACCAGCGTCGAGGAGTCTATCAATTAGACACTGTAAAAACTCGACATCGTGATGGTAGCGCACTTAGGGTAATGGATCACTGGACTCCGGTGCGTGAAATCACGAGATTATAACACCTCTGGTCGGACGAGGTTGGCCTTGCCGGGCAAAGTATACTACCAGCCTCAAGTGGTTTGGCTAACTTTGACATACATAACGTAAACGCCCATGGTTCCTTCGTAAATTCGTCCTCTGTTCTTTCCACTGGTCTTCAGCATTCAGACTTTCACCTGCTGGGACATCAGTGTCCGTTGGAAACAACAAAGGTAAACAATTTAGATCAGATGCAACTGGGCTTCTCACAACGGTTGGATTTTGTCGGTGAGTTTACAAGGGTATAGGAGGACGACTGAGCCGAAACGTGAAGGATCTTCGCGGTAGGTTGTTGGGCCAAACACACGGAGCTGTTCGCAACGAAACGCTGAGGCCTAAACGTCGGCTTTCCTCTATCGGGCTGTATCTTGTTTCGGCAATTTTCATATACTGTTTGGACGAAATCGTGTTGGATCTCGCGAAGACGACGAAAATACTCAACGGATGATCCAACACATGAAATGTGGTATTTAACATGGCACAAAACACACGTGAGGGCATTTACACGGTATTCGACCAGTTTGGAGCAAGTACCACAGGATGACTGCTTCGGCATTGAGAATAATCCGAAAACAAGATGGGGACCAATTGACGAAGAAAATGGCGATCGCAAGTTCGCCGAAACCAAGCGATGAAAACACCAGTATTTCTGGTCGGAAATTTCAGAAACGGAAATGAAACTGAAATGTATCTTAATTTCCACGAAATACTTCCAATGAAAGCAGAAAGTCAATACAACGTGATCTTGTCAACGCAGCCCAAAATTTCCGACCGGAGGTCGCTATCCGCAGACAGAATATATCAAAAAATAACGTATTTTGTAAGTCTTTATCTTAAGGTTGCCTCACAATTTGGTAACCATTCTGAAAGAACTTTCAGTCACAGGTCGTGCGTTCAAGGGAACGACCATCTCCCTTCTTCTTTTATATGAATCCTCGCTTTCGCTATGGTTTTACTATATCCCCATTCTTCTCCAATTTTGCCATAGAAGATTTCCTCCAAGGGCATTTGTTGGTGTGTAGAACTGCAAAGTTTTGACCCTTATCCGAAACAGTATCACGGAATTGGATTAGCGGACGAAATCGCAATGCTGGTGGACTACCCACAAACCGTCCAGATCGCTTAGTGTTTTCAACATCTAAGCATGAGTTATACTTCACTCTGGGAAATTGTAAACGCTACTCCAAGATTGACGGTTGTCTGAACCCGTGCTTACCATTTCTGGACATGTGCTGGAGCAAGTCCCTTGATTTAGTTAACTAGGGATTTGCATGGCGGCCGTTTGGTGGAGTTTGAGATAAAATCTCATAATGGGCTGCTAAGGCGCATATTGCATTCATCAAATAGGGACACCTATGGCGTCTTCGTGATATCAGTCATAAGTTTTAAGGCAGGGTGTACAATACTTCCGTCCGTTGGGTTTTCTTGTACTGCTGTGAAACGGCCTATTAACACGGAAGACTTGAAGCTTTTGCAAGACTTCGACAACTGCTGTCTACATATCATTGCTCGAGTGAGATGGAAATAACATCTAAGCAACGAAGAGTTTCGAGACCAAGTGCCAGGAGGGAGCAGTGCCAGTCTTCAGAATGTTATTCTCTGATATTGAATGCGTTGGCTCGGGCACGTTAGGCGCACGTCAGCACATTGACTTCCACATAGACCGCTATTTGCAGTCACCGGGAGCAAAGAGATCAATTCTCGCTGTGAACAGTCAAAGGCTTGGAGAAAGCGCAGGAAGAAGTGAACCTCCAGTTTGGCGGTAGTCGGACCACTCCGTCTTCTAATTTGCGGACCTCGCGTTGTTGAATCACAGTAGTTTGAGAACTTGTATGTCATGGCAGCAATAGACAACAATGGCATCTATGTTGTTTTGTCAAATGCTATATTGCACCCGAAATACGCACAAAACAAAATCAAAAACTTATTATTACATTTGAAAAACCAAGTAAATTCGTTTCCATTTTTTATCGCATTTCGCGTTTTTATTTTCTCTTTTACTCTGGGTTCTGTTGGTACAATGTTTATTAACAGACTGTGAATATATATATATATATATATATATATATCCGCAGACAGCGTGTAATATATCGTGCTGCAAAATACAATAATAATGATCAAATTAAGCGATTAGAATAGCAGTAAAAATTAATAAACTCAGGAATGCCTCAGTAACTTTGAAAGTTAACCAAATATGTTTGGAATAATACCGACTATTAATTACAGACACCCAATTACAGACTGTTGCTGCACAATACTTATGAGCATTCAATGGTATAAATTGTAATTTTAATCTCTAAAACGAAAGACCGTCTGGTGAGCAATTGCTGCAGAAAAAACGACGAACGAATGTTACTGGCGGTATATCACCCCAACATGGTGGATTGTGTGCAGGAAATATGTCTGAGATATACGCGTTTGCGTGCAGCTTGTTTTAGCATGTTCGTGTCAAATTATTTTGTTTTGCTTCTTCGTTCTTGTTGCCTTTGAAGCTAACGAATTAGCTTTCGCCTGTCGCCGGCCTCTAGGATGACACGCAATAGCAATTGTATTGGACTTATACATTTGCTTCCAAATAACCCATGCATGCTGAAGAATCCCAAACGTGTTCATCTCAATTTGGTTTACCTAGGCGTGAAAGGTTCCTCACCGAACAGCATTTTAAGGCTTTTAACATTACTAATAACATGATATAAATATTTGGATTTGGATGTTGATTTTACATTTTACTAAATTTGTTTCGTCACCTAATATATTAGCCATCAACGTTTCCAAGGCTTTGACCCATTATGTAAAAACCATAGTCTCCAGTGGCCAACACACAGTATCTCTCTGCGAAAGACACATCTGATCCTAATATTGTTTCCCCGTTATTTATTTCCACTTGCATAAGGGTGAGATGAAAAGCACTCCTACTCTCTGCGTCGAATGCGTGATGAGTTTGTGAAGTGAGAAAACTAGAGCAAGCAGTACATTCGCCAATCTCCCCAGCAAAATCTAAGCGTCGGTTTATCAGTTTTGAGGTATTACTTCACGAAATTTTCTCTTCCGTCTCGAGACTTTGAAACGCGATGACGATAAAACGTATAAATGAAAGTCAGAAACGGACAGCGTTTATTCACTTGGCAATATATGTGATGGAATGTGGATTATTATCTCTGAGGAAGGCTTATCTATTAGTGCTTATGTTTCTTCTGATTGGTTATGTAAACCAAATGTTGATTGTATTGCCAGACCTCTCATAGTCCATGTGACTGTGAGCGCCAATTTCTGTTCGCCATCTGAGGGGAATGTGTTCATAAGAAGGAATTTGTCTTGCATGTTCATTAGTGTATGCATTTGCAAAGGATATGTTGTTGCAATTTAGCGATATCTCTGAACTGCTTTTTACTTTACAAGTAAGTATTGGAAGGAGTTGAATGGTATAAGCAAGAATCCTTCGCATTCAGACTTAGCCATAAATCCTACGCCAGAAAAAGAACTGTACTGGTATATCATCCTATCGGGTACTGTCATATTTGCGCATTCCTTTTGACCCATGTGAGGCTAGAATCAGCAATCCAGATTTTATCATTCCGTGATGAAGTCCGATGGGTTATGGCGGGCAGTAACTGGAGATATGAACAAGATACCAAAAGTGATATAACGCCACTCACTATATTGGCCTGCACACTAGTCGTGTGCAAAAGAGGAAATTATTAAACTCACGCAGCAACTTATGTTATTATTAAACTTTGTTCTGTACACTGATTATGTCGGTCTTTACCGTCCTCCATAGTCCAGTGGTTTTGACCGCTGATTGGCAGAAATCAGACTGGGGGTTCTAGTCCCACATAAAAAGGAAGAAATCACAGTGCGGACGACTATCGAGATGGGGGCGACAATAAATGATTTATTATTTTAATCATTTTTCCTAATCGCAAAAATATGAACAGCGTTCACTTATCCAAATATAGTGGTACAAGTTGTCAATACAGTTGCGCATGTGTGAATTATGTGCTCACCTTTTGGCTATTTAACTGACAATCGCGCTGATAAGGACCGGATAATGGTTCGGAGTAATTTACATTGTTCCTTCCCGAACAATACCAGAAGTAATTATAACGTTCTTGAAAAGTAGAGATTGTAAGCAGAAGTCTGGTATCTAGTTACTAAGACTGGTGGGTCATTGTTTTTCCAGCAATCGGAAAGTTATCACAAAATACCAACTGCACTGGAAGGTTGATGCTCAATCTATATCTGTTACGCGATTTGTATTGAACTGGATACAAAAAAATAAGTATCAAACACTCCACTTTTTCCCAAGGCATATTCACATTATTTGATGAAGTAATCTTAGTTGACAATATTTATCGTCCTGCGTTCAAATCTATCCTCCAGCTTAAGCCGAAAACCAAAGTGGTCATAAGTCGTGCAGATATTATTTAATTGAGCCGCTCAATGATTTCTAGGTATCCGATAATTTCCTACTGAGATTAGCTAATTACGAATTAATAGATTATAAAAGCACGTTTACTTAGTTTCTCACCTTTACTTTCTTTAACTTTGTCTGCAAAATTTAGAAAGTTGTTCAGCACAGCTGCCTGTATATAAAAACACATAATGGATGTTATATTTTTGGTTGACTTAAGCATTGGCTGTACGAATAATCTTTTATAGATTCTCCGCTGACTTGCATTTACTGACTGCTCAACAATACTTCACTTCATTTTTGGGTATTTTCATGTATTGGCCACAAGAAAGGTTCCATATAATTACTGCTCTACATTCCAGCCAAAACCACAAAACTGCTTTTAAGTTACTTTAACTAATTTAAAACTACATTTTTAACCTAGGTACCTTATTTGTGGGAATGATTTTTATGGTAGATGGACCTCATAAAACACACTTATTCATCAAATGATGTTTGCAGCTCGATAACACAGTCGCTCAAATGTCAACGGTGGGCAAAGGATTCGACCTTTTCTTTTTTAAATTCGGTACAGTTTTCATGAGAAACGCTTAACGCCAAGGCACACAGGTTTCGGTCATGTAATTCCATCTATACACGCCAGGTGCAGTAAATTGTAAAACATATGAGCGTAGTTCTGATAATAGTTAGGCATCTGCGAATAAGTGAAACATTGGCAATTATGCTCACTTATATGACAGTTGTTGGGACACCCGATTAAACGTGCTGTTCCGAGGTAATTGAGGGACCGTCGACCGCGATTTGCTAAAATTTTAGAGCCACAATTGGTTTATTTAACAGAGGTATTAATGACCCCATGTGTCACTATGCTATCCACTGATAGTTTAGCAGTTATCGTCCACCGTCAACTCTAGACGCCATGCTCATGTGTATCTAATACATTAGGTGGACATTGACTGAGTCATATAAAAGTTTACTCAAACATTACAAAGAAAAGGGCACCCAAAGGAAAATTTAGTTTATGTTTGTTAGGCACACTATTTTTTACGCAGAGTTCAAAAAGTGATTAGTCCATCAGATATACGAGATGATATTCTTCAGTAATTTAATAGTAATCCGAGGAGGTAAACCTGAAGCACAAAATAAATATTCGTATCGACGTAGCCCTATCCTTTAACATCGCTTAAAAACTATCTTACCAGCGAAAAAAGTACTAGAGTACGACTCCCTAACCTACTGTAACCACCTTTAAGAGAAACCTGCCATCTAAATCCTTCAACCATCTTTCTTATTATCGCTCCAAACTCAGTGGTCTAATGAACCCTTTTGACGTTTCTCAACAGCAGCAACAACCGGTTGGTCCTTCTTAAATTTTAATTGACCATGGAAAAGCTCCATAATGTTAATGCCATGGCAACTGAGTTGTTTTTCTTAGGAATGAAAAAAGTCATGCTAACGGAAACACGTTCAATGTTCAACCGAAACGGAAGTCAAATAGTCCCAACGGTATCCATGGTTCCAATATCTTTGCTGTTCCTGTGTGCTGCTAGTGATTATGATGAACTTTGTTTCAGAATTAGTTCCACTACAGCCAAATCTTTTGTTTTGATTTATCCACTAATTTGATGATTGCAATCATTGCTAATTTATCGAAATAAATGCTTAGATTAACCAAGCGGTAACTGGAGAAACCTACTTCAACTCATGGGTAACTCACATTATGCCAGAACAACTGGTTGTTAAAGTAACTAGCAAGTTACTGGAAGTTTAAGTGAAGATGTAAGCGACGGATTACTAAAGGCATCAGTGGTTTATTTGTCAAAGCTCGATATGGGATTTGTCAAAATATTTACCTCTTGTCATACGTATTATACTATGTACCGTGAAAATATGTTCCGCAAAGGTTTGTACTTTTCTTAAGGTTATTTAAAGCAGACAAGCATTCGCCCCATGCTTCCCGAGTTATAAATCTGTTAATCAAGTTTCCGTATGCAATGTTCCTTTGTGATTTTATTAACGTGTTTCGTTTACCTTATTCAAAGAATTTTTTCGCAATCCTACTGATCAATATTCACTGGACAGTGTCACTGTGGATACTATAAAAACAAACAAAATATTTAGTCAAATTACTCAAGTGATCCTTCTGTCAAAGTCGGGCTAAATATTGGGCTACCGTTCGTATTCACCTGCACCGTCGGACCGTTTCGAGTTGCAAATTGCAGATAATTGACGCAAGCCTTTCAATGGGATGAAAGTAATTTGACATCTTTTAATTGTCAGAAAAGCAAATTACTTGTATGTAGGTCTTTAAGATGACCAATAGTCTTGCTCTCAATAGTTCGACTTAATAAAGGCTGGGAAGATCCATTCACAATTTCGAATGTGGCAGTGTTAATATGTGTTAACGAAGTACACAACTTAAGTGGAATTTGGTATGCCCGTTATTTGTTTGGATTGTGACTCGCAATCTCAAAGCTGATTTCGGTCCTATTTGAAGTACATCTTGGTCACTACGATCACAAGGGAAGTAACCGAATTAGTGGTTCGGTGTTGCTCCTCCCATCCCTGACCTCGTAATGACAGAGATCAACCTTAAAGAGGACCGAGGTTTGTATGGAGACCGCGATTCGCATTTCAAGCACACGGTGGGTAAAACAAATGACACTAGGAATCCATTACCGCTGTGCCAAGCGTTGCAATGCAAATGCATCTGAAAGGTAGCTCCAATCATAAAAGAAAATCATTATGTCCTTATGAATGAACACGCAGATATTAGTATATCTCTGTACATAAATTTGTTGATTCCTCCTAAGAAGAATTCTTACTTTTTAGGGGGACTACAAGTTCAATAACACCAAAAATATTGATTAAGGTAATATCGATGTTAAAAGTGTTTATCGCCAAATACATTTGGGATCACGGAACTAATATATTTTTATTGCGTACAAATACTCACCGGATTGGGGCAGGAAACGTACTTAGCGAAAGGATAGATCATGTTGTCAAGAAGTGAAAACAATATCGCGTTGACTAAAGCCTCTTTTATTTTGACAGCAAACGCGTGAGTAATATAGATATAAATCCTGTTCCTTGCTATAAATCACGTGTCAAACACAAAGCCCGCAATATAAATATATCTGTCCCGCGATAGTTGTCAGACAAAGCTATTGTAAATGCCCGGTATTAGAACATTAAAAATTAACTTCTGTGATTGTGTGCAAGTAGGGTATTTAGACTGGATTGAACGTGATTAAATAGGCAAGTAAATCTCCTGCTTTATCCTGCAGTTCTACACGTCTGATGCAAAGACGTATTCTCAGTGTTCACACGAGTATGCAGGTGCACAAACTTATCAACATTCAGGGCTTGTAATGCACCTCATATTCTCCAGGGCGCCTCAGTTGTTGTCGACGGTTTTTAATGTGTAAACTTTGGTACGCAATTACTGCCCTCGGATTCCTGAAGCAATCTCATGCAAGTTTTCTGTGTGTATGTTTGTGTGTGTGATTTGCGCACATCCCCGTCTCCCGTACATTGCATGACGGCAAATGTCCTCGACCAGCCCATTCCTACAGTCACCAGAAGGCTACCTTCACCTTCACGTATTTTGCCGAAGGTGACCGGAAATAGCGCGGTGTGTATAATTCCAGACTACACACTACAGCGTGATTGTCCGCACACGGAAGAGGATAAGAAATTTGTCAAACGCTGCTCATATACAATTGTATTATTGGCAAATATTCGGTGATGCCATTGCGTGGAGCAATCCAGGCTCACAATTGTTTCTAAGCTAATAACGTCTACAATTGAGGCTTGCTGTCTTACGCAAGTTAAGTTTAGCAATGGGCACTGTAATTTTGCTTTTACTGAGTGCTACATTGACGTCGTTTCTGCTATTTCAAATCAGTCTTTATAAGCTGCAACTTTCATACATTATTGGACGTGGTTAATTTGTTCGTCGATATGTCTACCACTGTGTTGCCCCATTGAAATGACGACTGTGATCGGTTTTAATCCGTTTGTTACGGCTATCTGCATACAATGGCCAAGCGAACTGTTGATTCCGATAACAGATTTAGGTAAAGCCGCTGGGATGTTAAGTACATATTAACTGATCTTGGTGGTAAACATGTGTGTCTATATTTGTGGACATAATATGGTTATGGTGGAGGAATATCATCTGAGACGGGGATATGAGACTAAACATCATTAAAGGTTTTGAGGCCAGTTTGCAACGCAGGAGCAACGGAATGTAGAATAATGGAAGAGGTATACCTCATCATAGAAGAGGCCTTAAAACAAAGCAAAATCAGAGACTGAAGCAGGTGTGACAGTAAGCTACATTGCGGCAAAGAATATTTTCAATCAGCGTAACAACTAACTGAGGGAAAAGTATTGACAAGCTGCAAATTACAAGTGTGTGACGCTGTGTCCTGATAAAAAGTAAAAGTTTGGAAATTTATGTCCTAACGAAAACAGGTTTGCTGATCGAGCTTGTGGAATTAATAATGAAGTCAAACCATAGGCGAAGAAAAAATTCAAATATTTTGATGGGTACTCTCTTTATTACGATGAAAGTGGTGACATGTCTAACATCGCACAGTTCGCTATCTTTATCGGAAGAGAAAAATACACGTTTACTGTGAAAGGAGCAATATTTCACATAAAAACTCCATTCAACAACGTCGGAAAAGCATATTTTGACATCGGCTGTCAAAGTGTAAACAACATGATCCTGCTTTGGGACAAACTGATTGGACGGACAAAAGTTGGAGCACCAGAAATTTGCGGCGAAAAATTGGACTTGTTGAAAATATGCGGTTAACGATGCAGGAGAGCTGTGTCGTTGGGGGAATAAGAACACATTGCTTCCTGCAACAATAATCGCTATGTGGTAGACTCCTTAACATGGGATATGTAAGAAGCAGTGTTAAAAAACGGGCAAATTATCAGTATTGAATGTTTGAATCACTGTTTGTTTCAGATATTTTTTTCAGGAAATTGATCCAGAGTCCGGAAACCTACCTTGTTAAAGAGATATACGGTGGCTAAGTCGGGGAAAATTTCCCACTATAGTTTTCCATCAGCTCCAGGGAAACTCTTGGTTAATAGAAGATAAGTGGAAGGGCTGCCTTATTTTTATAATGGGAAGTAGAAATGGGAGACTTTTTCTGTCTGACGTTACCCATCATCTCTACCTCTTCTGTCTGTGGATTCAGGGTCGTGGTCTGTTGATAACGGATAGGCATGGTGCAGCAAATAAATTGTAAGTGAAATTACGACTATGGAATAAAAAATTTCAATGTAATCTAAGCTGCTTTAATCGTTGCAATCAACTTTTACCTAAGTCAATGCCGTGATGTTCCATGTTATACCGTTTGCCGAAAGCAGCTCACTTCGCAAGGAATTCTCACGACACATTACTGACTACGAGACAGAAAAATTTAGTTTACATGAGCTCAGATAGCTGTAGTGTAAAGGGTCTCTCAAAGCAAAGGACCACATACTTGATCCCTCACTCTTTACCCGGTTCGTTCCCAAAGGCATTCCCCAGATTGGACCGCAAGCGGCTTGCAATTTGAGTAGGTCTGATATCACTTATCTGTGTGAGAAGCTATTCTCTGTGATGAGGATCAACAAAACTTCACACCATATTCATCTTAATGATGAAAACCTGAAGTCAGTCCTGTAAATCTTTTTACACAGAACGTTACCAATGCATAAATCAAAGTGTCACCATGAAAGTTTGCCCAACATCCAGTTCTAACAATTCGGCATTAGAGTCATCATTAGCGCACCCAGTTGTTAAATTATTTCAATAAGTAATTTTTTACAAAGACTTCGATTATCAATGTTCTTATTCATGCGGAGCGGCCCGCTTCCTTAAGTGGGACTTCGAATTTGGCTCACCTTGAGATTAAGGTTTGGAACCTTCTGGAAAGCTTGAATTTGGAGCTGTACCTGATTGGTTTTAGCTGAAATGCATTTTACGAATAAGAATATTAAGCATTTTTATATTGTGGACATATCCGTTTGCAGGTAAATACTATTCCACTTGACCTCTGGAGCAATGAGAAATAGACAAGCTAACTAATCTGCGGATATTTAAAGTATTTGGAGTTAGATTTCGCTTTCAATTCTTGGTGTAGCGATTCCATTTTTATAATCTGATTTCCTTGTAGTAACGCATTAGCTGAACTTATGCGATACCGTTAAGTATGAGGTATATAACAGAGGTTTGGCTTTTTATGTTACGGGGAAGCGTATTAAGTATGGTGCAATAACGATTGGATACGTTTAATTATCCCCTAAATTGCAATGAGTCTATGTGTGCATGTGATCTTGAAGGCTATTCTTCTGAGTATGCATAAGGTAGTTTAAAGAATATACCTTTATATTGAATGTAAAAACACATTTTATTGAAAAAAGTAATGTATAAATTCCTACTGATGTAAAATACATTCTCGGCAGTAAACACGCATTTCATCTTAAGGGCTGTAAATAGATTTTCTGTTCATACATATAACCTTAAAATTATAAAATAATTAGTAGTTCTTCAAGTTTTTATAAGTTTGAATTCCCACAGCGTCTTACCATTGCATAAGAATAAATAAGTACATTTTTGTGCAGAAATTGCCAGTTTGGTTTACGGGTCTCATAACAATATTTCTGGCTGAAATTCCTGTCTTTCCATGCGTATTTTTGAGCAACAATAAAACAAAATTTTTTTGATTACCATGTTGTTTTCGTTGCTTTCAAATATGTCGTTCGTGATGTAAAAATGGCAGAATTTATCCAAACATGCCTACATGAGAAAGCCATTGCTTCCATAGTTTAACTGCAAACGTAAGTAGTAATTTTACTTATGTATTTCTATTTGTAACACTAATGTATGATTATTGTGTTGTACGTACCCACGGGAGTCTAGGCAGTGATAAGCATCTGCGGTGTAGTAAAATGATAAGTTTCTATATGGCAACATCGCTTATCATCTCGCGTTGGAGCATAGGTCTTGGCGCACATTGAATAAAGTTGTTATGCGGGGGTAACTCGAAGATTTATGGTGTATAATTGGCTAGGGTCTGATAGAAATTGGTTGTTGCCTGCCCGAAAACACTACGCTACCAGGACGGTTTTCGACATTACAACATATCATCGAAAACAGTTAACGAGTATCGAACCTGGACCCATAGGGTGTTATTTGTGACCGCACACCTAAGTCATTAGTTCAAGAATAACGCTTGGCACAACAGTATAATAAACAATGTTGTGTTATTTTAATGTACACGTTGAGTGAATGGATTGCGACGGGCGATTTCAATGCTGACCGCGATTCTAATTGATGTGAACCTATGTCATTCGATCACGAGGACCCTGGCGTATGCAAATATATATTTGGTGTTTTCTATTTGCATCATTTACGGTCTTCATGATTGAAAGGCCAATGTTCACTTCAATGGGAATCCCGGTAAACATTGAGATAGCGCGTCGCAATCCAGCCACACAACGTGTACTTTAAAATAACACTCAACATCGCTAGATTCCATTGTAAAGCTTTCAATTTGAAGTGACATTTAAGAAAAACGTGGACATTAACGTCAACAGAGAAATTTTGATTGCAGGCTGGCGGTTGCGCACGCATTGGACGCATGTTTCATCCCACAAACCTCGTGACCGTGGGAACATTTGACGATAGTTAGACCTAACCAGGTGTGCAAAAACGAAATAGCACCTAAGAGTATCACGTCATTAATGAACATGTTCTACCCAAACGGTAAATTTGACATACTCTAAATTCATCCACATGAGCCTAACTTGTTTTAATTGTTTTATTTATTTTTGCTATAACTATGGGGACAAACCTAATCGAAACTAGGTATTATAACAATAAGAAGTGGTGATTTGTTTCTGTTAGTTGTTAGTTTTGATCGTTGGAACGAAGTTTGTAGATATGCTGAAATAATCCGTCAAGGTTTGACATATATCAGTGCTGCACTTAACAAAATATACTAAGGTACGCTAGCATGTCAGCGGATCTTTCACAATTCCCCATTCACGCAAAAGTAGATAGTCCTTCGTTATGAACTCATCAGTGACTCTCAGTCACTAGATTTCCCAAACCATGCAATCATATAAGTAAACTATTCGTTAACAACTTAACTTTTTAAGGATGCCGCCATCAGTGCTTCACTTAAATATTTTGATTAAAAGTTATATCTAATAAAATGTACAGATAGAAACCACGGAAAGCTCTCGCGACTACACTTGCCAGGTTTGACAGAACAAATGTTATAATAGGGACTACTGTCACAAGTGGCAGGCAAAAAATCCACAGATGGAAAGTGGACCAAGCGCTCTTAAGTCGATAAACATAAGGCACAGCCATACTGCTTTAGGTTTAACGTGCGCCAACATTCCACGAATTATATACAATAAAAACGTTGGTTGACCTTGAAAGTTCTTAATCAATTGTAGTCCAGAAGTATTACCTTCGTTTCCTTGTTGGCCACAAGGAAATAGAACGCAAAGCACATTGCTCAAATTCATAACACTATGGTGAGCATCGACTGCATTCAGCACCAATTAATTCCGCCAAACAAACAGGCCATTTAGCTATCTGTATATCGAATCTACAATATGTCATACTTAGTAAGTAATCCACCAGTTTTCACATTGTCCCCGATACCCTAAATTCTTCTCCCGAAGAAGTTCAGGCATATGATCGGAAACTAAGGCGATCGAATAATGAAGCACTTACTATAGATATCGTTGACATTTATTTGAGAAGAGTTTTCGTGTTTCTTATAAATAAAGGGTGTGGTCTTATGTCGCATTATTATTTTTTACTTTATAAGCTAACCGTACATAACCTTTTGGAGAACTGAGGTAAATATCTTAACCTTATGCTGACAATTTGTTTGGAGCTATCCGATACACGTCCTGAGGCAGCTGAGTACTCAACGGAAGCATCAAGCGGTGCAAAAGCTTATTGTAGGTTGCAGTACAGCGGATAATATAACACCCGTCTTAACATCGGAATCCGCACAGGGTTACGCGAGGAAAGATCAGGGCCCTTATTGTTTAGATTGTTTTTTCAGCAACTTCTCTCATTTCCATCTCGAAAGACATGAACGTTTCAAAAACGAGTGACATCAGTTCTATCGATGCTCAAACAAGTCTCAAATCTTCCGTTAATCTCGTATTTTCATACCAAAACATAAGCTCTATCAAGCAAGCGATTGCAGCTTAGGCTGCGTATGGCCTTAATGTTATGTGGATTCAACTTGTAAATGAGACATGGTTTATTGAAGAATTACAGACGCCGAATTTTCACTACCAGGAATATCCATTATGCACAGCGATCGACTGATTGGAGGTAGTGTGTCAATCTATTACCACTGTGTGCTACATGTAGATCTCACCAATTAACTGGATGTCCTGATTGTCGACGCACCTTCCTGTCTTATCACATGGCCTCGGGGACGCATGTCTAGTGCGCATCTTGTGCCAATCCCCGTCATATATTTAAGAAAAGGGCAATCATCTGTCCTTCATATTGATTAATATCGTTGCGGCCTCACAGATTCACATTATCATGAATTTGACTCCATTTTTCTCGCCTTTGAAACCAAAGCATGCCTCGGAGAAGACTTTAAAATGCAAATAGAGGGGATATATTTTGGATTACCGCTTTATAAACAAACCAACTATTTACATGATTTATTAGGAAGAATATATAATATAACCTGCATCTCATATTAATCAAAGAGGTGTTCATGTATAAAACAAGTATATTTGCTAGTCTCGTAGGTCTCAGCGATCATATGCCGCTGCTGTTCATCTACATCTGTTATGCAGCGTATTCCTCAGGCAACGTCAGATTGTTCTAATCTTATTACTTATTGTGGCTTTCTGACTACTCTGACTGAAGTAAAAACTGGACGTTTCTAGATGTTTCCTCCCCTGATGTCGTCTGGTGGGCGTTTTTCCTCAATACAAGTATGTAGTAGCAGTTGCTTTGAGCAATATTTCCTCGCGCGCAGTGAGGGTAAAGCCATAATCATAGGAGGTTGACTCTGGTGAAACTGTGAGTAGTACCCGGGTGTCAAAAATGGAGTAGCACACACTACCTAGCGAAGACATTGTGCGAACCAAATACACAAAAACAAAATAAGCTACAAGAGTAATTAGCGAAAAATTCTCTTAAAAAACCAAGGTGCTTAATAAACATGTAAGAAAAACACTAAGATGAAGATTAAGATTTCTGTCGTTGGCGCGCCAATTGGGCCAGTACAAATTACCTAAGAAGCAATCAGAAAATCTATCCAAATTTCCAGAGCAAAATTTCAGTGTTTGTGTTATTCACTTAACTTGCAGCATCGTCAAAATGTTAGCAAATTTTTACGGCTTTAGCTCTTATAAAAACGAATAGCCCTTCGCCAGCACCGCAATCCTTGAGCTGCTTGTATTCGTCTAAATGTGCAAACATTTGGTGCAATGGATTTGGCGATCTGATATCTCAGTTCCCTTGAGGATGCCATGACGAGATGCGCATTCCAACATTTTGATAGGAGGAACTTCACTTCATTCATAATAGGGATTTCGAGCAGATCGTCCAAGCTCTGGTTAAACGACATTTCATCAGTACTGTAAAAATTTTAAAGTATATTATTGCTGAACCACCCGTTATGAGCACTCCATTCAAGCATGGAACACTCAGCTAAAGCGCAATAAATAAGTACTACAGATACCACAATCCAGAGCCACAGAGAGTGTGAAGCGTTTACTCAAGCTCGTCTGCCAGCAATGGCTAAAGCCATTGGGCATTTCGTCGGGAGCTAACGAAGGCTGGGAAGCGATAAAAAATTAGCATTACAAATACGAGGTACTCCTAAGCACTTGAGTCGTAATTTGTTGCAAAACGGCCATTACATTTTAAAAATAAGCAAACCGTACAACAGTCTGGAATGTCGACGAAAACTCCTTTTCCTTTAGGTTTACCAACGCCGAACGCTCTCAAAACTCTGCCTCCTCCCGCCTCTTGCATAATTTCAGAAACAATTAAATAATTTGCATGGCTACATAACATTTATCCTCATCTTTGCTACTACTGCGTTTAAAAAGCATGCCTTCCAACTACATTTAATGCCATATAGACCTGCTGAGTCTGTACATGAGTGTGTATTCTTATTTTACTTTTCTTATGGATTACATAAGTTTTAAGTCTCTTAGTTTTGTATGCTTGTGTACATACAATTAGTTTTAGATAACACCGTTTTACAACGGTGCGTTTGAAAGCAATGTCTTAAACCTGGAACACGCAAATCTTCTGGTATTGTTGCTTACCCCAGCCGTTCTACAACCATTCTAAACAATTGATTTTACCGTTAGTAATCCATTGTGCAACGCTTATTACTTTGGAGAATATAATTTCATAGCACAAAAGCAACTTGGATTCCGCCAGAAGTAGTGTTGCGCGTCAGTCCGGCTAGGTTCTCGCTGCAGTTAGACTGAATAGTTGGTAATGGGGAGCAGTGGATTAGTTGATGCTGTTTATTTGAAATTATTTTAGTTGTGCATCCTCAGTAACAAGCAACAGATCTATGAAATTGATGACTAAATTCTCGGCTGGAAAGGCGAATTGATGGTTATCCTAAATCGTAATGTGGCAGTTTGTAGCCTCATTTCAGACCCTACCGATATCACGTGAGTGGCGCAGCAGCAATCATTAATATATATGCGGTTATTCCTGAGTTGCGTAAACAATCTCTCGAGCGTTCTCGCTTCCATTTCGCAATCTTTACTGAGAATGATTAACAATGAGCGGTCGTTAAAAATACTTATGACCTATCAAAGTGTGAAGATGACCTTGATATTGGGCACAAAATGCAAGACTCAGAAGCTTCTACATTCAACACTAACAAATGTAAATAAATGAGCATACACTGTCAATTCACTTTCCGGTGCCTGGGATCAAATTGTGAAGCACGCTTCTACTGAATACTATCTAGATGTGATAAGGGAAGAAACTGCTTGTTGTTCAAGTCTAGTTTAGAAATCATCCATTAAGTTTAACCTAAACATTGGTCTTTCGAGGAGGATTTCGGGCTTTTTGACCATTTAATGTTCTCTGATATACTCAAGCCAAATTTGAGTATATCAATGTGTCAAATATATGTTCGTCATGCCAATGTGTACCAAAAAATAGAGGATGTGTTTGACCTGCTGCATTAAGAGATTTGATTTCCGCCTTTGGGCGACAATACCATGCGGACAAAGAAAATCCTCATAAAGCCCTACGACATTTTGGCAGAGGACATTCATGCTCGCGAATGTTGTTATTATGAAGAGTCCTCAGATGTGTGCCTCACATTGTTTTCCATGTTGCAAACTGTATATTGCACAATAGCATTCCAACGAAACTTGCATAGTTTTACCTGTACTTACCTGTACTTATACTTATTTGCTTTGTACATAATAACACGCACTTATTGAAACAAAGGTGTAACAAGCGTCTAAATCCACCATGAATATAGCCTTAATTGTTACCATTTATTTTATACATAATTTGACCAAGCTTCACTGAGCTTCTCATACTATCACGCATATCCTTTAGTATTACTTATACCTTTGTGATCATGTGCGAAACAGCGACACATTTAACGCATTTCGACGTACATTTTGAATTCAAAATTGAGCCGCCGATGGAGATGCTGCAAGATGGTCTGAAGGTAAATCATTTATGTGAATATATGACTGGTAGTATTGGTTGCGTGGTGTCTCCTTTTGCATTCGCTGGAGGAAAGGATGTAATTCGAACACAAATAGTAATATATTTTTTCTTTCCGATATTGTTTGGTGCAGTCGGCATCTCGTTACCTTGGTATTTTCTAAATCAGTACATTACTTTCTTCTGGCCTTTGTTTTTGTAAAGACTCTGGGTGCTACTCAGGAATAAAATTCTAGACCAATTCAACCACCAATTCCTTGTTTTGACCTGTGGACCCATTAATAAAATTTTATCACTTATTTTTCTGCGAAACCTGTTTTGAAATCACCAGTGTGAGACTTGTAATATAACTCATTTGATGAATTGAATGTATGGAGCCAGGTAAGCAATGGCGTAATAACATTGCAGCATTCTATATAAGCAAATGATATTCAGGCTCTTATGGAGATGAGGTGCATCTAAATATCGTCGTTAATAAATAACTGAAAACATGAAGCGAAACAAATGGGCACTTAACCCACAAAGCCAGGGTTTTTATGGGAACATAAATGTCATCAAAACGTTTTCAATATATTTGAAAGCTAGAAGATAAATTGTCCGAATATTTGGGTTAACATTATTAGCTAATGCTTGCAACGCGCCCAATGGTAGGATATAATGTATACAAGCCACGCAAAACTAAGCTAATTGGCGGGATCTCAATCAATAATGAAACTGTCGTGCAACGTAAATGTTTAATGTAACCGTTGTGTCCCCAGGCGTTCGACTTCTTAGATTGCGCCCCACGAGGCAAAAAGACAACGCGCCGGACAGGAGGTATATTTGCGGAACAATTCCCGGGCCGGCGTGGGTATGAAAACAATCTAATTCCAGTTCCAATCACGGCAGAGGGCTAATTTGAATTTATGGATCTCGAAGAACCACGGGTCGTGTGAGGGGTATGTAACAAGCGGTAGTAACAAATGTTCTGAAACATGGAAAAACACTAGCCTGATTGTAACTAAGACTGTTCTAATGCAAGGCACACAGATAATTTTGGGAAATCGCGCACCTACCTTTCCGAACAAGTCAATTGGTTTCGTTTCTGTGCGCACTTGACTTTGGTCCGTGTGATATTCTGTTTTTCCAGCCAAGTTATAAGATTTGGCCCAAATCACTGGCGCCAACTCGACTTGATTTTCAGACAACGCGATTTTCCTTGGAGAGGGCTGTTCGAGAACTAACACCTCCCCTTGTTGAAATAGTTGAGCCGGTATTGGTATATGTCTTCCTTCGGGGGTCTACTTGCATGGGCTGCACGCATCTTCTTCTCCGTGTTGACCTCAGTGGTTTTTCATTTTCAGCTCGTTCCATGGGTTGTGTATCTTGTCTAATCGAGGTGCTTGGCTGCGAAGTGTACAACAATTCTTTGAACGCATATCCTTCGGAATGCCGCGCATCTTGTGTCCTTGTAATCCGCGGTCGTAGTTGGTTCGCATGGCGAACCCATAGCTGTCTGCCAACACTAACATCGTACATTACTTTTCCGCGTCGTCCTACATCTTCACCTGGTATCCAACTGATTTGACGCCCTTGATAAGAAACAGAAAACACTGCGTCACCAATTCTAAAGTTTTTGTGCCGTGCTCCGTTTTGCTTGCTCTATTGCGTTTCCATCGGTGTATTCATATGATGTATCGGTGGGCGTTTTGGAGTCATCGAATCTAGTCCCTTCTTCAGTCTTCGATCCATGAGGGCTTCAGCAGGTGGCTTTCCATCTGGTGCATTAGGATTCGGAGAAACCCGATAATTTAGCAGAAAAGTTTCCAGCCTTTCATGCATGGTCCACTCCCCCTCCGATTTTAACAAAGCACGTTTCAGTGTATCAACTAACTTTCTGCTTGGCCATTGGATTGGGGATGATACGGTGCAGTCCGCATATGCTGGATTCCATTTTGTGCACAAAAGTCAGCGAATGGATAGGAAGTCAACTGGGATCTATTGTCTGATACGATCGTTTGTAGCAGCCCATGTTAACTGAAAACACGCTTCAGTGCAAGAATTGTACGGTTTGAGGACGTATTTCGAATCACAATAAATTCAGGCCACTTACTGTATGCGTCGACAATGACGAGAAATAAAGCGTCCTTAACTGGACCCACAAAGTCCACATGTATTCGCGACCAGGGTGATTCGGGACGCGGCCACGATTGTAAGGTTCTGCGCACTGGTAACTTGGAAACACTGCAGCATTTAGAACAGGATTGTCCAATGTCTTCTATTTGGCTATCCATTGAAGGCCAAAACACGTAACTGCATGAGATTGCTTTCACTCGGGCGATTCCTGGGTGACCTTTACGCAATTGCCTCAGAACTCGTTGCATGAGTACTTCGGGAATGTCAAGGCGATCTGATTTTAGTAGCGATTTCAATTTTTCGAATGGCTTTGACACTGCCGGGACCATTTCCATTCGACATCTTTCGTCAGCAAATGATTCAAAGGTTGACGCAAGCGATGCATCGCTGGCAAAAATCGGCCATATTGACTCACCAGTCCGAGGAACGATCTCAGAGTCGTGACATCCCTTGGTGTGGGCAATCTGTCTTTCAGCTCAATGTTCTTCATGTATCATGCGGCTGATATCCGTGTCGGTTGTGATTAAAACAATGACGGCATCTTCCGGCTCACGTCGACTAGTATCGATTAATCTGGACAGAGCGTCCGCTTGCCCAATGGAGTCAGTTGTCGAGTATCTCATGTTGAATTCGTATCCAAGATCAAAGTGGCCCACCTTTGAAGACGACTGGCTGTAAATGCCGGAATACCTTTTTTGGATCCAAAAATGGCGAGTAGCCCTTTTGTGATCGGTCATTAATGTGAAACCCCCACCGTAAATCATTTTCTGAAACGGTTGATATCGGCGTTTGCAACATTCCCATAAATAACTATTTGGGCAACGCGCAGGTGATATTTACCGAGCAGTTATTTAATTTAAAGTCTATAACGCAGCCGTCAGAGTCATTGTGAAGGATATCTTTTAAGCCTTAAATTATGATGTGGGCGTCTAAGTCAGACAATTTATCAATTTCCAGCGTACTATTCAAGATTGGATATTCAACAGAATTTAGCCATATACGTATGAAATTCCGAACTTTAAGGAAATTGCCTCCCCTGCTTATTGGATGAGTGCTTGGTGAATTATATGAACTTGTTAACAAAAAAGAATCATCATAAATACTTTTATTTTGATCCACGCTATCTATAAATTGAACGAACTTTTACATCTGGCAAAAAATTGCGCAAGGCTACTCAGATACATATGTATTTCATGCGCTCATGACTAGCTTTTTACGGCTGCCCACATTTAGACTTCTGGAACG
This sequence comes from Dicrocoelium dendriticum, assembly GCA_944474145.2. Taxonomy (NCBI): domain Eukaryota; kingdom Metazoa; phylum Platyhelminthes; class Trematoda; order Plagiorchiida; family Dicrocoeliidae; genus Dicrocoelium; species Dicrocoelium dendriticum. The sequence continues at coordinate 12,843,093 of OX104070.1, forward strand.
GATTTTTTGGATCTGAGAAACGCGTCCAATTTGCATGCAGATGAAACCGAAATGAAGCCATATCTGGAGAGCTGACTAGATGAGGAAGTTTTGTAAGCCACCTTCGCGCTAGCAGCTATCGATATATTGACGGTAAGCGCTGGTCCATTGTCGTGCGGAATCCGAAAGCCAGTTGTGAGCAATCCAACAATTTTCTCTTGACTGCTTAAATCATCTTAATTAGCACCAGCTGTTAACAAACACGTGTAGTTAATAGTTAATAAAAAGATTCCATCAGTATTAGGGCAAGGTTGCCGTATGAATTTGCCTGCTTGGTGCTCAAACTTGGCATTTAGATCAGTTAGGACCTTTCTAGTAATGTCCTTTTAAATATTGATTTTGATTACGGGCATTTACAGCATGGATAAAAGCTTGTATGGAACAATTTAGCTACCGCAACCACTGCCTTTGCTAGCAAATTTTTGTAAAATTCACATCCATAAATACCGTCATTATTGTTAGGCATCCAACAATAATTGAGTGTTGATATACGCCTTTGATACTGGGTTAGGTACATAATCACTGGTAAAGCTCATCAATTGTTATTGGCATATATTTCGCTCATGTTGAAACAGAAATAAGAGGAGACGGTGAACTATTGCTCTTGTAACTAAGATAATTTAAGTAAACGCTAACCAGGGAAATTATTTAAAGGGGAGCTTAACTTGCGCTACTTTTCACTTATTTGCTTGGAAAGTTTAATTTGCAGGGAACGGGAAAGTAATAATTTTTTTAACAGGTGACACCGTAAAGTTTTCAAAACTTTGCAATACCCATGGGGAAATGACCAGCTGGTAATCATTGTCCTCTAATTGTCCGTGTACCCATGCTTGCACGTATCTGCCAGCGAACGCAAAACATTAGTTAATAGCTTCAAAGAACAGAAAAATTTCCTTTAGTCTGCTGTGCAGCTTAAGATGTAAGCTTGGTTATTTTAGAATTTATTTGCTTCTCTAGAGCAAAGACAAATTTTACCTAAAATATCTTACATTAAAATCAAATGCAAAAAATATTGTCACTTTGTTAGCGAGTTATTGTTAATAATTATTGAAGTTGCAAATATCGATAATGTCATGATTAACGCTAACAAATGCAATATAAATCAATGGAAAAACAAATGAATGAGGATTTACAATGGATATAATGGGACAAAGTGCAGTGTGTAACGCTCGAATCAACCATTTGTCTCAGTCCAATTTTACGCATTAATTGCTAAACAGCTGATTCTGTACTTTCGCAAGTTGGTGGAGTTGAGACTTGCTAATTTCGGTTGTTAGTACTTCTCAAACATCCCGGTAAATTAGGGGCCTAGCCAAATTATGATTAGTAAGGTAAGTGTTCCGGGATACATGACACAAAACGTATAGCAAAATTTAGAATGCAGATATTTCCTTCAGAAAGTCATATATAGTTTATTTAATGCTGATCATAGCAAAGGAAACAAGGAAAACTATCAGGGAAATAGCGTTGCGTTATATGACGGAAAATTCTTCATATTTGCGTAACCCATTAATTTGTAATTGATGAAAATTTCAACTATTAAAACTGGTTATGGAAGTCAAATATAAGATCTTCGAGTTTGCAGCACTTGCGCGTCCCAGTTGGAGGAAAGTGGGTCTAGCGCATTCTTAGATTCATGACGACTGCCTGCTTGGGTTACTAATTACAAATAATCAGTAGTCGCCTTAGCAGCTAACATACTGTCTTGACTGTTAGCTGCTTGCAAAGAAGCCGCTTATATAGAGGCCATCTCTTACCTACCCGTTATAACATGCATGACAGTGGAGGATGGGCGGCGATATGTCGCAGTTAAATGTAATTCATGATGGACCCTTGCCTTTGAAAATATCTCAGTGGCATTTTCGCTGGCGCGCATGATTAAATTTGTGGTTTCGTATCCGGTAGCAAAGTGCCGGTAGGCGCAGTGACGATGCTAATAGGACGAAACGGCCGTCTTGCACTTCGCTGGAAAAGTGGGGGCTATCTGTTTGCAGATAACTGCGACAATCCTTCGTCAAATACCAAGTAAATTTACGAAGTTACGGAAATGTTTATGAAACCAAACGCCCTATATTAGGTGATGTCCATAAGAGGACGAGTGTATCAAAAATCTAACATGGCATTACTATGCATCGCAGAGCAACAGGAGTTCTAAGCCGCTTAATGAAATACTTAAGTCAGCTTAGCCTAAGTGTTTGACTAGAGGTGAAACCAAGTCGGTGATAAAACGTAGTTTAAATCCATGAGCACATTACAAGCATGTAGATGTATTATGAATATTGTGGAACATAAATACTTAGGTACACTTAGGATGCGCAAACACGCGCCAACTTGTTAATCCACAGAAGTTGCACATTTTAGATTAACTTATATCACTGAAGCATTGGAGGTAAGTGTTAGATTGTGGTGGTCAGAGTATGAGCCTTATAGCACAGCAATCTTTACGCCCTAATTTTTAGAAGTAAATTCACTCCATCCTAACTAACGTATTGTCTCATATAATTGAATATTTGTCATAGGCCATAATGTTAGGAACATAGCATGTAGGTTTCAAATGAAACATCTGCTTAACAGCTGGTCATCTGCAAGTAATCTGGATCAAAATGTTCGATTTATGTCATCACCTTGCATGTTTTGCCTGATGTTTTCTGCAACGTTTAGTTGGCCACACATTTGTCTGCGTAATTGAAATTCCTATTAAATATATTTGGATATTTTTGGAAACTAAATGTAAACATTGGATATATATATGCGATATACTTGAGGGTAATTGATGGAGAATCTTAGTTTGTAGTGTGTTTCGTATAAAAAACAACATTCACCTCTGTGCGCACAGCGCTGGATGTTCCTGGTGATCAGCGGCACTTCCACAACTGCCTGATCCTTTTGCGCGTGATGAGGAGTTGTCTCGTGATTCTTTCAGATGTATGAAATAGTGTCCTGTTTCAAAACAATATCTAATCGACGTGTTTGTAATGTTGTCAATGAAACAAGGCAATGCTCCGTTAGAAACTTAGTTATTTTTAGGTTACCCCAGCCAATATATACACAAAACAAATAAAAGGAATACTGTTACATACCACTAAAATTCAAAATATGTTATGACTGACGGGATGGTGGTGAAAACTGCATGTGGTGTAGACGCCTCGCAATTATCTCGTTGCGAATGTGCACATCATGGTTGATCAAAGCTTGTAATAAATGCCACGTCCTATTTAATTACATTGATTGTTTGGAACAACTAAATTTTCATGTCTTGATCCCGGATGAAATTAAATTAAAGATTAACGTGATCGGAATCAACTTCCAAAATGCGAAAATCTGCGCGAGAGACTCCAACATGTACCCTGCTGTTGATTTGTTAATTTATAGGCAGAAACTCGTTTCACTTTTGAAATATGTTGTTCCAAGTTTTGTATCTAACTGTAGTAGAGGAAGAAAATTTTGGGCATCGCATTCCAGATTGTGTTGTGTAAGAAGGGCTGAGGTTAATCCGTAGCTCCCATAAAAGAACATAAATAGTATTTGTTATCGATTAATTAAAATAACAAAAGTGCCAGTTTAACCGCATTCGGAAAATGGTAATCAGAAATAGCACTACTGGTAAACATTAAGATATCAACTGAAGCTGAAGAAAAGCCTTTCGAAAAAAGTGCAGAAATATAATCGCTCAACAGGTCAAAATAAAATAAACAAAACGGCAGAGTCTGTCTGCTTGCGAAAATTTCCTTTAGATGAAAATCCATAATTGTCCGTGTCAAGCAGGAATGTAAGCATTGACCTGAATATGGCCGTTCATTTTTGAGCCTTGGATCTCATAGAAAATCTCGAGTTTTATCCATCGGCCTGAACATTCCGCCGCCATATAACTAACCACCGGTCTGCAAATTTCTCTGGCTAGTAAGTCCATACACCGTAGACTGGTGTTAATCTTGGGAAGCAATATTTTGCAACATCGAGACCTGGATGTGGTCAATTTATACCTAAGTTAAGCCCATACTTACTGGATATTTACAGAAATCAGAATGAATGATTAAAAATGCGTTCCAGTATATGTTGCTGTCATTTTGTTGTTGTTGCTGTCCATTTGCTGGCGAATAACAATTTAAAATAGTGCGGTCACTGAATTCCACTAATTTGGCGCACATGAAAAACAAAATAGTTATTTTCGGGACATTGAACTAATTTCATGTTTAATTCTCTTTCTCGTGCTTTAGGTCAGACCAGTAAAACACTTGATGGCTCTCACCTGACACGCAACGCAATAACTGCATCTACTACATTGAGCCAAACCAAACATATCCCACAAAATCATTTTATATATGCAAAGCCTGTTTTAAATATACTACACACAGGTTTCTAAATGTACTGTACTTTGTAATTTCGAGTTGGAAATTAGACGCAAAACTGCTAGAACGTTTTGCTTCAGTAGCATTGGAACCAGCACAACATTCCTCTTCTACTAATTGGCTTCCAGATTTATTTGCAATTCGTATTGTAGAAAATTCTAAAGTGGACTTTGTGGTTCTCATTTGTCATCCCTGAATAACATGAACCAATGATGTCAAAAATTTCGCTGTTGTTGTCTTGTTTCTTTATTAAAGAAATAATGGCATAGGCACTCAAATGATCATCACAAACCACATTGCATAGTGATTTCCTAGACAACGGTAGAGTTCAAATATTATCCGTTTAGTTACTGAATTGTAAACTGCAAAATTTCTTACATGGCAGTTTTCGTTAGAAAAATAGTTTAAGTGTTTGCATCTTGTGTCTTGTGGCATGTACTTAAAACCAAATCTCTGAAAACCCATTCAAGTGAACCACATTGGAAATGGCGCATTTTTGATATGTTCACTTTTCACATTGAATTGTAGTGCAGTGTTAAGTGAACGCAAGTTCGGAAGCTCAACTGCTCTGTTTATATTTCAATCCAGCGAATGAAAGATGTGATTAGTTTTAGAAAGCTATACTTCTTGCTTTGGCGAGGTTAAGGTGTTGCAAAGTTGCATTCAGGGATCTCAAATGGAAACAAGTGTAAATTTATAAAAGAAACTAAACTGCTAAATTAGTTCGTGTGTTTGTAATGTAGTGTGAGTACTAAGAGTGAACAGTTTCTCTTTATCCTCAAATTAATTTCGTAATTCCCAGATCGAAGTTGCGGAGATAAAGGGTTCCTGAGTTGCGCGCTTTTGAGTAATAAAGAAATTTGTTCTGGAGTAAATAATAATATTCCTTAGAAACCACTCTATGGGTATGATTCAATGAAACCCAGAACGTTAGGTTGCATTCCTAACAGCTGTTTGCATATCATTTCCACATTCATAATAACCGATTTGTTTCTAATTGCCGATCGTAACACAACTGCACGCTATGATAAAATGACTGTCTGACCTGTAGAGCGCAGACATTTCGTAATTTAACTCAGAAAACCGCATATAATAAAGATTTTATATCAGATTTAACTTTTCACATCAATTAAATTTGTAAAAAAAATGGACGTAACTTATCCCACAAAATTGTGTTCACATAAACCTTCTTACACCAAAGAGCTTTAAAGTACCAGCAGATCTATCACCCTATTAACACCAGACACTGCACGCAAAAGCAGTTGTAGCAAAATGTAGTAACAGCATATAGCCGTGTATTTACCCCGTTAAAAATTTTAATGTTTAAGGCGCTCAAGTAAATAAATAATTACCTAAGCAGCAGGCGTATTTCATTGTAAACATGAAATACAACGAACAGCAATCATGGTTGCTCAACTGCCAAGTTAATGCAAGCGATTATCGGTAAGTAATTTTTTATTAACTCAAAGAATCCAATAAATTATCCGGATCGATCAGCCATTACAATAATTCTGTTTTTCTAACTTGTGGTCAATAAATATCAACCGTTGTTTATTCCTGGGGTCTACGTTTTATAACTTAACTACTTTTCTTTAAATCTAGAAAAACACATCTATCTTCCGTTCTTAGGAACAACAAAATTTGTAGAAACAGATTAAATTGACGTTTGCACTTAAGTTTCATTCCAATTGTTAGTGACCTTTCTGTATTTGTGCTTGGGTACATAAGAAATTAGGCAGCTTTAACAAAAACGCATTCATAAAAGAGTTTTTTATGGATTTTCGGCTTTAGTGTAAATCGTTCTGCCTAGAAAGGCTTCATAGCTTGAGCTTACTAATGTTTTACCATGCATCCTATGATAACATATTCCATATTCCAGCATTTCTTAGTTTAATTGCTCGCCTTGCTTTGCTTACTAAGCTGCCGTGCAGTCAATATGAATGTGGTCATTGAAAGACGTTTCGCAATCCATTATAGCACGGTTCTCTCTAAATTCTAAAATTTCAGCCTTGCAATTTCCCTGGAAGCCTTGAGACATCGCAAAAAATCTCTTTCTAGCGGACCTGCCTTACCTAAAATTTCTCCCGGAGTTCTGTAGCTTTTAATGCCATATTCATCTGTGGATCAACCAATTTGTCATCTCTGACTTTTACGCTTATACTTGTATAAAGAGAAGTTGATATTACATATAAGCTGCCGACTCCCTCTCTAGACTCCTGACTGTCCATTTTATGCGGCGCAAAATGATGTGCAATGTGTGTTTGCTTCAGGAACCTCTGTGGATTGACTAGCGACTGTCTTTTGAACATTTCTCCGTCAATAATATCATTCATTGTGCCTAATAACTCTGAAGACATTGTGCCTTTGTGCCAAGTCTTTTACACAAATAAAGTAAGCAGGAATGCCTGGTGCAACCACTTTGGAATCCCAAGTATATTGATGCCAAATTAAGTTCTCAAGTTGCTTTTAATGACTTCCTTCAAAGCAATCAGTAATATTTAACACTTGCAGTCATCTTCGTTATAAACAAACTTAGCCACAGGAAGAGATAACTGACAGTCTTGCATTGAAGCAACACAGCTATGTAACTGCTGAATGAACGAACAAGAATTAAGCACAATTTTTTGAGTTACAAATGATCACTATGGCCTTCAACAGGTAAGTAATATTTTTGAAGGATCACAGACCAACCCACTTTGAAAACAGCCGAAAAAATATTTTAGCGCCACCTTAAGTGAGCTATTGCTTAGACTTGGCAGCATTTATAAATTACTGACGGTTAAACTGCCATACGCGACATGATCTTCATTCCAAACGATCCATCCTGTAAGAGCCGTGAGATATTGTCATACTATTATAATGAGCTGCAGCTCGAACCGGTAGAAACACTGAAACAATACTCAGGAAATCGCCCTGGGGTAGCTAGGGACTAAGGCGTAACGACTCTTGCCATTTGACATAAGTTTATCGTCCCCATTTCCAACTTAGTAATAGTCTCTTGCCTGAATATATTATTGCGAAAAATACTTCGATGTTTATGAATCCTCGTATTCATCTTCGGGGATTTTAATATTCAATATTTAACAACATCCAATATCTTCCGAGCAAATTTGCAAGGCACATCTGGAAGAATATCGTACAGTGATTCCGCGCTTTCACCAGGTGAATTCTCAAATCAAAAGCAGGACAAAATATAAACAACTGCTACTTGATTTAGTGCTCAAGATCAAAGGGCTCATGAGAGAGACCAGAACTAGAGAGCCTTTAAAGCAGTGTGATCACGTAACTTTGATTTACGACTATATATGTTATGCGGAATATCCACAAATACAGATTCCTGTTTCACAAAATCACACTACGGCACACACTGCACTTTTCGGCGATCCCATTTGGGTTTTTCTGAAAAAGGCACCATTTATATTGCATAGAAGCTGTGTGCTGGCAAGTTCTGTGAGCTGAATAAATCCGCATCTGTCACCGGCCTATTACGTTTTACAAGTACATCAGCAATCATTAGGATCAGAACCCGAAAGCGCAGGAAGTTAAGTACGCACCGTAGCAAGTATATAAGGCGAATCCTAACCCGGACAAATGCAGCTAAGTTTACGTGCGTCACAATCACACTACCATACTTGTACGTGAGCACAAATTTGTACACCAAAAGAGCCTATTATAAAGCTTTTGTGAAAATAAGAATTATTTAAATAATACGTGAAATGTCGTTGGAATAGAAAACTTTGTGTTCGCCCACTTCCTCAGAAATTATCTGCTTTCAAACAGCCGAGGATGCAGCCGAAGCCCTACTTCTGAAGTAGGTTACAATATTTTGATGGGAGAGCAGCATAGGCCACATAACTGTCCCATTCGTCCATGCGCCAATATTCACAAACATCAAAACTTGGTCAGCAACCATTTTGAGGAAGTTGATATCGTCGCACACATATATAATTCCTTAGGTATTAGAAACTGTCATAAAATCACCTAATGTGTCAGCTACGTGGGTAGCTGAGCGATTAGCTCACTTATTCCAAAGATGCATAGATGTACAGAAGGTCCCTAACATTTGGAAGTAATGCATCGTCACCCGATTTTAAAGATTGTAAACAGTTCGAAGTCCTGCAACTGGCACCCATATGGTGTAGGCCATCAGAGCTGAAACCCATTGGGTTACTTTGTAAGGTCTAACGACATGGAACATGAACAACTAGGATTCTGTCATTATCGGTCCTATAATACAAATCATCAAATTACGCGTAGAAGTTGAATGGAAAAAGCCAACATTAATATGAAAATCTAGATCTTCTACCTCGGCTTTCTATAGCCTTCGACAACTTAGTTCATCGTATCCATTTTCAAAAGCTTCGTAAGTACGGAATTGTGGAACCGGTCCTTGGAAGGAATGAAACGTTCCTCTTTTAGCGGCGGCATCAGATTCGTATTAGGGATATTTTATCATTTTGAAGCTGAATGCAGTGTCCACAGATATCATTGTCATTGCCGTGCATATTCCTAGTCTTTATCATCTACCAGGCACTTGTCATGGAGTTGCATTTTATGTTATTAATATAATACAATAGACCGATTGGCTGGTCTACAGCGATGTACTGCAGCGAGACTTAGATCAAGGTTAATGGGAAAGATAATTCCGTTTAACGAGGACAAATACAGCACTACTTGCACGCCAACTACCCACTTACTCATATAAGCTTGGAGTTCACATGATGAAAACTGCTTCACCGAGTTGCGATGCAAGATGAACTCGGCCAAATGGTGCAAAAATCAAAGACAGCTAATCCTCACAATGCCATCTTGGGGAGGGCGTTCGGACTGCTCGAATCTTCAATATTCTCTTAAATTCTCAATGTGCAGTTGAGGTCCCGTGTGGTGGACGCGATTCTTGCCTGACAACCATAGTTAAAAGGCGATCTGTTTGCACAGGATACCGCACAGTGGCAGGCAACCAAATGTGTGAATGAAATACCCAAACCGCCATACCATTTGAATAAAATATTTAGGAGCATACAAAATAATTTATCGTTGTCTGCAGAGCAACCTCATTTTAGCGTAGCAGATCTTGAAAAATCCATGGTCAAGCATGCCGCCTCCAGCAACACACAATTGAGGGGTAACCAGCTTAAAATGTCTACGTATTAAGGTAGGCTAAAGGCAGACATAACTACTTTTCTCTTCGAAAGTTTTGTCCCTGGAACGCCCTTTGGACTTTTGTGAATTCTGCGCCCAAGTTATCAGTTAAAAAATGAATCGATGATGTATTACAGCAATTTCATTATATATTTTATTTTTGTTACTTGTTACCAACAGCCCGCAAGAAAATGGAAAAAACGGAGCACAGCGGGTTAACAAGGATCAGTTGAACTAAAGTGACCTAAAAGTTTATACTACTGGTTAGAAACTAAATTCGCTGCAAGCTTTCCTGTATTTGGCATTTTCATCAGGATCATCATGCTGAAACTTTTAGGCTTCAGATGTTTTAACCGTATTAAAACATTGTTCCATCTTTTGAAAACAGTCCACTAATAGATCATATATTTTAAAAGCTGAGCAATGGAAATTGGAACAGTAATGTCTTCAATCTGATCGACGATGAAATTTTTAGAGCGGAAGTGTGGTATATGCACCACAAGCGCGGTTAAGAGATTTCACTCAGGATTGACGTCCATACATATTTTCCACTCCTAACCACGGCTTTTCCTCTCGGCTTAAGTATAAACCCGAATATTGCTTCAATTTGGCACAGCGGCTAAGAATGAAGAAATATCTTGAAAAGGATAGAAGAGCGCTCTTGCTAGTTTTTGGAATGAAATATCTACCATGCAAAGAGAGCAGATGCTCAAAGTTATTTTTGATTCCTTCAAAACCTAGGGACATCAAAATTCGTCGCTCTAATTTTTCCCGTGCCCGCCAATAATCCAAAAACGACGCACATTATATGCTGCATTGCAGGAAGAAAAATAGCGCGTCACATAGATTTTGTAACTTTTATTCCAGTTTGTGCATCAAAATTTCATAAATATGCAAAATTTTAATTTTTAATTCTATGCAGTTAACTACTCTTCTTGGGCGGCTCCAATTGTGGTTGTCAAGAAACCAAACGGCCAGATCCGAATATGTGCCGACTTTTCTACTGGGCTGAATGAAGCGTTAAACACGCATCATTATCCTCTGCCAGTCCCAGATGATTTGTTCTCGAAACTAAATGGGGTCAGTGTTTTGCCAAGCCAGTTCTATCGGATGCGTACTTACAAATAGAAGTTGATGAAGCTTCTAGATAATTACTGACGATAAATACGCACCGAGGTTTGTATCAGTATCAGCGACTTCCATTCGGAGTTAATTCCGCGCAAGCAATTTTTCAGTAAATCATGGATACTATGCTAACAGTTGTAGATGGTGCTGCCGCATATTTGGACGATATCACTCCTAGCCATATTTGGATCAAAGTCCGGTATACCCGTTTATACCGCGAACAGACTGCAGCGTTGGGCCACGGCCTTACTCGCCTATGATTTTGCGGTGAAGTACACGGCTACAAAGGACATAGGTCAAGCAGACGCACTTTCCCGGTTATTGGAGCTACAACAGCATCAGCAGGAAGAATCTATAATTGCAGCAATCTCCCTTGAATCAGAGGTCAACCAGGTATTGATGGAGAATTTTAGGAAGCTTCCCGTGACGTTTGACATGGTACGTGACGCAACTGTGCGAGATCCCCTCTTGCGCCACGTAATCAAATTTCACACTACGCAGTGGCCAAGTGATACTCTATCCGGAGAGCTACAAATTCTCTCTCGGAGAAATGACGAACTTTCGATCATAAATGGGTGTTAACGTTTGGCCGAGAGAATTGTCATACCCAAAGAACTTCGCCAAAGAGTCCTTCAGCAATTTCATCGGGCACATCGTGGAATTAACAGAATGAAAAGCATTGCTCGGAGTTTTGTCTACTGGCCAAACATTGATTCGGAACTCGAGCAACTAGTAAAGTCATGTCCCAGATGCGCGCTTGCTAGTAAGGCACCGAGAAAAGCTGAGTTAGCTTCCTGGCCGTTGGCAACAAAATCGTGGGAACGCGTGCACGCTGATTTCCTTTGTCCCCTAAACGGTCAGCAGTACCTAATATTTGTTGATTCCTATAGTAAATGGCCTGAGGTCTTCAGTATGGAGCGTGCGACAAGTGGTGCAACACTTAATATTTTGAGGAGACTTTTCAGTCAACACGGAATACCAGAAACCTTGGTCACTGACAATGGTTCTCAGTTCACTTCTTCCCAATTTGCCGAATACTGCGCACAGCATGGTATCACGCATCTACGGTCGCCACCGTTTCACCCTCAGTCAAATGGGCAGCAGAGCGCTTCGTCCACACTTTTAAGCGATCGCTACTAAAGATGCGGGGGGAAGGAACCACACAGGAGATACTTGATACCTTTTTGCTCGTGTACAGATCAACTTCAAATCCCCAAGTACCAAACCAGTTGTCGCCGGCAGAAGCACTAATGGGAAGAAAACTCAGTACTGTGAATTCCCTGCTAACTCCGAAGTGTACTAATGAGCAAGAAATGAACGTTCGGATGGAGCAGTACTACAACGAGCGACACGGAACTCAAGCACGCCGCTTTTACCCCGGACAGCATGTCTTAGTAAGAGACTATCGCGCGGGAAAGCCGCAATGGGTGGTAGGATCGATACGGAGAAATATTGGACAGGTGCTATATGAGGTTAATGTGGGTACTTTGATTTGGACCAGGCATTCCAATCAGCTGCGACCAACTAGCATCCCTGCAGGCACAAGCGCTCGGTTACTACCGTTAGATATTCTACTAGAGAGTTTCGACATGCCATCTAATCCCAAAGCAATTCGGATGCATCCCGCACAGAAGTCTCAGAGGAACCGAAGGTCCAGACCCGGCGCTGTATTGATCGACTACGGAGACCTGTCGTAAGAATGCAGTTGGATCCAAAAATGAAGTCTTATGTCAAATTTTGCGGGGGAAGGTGTTAATGGGACGGAACCAGCCATTGAGAGCGTTTTACGCTGAGGGCTATTGATTTGGCCATAAATTGAATGTACCGTTAGTTGGACGTTAAGCAAATATACTTGCCAGCCGTACGCCCGTCTGCTGCTTTGGGAAGTCGGGCTGATCAGAGTGCACGCTAGCAGCAGGTCATCGGTAGGTCAGCCGAAACCATAACATTGTACATAATGGAATGCGGAGAAAATTTAGAACAGTATTTGTTCACCCTACTTTCAATGAGATTCTGGAAATATGTGGATGTGAAATAAATTGCAGATTTCATTTCTTGTTCCACCACAATATTTTCAGATTATGCTTTAGAAAACAAACATAATTTTGAAAAATAACAACGAGTTTATTGAACTATGAAGAGTGAACAATAACAGGCGTTAAGTGGTCATGCTTTATACTTCGGTTGGGTGGTTTCACAGAGTTATAGAAAATTCAAACAATAATTTGTTTTCTATTAATAAATGGAATTAACTTTTCTGTCAAAATTGTTCAACCATGCGTGTAGATTCACACACAAATATGTTACTGATAACAAAACCAAATTGTATTACATGAGTTAGATGAGGATGTGGCGATAAGTAGCAAACCGTCGGTGAATATGTGAGTTATCTAAACGTATTTTCAATAAGGATAATAATAGCGCGTAATTGCCCGATTCTGAAAGAGCATTCCACCGATGATCCGCACGGACGGAAATCAAGCTCCAGGCAGCTGCACTTTTCTACCAGTTTTAGTGAATAAAACCTCAGTTTGGGCTTGTTGCGGTTATAGTAAAGCGCGACACACGTGATGTGGATTGCGCAGAATGAAGTACACCATTATCAAGTCTATTAGTAAGCGGTGGTAACGTCCGCTGAATAGGCGCAATTGTTCCAGTGTCTACACGTAGGATGATGGTGAATCCCATTAACGCACTTTGATGCTCGACTTCGGGAATGCTCCTTGCATTAACGCCTTGTTTTCACCAAGGGTGTTTCGCTAGAAGAGTAAATTCGAAATGAGGACAGGAGGCTTTCACAAATCATAGATGATCTCGAAGCAAGACGCCTAAATCACGTTAAGTGGCAAATATTGTTGAACATGCGTTCCATTTAATTAACAGTGTTTTTCTGTAGTCATACGTATAGCACCTTACGTTTCCTCACATTAAATTGTAATACATTTGGGATAGATTACTGATGCGCCTTATCTAGATAACTGTGAAGCAGTTGCTGGCAAGTATTCGCCAGAACCTTACGCAAAGTATCGACCATAGTGGAAAACAGCAGGAGGCTATTTGTAATTGCCACTGTGGATTTATTGAACAATACAGAAAACAATTAAGTAACCAATATCGAGCCTTGAGACCCAGCTCATGCTACTTGGATGGGGCAGAGAAGTAGCTCCGAACTCTGCGCAGTGGTTCGATGTTAGCAGATGTAAGTACAACGCATGTGCAATGGGTTTCCTGCTTACGTAACCGTTCGTGTTTGGCCATCTGCAGTCGTGTGGGTTCAAACTACTTGGCTCACCTCTCCATGGACCATTAACTTGCTTATACAGCAGTTTATATTTAATATTGAGTGTTTTCGCCAGGTTCTGCTGATGTGTATTTTATCCTCTCTTATCAGTTTGGTACAGTGGTTTCCTTGAGCTACTTAATAACCTTAGCACTCTGGTGTTTCGGATAATCTATAATCTGGACACGATGTTTGCATACTGCAACAATTTTTCGTTTTCTGCTCCATTTGTTATTAAGTGTGTCAGACAACTTGCATTATTTTGTCTCCGAAACGTCCGTTACCAGCCGATTAAAACTTTTACGAATTAGAGACAGGCGACCTTCGGGGGTCTTCGGTTAGGAACGACAAGATTTCGGCACTACCTAGCTGGGCCAATCGATCGCAGAATGCGAACGTACGAGACGTTTTCTGGTCTGCTACTTAGCATTCCGCAGAGCAGATGAATTTGAAAGTAATAACTGCGTGCTCACAGCGGGGGAATCAGCAGCAAACAACATCAGCTAACTACATCAATTGAATGGTATTCGCTGATAAGCAGAAAATATAGATCATATGGCCTGTTACATTTTCTTAACCTGGTGGGACAATTGACATGAGTAAACAGCGAAACACTGGTTGCAAGCCCATGCGGATGGGCTTATACTTGTTCCCCGTTCTTGCCCGGGTTTCTAAACAATACACTCTGTAATCACCCTTGGCCAAGATGTGGTTGTATCTTCGTTTTAGAGATTTCCGTACGAAAGTCGACATTTGCTTGTCTGTTACAAAGTTAGAGCTATGGGGACCGTTCCCCAAGGCTGTAAGTCAGCTATCTTTGCACAGTAACTGAAATAGGCACCGAAGTGAATCAGGAATCAGGAACCTTAATGCCTGCATAACTTAGCACTGAAAGTCGCTTTGGTAATACGACATGTCTCCTCCTCCTTTTGTCATTCGGTCATTCAGAATGAGTGGCAAAACAAGCAGTGCAATGTCAACGCCTGTCATTTCAATTCGTAACCACACCACTGTGATGTCGTCGATGTCATATCTCTGATAAAGTTGGCAAATTTCAGTTGGGCCAGCTAAGTAAAGAGGCCTTGCGCATTCGTATAAACGCAGGCTGGTTTATCAGTCTTTAGTAGACCACAAGGGGCCATAGATATCATGTGTGTGGAAGTGCCGAAGGATATTTGGTCGGCCATCCTTTGTTTATTTGAGGAGATACTGATACCATTTTCGTTCATTACCTTAGTCAATATGCGTCCCAACCATCAGATAGATCTCTGTAAATACCGAATGAAGGAGCAAGCATCGTTCGTACGTCTGGCTAATCAAAGCATTTCATAAAATGGAAGTTACGAACTTTATCTGTCTTTAACTAATGTTCTGGTGGAATACTATATCCACTGTTGCGCCTACTACGTAACGATGCCACCACTGCTTACTCGGACTGAACCAGGATTTAAAAGATTTTTGAACCGCATTATTTATAGTGTTTCGAGAAAGTAACCTTTGGAACGATGGCGTCACTACATTATACAAGGAATTATTTCCGAGGATGAATCGCCATTGTTATAAATCATGATCTCCGGGCTCTTGACCATCATCTGGCGGAAGCTATGCGTACATAAACAAATAAAGTGAATAGATGATCAGGCTTACTGTGACTATTTTCGGAGTCCTTTCACGAAAGTAGCACGTTCAGCTTAACATCAGGATAGATACATATCTTACACGAACTAAGTTGCAGAGCTTCTTCGGATAGCAGAACGTTTTCCACCTAAGCTAAGAGTTCTACTATTAACGTGTTAAGTCTTGCTTTCCAAAGTGTACAGAGTTCGGGTGACGACTAATTGATACTGTTTTGGACATGATTTTTACTTTCCTCAGAAAGCACAATGATTTCATTGGTTTTGTTCTTCGGATAATTTAGCTTGTAATGTAACAGCTGCTTCTTCGGGTAAGTTAGGGAGCACACAGTAAGAGAACTATTGTTAGATCCCATTTTCCGTTGATTTGTAAATTTAGGGGATTGTTTGTCATGATGTGTTGTCAAGTAGCATTTGCGTAATGTTTGACTCTCAATTAATGTCAGTGGTGTTATTATCGGAATATTCTAAACGTCGGCTTCTGGGCTGAACGCTTAGCCATCGCGGCACATGATCTGGTGGTTGAGTTCAGTTTCCATGGCCACGGTTTGACTCCCAGATTCACCGTAAATTGTAACCTTTGTTCGGACAAATATGGGGAGGACAACGGCTATTTGCCCAGGTTGAACCTGGTTCAGGAGCAACATCTGGGGCATCATTGGTTTGGTCAAATATGCCTAGGTTTAACTGGTTCAGACATTCTTGAAGCAGCTGATCCTAATGCTCATTTGCCACTCTGCTTCTGTCACAGTTGGTTGCAATTTAGAATATTATATGAATACAATTAGCAAATGGGATAGTCGAAAAAGAAAGCACTGAGCCAGAGGACAAGTTGATGGATAGTAGTTGCACAAAAATGCTTTTGGGATAAGTTAGAACGCATGGGATTTTACCAATTAGAACAATGCGAGAATACCAAAACCAGTTTGCCTAATCTATTACATTCTCCCCTATAGATTTGACCACATTGAGTGGGCATTTTCTCGGTGGTGGCCAATGGGCCAGTGGGAAGATTGAAAAACTTACGACGTATGTGGCAGTAAGCATTAGTGGAGAGTAGGTTGAAGTTTTAAAGGTCAATCGATCTGTGGATGAAGTTGATTTGGCTGCTCGTCAGGCCTAGATGCATGCAGCTGCGCCCGTTGATAGGGCCACATACAAATCCAATAAGGCGGACTCAGGCAGCAATGTGTCCAATTAATGAGATCTACGAAATTAGCCAGAGAATATGCAACAGATATCGAATCATGAAAAATAAACCAAAGGACGAATCTTGTTGCAAAATTGCTACAGTAATCAAGCATAATGCTGTAATTGAGAGGAAAATATGGAAGCTGGAAAAATTGCTTCCAAAATACGCGTTGTCCGGAAGAGTTCCGATTTACTATAGCGTGATTAAAAAAATTTGTGCGTTCTAGGCGCATTAGCGGACATGAACAACTGTATTTAACAAGCAAATACTTCGCTCTCATTATTGCTACTGTAGCTTAGCTGTTTTGTAATAATTTAAGTAATAATACGGTGAAAGTCTAAGTGAATTCATACAATTTACATCAGTCATTTATGATTTTGCTGTCCAAGAAAAGTCATTATAGGGTCGGAATTTTACTCCCTTTAAAGGAAATGTTTGTAATGCTAAAAAATTATACACTTTTACGACCACGCAGATACAGGCTTGTATCGCATCTTCAAGAGTAATAGTTAAGTATTATGATAGTGCAAGTAAAAGCGTTGCCAGAATTGCGACAGTATAGAAGGCAAAGAAGGCGAAGGCAGTAAAACTAAAACAGGGTCAATTTAATTGTGTTAAAGTAGAAACATTGAGAATGATAAATAAAACATATATAAGGATATTATATATATATATAGAAAAATGATAAAAACCTTCTCAATGGCGCTGCGAACATTCTCGCAGACTCGCCCAAACTAAATTACTTGGAAACAAAAGAGTAAAAAATTTTTTTCAGGAAAACGGATTCAATCGTAAATCTAACAGATAAAAATAATCCTAATAATATACCACGCATAGACAGCGTATGACATAAATCCCGCAATAGTAGGGTGACAAATCCAAACTCAAATACTGGATAGCAGAATAGAGTGAAAAAGGTTTAAACAAATAATCCTTGGAAATGTTGCAGTTAGCGTGCAAGTTAGTGGGCGACTAGTTAGGCTCAACTTAGGTATTCATACAGGATTGGCTACACAAAAGCTAATCGTTGGTTAAAAGGCGTATTAGAAAAATTGCCATGGCACCAACTGTAATTACATATCACGAAATTTGATGATTTTTGGTACGAATCATTGCAAGCGTTTGTAAAAAAATAACAGGAAATTTTGTTCCGCTGCGCTGAGCTCTCTGAATATTGCTAGTCACCCAAGTGAGTGAGATTGAATATGTTGGTCATTGGGAGTAATGATATGAAGTCGGTTACATATGCCGTTGATGGAGATGGGGTGTAAAGGAAATTGGGTTAGTGAAACAGTAAGGGAGAATAGAAGGGGCCACGGTTTGTTTCAGTGTGCAGTAAAATCACTGAGCACAATGTTGAAAGGACTGCGATTGATGAATATAACCATAGGAATCAGACGGTGTCATGCTAGTATATCTTTCTGTCACTTTTATGGAATGATCTCAGCTACGTGTGATGGCTAATCTGCAGTGATGAGCGGCGCACATATCTTGGATAGCTCCAAAAAATCTAATCGTTAGCGGAATGCTAGATACCTAGGAATGCCTGTGTTTTCGTTTCTTTTAGTTTGGCATGTCACTTTTCCCTTGAGGTACTTAGAAACCCACGTATAATCTGCCCTTGCTCGGTGACATCGTGCTTCAATTTCGGTTGCTTTGCTTAACAATTATTTTTTACTTTATAGTTTTCAGCATTTAACCTTAGTTCTGTTGGATCAAAAGAAATGCTGCTGTAGAGACTGTACCCTATTCCATTCGATAAGATTCTAAGCGCTTGTTCCATATGCATAGTAAATTACACGCAATTATTCTTTCTATTTCCGAGGTGCGGCGCCTTGCAATGCATAGCTCTTGAACGGGTTGTGAACTTTATGAGAAAAATTTATTTATAATCCATTGAATGTTGTTTAATACAAAATATAAATCCTTGTCGTAAGTGGACTAAAGCTGCCGATTTGGACAAAACCTATTTTTACAACATCGGAGCGGGAAACAAATCCCGTCGAACCAAGACTGGAACTTGATCTGACGCTTCGGTTTGCTTATTTCTATGACCTAAAGTGTTATGTTTGTTATTATCGTATAAACGCTAGTAAGACCACTCATACAACACCTGTCAACGTTTGGTGGTCAGAGTAACTCATTTTCACTATCTCAGTCAGGCCTTGGTAAATATCCATGGCCCTCTGCCTTCCAAGCAGCCATGGGAGATAACAGGTTACGGAGTATTTATTGCTCAATCAGCATAGAGCGAGAGTACAACCCATTTTCTTTGATGGTGGCAGTGAACCACACAATGATTATTGGCTTGCTACCACCTGCCTCTAGCCAGGCAGCAGCTAGTCAAATAGGCATAAACGAGCCAACTTCCACCTGTGGTCAGTCGTGTTTAACGATGTCGGAAAACAGGTAAAAATTGCCATAGATCATTAAACCCTGCAACTGGTGGACCCTTAGTAGATCCCAATTGAACAATTGAATCAGCATATGCAATTGGTTTTTCTCGCCACTGATTTGGGAGTAACCTGTAGTTTCACGCGCTCCGGCTATAGCCACTCAATGAGCATACATATAACTCACCGCATTGTGGATCAAACTATTGAGCAGAAGGATAGGAGCAAGGCAACGCAAAGAAAATTTCACTTCCGGAATGGGCCGCGTAAAAGTATAAACTGCCATCTCTACCCCTTCACCAAAACTTATTTTCTTATACATTAACCACTCTCTTATTTCCCGTCTAGTGCGCAACGGATTAACATTGACCGCGCGACTAATTCTATCAAATCAAGTTTCCTATTTGTAATTTGTTCATTTAACATTCACACACTGTTGCAGATAAGCCAACGCGCAACAGCGGTGCCGGTTAAACAAAGTATTTGCCGCTAATACTGTGCAAACTTATCCCTGTTGCCCCTTTCTTTAAGACGGCATATCCTGAAAGTCCATCAGCACTCATTAGGCTGAACAGGTTGAAATGTTGTCCTCCGGTTTTCCCTACAGTAAAATGCGCATGTTTACCACGAGCTATACACATCCGCGCGCGAGCGTCAAACCGATTAAAATTCGTTGCATGAATCTAAACTTCTCCCTACCTTTCAAGTTCCGATTTCATGACCTGTCAAATGTAAAATTTACTTTTCTACTGGTTCTGAATCATACTTATCTATTTTCGTATACCAGGTGGATTTTGCTTTATAATGCGGCCATTCTCTATTTTCGGAGCTAGAGCGCGGACGCTCACCACCATATTAAGCACCGCTCTCTATCAGAAACCAGGATATTCGAGCGTTATCGTAAGCTGCACTTTAAACTATTCCTCCGTCAATTCCATAGTTATATCAGTTAGTGAATTTAGACATGCATTGCTAATTTTCTTTTTGCTTCGTTTAACTCTATGGTTCCAATCCAACTTCTGCATTCATCAGATTGACATTAAACCCAGCTTTGACCTGCTTTACGTCATGACCTTCTATATAGTTGTTCAAAATTCTGACCTTAACCTACACCTGAAGGCACATGCATGTGTTTTACATTCAATTGTACGTCAGACGAAGTAAACCCACTGAAATTGCACTGTGTAAATACCCGACCGCATTATCCGCGGTGTACAGACTTCTACCAACTTACACGGTAAGATAGGAACGAGTTCAAATGGCGACTTAGCGGCAAGCCAACATCATGGGCATCAATCACCCTGGGTACAGTATAGATATGGAGGAACTTGTACCAGTCAGTGCCAATTCATCAACGGCACATAGCGGTGATGGTTGGGCCACGATGGGGCGCAGGCGGCCTTAGCTGAAACTTGAGGGCTTCAATGACCCTAAAGAAGTAAAACGTGTCCTCCGGTAGCTAGAACAGCGTATTTGGTTGAACTATATTCAAGGTGGGAAAAGATGTTGACTTTGTGTGACGAACGAGACTAAGCACCTCACAAAACTTGGTTGAGGTGTACCGCAGGCAGGGATGCTGCAGATACGTCTGCGCTAAGGTGTCTTTTGATATACTACTATATGGATGTCACTGTAGAGGCAGGTGAAGTGCGATATAACCTGGTGGCCAAACTGTCTGTCATTGGTAAATGCATTCGTCAGGACACATTTTCGACAATGCCAGTGGGCATTAAGCGCAACAAGTTCAGTCACCTGTGAAAATTGACGGGTCAGTTTGCCGTTTCATCATCGAAATAGAGAATGCCACTTATAGTTGAAAATGGGAAGCTTTATGTCGGACTCTTAAATGAAGTAGGAAGACTGCATGCCTGGAGTGCGCACACTGGAGCATGATCGGAATTCAGGCAGTTCTCCAAATTGTCCTACACACCTGAACGGAAATACGTCCCCATGCATGCCAGCACTGGGGTCCATTATGGCCTAGGCCATGGAGAATTCTGGTGGACATAGGCAACGCAAGTTGAAAATTGGTACTAAAAGCAGAGTCTATTTTTGTTGGCAATGATTAGTAGGAATCGATCGTTACTATCTGTTCGGCGTGCATGCATCCCAAATAGCTTGTCAGGTATTATTCAAAGTCCGAAAGGTAGACCACTTGGGTATGCTTGTCAACAGAATCTATAACATTACCAGTAGTTATTTCTGACGATATAAGTCTACCATCATACCTTCAGACACACATTTAATAAAGCATAAACAACAACACTGCAAAGGTGCCTTGTTTTCAGATGATTTGTAATGACCACAATGCAGTTTAAAATCGAACACATTTGCCTCTGTTCACAGGTATCCAGTCGAGTATATTGCCTTCAGCGTGATTGATGACGGCTATGCAGACACCAAAATAACTAGGAGACACAGGATCAATATCGCTGGAGACGCGGACATGTTAGTAGCTTATAGCAGATTCGGAAACAGGAAGTCGAAATTTCGTTACAACGCTGTTATATTGTACATGTATTTTGAAGGTACAACACACAACAATACCATGGAAGTGGATAGCGAGTGATAGTGCTGCCTGCTGGCTAAATTGCAAACGCGTATGAAGGTTACATGAACCACGGAGGTATGCAAAATTGATTTGTTAGCTTCCGTTGCGAGATCCTTTTTAATCCCTTGCACAATAGACGGGATAGAAGAAGGTTTTATTGGTATAGCTAAAGATGTGTTGGTGGAATGAACTAAAGGGCAGCTGATAATTTCCGGCGGAATATATACGAGAAAAATTTTCGTCCGAGGTGCGTTGCACCTATACTTCTATCCAAATCTGACAAACCACACACAGAGTTTTATGAATGTTCCTTTATTGTCTTTACCCGGATAGCTGGACCCTACGGATTACAATAACAGCGCACAGTAAACGCAAATGTTACGGCTGAGCGAGGGGTGTCATTGGTACCTAAAAAGGGTCTACCACCTGCAGCGATAAAAATCCAAGGCAATTTATATGTGCTTCCCTACTACAGCTATCAAGATAAACAGATGGCGGGAGTTGGCCGGTGAATGTACATTTACATGGGAGCTATTAGGATTGATTTGTTTGGAAAATACTAGCTTATCGTAAACGGATGTCGGCTATATATAAGGTACTCCTCATATGATACAAGTTTTTATATTCATATATAATCCAAACGCATGTCACACATTTCTCTACCACAGAATAATCATATGAGTAAAAGAAAAAAAGAATTTCATGCTGTGAACCATTACGTACAATATAAAGTTTAAGTAGGGCAACCAAAATTAGAGCACGATGTCACCGAGGTAAGGCAGACTAAACGTGGGTTTCTAAGTACCTCACCGGAAAAGTGACATGCCAAACTAAAAGAAACGAAAACACAGGCATTCCTAGGTATCTGGCATTCCGCTAACGATTAGATTTTTTGGAGCTATCCAAGATTTGTGCGCCGCTCATCACTGCAGATTAGCCATCACACGTAGCTGAGATCATTCCTTAAAACTGACAGAAAGATATACCATCATGATAAGTTGCTAAACTAAATTTTGTGTTCGGTGTGTCCCCCATGGAATAACATATCATATTCGGTCGATTTCGTAACATGTAATATTTAAGTACATTTGGATGATACCTTCAGTCAAACGTATCTCTTGGCAACGGCAATGGGTATCACGTGGTACGACATGAAAATTTCTTCAGTAGCAGGCTTAGTGGAACAACGGCCGAGTAAAATTTCGGAAGCCCTATCGAACGCGTCAAGCAGCGACGGTGAGGATGCTAACGTGTAACGCGCGCGCACACACACCATCTGATTCCTATGGTTATATTCATCAATCGCAGTCCTTTCAACATTGTGCTCAGTGATTTTACTGCACACTGAAACAAACCGTGGCCCCTTCTATTCTCCCTTACTGTTTCACTAACCCAATTTCCCTTACACCCCATCTCCATCAACGGCATATGTAACCGACTTCATATCATTATTCCCAATGACTAACAAAATGACGGAACAAAATTTCCTGTTTTTTTTACAAACACTTGCAATGATTCGTACCAAAAATCATCAAATTTCGTGATATGTAATTACAGCTGGTGCCATGGCAATTTTTCTAATACGCCTTTTAACCTGCGGTTAGCTTATGTGTAACTCTCGTGTATTCTATACATATGAAGCCCATCAAGCTAGGATAAATTGATAAGCCAGTCATTGCAACAGAATTGTCTGGATCAGCATAGACGTTTGTGCAGTCGCTCATTCCCATTAGCTTGTTAACGGATCTTTTCTGTTGACGTTAAAACGCTGATGCCATTCTGAAGATTTAAGTTGTTTATTAGGATTTCAAATATGCTATATTGTCTGAATCCATTTGTTTCCCTATATAAACTCTGCTCAAAAGTCTCCTTTGCTTTCCTAATTTGTAGAAGTTTTTTATTTGTCGACACGTGAATTATAGATTTGTTAACGAAAAATATTACAATCGAATAAACCTGCCAAAGGTGTGTCACATGTTTTAACAATTCGTCCAATGGAACTTGTCCTCCACATTAAAAATCCTTTCATTGTTAACAGTTGATATCTTTTTCATGCTCTTAGCTTCATAATCGTCATGCTTTTAACAATCTTTCTCTATCGTAGCTACTCAACACATTAAAAAGTCGCTGCTGGGATTATGACTGTACCTCACCGTACGATTTTTAATGATACAATGCCAACATATTGGATAATAGCTTCAGATGGATAAAGAAGCTGACGCTTAATAAGTGTCGTTGGGCTGTGATGCAGAAATTTTACAATATAGAAAAGTGACAGTAAAATAGGCAGTAAAAGTGCATTCACCGCATAATATGTATTAAAAGCGTTTTCCGTCATAATTGGGAGGATAAGCTAGTGGATGGATGCCAAAAATTACAGGATGATTTGACCCAGATTGAAATGCGTTTTACAATGCGGGTTATCAAAAAGATTACATTATATCTCCTACATTTATCTAGCTTTTATATAATTGATTAGGGAAGATATGTAAAGCTTGTCAAATGTTATTACGTATTACCATCATAACATTTTTAATTATAATAACTCTTTTGCGAGTGAAAATTTGGAGCTTTAGCTGAAAACGTAGTTTAAGGAAAATGCTAATACAAAGCCGTTTCATTTTTATTAAACGAAGGGGTCAGCTATCATAACCGTACAGTTGTGTCGAACCTACTCCTGCGTAGCTCACTATAAACCCTCAGGGCGACAGCGATTTGGCGCTACGTCTATAGGTGTCAAATGTCGCAAAATCGCTTCAAGATTTTACTATATTCCTCGAAATATCATTTTCAACTATGGGGGCGATGAAGTCACTTTCTAAGTAGTTACATTTTTGAACAATGTTTAGCTAATCCGTACCGAGGGTCAACAAAGGAGGCGGTACAGGCAATCATGGAAGCAAATTTCTCACTTCCAGGTTGCGCAGCAAAACATGGAATGACGGACAGCCTGTAGTAATCTGTCCAATGGATGTTTGAATGTTTGCGAGCGGTCAAATATTAGGGAAATATCGGTTGCATACATACGGTCAATAAGTCGTTTACTTTGGAGCAGATCCATAACTTTGACGTGAACAGTGAATGCGAGTCGCATGACGGAGTAATGAAAAGGTGACAGTGGGCAACATAAACTAACACCGGTGTATATATGGGAGAGCAACGACAGCTGGCCGAAAGCCCTCATTTTTTCCAATTTCGCGTGTATAATGATCGGAAGATAAGTAAAAGTTTCTCTGGCACACATTTCCTGACTAGACAGTCCCAAAG
This sequence comes from Dicrocoelium dendriticum, assembly GCA_944474145.2. Classification (NCBI taxonomy): domain Eukaryota; kingdom Metazoa; phylum Platyhelminthes; class Trematoda; order Plagiorchiida; family Dicrocoeliidae; genus Dicrocoelium; species Dicrocoelium dendriticum. The sequence continues at coordinate 12,868,065 of OX104070.1, forward strand.
GGCACACCGATCCAAGGAATCGGATGCACATTACATATTGAGGAACACGACTACGGTGGGCCACCAATTTATGTGAAATTTCTTCAACATTTAAAGCAACCCTTAGATGTGGTCAACGCCATCCTGGGCTCGACGAAAACCGACATGCTCTACACGAATCTGTTTTCAGGACTGCCAGTTAGTATTTGAAGGATAATATAGGCAAGCAATTTTAGACGATGCCTATTAGATTCATACAACTATGGTTGTTGTATTCCGACTTTGAGCCTCCTTTGAAAATTAGGTCTATGACGGAGCGGCTCATGTCGTTTGGGCAGATTCCTGCACCAACCCAAAATGTATGTGCTATGCCTTTGAACACTAAATTTGTCCCGGTTTCTACCCGGAGCTCGGTCTTAGAGGAAGCTTTCCTAACATATTTGTAGTGTTGTTTGTTCTGCGCAGTGTCGCTCCTACACTCCACATGCAGGTCATTACGTTTACCTGCATTTAGAGGCGCATAAAATGATGTTTTGACGAGCTGTGCTAGGAAACATTACGGCTTTATAAAACCAGGATTGTCTGTGGACCGTTTTCGAAGATGAAATCGTATAATTGTGATGGAAACATCTTAAATATAATCTTGGGTTGTTTTAATAAAATCACAATATATTACTGTATGTTTTTTGTTTTGGATTGCAAACAGAAAAGTAAGTAGCCCTGAAGGTAGCTTTGCTAACTTTTCTGAAATCGACATGTGCCTGGTAAAGTTTAAGTAATCGATCTGTCAGAATCGTTCTGTCAGGGGGTAATGCTTGCACGCTTTTACTAACTCCTGAAGTCGTAATTATCGAACCGGGAATCAGTCCATTGTAGTTAAACATATGAAATGTTGCGCCAAACATATTAATTTGTTGTGCTGTTTATCCAATGATTTCAGATCCGTAAGCAGATGTTTACTGCTGAGTTTCTTGGACAGCATATTGATCATAAAACTGCCTTAATTACGGTATCATATATGATTACCTAACTGAGAATTTATGGATATGTAACATATATTAACTATCCTGGATCCTTTTATAAGTGTATTAAACGTGGATTTATGCTCTCGCAATTTACATCACGTATTGAATATTTGCCACCATTTGTCAAAAAATTGATTCCTGCTGTCTGATCAATGCTACCTATGAACACGAAAGTCCATAATGGTTTAAAATAGTTATTATTGAAGAAATTGATGCAGTCCAGGATTAGCACAGCGCTCACCGTAAGTGCTGTGTAGTAACCAAGTGGCATTTTTATAAACCCGTATTTATTTTGCTCAGCAGCATTTTCCTCTTGCTTGGAATGCTTAGGCTCACAAAAAGCAATAGAGTGGTTGACATTACGCAAGCTATGTGCAATTATAAACATAGTCACGGACGTATTTGCATTAATATGTGCGCATGCCATGCAGTGTAATGCTATGGTTGTAATGTGCGGCAAACAAGATTTACAGTAAAAGACACCGTTTCAAGTGAAGTAAGACCGTCTCAAATATGTGTAAACTCCCATGTGTCCCAATCCGTAAAAGAAAATTACCTCGCGTTGCTACTTTAAACAATAATGTCATGTCATGTTTCATGATGGTGAAGACCTGAAAAATGTACCTATGAAAGGTAAATTAACAAGGACGCTCCCATGTAAGACACTTTTGTGGTTTGGAAAAAAGTGCCTATTTTTAACACTTACATCTTAACCGAAATGTACGCCGAAACCAAAGTAAGTTGTGAAATAGTACTAGAAATATCATTTTGCATATCTTTCTACACACAGTTTGTTTCCGCTACATTTTTAATAGGTAGTTATTAGTAAACAGCAATGGCAAGCTTTAGAGTATTGGGAGGCAAATTGTGTCAAAGCATATTTCCTGTTTGCGCTTCGCGAATCATTCATGCATGCCGGTTTTCTTTCATTTCAGAGGAAGCTATGATGAACTATCATTAATGCATACTAAGCTTGTTGTAAACTTAAGCACTTTAATGCATTCGATGATCTGGAAAATCTTTTGGGGATAGTCGGAATGAGGGAACATTTGAACGTGCATATGCCAATAGGGAAAATTTGTTCTAGAGTTTGGTATATTTCACTAAGAATAGATCCTGTTTCTTTTAAAATGGGAGGGTTGAGAGGGTAGTAGATAACCCAAATATTCCGGGAATACCTAATGGTTATCGGCAATTCAAGTGAGTAGCTGCTTATAAAGGGGATATTTTTTTTCGGACGTCGCAGCCAAAAGGAGTCCAGTCCGAGGTAATGAGAGCTGTAGTGGTAATTCAGGGTTCAGCAGCAACCCAAGACAATCCTGCTAAATGTCCATTGAGCCACTTTTATAGGTATTTGTCCTTCTTTAATAATCCCTTGTAAATGACGGTGTAATTATCCAGGGTAGATATCATTCAAAAGTTGAACATTTAAAACCGGGTTCCACGCAAGGAGGATATTCCAGTTATCCAGTCTGGCATTTGTCTGGCACTTGCTACTTGGTATATTATGTGTTTAGAGGAACTAGATAGTGTTGGAGCATTTAATGCGCAAATCCTGGACGGAAACGGATGTTCGGATATTGGTACCGGCAAAGTAATTCAGCTTTCAGGGATTCCACATCTGTACGGGAGCATCTGAGCTTCGCTTGCGTATAATTTCCTATATAGGCTTTAGCTCAATGGATAGAGAACGGTCAGATTGTCACGTAATTTCCGTTAGCATAGCGGTATAAATCATTATAACAGTTTACCATGATTTGCGAACAAAACGGGTTCCATTAACTTACGGATGACACAGATGGTTTGCGTGGAATATGCACAGTCGCAGACTAAACAAGCTTTCCTGATTAACACTATTATTTATTCGTTCGGACCTAGGTTACTTTTTTCTCACTTAGGTTCATTCGTTCTGGTCGCTCAGATATGAGTTGAATCCGCATAGCAGATATTATAATATACCGTATAATTGCAGTAATGCTAGCAGTGGCTAGTGTGGCTCGCTTTCGAAAGCATTTAGCCTGACCAGAGAAAGTTGATTAAATAGTTCCCTCTCTCAAACATTATTGTAACATGGTCAACGTACTGTATCTGGGCATAGAAGAAAGCCAAGCTCTAATTGGTTGACAATATCACTCGTGTCAAAACGTAAGCAAGCTTACTCTTGATAATTCGTTTTAATGATTTAAGACAGCAGATGTACCGTGTACAGCGTGACAGCTGAACATTTCATTTTCATTCAAATCTGGGAAAATTAAGATCGGCTCTATGCATTGTCACGGTTCGTTTTTAAAATGTTAAACTGCTACTGCGGATGGTGATGTATATAAACTTGCTGTTATAGAAGTAAAACGCGGAAAATTAGCAACAATTCATACAAGCAAATAATTTAGTATTATATATATACTTCTGCTTTGGGCAAAAGCAATCGGCACAGGTACGATATAACAAAAGTTTAGTAAGATCTAGTAGCTGACACTGAAGACGTTAGCGTGAAGCTGGTTAAAAAATTGCATATTGTGTTATTAGCTAACAATGAAAATTATGAATAAGCTTTCTTACAATGATGGTTGAAAATATGGTACTTCTTCCAGGTGCTTGTTAGCAATAATATCGGTAAGGGACATTCTTCGCAATCAGTTGCATCTGAAAAAAAATATTTTGGACCGCAAAGCGAAGTATCTAAATTTGTGTGTAAATTAGAAATGATTAATTAGGAACAGTAAAGCCAAGGTTGCAGTAAACGAATTCGCAACGCTAATAATCAAAAACGGGTAGTTATAATACTGTGCATATTATCTTGGGGAAAATCAAACCGCAATTTTCTACCATCCCTGATAATTGAAAACCTGTTAGGATAACAGCGGTTGTAAAACGGACTCAAAATGATACTTTAATAACATCTACATCTGTAATGTTGAATTTATTCTTGAAATTGGTTGTACTCCAATTTTGACATACAAATGCGGTTGAAAGCAACCAATTCACTTTAAAACATAGACGCTCCACACTAGATCCATGTCGTATATTGTGAATTATATTAATTCTACACTGGAAGATAAATGTGGGCAGCTAGTTTATAGTTGTCCGACTGCATAGATGTATTTGTTAGTGTTGTCAGGTAATCCTTGCTCAAAAAGTTATCTGCATTTAGAGTTCGAACAATTTGGTGCAATGATTTCAAAGGCTATTATAAATCCTCAATAAATTCACCCAGATTAATAATGAGAAGTCTACTGCAATGCTCTATATTATACGTGATTTATGCATCCCATAATTACACCTGCCGTATTTACTTACGTATTGACAAGAACCGCATACCATCTTTGTTTATTGAATATATGTAAGCTGACGACGTATTACATTGTTGCGTAAGTAAAGGGATTTGACATCAAATTTTCCACATTGGTCTAGATAGGCTTGTGCTTTGTTCCTCATCATGATGCCTGGTATTAACAGTTTAATATCATGAAACAACAAGCTCGTTTATTAGAGCTTAAGAGTAACAAATGTTTCCACGCCATTTCTATATTGGCAATTTGTGATCCGGTCAAACTCAGATCGTAAAGTAGAGGTTTATTGTAGTCCATTTATCCCGAAAGATAAATTAGCTTTTCAGAATTCTGGATTAACTCAGGGTAGACTGCATTCATTTTATGCTCCACTATAAAAATACTTGGAGTTATCGGGATTAATTTAGTGATGCGAGTATTCACTAGCGAGACAAAAACCAATGTATAGCAACAATAACTGCCACGTGTCGATAGCAGATTTAAAGATGCCCTGTATGTATAGGTGGAACCTCTTTCTAAGCACTTTCCCTGCCATGATTAGCTGTTAGCATTTACCGAGTAGTCAACTCATCGTGAAGTGAATTGTCAGTTGACCTACGTTGGAAGAAATCTTTCATCAAAGGCAAATGTATTGTTTGCGCTGTAACTAGGCATAAGCTGACACGCACATTGCAGTGACATATATGATTTACTGATTTATTGAGTACTAGTGCGTACCGCTTATCGCCTCACTCAGCTTGGCATTTTGCGATGCTTTCCATGTGTATTCGCTGACACATCACAGACAAGTAATTCACAGCCATTCCATGCGCAAGCTTATTTTGTTCCCTCAACAATAGTTGTTGCACGCCGGCGCCTAGTCAGGCAACGTTATCGCATAACTTTTGATCGAAATACTCCGATTCTCTTTTTGACTATCGGCTGTGAAATTAACGCAGGTTATATCCTAACGAGTAGTTGGTTTCCTCAGACATTAATATTCTCACCCCGACATCGCACGGATGACAGTGACTTGCCACATATGTCTACATTTTCAGCAGCTACTATCCCGTATATCTTGTTAGTAGTTGCCGGCCAAAAAAAGATATTCGACTACAATACTTTGCGCAATCGCTGCCGATCCCAACGCCACGCACTTGAATGTGTACCAATCAATTTCGCTTCTTGACAAAAGCAGTTTATTTTACCTATTCTCGTACACAGGTGAAAATATATTTATACAAGTTTTGCAACATGCATCATGTGTAAAATTTAACGTTCCTGATGTCTTTATCTGAATTATTACATTTATTACAATTCGCTTTGTCAAGCTTATCCTCTTTTTAACAATGCTTTCATAATTTTTGCATTAAGTTATTTATCTTTCATTTAATCTAGCTGAGCGTTAGGTGCATATAGTTACCTAACTCATCGTACTAAATTCTGCAACGTAGATTTTGCATGCTTTTATCAAAAATAAATGAGTTTTTCAGAATATACAACGATTATCTTCGGAGCACTTTCTTGTTATTTTATACTGTCACATTTCAATGTACTTCAAATCAATAATTCATTTATTGTTATTGGATATATAAATGTACGTTATATACATATTTTTTTCTTGCTTGACACACGACGTAATTTTACGCAGTTGTCCCTAGACGAATACTAAATCAACGTAGTATTTCAGCTTAATTCATGCAATATCTGAACTCATCACTTATTTGTTGAAGTTTTGTTCTGTGTTCGTAAATCAAGTCTGCTTTTACCTTGAAAGCGTATAGTTGTAATTATGAGCAAGCTTTAATTTTGTTGAAAGCAACAACTACATTGAAATATCATATAAGCTGTGAAAGCGGAAGGAAATATGGCTGAAATATAAAACTTATCATGGTATTGACAACTTCCTTAAGCAGATAAAGCTGAGGATTTATTGTCCTACGTTGACCATATATCAGAATTTCTACATTAGACAATTACTATTTTATAATACATTAATAAATAACTATGCGCTGTAGCAATCGAAAACTTTGTATCATCAGTTACATATTTACATAACATTACAGTTCCGCTGTAATATTCACACGCAATTTTGCTAAACGGAGAGAGGTAAAAATACATCAATTTTCTTATATTTTAATTCAGTCTGCTAACACATAATCTCTTTGTTTTGTAGTACATTTTATGTTATTACCAAATCTTTCAAACGTGTGCTATTTGATTGTCACAGGATGTGTGGTTGCAAATTGCTGTTTGCAATCGTTTACGTGCGCTTCATAAATGATTTTACCTTATGGTAAGGGAATCCGCAACTAAATGCTTATTCTTTTGTTATAAAATCTAAGTTAAATTATAAGTTCTAAAGAATTATATATAAAAGCTGGTCATTGGCTTATCTATGTTTCATCATTATAAGGTACCTCTCCAATTTGCCGGGAATCCCTATACACATTTTCCGCTGAACTGATCAGCATCTTCTATTGCATCAGTTAAAAGTTTAACCAGCTAAATTCCTTAGTTGCAAAAAAGTTGTTTATAGGTTTGCTACACAAAATTCATTTAGTAATAACCTGTCAACTAGTTTTGGGAAATATTATTACATTTAAGTATGCATCGAAAAATATGAATAATTTTGTGCGCTTCGATAGTGTAAATCAGCACTAAAAGGCAGGTAAACATGGTTGTAATCAAGCTTTGTTGCTAATTTGTGAAGCCCTTGGAACTTGCTAGTCAAATATTTTGTTGCTAGAGCTACATTTATTGTATTTGCCTTGTAAAGGAACTGGATTATGGAAAGCACCCACCTCCAAATTTCCCGGTGCTTTTTCGATGTCATTTTACAACTTAGACAATCTAATTGCGAATCCTGGAATAAGTTGATTCGTTTCTTTATTTAATTGTAGGCCAACAGTTTGCTGACCATTTTTATGATTCGCTTCCTAAGTCAAACGGGGCTCATTTTTGTGCTTTGTGATTTCAAACGCCGTCTGGTTTAACCGTAAGGGAGAGAACTGTCTTATTCTACCTTGACAAATTTTACCAGGATGCCGTGAAAAAGAGCTGGTTGAATCCTAGGTTTTAAAGGCTGCTTACGTAGTTTATAGGTCGTGCAACATGGCCCATCTAAGTATTTTAAACACCGGTAGAGCAGGACACTGCGCTGCGCATTAAAGTGGAATTGTGAGACAATTTTCCGGATGAAGGAAAATTAAAACCATTGCATAACGCGTGTCGGTAAGTACTATTTCTGTTGTCTTAGTTACTGCTTATACACTTTTTCTTGATAGGCATATGTGTGCTCCTGGTTAAGCCCGCCGCTTCAAATTCCGGTCTATCCCTATAAGTCGGCAATTATATTTACCCGGTTCCCCTTTATTTGAGAGGTATCTATCTATACTGAACTCTGGTTAGTCGACATGCATGTAAGGGTGCATCAGTATATCACCACTAATGCGGTGCCTGAATGTATACAGCAACCATTGAAATCCCTATGTTTTATTCGGCCAACTACTCGCTAACTATACATAACTGAGTGCGTGAATGGTGACATAAATTCCAATGATTGTCTGCGTTAGATAATTTTTACCGGAAAGCTTTCTACTGCCCTGAGTTTGTATCTCGTCCTTTGCTTACTTAATGCCGCCTTGGAATAATAATAAATACATGGATTTTCTCTCTCTTTGAATGCTTTAACGTTGCGTTAATACTTAAGTTTGCTGGTACGGTTAGTCTAAGGAGCAAAGTGGACAGCGTTGGAGTCTTCTTAAATTTCATGAACGACGGTGTGAAATTTCTAATGAAAATGGGCCGCGGTAAATAAGCAAATCTAAAAATCTAGGCCCCTTTTTCATGCAATGGATTGAATGGCGTTGCTGGCTTGGAAAGCCAGTGGGCGTGTATGTAGCTCTGTACCAAACATCTTGCGGTGCTCTGATTGGCATGGAAAATAAATCATCTACGTTTTGGCTATAATTAATTGAAAAGAGTGAAAAGGTGCATACTCCATCAAAATAGGTAGCCTGTTTTTAGCTTTCTTTAGAATAACTCTTTGTCGAACAATTTGACTGGCGTGACCACGAAGCGTAAGGGTTGATTTCAAGAATAGGACATCACAAGTATCAATCTGTCATAGTTTCATTTTCGTTGCATGATATGTATGCAATAAAGTTATCACCTGACTTAACTTAACTGAAGCAATATGGAGGTAAAGCAGAATCTGGCTTACTAAGGACAATTTTAGATATTTGACGTTAGTACAACATGATAAATCATAACTTTAACGTAGATCACAACATGTTTGTAAAACCATGAATTTCCTTGAAACCTGAAGAAACACTTTTAAATTTAACAATTTTCCTTGTTGATGCGGAGTTAACATTTCTGAAGCAATCATTCAATCAGCTTTTCGAATCCGTAGAAGGGTATTTAAGTATTCTATACTGTTATGCCTCATTCTACATACATTTGCAAACACTCCCTATGATAGAAACATAAATATGAAATTGCGTTATCACACCGTTGGACCCTCTTACAAATAATAGCGTAAATTTTAATTAAAAACTTTGCAAGTAATTCCGCGTCTATTTTATTAAACATTTAAGCTTAGTGCCCACTAATGTTTTACACCTTCGAACCCGTTTTAATATAACGGCCAGGATACACAAATAACTGTAAATATATTTTCCGATATATTACAAATAATTCCAGTGTATTACCGTTATAAAATTAGCTTATATTTTTAGTTCAATTATTTCTTGTTTTATGCACTTGGCGTAGCTGTTTCTTGCGGCCTTCCTTGCTATTGTTACCTAGACATATTAAGAGCATTCAAAACCTCACAAGCAACGGACAACTTGCGATCAGATACATTAAATTCTTGAGGATAGAATTTGAACTCGATTAATTATGAAGTCTCTGTAGTTGCTTGTCCCAGTGGAAATTGCCTAATTGAGAATATGCGTTCAGATTGTCTGTCGACCTTCCATTTCTTTTATATCGCTTTTCAAATTAATGAAGAAAGTATACATACTTTTACATTTTACCAAATCACGTCCATTACCTTATTGCGCAATACGCCTCTCACTGCGTGCTTAATTAATTACAACATATTTGGAATGGAGCGCCTACTTCTCTTGTGTTCTACAGCAATATTTTAATAATTACCTACTATGTATTCATCCTTTATATCAATTAAATGTACATTAAAATCCGGTATTACCTGAGGCGAAGAATATGGATAGGCAAGCCTCAGATAAACCATAGCAAGGAGGAAATAAGTAAATCAACGCTAGCTTTGAGATAACAAAAAGTTATCTGATCGGAAAACCGGCTGGCACAGAAATATCCACATATAAGCCACAGTAACAAAAGTAAAATAAAAGGAAGGCGGAAGCTTGGTGTCTGACGACAGATGGCAAATGTGAAATATATAACTGATCCAGTAACGGTTAAGCGACATGTTAAGTGTGTGCATAACGGAAATTGCAGCGAGTTAGGAGTTTAAAATAATATATGCCAAGGAGGGCAATGTCGTATCTTGAAAAGCATATTGTTCCGATTGATGGGATGTGAGTGCAAATTGAATTTCCAGTAGGATCCCAGTATAATTACAAAAGTTAATCAGCGTCGTGGTATAAAGTAAAAGCGGTAAACGCAATTGAACAGAAGTGTCAATCAATAGTGACAATAAACGAGTGTTTTATAAACAAAATGTGGAATGTCCGAAATTGAGAAATTTCGGTGGTGCTACTTACAAAACTGACACTCCAATTGCGCGCTTTCGTCCACGAGTAGATTCATCAGTAGATTGATCAACCTAGTGGTTAACAGGTCACGATATATAAACTGAAATCAGAGGTCCGCGAGAAAGGCATTGCAAAGCGAAAATAAATCCAACGTTGCAATTTGGAACTCGCTATATGATTGGATTGCGACAAATAACCACTATTGGGACCTGGGTTCAATTTAATTCACCGTCAGTCATTTCGATCGCAAGAACCGTATCAGAAACGGAAATATATCATTGATGATACTCCCAACACTGGTACACCAAGATTGGGTTTTCGGGCTGGATTGGATTTATGCTGTGAAGATAGTCTGAGCCGCCTTATAAAATGTGCCTAATGATTATCGGCTTAAGCACAGAATTAACTGTCATAGAGATCCACAAACAACAATTGCCAAAGCATATTGTTATTTAGAGCTTTTTAACCTGTGCCTAGCTAAGCTCGCGGATATCTGAGTCATTGTTTTCAGGATATAAATCGTGAGCCCATATGCTGCGAGTTTCAGCACGGCTAAGGCTATCCTAAAATGATTAGTCCAAATGAAGAATAACGCACGGAAGGGAAGGGCTTTTGTTAGGTGTAGTAACAGCTAAATAATTACATTTCCGACTAGGCATTTGGAATCGAAATCGCCATGTTTTACTTCAGAGCGAATCGAGGTCTTAATACTGGTTGCCGGTCGTAATCCAACCACACATCGGGATGCCCATTTCAATCTTGAATTACAATACGCTGCGCGAATGGTTGCTCGCGCTATTATGTGTCATAGTAATCAGGGAGTTAGTCTTTAACCATTGCGGGGTGAGTTTTAACTTGCTGATTTTTTCTCCACTTGATGAGTAAAAAGTGTACAAACATAGGATCGCGGTTTATCACTAATTCGAGAAGCAAAAGTGGAATAGTTGACATTCGGATAAGCTCGAATCGATAGGAATGGCCGTACGTAACTTCAGCTTAACTGATGGCACAAAAGGGGTAGGCCGACGGAATAAAACTCACAACTATTTCTCCAATTTAAACCTTTATTTATTTCTGCCGGTTCTCTGTCCCATTGTTCAGTGCATGAGAGGTAAACCAAAATGCTGGGCGAAGCAATTCAGTTTGGGACGTTTTCTTCTGATGAGTCCAGTCCAGGACGTATCCGCGTTGAATGTGTGCTAGTGTCGGAAGAAGGAACCCCGAGATTTTCCATTTACACTACGGTCCTTGCAATCGGACTGAACAAATGTTACCTCAAATCGCAACTAGGTTGTGTACACTAGCAATCCACAAAGCGTTTGCTTTTACTTATAATGTAAATTTCGCAATTCTGTTCCAAACGCCTCTCGCAGATCTCTGTGTATTAGTGTTTAATGCGTGTGCAGTAAAACGTGTGGCCTTCGGCTCTACGCCAGCGCAACATATATCAATCTCATATGTTCAAACCAAAACGAAACGGTGGTTTTGGTGTGTCAGTGTTGTCAGCAGCAACATCCAAATATTCTGCTTTTGGATACGATCTTTGCAATCGGAAATACCTAGATTTACCTCAGGGGACAAGACACTCAAATAGTTTAGTGGTCCCAAACGAAGCACACATGGATTTCTCGAATTTCAATTTTTTCTTTGTGCCCATTAATGCTAGTGGCTGATGTATTAATATTTAGTGGTGTGAGTCGTGATACAATAAGCTAAGAGGTCCAGCCTATCTTAATCCATCTTCACTTGATGCGTACAAACCAGAAGGAAGCATATTTTTTGGTGTCCACTTGTTGGTAGAAGGAACACCGAAATTTATTTTAAAGGAATCACCAGTCTGACCTCAAAGCAAAGCAGGTCAGTTAAAGAATTGTTGCTCGCAATCAAACCACACAACGGTTTATCAAAATATATTATTGTTTTTCTTACAAATTTTCAAGAGTTTCCGGCGGAACTCTGTGCTTTAGTAGTCAAACAACGTACGGTGAAATAACAGGCTCAGCGTTCCACCGTTACACATAGCATTTTTCCATAGTAGTCCAAACACGATTGAAACGGCGGTCGTGGTATGCAAGCGTTGGGCGTAGATACACAAAAATATTTCTGTTTCGGAAACTTTCGTTGCCATCCGCATGACAGCTCTTTGCCTCCAAGTGAGCCTTAACCTTAAAATATATAGCACTTCCAAATAAAAAATAATTTGATTCATCATTTTAAACTTTGAATTCTTTAACGCTATACTAATATATTTTCGCGGACCATTGTGTCGTAGTGTTCAGGACGTGTGCAGTGAACCACTTGGCTGTGAATTCCACGTTACCTAAGTCTGTGTCTACATGAGGAGTCCAATATGTTAGAAACCGCGGTCGCGATGTGCTTGTATTAGGAGGAGCAACAATGAAATAAGTATACTTCGCATGCGTTCCATTTGAAAGGAATGATGGAGATAAACGTCAAAGCGAACAGACGCATAAATGGATTTTATGTATTGCAAAGCACCTACACACCGCGCGTTCCAAATATAACTAGATTGCTTTGTGATTTGCAAAGTGCAGCAAGCGGATCCATATGTTAATATTTGAGGGCGTAATCTGTAAATAAATTATCTGTGGGTTCTAACCTAGCTTATGCTATCCCAACCTATGGAGTCCAAACATAAACTAAACCGCGGCTGTGAAATGTCTGTGTTGAAGAAACTACACTGACAAATCTGTATACAGATTTGTCCGGGAGATCTGAATTCTGGTGCTTTACCACAAATTGAAGCCATAACTCTTTATAGGTTAAATATCACAGTGTAACTAAACAGTGTGTTTTCCAAATTTCTCATGAATTCCCTTCCGTTTTGATATTTCTTGCACGCGAGTACCTGTGCAATATTTTTAAAATAAAAGCTGAGAATTCCAAAACATGACGAAAGCGTTGTATTATTGTTCCATTTGATGCATATGTAACAACAAAATAATTACATTTCTTATTCGATCTTTAAAATGGTTAACCGAGGTTGACATCTAAAGGAACCGAGAAGTAACTAGTGTTTCCCCCTAAGTCCAAACAAACAGCTTTCACGACCGTTTGCAAATGAATTACGTTTCGCTGTGCCAAGGGTTTCTCGAGGATAAATGTGTCACATGTTCCAGGACGTCATATTTCAATCACTATGCTCTTAGTCCCAACAAATCTTAAAATATCTAAACTTCATATCTCGATACCGGAAAAAACCGCGTTCATTTGCGCGGGTGCTCGGAGAAGCCGCACCAAAATCTTGTTATTTAAGTTGCAGTTCAGTTTCTTTTAAAATCCAGTGTTTACCTCAAAGTGAACCGAGGTATACATGAAGGCACCTTTTCGAAATTCAAACAAATGGCTTATTCCCCAAAAGTATATATGCATACATTATCGCTTTGCCAAGCGTTGACTGCAGTTGTCGGTGTCGTATTATTCTACGGATAGAAGCTATCTCAATTGCATTTAATTTCAACCAAACTCAGGTTGTCGAAGCCTGTGTTGTCCAAACCAAGACAATGCCGCCATCATGTTTCACCAGAGTTTGGATGAGACCCACCAAAATTCTTCCATTACGGATACGGCCATAGCGATCTGGAGTACCTAGTTTGGGTTCAAACTTATCTGAGGTTGCATTTCGCAATTCGCCACACAACGATTTTCTAAGTTCAACTATTTAATTAATTCTGTGTTTCTTATTAATCAAGATGTCAGAGTTGAACAAAGGAGCTGTAGTTTCCACTCTAAACCCAGACTATTGAGCAACGATTATTCCAAATAATGAAGAAAATTGCGTCATTGATTTTCAGCTATAAGTGCAGCAGCAACGAAGTATTCGCATTTCCTGCACCATCCTTAAGAATGGAATGATAGGTTTCCCACCAAGTAAACAGTCTTATCCACATAGGTTGCGTGTCGTAATCTACGGTTGGCGTATTTTTCGACTGTGAGATTTAAATGAGTTCCACTGCGACAAACTTTCTCTAGGATCGCTTTGTCGTGCAGTTCACGGCTTTAAACTTGAACTAACAGAAACGGATTACTAATCCAGCTCTTTCCATTTACACCTTATGATTCCAGACAAGAATGCAAAATCTTGCGGTGTGTTTGTTTTAGGTGCGAGCCATGCAAACTTACTTCCATTTCGAATAAGTTTCCTACAATCTTAATAACGGAATTTGAAAGCAAGGATATGCGTTGTGACTACATACATTGTGTGTCGCATTCCGACTACACAGAGGTTTTTCTAATTCAATATTGCACACATTTTTGGTGTACCAACCATTTCTACTGAATTTTGTTTCATAGAGTTAAGGCGTGAACCTTGGACCATTATGCTCTGATATCCATCCCTGCTTAAGCTACCCTCATCTGTTTAGTCCGTTCATTCACGAAACTGCCATGGTGCTGTAGATGTTTGATGTGGAGCAACGCCAAAACTCGGTAAGTCAGATGTGGCGTTTACGATAGGATGTATTTAGGTTTACATCAAATTGTCTCTAGTTCTTTATATCGCAGCTTAACCCCATACATACATATTGCGTATTCTCATACATCAACAATGAAATCAATTTTGCTCTGCCAAAGGTTACTCGACAATCCCTGTGTCATCTTGTTCACGGCGTTAAACGTGCGCTACTAAGCTCTCTATTCCAGTCCAAATAAGAATATCACGAAATCGCTAGTCTAAAGTATATTACATAGTCTGAAATATGTTAGATTTTGGAAACGTTTCATTGAGATATATCCACTTCCGAGACTTTCTTTGCGACCTAAATTTGAACGTATTTTCATATTGGGGTTGGAATCATAATCAGACAAAGTAACTTGGTAATCAAAATGGAACGTTTTCTTACTTTACGTTATGCTCAGCGTCGCCATGGGAGCCATGTGTCTTATTGTTCATTATATGAATGCGTTCCAGCATGCTGTAATTTCTAACCCAGACTAGAATTTCCACCTGAAAAGTCACACCCGGATAAAAAATCCGCCGTCATGTGTGCCAAATTTGGGAAGAAACAAACAAAGATCTTTATTTCGCCCACAGTGCTTGCAACATGAATGACCGAGATTGGTCACAAATTAAAACTTGGCATTAATCTATGTTGCCTGTCACGATTCACCTACACAGCGGAGCCCACTTCCCCAATATGTTCTAATTTGCGCTGTGCGTTGATCTTCTCCTGCGTTTCTTTAACTTATTTCGCAAGGCGTGAGCCTTGTATGAGTGGACTCTGTGGTACCACCTATCTGTCGCTATCTCCAACCTTTTAGTCCAAATAATCATGACATTTTCAACAGCTATTTAAAACTTTTGGTTGGAACAACACCGACATAGGTATTTTACGGATACACTTCGTTCCATCGTGTTACTTTGAAGAGAAGTGGCATGCAACTTCACTAGAGGTTTGGATGACTGAATTTATCAGCACGTCATGAGAGTAGATTAACTATGCCCGAGTCGCCGCTGTCTATTTTTCACCGTCAGCTCAGGCAATTTTCCGCGATGTGTGAAATAATAAAACTATCAGACCGCGCATAATGTAAAGTAGCTAGGCAGGAGTCGGCTTCTTCCTATATTGAGCGGATGATAAATCCTATTGGCGAAATATTGCACACTTGATTTCTCAACACTGGCTGTGTTTGATTAAAATACGCCCAAATGGGTGTTATCCGATATGCGCAGACACTTAATTCACTTCTTGATATTTGTGCATAATTGCACATCTCAGTTTGCGCTGGGTGCAAATACTTATGATTAATTCGCTGTCACATATGTGAAAAAGCATTTCATGCAATTCCGGCGAGTTCCAAATTGATGGGTATTCTCAGTGATTACTGAGTGCTAATAAAATATTCTGGACCTCCTGTTCTAGATTTCAGAGCCCGCTTACGCGACGATTGCAAGGGTTTCCCATTATTCTTCTCCACAGCCTTGTCCGTATAAAAATAACCTTGCAGTCTACGTCTTCATCCATTTTACAGGTGATGCATGCAATTATCGGAAAGTATGCACGAATGATTTCCACGGGTCGTGCTGAGTGTAAATACACCTTACTAGTTCTCCACATCGTAGTTAGCAATGGCGATTAATGCAATACTTAAATGAGAGCATAAGTGGTTATTTAGCAAGTGCAGTGATTATTAAAAATGACCCACTCAGGGTTGTCATTTATTTCGCAGACCGTAAATGAATATGCAAGAGATTGTTCATTAATGCAATTATAAAAGCGTGCTGAGAATGAATTACCAATGCCATAGTATGCATTGTGATATAATGCACAGCCAAAGTATCCAACAGCAGATGTGTGCATATGCATATTTTTCAGAGTTAGATGAGTGTGAATAAACCACGCCCAGTTGATGAAGCTAAATATTGCACCAACGTTTATTACAAAAGCCCAGCATTTGTTATGATGATGATGATAATGATGATGATTAAATGGTGCTGAGCACAAGTAGGCGTCTTCGAATGCTTAATAGTCTATTCAAACAAAAACACGAGATGTGCACGTCAATGGAAATCTTAGCGCGTCCTGCGTGTAAATAAACCATGTCTGAGTCGGCGTCCTCGTATTAAGCGCAGACACTAAACACAAATTCCAAGAGTTCTGTATGAATGGTCCTGACAGCGCACGCTGATTGTGAAAAAACCGTTTCCTGGTCGACATCGTCGTGTTAAGCACAGACTGTTCAGATGTTTCCCGAAAAATGTGCATGTATAGTTTGCTACTAGCATGCTTTGGGTTAATAATTACGCTCAAATCGACGTCATTGTATTTTATAGAGGCGTATCAGTTATCGTAAAATATAAATAAATATAATTGCACTCGTGCGTCCAGTGTATCTAAACTAAACCAGCGTCGGCATCGTCCAATGTCTCACTGATGATTCAGGCATTTTCCGAAACTTGTTCATAAATACTAGTCACAACACTTGCTAAGATTTGATAAAATATACCTGATAATGCGTTGGCGTACATTACGCATACGTTTTATCCTATTGCCCGAATGTATGGATTGCTTGTCTGACCAGCTTGTGCTTAGTCTAACGTTACTACCTGCTGTAAGCGCCGTAGTATATTGCACAAGCTGTTAATCCAATTGTCGAGAATTTTATATGAATACACTTTATACGCATGCTGAGTGCAAATATACTATACCTCAGTCAAGGTCGTAATGTATCCCACTAACCCTTCAGGCGTTAACCGAGGTTTTCGCTTGAATGTTGTTCGCACCGCGTGCTATATATTAACTCTTTCAAATTTGGCGATTAACTATACTGCACCACACCCCATGCAACGGCAGATTGGTGCCCATTGCTTTATTTCTTGCATTTTGCTGATTACGAGTAAGCCATGTCGGAGTCTTCGTCATCGTTTATTGCACAGACATTTCTTATGGTTTCCGAGATGTGCGCATAAGTTTTGATCCTGCGGCGTGTAGTTTTTACAAAGCATGAACTAGTCCGCATCATCATTTTTTGCATAGGCTGTTAACGGAATTGCCGAGATTTGCGCCTTAATATAATTAACCGCGCGTACTGATTGCTTATTTTCTACTCCCGAGTAAGCGTCGTGGTATACAGGATGACGCTTCTTGCATTTGCAGTTGCGTATGGATGCTCTTCTCATCACATGCCGATGATTAGTAAACTATGCCTGGGGAGGAGTCTTCGAATATTAAACATGTAGACCATGCAGTGCCGAACGTTAAGCATGAACGTCACCTCCGGCGTGCTAAATATAAATAAACCAAACCCGAATCCGATTCAACTATGTTGCAATGGCTGTTCATCCAGTTGCAAGGAATTTGGCACCAGTGTACTTCTTAGATTACAATCTGGTTGTAAATATATATGCTATAGTATTCGCCTTTGCATGTTGCACAGGATTCAATCATCGCCTGGAATTTCCCAAAAAATTTCCGTATTGATTGGAAACTGCCTACAAGTAGATTAGGATATCTATGTTTTGCTAATTTATGTGTCTGCAGGCGGGCTTATTCTAATTAGTCAGCGGATGGTTTATATTTTCTATTGCTTAACCGTCCTAACTTCATGGGCTTTACTGCAAATATTTTGGTTTCAGTGAGATGGATTTCATTCTGACAAAATAATTGATCCATTTAATTTCGAAGGTGTCAGATTCATTAAAATACTGTGACGTACCAAAAAAAGCGCACCTTCTGAATAAACATTGATTTGTAATTTAAAATGCTGTATGTTCTGTTACTCATGCAGAAATGTTGCCGAAGGCCTATCCATAAAATACCTGGATACTGAATAATAATTTATGTTAATTTTGACCCAGTTGCCTATATTTGTAAGTGCTTTATAAAGCGCATTTTTCCGTGTAAAATATTCGCACATATACTTAATGTTCGTTGCATTATGATTCTTAACATTGTCCAGGGCGTGAAAACAATAGATGTGCATGGATAATCAACATTGAAATAACCCTATGTTCTAATGCGGTATATTTAGCTACAAAAGCTCTGTCATTGTTAATTTCCAAAAGCATTCTTCATAGCTAATATGATGGTATTAATTACAATATAGATGGATTCTTCAAGGCAAACATCAAAAGCTTTGTTATACAGGCAATCTATACTAATTAAGTAGTTGTGCATAAACATATTTAGAGTGCAATTAAAAGTAGATCAATCCGGGAATACGCAGTCATAATGCGGTGCCAAAAACATTAAATGTTGTCAGTTTTAACATTTTGATTAGCTTAGCAGAGTAATTTACAATGCTCAATTTATACTATCCGATCTCACAGAATGAACGCAACTGAAATACTGAGTTCATTTATCAAATTTAGCTATGTTTATGTATCCAATCGACTTTAACAAATATTGATGTAATTCTCATAGGTATTCACATTTGATGCAAGTAAATGCTCAGTGTTTTTCTTGTGCGAATTTAGCTGTATGTGACGAGTAGGTTTTAACCTCTCAGTTTTTATCTTCATAAGCCACATTGAAAATTTACAGGTAGAATTTCATTGCTTCTGCGCAAGCTTCAAATTACTTGGAAATGATTGATTAAACATATTATTTAATTTGTCATGCCATTTTAGTTTTAAAAATAACTCTGCGAATTTGTGCATACTGATCTTTTTAAGCTATATTGTATGCATTAGCTTATTCCTACATGCCTTTACATAATATTATGAATATAAACTTCCATTTGTGTTCGTCAAAATCAAAAAAGTACATATAAGGGACCAACCTATCCAGAAGTATTTTTGCTGGCTAATATAAATTTACTAGTATTTGGACTAAGAATATTAAGTTTTTAAGTAATGTTCATCCTGCGTTATTTTAGGTATATTATAAAATTTTGGTCACAATACTGATTTAGTCCTTATACATTAATTCAGTAATGTATTTTTTTGCAAATCTTTAAATTGTAAGTTTGCCGATAAAGTACTATGGTTGCAATCTGACTTCTTAAGTTTTACGGAGGTGACCAAATAAACATGCATTAACTAAAAGGTTGCAGGCAGAAATGCGGCCAAGTTAGGGCACATATTTAACGCTACGTTTGAATTTCGGAGAATTTCTGATCAAAAACCTACGCCTCGTTTCCTACGTTGTTACGGAAAATAGTGCTACTAGCTTCAAATTTGTTAGAACCTTTGCTAAATATATACATATAGTGTCATGCGCTTTGCTTTAATAGTGATTTACTAACCCATCCTTAGGCCGCATCTGACGCAAGTAAAAATTCACGATAATGTATTAGAGTGGTCAATCCTCAGCAAATAAGCGCATGTAAATTTTAAGTACATTGAAGAATAGGTTTTGTTCGTAAATAAAAGGAAAGTAATGCTTTTAAACCTAATGGTTATCGGATTAGAAAATTTTGTTCAGAAGGATAAATATTAAAACGAGGACCTATATAATATGCTAAAGCCAGGGTAATATATTAAGCAAATTATGATACGTTAACGAATAGTAAATTTGTAATTTGCTTCAAAATTTTTATCATGCTAAAAATTTAATTTTGCCCCTTAAATTACCTGTTTGCAGTAGTCGGAATTCAGGGAAAATGGTAAAGTTTAAACCATTAGGAAATGTTGCAACACTTTTATAAATGATGAGATTTAGTAGCTAATGCAGTCAGGCACAAATTAATATTAATTCGTACCTATAAACGAAACGAATTAGCTAGAAGCTTAAATGATTACTCCAAATAAGTAGATTAGTGACAGTTAACTGGGTTGAATTGTTTAAAAGTTGAACGATTTAAAAGTAACTTGGCTAAGCACAAATTTAGGAATCGTTATATACACGCACCACAACCAGCATTTCAAACTTTTGTTTCTTAAATATCTTTTCGTCTGGTAAGAAATGCCCACAATATTTAGCAATTTAAGCTACCGTAGCTCAACATAAATATGAAAATGTTGAGCTTATTATGCGCATAATATGAACCATTTGCTTTAGATATATATGTCACGATTATATTTTTGGCAGTATTATAATGTTCAAAGATTATAGCCTTTTCCTCCTTAAAGTTTAATATGTTTTAAAATGTGCGTTGTTAATAACAACTCGATAGCCTTTTGCTTTATGCTGCATTTGTATATGTTCTATTTCATGGAATTTATTAAACCCTCAGTTTTCAATTTAATCTGCCGTTTCGACGCCATCTAATCGATTTTCTCATAGGGTAAATTAAGGACCTTACTACGACACATATTTATTCGGAAACTTAGGTTTGCACAGGTGTCAGCATTGTTAAATAAAGAATTACACATGGTGCATTGGACATTATTTATCTGATTAAGTCTCAGTGATTTATGTACTACAAAATCCATGACATTTTGACATATCACCTACGCACCTTACACCATTAAACAAGGATTACGTATGTATTCACCCCAAAAGTTGCGAAATATTACTGACTTATTTAACCCCGACATTATAAGGTCTTTTTCCGGTTGAAATATTACCAGAAACACCGAAATAAGAAAACTGCTAAATTTTAGTTCCATTGTTACTGTGTTGGTTTCATTATGAAATACGCAATTGCGCCTATATGGCGCCCATATTATATTTATTATTCAAAATTTGATTACAAACTAAAAAGAATAGCAAAGAAATCCATTAAGTGATATATAAATTATAAGCTCGTCTGGCCCGCCTCACTAAGCTTGCACAATAATGGTTCTTTGTTGCATTTTCCCGGGATCATTATATCATCAGTTATTACACTGACTCCGTTGTTTCCACAACACAAACAATAGTTCAGAGAACATTAGCCTATAGTATTACGGTTGAACTACGGTAAACTGATTTCATCGTTCATAACCGTGTTCATAAGATTAGTCTAATATAAATTCAAATATTGGTCATTATAATGACAAGTCATTTGGTTAAACATGCAACCACATAAAAACTGTACTATTTATATTTTATTTACCATTGTTTGCAACGAGTTCAAATATGCGTGCGCTGTTTGTTACCGCTTCGGAACATGAAATCTTCGCTATTATATATTTGTCGCGACTCTATTACAAGCCTTCTGGACAGTGACATGTATAATCTCTTTAGAATCACTAGTCCTACACAAAACAGCAATTACACTGTTTCTTCGTGTTTAACAATATAATAAGAACTAAAAACTTATATCATTTATTACTCTGCTTTCTGTGGTTAATTCAAAATAAATCTCAGAATCTCACAAACATGTAAATAGCTGGCACTCGTACGCGTTATCAGTTAAGCTGCAGGAAAAATCCGCTAGCATATTACTACAATAATTTGTCCGTACTTTTTACCTGTAAAAATAAAGTTACCATCCTTTACTTGGTCAGTACTTTAAGCACTAATATTAGAACTATCAATAAAATCGACAGTTTTCCAGGTGGTAAACCAAACTTACGACAACAAACAAGAGTGAAGACAACTATAGTTACGTGTAAACTTTGATTATTTGGTTGCAATTAATATCTCTAATACAGTCGAGTAAAATACCATATATTTATTTGTGTACATAATCCCTGAACTTGCGTTGAAACTTTCCTATTTAAATGAGAAAAATTTGATACCAATCATTTATACTGTAATCAAAAATGATACCAGGGACTTAAGGACCAGGGTAATCAACGTCAACACTAAAATACAATCCGCAACTTAGTTAATACATATTTTAATACGGATGATTTAAAAAATTGTTCTAACAACACCAATTTCTTAGATTTGATGCATAGCGGGTTGTTGTGCAGTTTTGGATGTAGCGTTCCTTTCAGATTTATATATAAAATAAATTTATTTAGTAGCCTACACTTAACGTAACTTCCCAAATTGTTATCATTGCATCTACTTACTTGTCTGTATTATTCTCAAACATATGTCCCTCAGTTGTGTGCTGCAAATTGCTCGGTACTTATGTTCACCTTTTAATGGCTGCACCTACGCAACATTAACTGATAAACAAATGTGGTTTCGGCTGATGATTTTCAAGGTACACTTTGCTTATATTGAACCAAACAAATTAACTACTAAAAATCGTAATAACCATTACAATCCAAATGCCAACATACCCTTTTAAACAAACGCTTAATAATAATATTGTCAAATGTAAAACTCTATTATGGAAAGTAGTAAAGCAACTGGAAATGATCAGCGTTATCAACTGAAGACAAAAGAGTTGAGTGGCTGTGTTTCAAAAATATGTATTAGCTGATTTCCGTTAGTTGAACATTTGGATAAGTTGGTGCGAGTTCGTCGATAATTTGTTGCGCTTGAAGATTATATAATGCAAAACCATTAATAAAGATGGCGAGAAACTTTTTGTTTGAAATAAGTTATTTAGCCTTCCAACATACCTTAACTTTATCAAAGCAATTGTATTTAACCTGAGCAATAGCAATGAAACAAGTTAATTCTTTATAATTAATCATGAAGAGGTTTAACATGATATTACTTGGGCGTTTAAAATTACGCTTTTAAATCATCATTATCAATAGGATGCATTCTGAGACCTTATGAAATCTTGTATATGGTAAATTTGAATAACGGATGTTCAAGTTCAAGTACTTCATTTTCATGCTGCATTTAGCTGAGCACTAAAGTTTGTTGAACAACCAATGTTGAAATATGAAATTGTTCACGTCATCTTTTAAGATAAATACGTTTATATTTTGGTCAAATATATGCTTCCTAAGCAGTCTAGGTAAAAGAACTAAAACACCTGTAAATGTTACATTATTTTAAGTTGGAACAATTATGGCCATCTGTTACACCACCAACATGCTTAGATCGGTTAATAGTTCTTCCTATATCATTCCCGCAACCTGCACGAGGCAACGTTTCCTTCCAATTGATCTTGATTTTTCATAACGGGTTGAGTTCGCAGTATTATTTGTTATCAAAGTAGTGCTTTCGTGTCTGCTTGAAATATATTTCCATTTTATAACTGTTGTTTTGTAATAAAATAAAATGTTAAGTCATTCGTTGCGGCATACATTTTGTTCAGTTGGCACCCAGACGTTGGTATTTTATTCTCGATTTTAACACTCCGCCTAAACGCAAGTTAGCTATTCACAAAAGTTTTGCATTTCCATTCGTTGTGAAACGAATTGCATGGCACAGATATCAATGGAAATAACATACGTTAACATTTATACGTCATCTTTGTATCTTATATATAATACGCACTTTATCATCTTGCTAGATTGATTGGGGCTAAACCGTGACTCATTTGGATTGGTATATAGACAAATTTAAAATGTTATATTGTGCTCACCTTGATATGTTTATTTTGCTAAAAATTTTTGATATCTTCATGAAGAACCAGCTCTGTCTCATCTCAGCAGAGAATAGCCCAGGTATTTTCCATTTCAGAAGAGCTCAAATGACCATACACGCAAAATGTCTGCTTGGAATTAAGGGACATTATTTACAGATTAGATACAAAGTACCACTGACACATTTCTTAATATCACCTCCTTGATCAACGTGAACATTCATACACAAGCACGGATCCATTTTCCAATAGTGTTCCAAATATATACATACACTCATTTTCTAGCTTGAGAATGAACGACCGAAATCTTTTTTCCATAGGTTAATAAATACAATACCTCTTTACCAATAGAACTAACAACCTTTTAAAAAATAAATGATATTTTGTTTCTGTGCGAACGGGTTACCATTGGGCTGGATTTGTTCCCGATCAATACCAACTATTTGCCTCAACTTCCCATTTCGTGTAGTGCTTTGATTGCAGATGACTTTAAGGTATGAAGGAAATTTAAGGCACCCTACGTCTGCGTTCTGATTTAGCATGATTTTGACCGCCTATTTATGTGGTCAGCAATGAACAAACATTCGATCAACCCAGTCAAGTCAGTATTCATGAGCATGGACAAGTGTGTTAAAGCCTGAGACTACAAACCGTCTGGCCAAAGATTAAAAATTATCACCATCCTTAAAATATATCCTCGTACTACCATGCTGCGATTAACTGTTAGTTGCGAAAATTAACGTACGTTACCAATACGAAATGCGCATGCTCTGGAAACTCAAACGCAGCTTCTGTACTTGGTCACAAGAGGTTTCCGCCCACCCCTTCACTTCTACAATTAGATCACTGCTCGGGTACAGATCACCCAAGACGGGTTGCAGCGTATTTATTGGGTACAGCACGCTGTCACTAGGCAATCCTTCGGTTTACTAGGTGTTACATATTAAGACCGGCGCAAATGACTATGGTTGGTCATCCCGTTTTATCTTTAAATGCTGGTTGACCTAATTATAGCTCCCTCAAAATTACATCTCGATGATTTCCCTACGTCGAAGACGCTTCTTCATCTAGGCACAAGAAGCAGCACGCGAGATTACAGTTACACGATTTTCTTACCGGATTTGAAGCAAGGCGCACACCAACTCTACTTCACTCTAATGGTTGCGAATATTTGGAACAAGGTTTCTGCAGAAACAGTCAAGGTAAAAGGTGCTAGATTATAACACACGTTAACTTGCACTGTGACGCCAACATTTGGAGAATTATCATTATCATAATGCTAAATATGTTTAAACATTTTTAGGGGTAGCTGCGCAGACACAAATTTAGTCGCTGCCTATTCGCAGTAGTTATTAATCAAAAAGGTTGCTTCCTATTTTGGGGCAGAAAAATATTTCAAATGATTAGTAACAAGCTAGATAATCAACTATTTTGTATATAGAGAAATACTTATTTGTATTGACACCATGGTGCATATATTTCCATCTCTATCAAAACCCGCGTTTGGTGTTACTAACAATGATACTGTTTAACGCAAAGTAATATATACAGGCAGCGCAGTTTAAATGATTTTATTACATCACCCAAATTATAAATATATAAAAATTCTCTAGTTTATCATCTTGTGTACTAGAGGTATATGAGACAAACAATATTTATCTAAGTAAAAGGTCAATTTTTCTCTTCCTCCGATGTGTCGAAACTGCTCCATTTTTAATTAAAAAATAGCTAATATATATTGGGTGAGGACACAAAGGTAGGTGAGGAATATATTAACCTGTTGTTCTACGTTAGCATTCTGCAATTTCTGTGATTACTTTATTGATTTTTATCACATATTATAATGTTGCGTTTAAGTAGTAAAAGAAACTAACAGTAAAGTTGTTTTTGCATTTTTGCGATTACATGACCCAGATTTATTTTTATGTAGAATGAAATGTGAAAAATTATAGAACTGACAATACAATAAATTATCAAAATTTGAGTCAGTTTAACTTTTGGCTGACGGTTAGAGTATCTAATAATTTCGTTTTAAGTTCCAATATACATAAATCATTTAGAGGCAACACGCAAACGTGTATAGCTGATTACTTTGAAATCTAACGGTATGCATATCTCTCTTCCAAACTGAAATAAAATTTGTGCTACCAGTTTAGCTATTGTACAAAGTGGACGCTTTTAGCCCACTGTCCTATAATGAAGATTACTTGTTGTAGACTTAAACCTAGATCTCATAAGGATTTAAAAGCAAATAACCCAGGAAATCCGAAAAAAATTCCAGTTAGGTGCTGCGCTGTGTAATTCGGGTGCTGACACCGCACATATATATATTTTGCATTATATCAAATAATAGGGATACCTAACAAAAATGCACCAAATAATGTTTATCACGATGACACAAGGAGTACCAGTCAGACGTGTGAAAGCTAACTTGAGAAAATTGGCAAAGTACAAGGAAAGCAAACAGTAAATCTTATGGAAATTATACGTAATATGGGAATGCCACAGCTCTCATATTACCAAAATTAAACAACTCAGTTATATACCTGTATTTTGCGATGCGCCATCTAAGCATTCAAGTAATGGGAGGGGCTATTTACTATAGACTGTCATAGTAAAACCAGCTACCGGGGTAAAAACTAGATCCCTGAAATTATTCATATTACCCGCAAAGGAATTGCAGAGAATATAATGCTGAAGGTTATATTTTACGCTTCTACCGTTCTGGGTTTCGGCCAATGCATGGCCGACATTAACTCTTAGTAAAGCACTGCAGCAACGACATTCCACTTTGGCGATCAGTTCAGGGAATTGTAAAGCATATATTATTTCGCCAAGCAGTTAAGAAAACATGCTAGTGCTTGTCCATGTATACAGGTTGGGCAGGTCCAAAATTTTTAGGTCAGATTAATAAATATGGAACAAGTCAGGCAAGTTTGTTAAATATATAAATCATGACCTGAATTGCATTGACGCTTAGGTATATTTAATAAACAACCATCAGTTTCTAAAGGTATCGAAACGCTGCATGACATGAAATGTGCCAAACCGGGCTGGGATTGATTTCCAAGGTGTTGGAAATGTCAATTTATTTGACGTTCAAAGGCCTAATATTGCAGCCGTTTTAACTAATCAATTCTGACTATTCAAGTACAACAAAAACATTCCTAGCCGGATTAAAGTTTGTTTCTGCAAAATATAAACCTTTTTGTCTGAAATAAGTGAACCGATAACAACTCTTAACGTAGAACATATTTCTTGTTTTATTTAATTTTATTTCAAAACGGTACAACCAATATAAACTATTAAGTAAGTTAATACGACTGAGTTATCAAACTAAAAAATACTTTCAAACGCCTTTAACGTTGTAGCACAGAATGCCAAGTAAATTTCTTCAAAGTCGATTTTTATGCACCTGCTGAAACAGTGGGTCTTATATTTAACAGTAAAATACCATTTACAATATAAGTGATACCCATGATGTTTTATCGAGCTGATGTTTCTCATTTTTCGTGCAGTCCTTAAACATAATGCAAAAAAATAAATAGGTCTATTTCACCTGTAGTTAACATATATCTTTCAGTTTATATTTTCATTGTATCAGGTTAGCTTTAGTTTGATGAAAGAGGGCAATTGATTGCGCCACATTTCGCTAATTATATGAATTTGTTTACTACATTTTACTTTAGAAGCAAAATTATACCAACATCACTAATATGACATAACCGTTTAGCAATGATGTTGAACGCATGACGAGTACATGTCGAAATGACCATGCATATTGCAGCGAAAATTTAGGAAAGAAATCTTTCTAAATACAGCCCAATTAATGTTACAATATTGTTTGATTTCAAGCTAAATCAATAATGCTTGCCACGTATCTTTGTAAACCCTTCTGCTCAAGAAAATTAATATGCGTATTTAGGTCGCGATGAGACATTTATATAGCTACCCACATATGTGTTCGGTAGTGGATACACTTTTCAAAATAATATGAAGGAATTCCAGCGCTTGATGGATGTCTCATTTGTTTGCGGACATAAATAGGTTGTTTTAAACGCCTCGTTAATTATATTGGCAACATCATCACTGCGAGTGTAGATTAGCCGAATAAATCTTTAACACCAGGAAATCCAGGATTTGACTTTGGGTTAAAAAGATCTAATTTCTTAATTCATATAATTCATTCGGAACGTCAAGTTAAATATGTATACACCATCTGTGAAAAATTATGGATTGATGGTTTGTCATTTCTTGAACAGTTTAATAAAAACGCACTAGCCACCAAGCCCTTCCATGTGTACTGCTAGTTTGCTAGACGACATGTTGCTTAAACGATTTTGGTCAATGAATTTGTGATATTTATTAAGCTTTAGCGTAATGCATAAAAGGCGGCATGTGGTTTCATTCCACATATTCAAAAGTCTTATTCTGCTTAGCGTTGGTTAATTGTGTAAAAGTTAAGCAGAATTTCATTTTTCAGGGATTGCCTACCGGAGAAATGTTTTAATCAGTTTATGTGGTTTAAGTGATTTTATGAATCGCGTAATTAATATAGGGCGCTTTCTGATTTTATGTAAAATTTCCACTCGTTTGTGTATGGAGTTTTCAGTTTGTATATAAACATTAATAAACGGATTAATATTCTTACCATTTTAACACCTAAAACAAATACCAACTTATAAAACGTAGATAAACCTTGGGTGTTCCTCAAATATGTACACCCAGTAATGTCAATATTTCGGTAAAGGCAATTCAAACGGGTCAAAGTGCGCTATGTTCGGAGTGCGTACAGTGAAAGCTTTAAGAAAATAAAAAAACAACCATAACTTTAAATATTGTAGGTTAACTGCCGAAAAATATTTTCTTGAGCAGTAGGCTATCGTCGGAATATTTGCCAGAAAATTGTCGTAAAATTGAGTAGCATTATGCCCGTTGTTTCAGCTGAGTTATTTTCCGACTGGAGGCCAATTACATAAAATCAGATGGCAATCGTTTAAAAGAACAATTTTGTGTAATTGGTGTCACAACGTGCAGGGAATTATTCACTGGTAACATGAAATCAAGGAGATTTAAACTATTATGAAATGCATATCTTAAATATTTCTTCTAACTTAAATTTATTTTATCATATATGCAAGCATCGCACTTTTACATGTTTATATATAGTGACATTTCACATACGGTAGGGTTACAAAATTTTTTGCGAGGTCTAAATGCACAAAGCTATCAAAATCATTAATTTTTGAAAAGAAATGAAATCATTGTACCGTGCATATATTAGTGCCAATGCATAAATCGAAATAGAACTGATTCAAGTACATTTCATTAGACATACAACACGTAAATTCCGTAGCCATTTTATATATATTTTATATGCGATAGTTGTACTTGAAAAGTTAAGCAAAAATACGGTGTGAACTAAGGATTTTTAAGGTCCAAGTTTAGTCTTACAGTACAACATTATGGCGTGGCAAATATGGTTATTATCTGTCCACAATAATATCAACAACAAGAGGGGTATCAGAAGCAACCGGACTTCCTAGTTAGATATAATGTATAGCTATCAGTTATTTCCGATAAAAAGCATTTAAATGTTTTAAAAGTGCTGACATTAAAAGTAGTTAAGATTAGAAACATGTGAGTTGAATATCGCTGTTGCTATGCCATGAAAACTATGTATTAATTGTTTGTAGGTTGGCGGTGACTTGTCCTGATCTGTTTCCAGCAGTTCTGAGAAATCAGCACTAATAACGTTTAACAGTTTCAAATGTATTAACTAAAACACTCTAAATTGCAAATGTAGCCCCTGTGCATTTCCTAAAATGTTTGCCTATGTCGAAAGCATCCTCAGTGCTTGATCACAGTTGTAATCGTTTCTAAAATATTAGTACTTACAGCTTGGCCTGTTTAAGTATACACTGTTATATTTGATAAGCAAACTGACCATACATTTATGTCCAACATTGAAGAAGAGTAAAACTTTAAAGAATATATGTTTTTAGCTTTATTTTTCTAAATATTAGAGGAAAAGTTTAAGCTGGATTAGATGAACAGAAATATGAGCATTATCTTCCGTGGTTTATAAAGCAACTTATATTTTGTGTTGTTGATCGGTATATGTTTCCATTAAGTTCCAAGTGGTAACATACTACATGTTTTCCAAGGGCAATATAGGCCTTCCTAACTTGAAATAAAAACTTGCCGTATGGGTATTATTCATTGTCAGTATATACGGCCTATGCATTTAAAATATTTTACGTTGCTTCAGAAATAAGCAACTGGAAAAAAATGAAAATTTCATGATAAGCCGATGGACTCATATATTTCTCAACAAAACCATAACGAAAATCGATCATAAATATCGAATCATCCTGGCTTACGAAAAGCTGTTCTGCACACAGAGTGCGGGTTTGTACGGCTGATCGCGACTGCCTCTGCAAAATGTAGGAAACGGGTGTTACTATGTCTTAACACGATTGTAAACATTGTGGCCGGATCAAACTGGTGACAAGTGGCCAGTAAGTGCCTACCTATTAATGAAGCAGGTGGTTTACGTGAACAGATGGTATGAGCAACCGAGGACTGGGTGATTTGACGCTGCAACCATTTAGGTACATGTTCCCTTATTCTGGAATTCAACGATCGAATGGTACGGCCAATGTAGTGTATACCACAACTACAAGTAAATTGGTAAATGCAATGTGAGTTGGCGCCAATAGGTTGTCTTTCCTTATTGGGGTAACAGGCATTCGATTCGTCCGGTTGATAAGGACAGTTTCGGCAGCATAATAAGTCCCCTAGACTGCGGAAATTATGCGCTTCGTTGTCCTCATATTAGCGAAATCTCCCTTAAGTGGTAGCTCGATGTAGATCTTCTTTATAGCCACTGTCGATACCTTCTGTCCCGGCACCCCCGCCTGACTATGTTTGTCGATGAACCTACTTGGATAGCCATTTTTCAACAACGTATCCTTGAGCGAGTTTATCTCATCATCTAAACTGTCGGTAGTGCATATTTTCCTTGCACGGTTGAATAGCGTCTTGACTAAGGTCCGTTTGTACCGTATTGGGGAGAAACTGGTAAAGTTTAGGTACTGCCCTGACCAAGTCGGTTTTCGGTAAACCTCTCTTTTGATGGACCCATCTGCTCTTCGGCAAATCAACACGTCCAGATATGGAAGGCGGTTGCTTTTCCCTGTTTCATTGGTTACTTTCAGATTCGTATGCACGTTATTCAGGCGATCGACTAAACGCGCAATGTGCTCCTCTGATGAGCTAAACACTAGAATATCATCCACGTATCGCTTATAGTAGGAAAGCAGGGATATTTCCACACTCAACTTCTTTTTAACCATCGACATGAAAAAATCTGCTAGTACTGGGCCCAACGGACTACCCATTGCCACCCCATCTATCTGGCGATAAGGAATGTTTTGGAATTGGAAACCGATGTTCTCAGTACATAGTAGTAAGCTGTCCTTTAATAATTCGACTGGCATTGGAAGAGTAAAATCGGAGCACTCTGCCATTTCACACACGTAATCAACTGTTTCATGTAGCGGAACATTGGTGAAAAGCGATTGTACATCCAATGTGGACATGACTTTATCGGATAAGTTAAACTCATCTAAAGCCTCTTTAAGTTCGAAAGAGTCCTTCAGACGGTGTGGGATGGTCTGCTGCTTTAACGGCGAAAGAACTTCTACCAGCCAACGAGCCAACTTATGTTGTGCCGAGTTTGCAATTGACAAAATTGGTCTAAGCGTTATACCACATCTATGGGTCTTTGGCAAACCGTATAGCTAAGGTATGTTGGACCATCCCGGTTTTAGTTGGTTATATACCTCATCATCAATTACATGGTGTAAGAGGAGCAAGTTTAGGTGTTCCGTGATGCGTCTTTCCACTTCACTAACATCCTCTGTTTTTGTAAGAAGTTTAAATTTGCTAGCATCACTCAGTAAATCTTGCATTTTCCGTGTGTATTATTCCTTGCACATAATGACGGCTCCTGAGCCTTTGTCTGGCTTAAGTACAATCACCCCCTTTGTTCTCAGCTCTCGTAGTGCACAAAGATGACGCCTTGTAAGCAAACACTTCTCACGCACTGGCGTCATTGTGACCTCATGGGCAATATCAGTTAGTTTGTTTCTAAACCAGTTTGACATATCTGGACTAGACGCCTGTAATCCTGCTAACTGGTCATAAAAATTTTCAAATTGTGCCTCTATGAACAAGCGGTTTAGCTTACCAGGTGGGACTTTGTAATCCATTCCGAGCGATAATGCTTCCAGTTGTAAGGCATCAAGGGGAACATTTGACAGGTTTAGAACGTACGTATTGTGGTCACGATATGCAGGCTCCTCCCGTTTATCAACTAGTGAATTCTGCCACCGGACTTTGCATTTCTCCTTTGTACGATCAATAGTAAATTTGCAGAAGTTGGAAAACACAATCCTGCAGCACAACGATAAACTATCCAGTATTGGCATTAGGCGGGAATGCGTCTCGAGTAGCGCAGTGAGTCGAGTCTGAGCAGTTTCCAATTGAGCAGAGGCAATGCGCCGGAGATTTCCATTGGATGGCTTTAGCTTATTTTTACGCAACACCTTCCAAATCGAACGTGGATATTGAAGTACGGTGATACAGTTTGAGAGAACAGATATTTCCGAACGACAGCAAACAAGTTTACAATTCAGACTAACAATACGGCGTAACTGCCTGACGAAATCAACGGGAATTCGTCTTTTGAGAAATTTGAAACAATTAGATCCCTTTAGTAATTTGAATAATGCAGTATGAAGACGAACACTGGCAGATGTCAACATTTCGTATTGTCTCTTCAGTGCCAACACAATAACATGAAAATATATAAGACGACAGATAGGGTGAGACCGGAACAAGTTAGAACAGGGTAGAGGGGCAGGCGTGACACCCCTACGCCCAGGGCAGCCGTAGGCTTACGAACAGCTGTTTCTGCACACAGAGTGCGGGTTTGATAATAATAAATGAATTACTGCCGCGTTAGAACCTTTTAAGTAAAATTATCATGCACCTTTCTGCTTGTATGCAGGCGCATTATAATTACGTTTCTCCGTGTTAGATCAGTCCGGCGCCGTAGTTGATTTTCCGCTTCGCTAGAAACTATTTGCGGGGTACAGCTTTATCTTTTAAAATATTTAATCGAATATTGATACTGTCCATTACAACATCTATTTATTTACATGTCCGGTGCAAATCAAATACTAACTTCTAAAGCATAGATTACCGGACGAAATTATCTCCGAATAATCCTTTCTACTACTACAAAATTACCATTCAAAAGCCTCTAAACGAAACTAGTATTCTTAAGAAAAAGTTAAAGTGCATGTGTACTGTTGCGCATTTTAATACCTTTCCATTCAATTATTTCTTTCTTGCTGGCTAGTAACTTTGTGAGCAGCAACGGACTAAATTTATACAGTAATTTGCCTAATAATGCCTTTCCTAGAAACATATGTTTCGGCAAATAAGGGTACAATTTTTTTCTATGAACTAGCATAAATGTGCCTAAATTCTCTTGCACAGCTCCTTCCGGCCCACTTGTAGCGGCGATCACCTAAACGCGTTAAAGAAGCGTTTTGTTTACCAAATTAACTTGAGGTGAAATGGCGTGGAGAATAGATTATTAATGCTATATTTTCAGCATCAGCAAAATTAGAAAAAGTGAACTGAGGACAACCATCCGTGACTGATGGGTCGAGTACTCCATGTTGGCTGAAGGAACTTCATATTAATCTTTGACGAAAATTTGCGCAAGGTTTTTCATTCATTTACTTCCAGCATGAAATCCATTAACTTGCTGGTGAAGTATCTGATGAGGCTCCTTATGAATGATGACTCATTCGTCCAAAATTAATCTAAAATTAAGGACTGAAATCCCATTTATTCAACTAGAAAATATTTGTTACTCGCCACCTAGATTTCCTCTTGACGACCGCGTAGTATGGGATTTCATCGCCTGCTGTAAGATTACCTATGTTGCTGACTTTTGAGGAAGCTTATTAAAGGTCATATACAGATTCTTAAGGCTGTTCAACAATAATTGAATCACTTCCGATTCTAGAACGATGGCTGTGATTATGGTCTCTTCCTGTTTGTTTTTTCGTTATTCTAATACTTTGAAAAATTGTATCGGCTATGCAAATATATTTGTAGCTATGTTTCATTAAACATTGCACCAGAGCAGAATTGGGGCAAAACGCTGTAGGCTGTTCCATGTATAGACTGTTACGTTCGACTCCTAGCTGAATATTGCTAATAGCTTCTTTTGGAAGGTACTTAGAGTAAACCTTCTGTCATACAACGCCATGGAATGTTGCTTTATTGCAATGACCACAGCTAAAGCCTCCTTATTTCTCAGCTGTTTAATCCGTACGGCTAGTAATATGAACGGGCTGTATGCATAATGGCTATTTCCGAAACTTCAGCGAAACTGTGAAGGTTATTCGCCCGAATGCCTTAGTTGGAATCTTCTGTCACCACGACGATTTTAAGTGTCGGGTCGTACTGACTTAGCAAGGGGTCAAATGTCAATATCATTTTCATGTCTTCAAGCGACTTCTGGCAGCGTTCCTACCGTTAACCGCGTTTGTAGTTGGTCATTAGCTCATTAACTGTTCTGCGTGTAAGAATGAAATCCGCTGTAATGAGAGATGCGTCCAAAGAAGGTTCTCATTTTGAGGACAACTTTGGGTGTGGGCATCTGCTTATTTTTGGGGTTCGCTGGTTCACAGATACTCGAATTATTGTCGATTATATCCTAAAGGGAAGTAATTAAATCCAAGTGGAACTTGTAATTCTCGGACGCAGTAAAATCACATACTTCGACACGATCAAATACCTGGTGCAGCCTTAAAGAAGAGCTCATCCGCTTTTACTCAAGCAATAATGATATCAAACATCTACGCAGCAGCACCGACTGCGTCTGTCAAATTCTCAACTGGCTTTGTGAATTATTACTGGGGCGACTATCTTTGTATGAAGTATAGTTCCCCGTTACCATCCTAAGCGTGGAGTAATCGTCAATAATTATATTGGAAAATAATCAACATTAACTTGCGGCCCGGCATCTTATAAATCTATATTTTCAACACAAAAGCATAAATTTTCTCTCTAGTAGCATAATCTGAACTCGGAAGGGGTTAAATGTGAGCTTTTGTCGCCTCACTTAAGCCGGTTGCGAAGTGGAATTTTGCCAAGATACTACTTGACTATCTGGATTAGAGCCGCCCAAGACCACTGCATGTGTTACCTAGGTATTTTCTAAGCGATATGCTTCATGGTCAATAATTGGGATGGCTGCTTATGGTATTGTGATTCTTTCTCGGAAGACAAGAACAACCCTAATGTTTAAGGAACATGAGGCTTTTACTTTATACACCTATCAATTCACTCAAGAGAAGCGTCCTTATTTTGATTTTGTATGTGTTCCATAGCCACCTATTTCAGAACCGTCGGTTCTTTTAGGTGAACATCCGCACAGGTCTGGTTTATGTATCCACATAGGAGGTTAAAGCATTTGATCCAATATAACCAAAGTAGGTTTAACTTCATTTGACTGGCGAATTAAATAGTTCCCCAATCAATGAAATCAATGAAAAGGCTCATTCGCTCCATCTAACTCAACACATCCAAGTTTGAGCCTGATGCGCCGGTCCGGGCGGTTGAATGCCATCACCAAATGATTTCCACAATTTTTCCGAAACTACCGTGATGACGGACGCTCTGTCGGTTTGCAAGATTGCCAGTCTCCCGTAAATCCTGAAAGTGGCAAGTTTTCATCGGGATTATCATCGTCGGGGAAGTTAGCGTTTCTATTTCTTGCTATCTCACGCTATGCGCAGTGTAGGGAGGCCGGAATGTTAGTTGCGACTTTCAATGGTATCCTTGTATCCAATCTATGACACGATTGGTAGACGTGCTTGCTGAGTGTGCACCATCTCACAAATTGTCAAACTCTGCATTACCAGCAAAGTAATAGGGGTTAAGATCCTGGAAGTTTCCGGAGCTCATTTGTTACCGTACTGCAAGCTTCGCTTATGAATATTTTACGATATCTGTGTCGTAAGTTAAAAAGATTATGCCCTAGTTTGCAGCTGTGATTTGTAATGTGACAAATACGCTGATTATTAACAATTCTACGTATTCTGGTACAGATTACGGCCTTCTTATTGGACTGCAAACTACACGATTATATCATTCATTAACTGGACATCAGGTAGTGACTTCGGTTTGAATGTTGGACATTTGCGCTATCCTGTCGCTTCATTAGCCATATAATATTCATTGGTTCTTGCAAAGCATCAAGTGTTTGTAATGCAATGCAATGAAGGGACCGTAAGAATTTCTCTGAGCGAATAACTGAATAATTATTGCTTATATATTTGTCAGTCCACACAAAATATATTTGTGAAAGTTATCACACTCGAACGTTTCAAAATACCGTAACAGCAGACAAAGTTTGATGCATTATCAATAATTCAAAACTCTCTCCTGAAAACGTATTTATGGAGCATAGACCAAGCATAACAACTTAGTCTAGAATCATTTATAATTACTGTCTCAAATGTAAGAACTCATTATCTAGAAGCGAGATTGACTGAGTTGTTAGGTACGCTTACGAGTGTAAATATCCGCAGCTGTGCGGCTTTAAATTTATGATGAGTTTATATGAACTTAACCCACAGTACTTATGAGGAGATTTACATTCTGGTTTAGTCGACTCTTGCCGTCAAAATCCTTTAGGGTCACCGCTAAATTTACGAAACAGCTGCTGCTCACGACTTCCTCAAATAGATACGGATATAAGTTTAACGTGATCAAAGAAGCCCGTACGCCATGATGCGTGACCAAGTACATTTGGACGAGGGTGATTTCGGAATTCAGGAACAGTACATTACGCATGTATATCTGAATCGCCGGAGCTTAGGGTCATACAAATTGTGATCAACAAATCACCACTATATTTATTTTCCGTATGCCGGTACGTCTTAGTAATATCTAAGAAGTATACGTGCTAAAACCTACAAATTCTTAAACCCATGGATACATGGCAAGACGAGTCTATGATGTTCTGATCCAACTTTTGATAAATGTTACCTTTAGTTTTTAAAATTACAAACCGTGCTTTTTAAATTATTTGGTTTGGTACACGACTGTGAAAAAGTTCATAAACTAAGACAATTGAACAAAACAATCATAAGACCTCTCCCGCATAACTCTTAAACAAATGTTACAAAGAGATATAGGGATATCGTATGCAACTCACATTTAAAGTATAAAATCGCAACTTTGTGCTGTCAGTTTCTTACGCACTTGGCAATCTAACGGTATATTTGGCCAAACTACCAAATAAAGCTAACAAATCGCAAGAGATTGTGGAAATTAAAACACCTGCTACTTTCAAGCGTCTTATCTGACTGAATTTCAAGTATATTAAAAGGCCACATACCAAAACTTTCTCAATCACCCTGTAAGCAACATTAGCAATCAAACAATATGGTCAAACCTACACTTATTAGTAATGGTCTTGCGCTCACCGACGAACTTCAAGTTAAATCTCCTTGGTTAGCAGGGTTCAAGGTGAAGCCTCATCATCAGCTCACTGTTATACGATGGCAAATAAGCTTCGGCCTGCATCAGCGTCAACCCGGCTGGGCTGATAGAAAAAGCATGCCAGCTATGTTAACATTCATCATCTTCATTATACACGTCAGCTAGAGGTATTAAAACACCTACGCTATCGTGCCGCAAAATTTTAACATAATCATTATAAAATTATAACAGCTTCGATACACCTATGATATGAGATCATATTATATGTATCCAAGTCTGTTTTGTTTACTCTGTCGCTGGGTTCATAGGAATTATGCATGGACGAAAATGTGGCAAATTGCTGCAGTTTATAAATAATAAATATTAATTTAAAATCTGCTCAAATATACAAAGCAATTATATGCGTTTAATCCTGCTTGTTGATAAAGTTTACATTATGTTATTTTAATAAGTTTGAAGTAATAAATGTGTATCAATATAAATCATGTAGCACGTATATGGCTTGTACTGTTATCGTAATATATATATATTTATATACCCGTGTGCATTTGAGGCCAACATACTTATGGGTTGAAATATTGTAGGCATACGCGTCACGTAAATTGTCACTGCTGCTCACTCATAAAAATGCAGTCTGTGAAGCAATAGTTTTCGGAGATTGTATAACTGCCGATAACTGAAATGTAAATGCTGACCTTGCATTACTGGAAAAGCGATTGTTGGATAGTTTGGTAAAACATTTATTTGAAACTTGTAGCTCCGAGAAAATGCTGTGTAAAAGACACAGGTATGCTAGTTCGTAATTTAAACACACAATGTGTATTTAAATTAGCATATTAATTATCGTACTACTGATCTTGTTCCCAAGGAAATGAAATTGAATCCCCAATGGCCAAAATGGAAATATAGACATGTTATCAGTTAGGACTACAATCAATTTTCAAAAGCGAAACGTGTTTGCATACTAGCTTCATTTTATTCTGAAAAATCTAACTCACACATATTTTTCTACTTTTGTGTGATTTAACCTTAGCAAATACGGATAGAAAAAGCGAGGGAGCGAAAACCATCGAAGCGCTAATACACACTTCAGTATTAAAATCAAGAACTGAATTTGCAAAGTTTTGTGTTATGTGAATTAGTTAATTTTATTCTATGCACATTTATATGTAAAATAGCTATGCATTGGAAGATTCAAAAAATTAATGAAATTTTTGACGCAAATGATAAAAAAGAAAATTATTTTTAATATTTCATCATAAGCATGTATCTAACCTGAAAACCAAGAGCGCAGATGAAGAGGCATATTCATATTATTCATTGCAAGAATTTCTAGTATATATATCTTCATGTGAATCGTCGAGATTTCGTGCAAGCATGAATATCGCTTACCCACAAATATAGCCGCATTTAAAGAAATAAATTACGCTAAATTAAAGAGATATAAATAGCAATTTGCGAGAGTTACTATCTTTCTAAATTATGGCACTAAAAGGTAAACAAAACACATACGCAGATAGTTAACTAAATATATTTGGCACAAAAATTAATGTCAACTTCACGAACAAGGTAATCTGACTGATTGCCTCAAGCGTTTCTGTGCAAATAGCACACGTTGAGAAGGTTAATTAGCATCGCTTAACTGATTGCCAACATTATCCGGTTCCTGTTACGTAATAACATTGTACAGTAATATTTGTCTTCACATGCTAACCAACTTCCAAGAGATGTTTGGCAATAGATGATGGCAGGCTCCTATTCATTCTGTGGGGTGCTTCAATTCCTTGCGCAATCATCTTTTTGACCCGATCTGACAAGTACTCAGCAACTCTTTGAGCCAACTAACAGACATTCTTGCCTATAAAGCATCAGAGCAAATTCAGCTGAATTGAGAAACCACATGAGAGGCCGAAGTAGCAGAATGGTAGCTTCGGCAGTCTTGAAGAACCAGTTTCAGCGTACTGTGCATCGGAGAAGTCATGTACGTGTGACTAATGGCAAACCTTAGCTTGTGTCCGTTTTTTTCACAATATGGTCTCACTTTGAACGTCAAAATTAAATAGACACCATATTTCTATGCTGTTTACACAAACATTTTTAGCTTGTGGGGAATGTCGTGCAGTTGGGTGAACTTTTCGTGCTTATCATTCAAAACTAAGGTCCTATGCATCAACTTTGATTAAGCTTTCAAAAATTCTGGACTACAAATTCGCTTGCGCCGTAGAAAATCTTTTCATTATACCGAGTTCGTACGCCACCATTGTGAAACAAGAAAGTGGAGGTATTACACACTCCAGGTCGTGTAAGTGTTTTTCAACCAAGTAAATAAAGGTGTCTTCAAAAACCAAACCCTATAAGTTACCCAATTTGAGCATCTCGCTCTACATTTATGCCGTCATCGCACAATCACGCAGCTAGAATGGTTCTAGCTAAAAATGAAGTATCCTTTGTCACTAAAGGAGTTAGACATGTTTAACACGCAGAGCAACTTGGACTATTTGTATGACCAGCTCAGTGCTCCCTCGCAAGTTTCATGGATGATGCGGGTTGGTTTCGGACAAAATTGGTGGATATTATGAACCAATTTCGCAAAATGTATATAATCCGGATATGATGCGTGAAGGCTTAACACCAAGCGGCGAGTAGAGAACTTATGTAATGGACAATGGTAAGATTGCAGCCGGATAAATTATCAAGAATTATAATAATGTACAGGAAGGACTGCGTTTCTAAACTTCAGTCCGTTTTGGGGGATAGACATAAGTTCATGAACGACCCTACATCGGAGATATTATTTTATTATTGGGAGATTACGATAAACAACATGCTTACTCCGTTTGTGAGGGCTAGGGTTTGCACTTTACACATGCCACATGGAATCACTTAATGTCATGTGTTTTCGGGTTTTGCTGCGAATGGAACTGAAATTCGAAAACTCCTTGTTGGCATTGCCCATAAGTTCTTCTAGTATAAGTTACTGGATTATTTTTTGAAAAACATAAATGTTCTTTTGGATACTCGGCACAACACACGAAGTCGTATATTATGGTCAGGTGCTCGCTTCGCCCCAAAAGATTATTCAGGCTTTTTTGTTTAACCATGTTCGATTCGTTCGTGAGGATTATTTCGAGCACACATTTTGCGTATCTGAGTCCGAATCGAGTGGGCGAACTGAAATGGCTGAAGTGCGGAGTGCTTGCAATAAACAATTACAGGCCTGTCTTGAATCATCCTATAAGGGTTGCCGGCACTAGTAGTTCGTGAATATTTAGTGCACCGGGGATGAGAATAGGCCGATACTGTCTCGTAGGACACTTCCTAAGGGTAATGTCAGACTGGAGTCCATTTGCGTGGTGCATATTAGGTGGGAAGTAATGAACGGTACAAAGGCACATATTGTTGCCTCTCAATCGCAAACTGCAGCAGATTGAGCAAATGCCCAACATTTTCGGATCGACCCCAAGTTTGCACTGGAGGTTGTTGAAATAGTATAACCTTAAACTGGGCCTCTTCTAACTCAGTGGCTTCTGAGTGGAGACATAACATGTAGTGCGACGTCGGCGCCAATAATTTTGGGTGCAATCGTTAACTTAACTATATGGGATCAAAGACATTTGACATTTGACGTAGCCGCAGTGCGGTAAGCTCGTTCATAAAAGCGCGTGCCTTGGGTTACACGCAGGAGATTTTCACGATTTTAGCAATCAGTGGTGTGATGCGTGTTTTGGGTAGCATGTTGTGCCGACGAGTGAAAGTGCAGCAAATAATCTTTTTTGTGTGTGGGCATAAGGAACTTATCTTTACAAACAACACCGATCTCAACTGTATCTCTTCATTTCCAACTTTGCATGTAATGTACGGGATGAGATTGACCGTAATGCTGCCTTTTTGATTGGGGTTATCCGATTGACCGTGAGTGCGTTATATATGCAAGTGGGTACTCCCATTGGTGCTTAGCAGATGCCAGTTTGGTTCGGCGCTCAGATGGAAGGCCGCCGGATCCCGCATACCAGCATTACAGCCCCATTGCTGACATTCGTCTAAAGTAAATCAACTCCACAATCATCGGACGACATACTTTGTGGTTTGGCAAAAGGAGCATCATTGAGATAGTTTACCCTATGACGCTTTCCGGGGAAAGTGACACGCGAATGTATCGCCATTGTTCCTGCCCGGGAGAGGTCGTTTCCCTCTACAATTGACATCCATCATCGGGAATACCGTATACCAGGATAGTCCCGGCTACGTATTCTTTTCAGTTTTGCTCAAAGTAGTAACTTCTCTGACTGCGATCGATCAACGGAATATCCGTGAATAAGCGGATGAATCATGACACATTCGGGAGCGAGTTAACTATGAGAGAACAGGTTCTCCTTTATTGGCTGAATTCAAGAAAACTGAGAAGTCTCAGTTCACCGTATTGCTGTGCGCTTGGGTGACGGAAAACTTGTGGCATATCGACGAGCTTCTTTAGAAAATATATTGTTGTATAAGGAAAGTCAAATGCAAGAGCAAGTTAAAAGGTAATTCTGGTAGACGAACTGTTGTAAGCTGATCAATGACTAGCTGGGTGAGTTCATTAAGGTGTCGCAAGGAGAATGATGAACCAATAGGGAAGCAGATAATTGAACTCTTGCTGTGTGTGTCTAGGGTTGTGTGCACGTGTCAGTTTTGACTAGCCGCCAATGATGCTGACAGAATACACAACATATACAATGTCATATATGTAGTTCCACTGCTTCAACTCATCAAGTTATTTTCCTTTTAGGGTAATGAACGTCCATTCTGGAAATTTGGTAAAGATTAGCACTGGGACGCTACATGTAACTGGAGATGATGTTAATTAATCTGCTCATCGGAATACAAGCCATGGAGGAAGTGTGGTTATTACCAGGTCTTCTACAGTTTATATGGGTCCAGTGCGAATATCAGAAGGTCTAGTTTTTACTTAACTTTGACAGCAAACTGGTGATAACACCCATGGTGTTGAAGACCTTCTGTAGGGTGGATAAGGCCGTGTCCGTGTTCATTGCAATCATTGCAATTGAAGCGCTGCTCAGTAGTAAAATTGGGTCAGATGTGATAGGCTGATATGTACTCCCTCGCAAGATTTCTTCAATGTAGCGCTTTTGGTGCTGCTCATTGCGTAAACCATTACTACCATTATGTCAAATTTCTGAGATTGTTCATGAACAAAATATTTACCAGTGGATTGACTATACTACTGAAAAAGCAAAAAACGATTAATTTTGACCATTTTTTAACTTCAACTTGTCCATTTGTGCTCAGAATATTTACGATGATGCTGGCAAAGTAAAAGCTACATGCTATTCTAATATTAACCTTTTTATGCGTTGTAGCAATGCCACAAACAACTGTCGATCATAATGAGTTCACATGGGTCTTTATATATTTTTGCCACAATCCAGTGTGTCAATCGAAGTTGCTCAGTTTAAACCCCAGCGCGGATTTTTCTTACGGGCCGCATGTGCACTGAATTGAATGAATGTTCAAGGTCGTCAACTTTTCTGCGTCACGCCGGCGCAAGCTTAAGCGGCTACTTTGTTCACACGGTACATAGAGTTATTAAGCAATCCGGAAACGATATTTTATTTGCTTGACTTTTGTATCAGCAGTTGATAGCACGTCCGATAAAACGTGAATTCGGCTGTCGTTTGTCACTATAATTATCACTCTGTAATTTGTGATACGAACCTTTTCCCGGTTAAATATTTTGCGGGTATGCTGAGCAAACCGCAGGGATAAAAGGCAATTCACACAAGCTAGATCCTAAAGATGGAGTGCTCTAGGTAATGTTAATGAGGCTGGGTCGTGTATGTATGTAGCACGTGGTTGGATGTAAATCCAGCTGAGAAAGAGCGAGAAAACAGCGTGTCC
Organism: Dicrocoelium dendriticum; assembly: GCA_944474145.2. NCBI lineage: Eukaryota > Metazoa > Platyhelminthes > Trematoda > Plagiorchiida > Dicrocoeliidae > Dicrocoelium > Dicrocoelium dendriticum. The sequence goes on from OX104070.1 coordinate 12,911,346, forward strand.
ACCGATGATTGAATAGTACGAAGGTTTCTTCAAATTCACAAAATTAAAGTTGTGAAACGTAGTTTATTAAGTGAATATATGTACCATCTACTAAAAATATCAATGTCCATGCAAAAAGCTCCAGTTATACCCATTGTGGCTACGTAGGATCAAAATTATCATGGTGATTTTTTTCAACTGCTACAAATTTAAAAGGCCAGTACTGAGTATTTTGTTCGCCAGCATGCAGATAAGCGCTGTCCATTACATACTAGACCCGATTCTGGCAGATTATGGAAAGCTCGTACACGAATACGATATCATCTTTTTTCTTTATATGTCTGCGTTCGCATGAATAAAGGTTGCCAATATAAGTGAGAAAAATGTCCACGGCTGAAGCGTTCCACATGAATCAACCTCGATTCCTGTAATCAATTCATATTGCAACATTTGTGGACTTTTAAAGCATCTGCAGATGATATACGGAAACAAGTTCCAGATTTATGTTAGACTCGAATAATATAACCTAGACGCCTGGGTAACCCGTTTCTTTCACTTGCGGCTCAAATCGACTAAGAACAGTTTGGTTGAACGTAATATTAGCGCCGCCATTAATGGCTCCGTTACGACGTGGTTTCCGACCTGACTGTAAGGCGCGACGCTCATGTTCATATAATAAAGTGATAGTTTCCTTTCATTACCATACCAATCAACTAGATGCTTGCGTTACTTAGCCAGTACTACATAACTAACAAAAGCCAACACGGCACTGCTTCTTAGCTTTGTATGCCTTCTTGCTCACGTATGCAACACGTTTGCATCCCTTCATTTAACTCTTCATTGTAACCCGCAAATCATTACCACCACCTGCTTTCCACCACTTATTCTCCCTAACTTTCGTCTCTCAACATGCTTATGTGACGAATTCACCATGCGCGATGCGGCGGCAGCCTATATTCCACTGGTGTTTACATAGGTTTCATCTAATTTAATGTCTAGTTACTTTGTTCTAAACTAGCATCCGCCTCGAGTTTATGTTGTCTATTCCAGCCTTCATTATCCAGGTAACCCTTATATGAATATATTTATATATATTTATATTTAGTTACATATGTATAACCATCATTAGCGATACTGATCCTCAACGGTATGAGACTCACGACTTCCTCAAATAGATAAGGATATAAGTTTAACGTGATCAAAGAAGCCCGTACGCCATGATGCGTGACCAAGTACATTTGGACGAGGGTGATTTCGGAATTCAGGGACAGTACATTACGCATGTATATCTGAATCGCCGGAGCTTAGTGCTATCAGCTTAGTGCTGCCAGTTTCTTACGCACTTAGCAATCTAACGGTATATTTGGTCAAAAAACCAGATAAGGCTAACAAATCGCAAGAGATTTTGGAAATTAACTAATTGCAACTTAAATTCAAGATGCACATTTTAAACAACATCTAGTGTCTACTAAAATATCACAGTTTTCCATCCAGCAAGGCGGTAACATTTGTGATGAGGGAGTTTTGTTTAGGTTGGACTGCTACGCCAACTCAGGTTATGTTCACTTTTGTTGTGCTTCTTCTTATCTGACAATATAAACATCTTTGTAACCACATACGAATATTGTCTTAAATATCCGCAGTTAACCCCGAGCGGTAGGGATTATTACAATGAGGCCTATGTAATATTCCAGTTATATTGATGACCTTGACATTAACAACAGATTAGCTCCTCGACTTGACAGTGATTAAGCTTTATTCTTTCTTTGTTAAACAAGATGGTCAATTATAGAAAATTTTTCATCTGCTGTATGCCCTAAGTATTATTTCTAACGGTTTATACGCTGCTACTTTATCTAACCTGAAAGAGAAGCCTTTCGTGATCCGCGTAATCATGTTCAACCGTGACACGATGGCCAGATAATCAGTGTGGCAAAATAATCTTGTACATAGAAAAAGACGTTTCATGAGAGTTTGTTTTTAGCTTTGCATCTGCCATATTTCGTGTTCTTTCGTTGTATTTTAAATTCCCTTTTTATAATTGGTGTACCCTTGGAGGCCGTCATTTGACCACCAGCGAAAACCTGAAATTGTTGGTTCCGATATAACTCTCTTTACTCGGTCTTTAATTGCACTGAGTACTAAAATGTTGAGATGGACTAGCTAGACGTAAGTTGCACACTTCCCGAAATACATTACATTATTTCATAGAGGTTGACTTGGCACATGGCTTTTGGTCTTCACTTCTAATGCTAGTTTTATTGACTTGGAGAATGAACGGATCACTGGTAATGTTTCAAGCGAATAACAAGGACGCGAACGCAGGTTTTCCAAGCCGATACACCCATACGTTAACGGAGGAAAACACAACATCATTGCTAAGCATTATAAATTATGAACTTTAACTAAATTACTTGTGCCTTCGCTGCTAATTATTTTGCTTACTGCCACTCAGCTTGATCAATGTCAATGACCTAATTTATGAGTGAGCAGTAAAGCAAATTTATGCGCATTACATTGTCTTGTTATTTAAAGGGTTAGATTTTCTATACATCAGTAGGTACAATGCTTAGTAATGATGCATACCGCAGGGATTAATGGTAGTATATACATCAAAAAGGCATATAACCGTTTGTTACTATATTTTGCTGTAATTCTTATCATGTATTCAATCCTATTATTTTTGAATATAATTTGTCTATTAAGCAACTATTACATAGTCTTTAAACAGTTATTTTTATAGTAATGAACATATTAGGCTAAGATAAATATGCCCATAATTTTCAGCAGCTTAAATGATACATGAGCAGACTCTAGGTACTGAAATCATTAACATAGTAAATACCATTATATTTTAAAACTCAATATTTTTAGCATGAATTAAAGAAAAAGGACCTTTTACTGGATTTAAACTATTCAGCATGTGTTAATGAAAAGCTAACCTTCATAAATAGAGCAGCTTAATAGAACAAGTACATTAAAATAAACATAATTAAACTAGCAATGGGCATACTGCAGAAAACTATATCTTGATACAAGTGTACTTTATGAGAATTGCTCTACTACGCTTCAATCATTGTATTCAACCTGTCAAAAGAAAACATCACTCCGCACATATCATTATTCCATACTCACTTAAGCATTACAAGCATATTGAAAGATTTTGTTAATTGCTCTGTATGATGGCGTATTGTCTTCAAACGGCTTTCAAAATTAGATGCGGACATTCTTAACACAAAACTCAGCAAGCGGAATGAAACCGATAAAGCCACATCCGTCGTTTAGCAATAATAATGCCTTATGTGTTATGGTCAAAGACAAGGGACATTTATCGTGTCCACTGAAGATACATTATCCAATTACAGGCTAGCTTTTATAACATGTTTATCAATTACACACCAAATTTTCCTTATGCCAAACCATACTGTAAATTTTAAACTTAGCAGAGATAAACACAAAGCAATCGTACTTCGAGTTTAAATGCAAGAACCGTTTACGGTTTAGACCACGACGTAATTAAATTTGGTTTAACAAATAATACTGGAGAGCCAACCCATAAATATATGTTTTAGGAGTAATGCAGTAATGTAATCTAATGTAACCTTTTTACATGGAATAAAATGTTAGTTAAACGAACTGCTTTCGAACACTATTCTAATCCGCACAAAATACTTTCGATCATGGGTTGCACAGAAGAGTTAAACGATTTTTTTTCTGATCTAATAGTTGTATTTTACAAATAAGTATACCAGGTAATGCATGATGATCAGTACGATCTTTACTTTATTCCTTTAAGTATGTCATGATTTTGACAATATTTGATTTCCCCATTAAACAATATATGAAGCGTTTTTAACGAATTGCACGTTATTGCATTTTCTAAAATATGGCGCAAGAAATCCCTATGCGCAAATTTCTTTGCCGATACAATGGGACCAAAATTTATTGCAACTAAATGCATTTCTATTATACTAAATGGGAACCGTACGTTGCACAGTGGATTGCAACAAAGAAACATTTAGGCTTAAGTCATTATCAACAACCACACTGTCTTGTATGATTTCCCCATGCATAACTGTCCATTTATTTCGATAACCTTTAGCCAAGTTTAAGCTCCCCGTCGACGTTTAGAGGGAAATAAACTACAAACATTATGGCATGCAATTGCCACGGAGACAATGCCAAATGGAACCGCAAGAAATTTGAAACCATGAGCAATGGCAGCCGATTGAGGCAGAACTAACACCTGTGAAATAATGCCTTGGGTTCAAAAGACTGCTGAAATGCCTTCATTGCAGCAGCTCTCAGTTAAGCTTTTAATTCCCAAAATGAACACATGTGGATTTAAGTATAAGAAAATATGAAGCAATAGGTAAAGAGGTTGGCAGATAATATCTAGCTGATTTTACCTACCAAAAGAATTTGTGCTCGGTGTTATACCCGCATTCTTTTATCAAGGTTAGATGCGGAAAAACCTTGTACTGCACAAAAATACCAAATCTTTGAATCTGGATCAAGAGCCTGAAACCAATGCCGGTAATTGAATTTCATGTTAGGGAATTTCGTAAGTCAATTTATACATTGCTGTGCCATATTACACGGATTACTCAATGCCTTTACTCTCAATTATACTTCCAACTGACTAAAGTATCGTAGATAAAAACGAATACCAATATTTTACAAAGTATCGGGAATTTCAACCAGTGTTTAGCTTGTTGACAGCAGACGATGTAGGTTGAACTGTACTGAAAGTTGCAAATTTCAAACTTCTTTACATACCAATCAATTAAATGAATACGCATATCATGAAATAGCTATAAAATAGGGGCAACATTACTGAGGGATTTGCATACGAAAATAAAAAACCTAGTAGGGACTTATTTCATAAAACATTTTGCGTTAATCGAAATGATTAATCAAATGCATCCGGCTACTGAAAAATAAACGTCCGCAAACTTTCACCTATTAATTGCGTTTTATAGGTTATTCGTATACTTCCATGACAAATATGACTTAGTTTAATTTAATTGTCAGATGTGGGCATATCTTATATTTATTCCGCATCGACTGACAGTAAAAATAATGCTTCACCTACAGCACGGAATTTAACTACGTCCCGTCGCTCATGTGTTAGCAATAGCTTGGCAACGCCCAGTTGCGTTTCCTGGCTGTGAAAAGAAGAAAAGGAAAAATGCGAAATCCTCAGGTAACTAATGTGCTAATCTGAAGACTTATTTAATGCAAGCTAACTGCGGCAATAATCTTTTACCTGTTGAATCAGTGATTACTGTTTTTAGATTGTCAGCAAAGTCATTAAACCCCGTCTATCGCAAGACAAACAAGAGCGTTTCGCTAGCTAGAAATACATAAGGAATTTCGTTAAATTTACTGTTCTGGATATAAAGAAAAACGCCATCTTAGATATATGTTTAAATAAATATAGAGGACTGTGGCCTTAAAATCTGATTGATTCAGGAGCAAGTCTCCGCAATAAAGCAGAGTGTATATATATATATAGTTATAGAGGAAAATTGTATGTTTCTTAAACGTATTGCCAGCATAAACAGCGTGATTTTGGTTAAATCTATAAAGTATATGATATGCTATGCATTCTCATAATATCCTTTAGGTGCAGTAATCGGTAAGTAGCTGCATCCCCATTTTAAACTTTTCAACTAAGTCATGCCATCTACTAAAACATTACGTAGGACTTTGTTAAAAGTTAATATGCACATCGGTATTTTTCCGTTATTTCATCCTTATGAGACGTGTACAAATTCTTTAGTTACGTAGTCTATTTCTGGGGTTTCGTTAATATTCTGTTTTGGTAAAAGCTGCGTAAGCGTTAAAACTGGAGGTCACAAATATGGGATGTTAATATTAAGTCAGCTTCGCATACGATTGGAAACAACATGACGGCAGCTCAGGTTTGACACTGGGAATAAATGCAGCAATTAAATTAGTATAAATTGTTCTAACCCGCAAAGAAAATGACAGCAGATGATATACATGGTAAACCGCCGGAAATTCAGGAAATGGTTTTTTCTTACTTCAAGTTTGTTGTAGGTAACCACGAGTAGAATTCTCGGAATTGAAGAGCACGCGGGTAAAAAACATGATGACAAAGCTGGTATAAATGTTTGCTGCTCGTTTCTCAGCGTCAAATAAGCCAATCCAATTGGACCGCATTTTATAGGTGTTAGAGCTTATTTGGTAGATTTTGCACCAATATTTAAATAGTACGAACGTTATGACATTTGAATTGGTGCCGATGAAATTGTCTTTTTGTGCATGTTACTGTGAAGGCGATGTGGATCTAAATAGAAAGATATGTGGCGTTGTTCTCTCAAACATGTAATTTATATTGCGGTGCTACTGAAACTGGTACGTTCATTTTTATTCACGCTTGACTGTCATACGATCCTCTGTTGCAATTAATCCGGTAGTAGTTCGAAATAAGGTTAACTAATGGATACATTAAGGTGTTGTTTTTCTCAACACTCGCAAACCACGTCCGCGGTTTCGTTTTAGTTTAGACCCGTCAGATATTAGAATTTCGCGAGAAACGCTTGGTACACCGGAAAGTAATTCAAGGCTGAATTTAGGGTGCACGCTGTGTGGTTGTGTTGCGACTCGCAACGTCTACTGAGACCTAAGCTCAGTTTGAGGTAAACCTCGGTCATTCGTTTCTCGAGGACCGTATCGTGAATGGATATATTTGCTTTTGCTCTACCCAACACTGGCACACCACGGCGGCAGTTTCGTCTTGCTTTAGACTCCTCAGTTAGGGATATCGTATACTTGGCTGGAACTCAGAACTTAGTATTTAATGGCTGATGCCCTGAACACTATACTACTGAGATCCTCGATCAAAGCTTGGTACAGCGGAAAGGAATTCAAACAAATATCCAGGTATTTATACGTATTTTGTCTGTAGTCATCACACATGTGCTTTTTGAAAAGAACATGTACCCATTTGCTACCAACGTACATATTATCCATATAATGTCATGCGCTTTCGGGAATACTACTGAAATATTAATATTCAATAACAAGTTGGAATTGGTATTCCTTTAATATTTTAGACTGAATATTTGACCAATTACAGGATGAAAATGGTGCCAAATAACAAGTACACGTTGGGGTATGATATTTGCAGTAAAGTACCGCAACAAGGTCCAAGTTAGTATAATTTATGTGAATTATCTACAGAAAGAATTAACGTGCTTTAGGTTTTTTTCAAATTTAAATGTAGTTGGAATTATCACCTGAATGCATTTGACTTGAATACCAAGCTACATAATAGCCCGTATTTTTAACAGCGTCGTGTCATTGTCAGCGACATCTTAATCTTGCGGGTATTTCTGTTTCGTACTAACAATCATGTTATTGCTGTAGCTGAAAAAAACTACTTGCTGATCTGGTCAAAATTGGCACCCGAATAAAAGAATTTGGTTAGTGTAGCTTTAAACAGAGATACGCTGCAAGAGGTGAGTTTTCTCCTAAAAGAAAGCGCAGATTGTGTTCTAAGTTAAACTCTGCCTTTTATGGTATATATTTCTATACTCGTATGATGCTTAACCTTCTATCCTCTACATTATAGCTAATAAGCTCATTATTCGGAAGGCGTTTTAAAAAGACAATAGATCCTCGCCATCAATTGTTGCTTAACATGTTTCTGGTTGTGTTCTTTAAAGAACAGAGTGTGTTGTATTTGCTATGCATAAATAGTGGTTCTTTGGCTTTAATATTCCGTAGCCTGAACTATAGTTTTAAAACATTATCAAAGGCTTAGCAGTTAATCATTTAATTGGTAATTTTTGAAATTATAAATTTTAATGTTGTAGTGTACCGCTGCTTACGCGTGTACTTAGTTGCCCTGTGAATTTATTTTTCATTTTTTACAGGAAGCAACACTATCATTTCTAGAAATATATAAACGTCACTACTTGTAAAAATGTAGTCTGCGAACAATACAAACAATTAATCGTGGGACTTCAAAAGTCTCCTCAATTCTCCAAGCAAACTGCAGATTAGCAGGTCACTGTCAGGAAGAAATCAGTATTATATGCCATCATGGACCAAATAATTGGTATCCGGCTATACCCAGTAACAATTATCTTCATCCGTATACCTAATGTTTCATTGCTGGAACACAGCAATGTCTACACATTATCCGAGCACTCGGTGCATCATCATGCTCATTGATAAATGATATAATTTCCTGAGAACTATCGGACGTCGATTTTGCCTCCGAATTCATGGCAGAAATTTTTGGAAATTCGTGTAATTGCAATTTTTTACTGCCCGTACCCAAGCATTCAAGAAGCAGGTGGATTATCTAGCACTTCAAAAGTATAAATGTATCTTGCTAGAAAACTAGTTGACCAAAGATTAAAATGCGGCGCAGAAACGCTGTACAAATCTTGCTAACCCCATTGACAGCAGATCTATATCCTCAACAAAGTTATTAAAATTTCTCTAGACTACTTCCCTGATTACAATGGCATTTATTCTGCCGAAAAAATAATCGTATTTTATGCCGTTCCATTCAATATGCGAAAAATAAAAATTAGCTAACACCATGATGCAAGGTCGTTTAACTTAAAAATCTTCGTTGCGAACAAATAATTGACTATACTTTATGAAACAATGTGTCCAGGATATCCTTGCTTATATGCTCGATGTCAGTATAGATAGTTTTTATAGAAAGCGGTACCATAATTGTTTTTCGCTACCGCTGCTCTTATAAAACGGCTTAACCGCACTAAAAATGTAAAGATTGAGTTAACACTATCCTTTTATATGTTTAATTTTTCATCGGGAAATCCTTGCGTAACAAACATACCAGATAATACGAACGGAAAACTTCAGCGTTTCTTTAAGTTTTTGTAAAGTGTTATTATGTTTTCCACATATTCAGAATAAACTTTTTGGAATATCCTATTACATCTGCAAGATTTCATATTCTTGGCAGCCCCAACTTTTATTCATATTGCAGTGTGGCACCACACAACATTTATATCGAGATCATTATGAAAGATTCAATGCGGAAATATTTTTGTAAGACAAAATTTTACAGTGGACGTGTTCCACGATAACTCCTTTCAGCAGTATATATATGTGATAATCTGGCAGCTTCCGTATCTAAATTTAGCTGTCAGAGTAACTTCCATGGGGACAATCACAAGACCCCTGCGCTTACAGAGGGCCATGGGTGGCTTGCGATACACCACCAACAGTTACACCCACACACACATATCAGGTGTAATCCCGAATGAAAAATACCGGAAGTCATAAGAATAAGAGCCACGTTTCCTTAATTTCAGCATTAACTCAGTGAGACCATAGCTTTTTGTCATAATTAAAATACCTAAATGAATAATTTTCTTTGTGTTGACAATGCGATACATGCTCAAATAAGCATGATCATGATGAAACAACAAGGCACTTAATTGTATTTTCGGCACACTCTTGGAAGTAACATTTGGATCCAAATGCTAAGTGAGTGCAATTGTACGTAGACAATAAACATTGTGGTTGTAATTTTGTGAATTCGTGAATAAGACTCTGTATTTGTGTTTGATTTATGACCAGCGTGATCAGGAGTCAAACTAAATCGACTTATACGATGACCGACGTCACTGTACTGGGTTGAATAATCTGGATACCTAATAGCCAGTGACTATATTTAGTGGTCAGCCACATCCGCAACTTCACAGTGTTGATAAACTGACGCTTTTTGCTATCCACATAGAGAAACCCCGTCAAGTGAAAACCAACCACATCCTGTAACACTGTTGTCGAACTATTTTCTGGAACATGTTAAACAGGAAGCACCAATCTGGAACCACGGGAAAGTTGTTCAGCCAGCCAGCCTAACCAATCAGAGAAACAATTAACATTTAGAGGAAAAGGAAACAGAAAAGCAAAGCTAATCAAGTTCCTTAACGTGTTTCTCTTCCAAAATATTCCGTGAGATGATCAGTTGGTATTTCTATTATATTTAAAAATACAAGACGATATAAGTCCTAATTTCCAATTTATATATATTTTTGCGTTCTCCCATGCTAAACTGTCATTAATCTTTGGACTGCAACTATTACTAAATTAGACAAATATGTCCAATCACATGAGCTAAATCATGTATGAAGATATGATGTCTCGTCTACACCTGTGCACGTAGTTAGCTCCAAATTATTGAAATACAAACCGATTAGTATTATTTCTATTACTGAAGGATTGTTCGCTGTTCTGAATATGAAGGTGTATTAATAGAAATTTTATGCAACAAATTAAACTCTTATATGCCGGCATTGTAATACTTATCATCATGCTATATAATTTCAACACCACGAATAAGGAAATCTGCAGTAAATCGTAGGTAAATGAACTTTGGTTAGACAAATAAGCAAAGTTAGTCCGGCGTTAATTTGTGAGTCCCTAAGAGAACAGCTTATTGGTATTCGTTATTTGTTTATACAAACTGTCAAATGACACCAGTTTGCCGTGTCCATGGACCTCGTACTAATGAATATCCCAAGTTCCGTTAGCAGTAACTAATCACAAGCAATTAATTTGATGCACATGTTCGGTCTTTTAAGGTGAAATGTTTATAGATGGCAATTTGGATGTCTAATATACTACTTATTTTGCACTATAAAATTATGGCTCAAACGTAGCTTCCGCACATGGTCTGAAGAGGTTGCCACTCGCCTGTTCACTTCTATCATTAGACCAATGCTAGAGTGCGGTTCGCCCGCCTACTTTCCGATTACCCGAGGCGAGGCACAAAAGATCGAACGGGTCCAACACGTTGCTACCAGGCTCATCCCAAGTTTACGTGGCTTTGGGTATGAAGACCGGTGCGAGAAACTAGGAATCTACACCTTGTCATACCGTCGGTTGCGAGTCGACCTCATTATGACCTACCGAATTCTACATCTCGGTGAGTTCCCCATGTTAAGGCCAATGCTGCACATACGAGGGTCATGCAGCGCACGCGGACACATACAAACTTGTCGTGCCGGATACGAATGGTGTTCCCCACTCACTGTGCTTCGAACTGAGAGTGGTAAACATTTGGAATAGTTTGTCCGAACATATGATTGAGGCAACATCTGTGAAACAGTTCTAAACTTTGTTAGATTTGCATTTTGACTCTATTCGATTCAGAGAACGACTGCACACATACGATGACATCACATTTGTGAATCCTGAAATATCGTAAGTCGAATATTTTAAATATTACATGAGAACGACAATGATATGCAAGGTTGACAACTTTTATAACGTTATTCGCCATATCTCGAAAGAGTTGTACAGAATCCATTTCTACTTGCTCTATAATACAGTATTCAGTATTCAGTATTCAGATACTTTAAAAACTAGTGGGATAAAAGGAAACTAAGAGAATACGCGTTGTAAAGCATTGGAATATCCGCCGTGTCTTGCGTTTTCACACATAGTCTCAATTATGATATCGGTTGGCTTTCATTGTGCGTCAGGCATCCAGTTCACTGGGCTGGACCGGAAGAGGAGGGTCACGGTGATTCTACCTTCCATCGTCGCACTCCACGACCGAGCGGTTACTTAATGCACCGGCACTGAAACAGTACGTACTGGTCAGCGTCAATCGCCATTCTCACTTAAGCAACTGATGTCCCCAAGCAGCCATTCACACAGTGGTTATAATTTGACTGCTGGGCATTGGAGTACCGACATTATGGTTTTTGCGACGCGCATTCTGAATTTCAGCCAGGATTATATGATGTCATCCTTTGCATATCTACTCATTTGAACCGTAACTAATGGTTAAGTGACCTGAAATGTTCAAAACACGTTACTTTGTAAGTTGAGTAGCATAAGGTCTAATAAACCTAGAGAAATAAAGATGTCGGTACACCGACTACACTATATAAATTAGGGCATCTTTTACAAGAAACCTACGAACATGTGTTGTAAATGACAATGCTTCACAGAACATTGGACCGTAGCGTGGGTAAATGGACGAAAACAATCACGGATTATAAAAGAATACTTTGAAATTTAATAAAGGTAAAGACAGGTCACTTAGATATTAGCAAGCATTCATGATTAACAAGTAAGCTTATTACGTTAAGACCACTGTAAATCAAAAGCAAAGTTATGGCCACATTATTTTTCATTCAACGAACAACAAAAGCAACCGTTTAGGTACGCCGACGAAAAATGACCGAAAGGAGTTCCGAGATAGCTCGTGCTCTGATGCAAATAAACATAATTGGGATTTTGTAAGACAAATTTTGATAAGATATTAATATAATTTTCTGAACTTATATTTACCATTTCTTTCAAAGCTTCTTAACCTGCAACCTGTCTAATAATTTCAATAATAACGGAAATCTACAGTGTATCGACAACCTGCGTTCAAATAATAAACGTCAAAATATACATACAAATAAATGAAAACTACTCGATTCGTATGAAACACAAATTGATGCGATTAGTTTTCTACATCCGTGACAAATGGATCGTTGATGGTTGTCAATTTAATGTGCTTTTAGAGCATTAATATCAAAAAGGTCAAAATAATTAATAATATAGTGTGACTCATAATTGAGTTGAAGGATATTATCTTTATTAAGTTCTGATTGCTTATTTATGGAAAGTACAACAAAAGTGAGACGTTTGTAGCCAGAAGGGTGTAGCAAATGTTCACCGCACACTTTTTCATACAACATGGTAACACTGTCTGGTGTGCAGTTAATGCTAACTAATATGTTTTGCCAAGCACACCCAGTACTAACTGGGGCTTAATAGCTAAAACATGCCAGATAAATTCGAAAACATTTCTTCTGGTTGATCTTCATCCCTCGGCGGATAGCACCGTTCGATAGTCCTTTGGCCTTTCTCGTCGTCCATCCAGCTTACCTTTTTCGACACCTATAAAGAGGTATAAATCAGTTTTATTATTGGGTCTGAATAATTTTAGCACTAGTATGTCTACTACATTGTTCAGTTTTCAGCTTCTCCTTTGCCTTGATTCAGCCAAAATTAACCGTTTGCATCGGCTTAGAGCATCTTTTCGTAGCTTTTCTAAAAGCTTGCTAATCGCGGAAACACGATGCGTTCGGTTACACCGCGTAAAACTTTATATATTGGCATCGGTTTAATTGTTAACCAATTTAAGCTACTGAGGTCTGACCAGCATAGTTTTGTCCTTATATTGTTTAAAACTGACAGATTCAATTACTTTCATCCTGTCGAGGGAATTTGAAAAATAACAAAGGGGACAAAACCTACGTTGACGAGGCGATGCTACGTTCTTAGCACGCCTCAGCAACTGCGTCATCACTATTTCGGGACGAGACTATTTGCCTACTGCTGAAAGCTTCCAGTTTCATGTTCATTCATTTCTGGAAGCTCAGCTGGTCCTTTTCGATTAATTTGGTCCTAGTGTCCTTGGCAGCTTGATGTGAGCTCACTCCACCTATTGAGACAAATGGAGAACACAAGGAAATATGAACGAAAGCATATCTTTTAGCGACCAGTGGCCTTGCAAAATTTTGATATTTCATGCACCTCAGTCAGCGGATGGGAATCCTCAAGCTTGTTAGTTTTATGATCTCAAAATTATACAGGGCCTTCGTGGTTGACTTCTCAACTTGGATGAATTGGGCGTGTGGCTGACGCCAATCACCAGTTTAAAAAATAATTTTGATATTTCATGCACCTCAGTCAGCGGATGGGAATCCTCAAGCTTGTTAGTTTTATGATCTCAAAATTATACAGGGCCTTCGTGGTTGACTTCTCAACATGGATGAATTGGGCGTGTGGCTGACGCCAATCACCAGTTTAAAAAATATAGCAAGTGCATTTTTGACGCCTAGGTTTCAGCCATGCAAATGTCATGACTCTGCGGCTGGTGCTCTCCAGCCATGTAATGCAAAAACGAGTAAATATATAAATTCACCCAGATTTGAATCGGTCAGAATAAGAAAAGTTATAATATTTTATCATGTAGCTGAAGCGGCTTACATTGAACGCAGGAAGCAGACACCGCATCATAAATTTTCGTGCAAAACGACGAGTCCGCCGAACACGTAGCAACTGGTCGTTGACTGTTCATACGCGCTCAGCGGCTCCCGACGCGGCGTGCGTGTTGCTGGCACAAATGCTGGTAGTTTAATAAACAAACTTGACGATCTCTATCACGTCGTCACAACTCGTTGTCCGGACAGTATGCGACAGAACAAAACCTGATTATTTCCTGAAGACACAACCCGAGTATAACAGAATACTGGTTTATCCGGCTTCCAGTGGAAACGATTACGTAAACAGCGATCGTCGAACTCTTCTTCATTCAATTTTTGCGGGGATGTAGACTAATACAAAACGCCGTTGAGATGATGGCCTGTTTGACCAATTATTGCGTTTTATGCGCTTGAGATAGGGTGAATTAAGTTCAAGTGCATTTTCTCGCAACCCGCCTAATCTATATATAGATATTGTTGCCGGATATCAGAAGCTACCTATGCCGGCCGCGCTTTCCGCGCATGTGCGATTTTAACTTCCTCGAAACTGTGGCTCAAGGCCAAACTTAGTAACGGGCACTGGGAAACAGAGTTGAAATATTCAAGACTAGAGCAGTGCAACATCTCTGCCAACCGATGCGCGTTTCACCATGTTTCTCTCCAAATCGCTTTGATGTGCTGTTAATTAGTTGCGAGTAACGTGCATTAGATATGCAGCTCCTGGGGACTCTGGTTAGTAGCGAGCACTCCATGGCCTCAGCCAACTTAGGTTAGCCGCTGCCTTTGTCGCGCCGGCTAAAGCTACCTTAAAATTACTAGAAAGCCAACTTCAAACGTCTACACCAAGCATTAACTAAAGTAGAATGGTCATTACTGCAGGATTCATATGCTGAAGTTTGTTAGTGTTTAATGAAGACGGGTGTGCAATCCTTAGTTGCAAGTTAAATATCAATCATATATAGGCAAAATTTACCAATTAAAATACAATTGGATGTGTGACACAAAGTTTAATTGTAAAATATATATTTCGAGGGAACATTATGTAAGGTGTAAGAGTCGCACAGCAAGCGCACGATTGCTTACCTTCCTTTGGCACTTCCTATGTTATTTGCAAACAGATGTGCACTGGGTAATTTTGTACAAATCAGGAGTTTGGAAGGCTCAGCAACAGCCAGCTTCAAAATTTGCAGCTAAATGCATTGAATATAATGTTACATTACTCCCCTATTTGTCGCTTTCACCTCAAGACCCTGTTCGCTAATCAAAGTCGTTTTAGTAGATGCAATAAAGACATCCGTATCACTGCCTAATTCAGCAAAGCCTCCGCATTACGACGATAGTATCAACAGATCGGCGGATATATTTAAATCTATATACTCTCCGACGGTCTACATCGTTACTGCTGGGATGCTACCATCGAACACCTACGATGTTTTGAAGACAGCGGGGATCAAATATAAATGGCAGCCGAACATATCTTCATCGCCCGAGTCATTTATTACAGGCATCCTGAAGAACCCCTCATACCGTAGCATAGTAGGCTCTTTCCTTTGGAGAGAATCTGTGGTCATGACGAATGATGGCATCTAGGAATCTAGCCTTCGAGACATGCATGGAACTCTTATCTACATATTAACAAATATTTCACTACCGCAGATGTATTGAAGCGGCTTATGTGCTTGAGTGAATAGGCCTAACTGATACTGACCGATGTCACCCCAAGGCATTGGAATTTGCTAATATGAGCATATATGAAACTTTAGCAACACCCTTTCAGCGATGTCTTAATAAGATGCACGTCTCTAAGTGGTGGAATTATGGGATCATCATCTATATCTACAAAAGTGGTTTCAATGCAGAACCAGCCAATTCTCATAACATTAAAGTATTTCTGTGATCTGCAAGATCACGGAGTCCACTGTAACTAAAGCGCTAATGGGTTACCTGGAATATACCAAGTTTCAATTTCCGTAGCTGCACGTATTTCGCCAGAGCCATTCATGCACCACTAATCTGTTGACAGCTCGTGCAGTTTGGACGAAATTTGTAGAAGCCGAATTTTTTGTGGACGCAGCCTACCAGGAACCAACGCATTCTACAGAAGAAACTTCAAAATAACCTTATGCGCGGCCACTTTCTTGATATGTTAGGCGAGTTACTGGTTTAACGTTTGGTGAATGTATGGGTTCACAGCAACCGCTCGGAAACAACCAAAGTTCAGTGTGACGTATTTCATGACATTTACTCGGATAACGCTTGTACCTGTAAATCATTATTGGCTTTACGAAAGTGTTATCATCAAACTATCTATGGTTTGAAATTATGTGAATGTAGGGTGTGTTATCACCTCAGTGGAGGATCGTACAGATATACAGGATGATTCGGACAAATCGTAACTGGGGTTCATCTAGTACATGCTACATTTCTGCAACAAAAATTGTAAAAGTCAGAATATAAGCCATCATAATACTCAAAACCACCGCGTAATACAGAAATTCTACATCGAGCTTCTCATGAGTTTGATGGTATTATCTTTCTGCAAGTGCAGCAAGGTGTTTAAGGCAGATTAAAAAGGAAATAAAACTAACACGAGGGCCTTATCCTAGAGCGCTCGGAAGTTTGACGAATCAAGCGTTATGATAATGCGCGTAGTGTGCAGGATGACGCCCAAGGAATAAACTATGAAAGCGCAGGAACAGGAGTAGAATCAGAAGATGTGCTCCAAAAGATGGATGCCACAAATCGTAGGGTGACAAAAAAGCCAGAGTTTTGTCCTGATTCCAAACCTAGTAACGCAGAAATATATTTGAAATATACAGCGGATTTTGCCGGCGTATAAGAAACTCCTCATATAGTGTATCGGATATTGAGAAGGCGAAATCAGACATGCCATTCGCTTTTGGAACTCAGTCTAAGCACCTATCTAAGAGGTCATAATTTTATTCTGGTCACGCAATACAGCATACTGGAATTTTGGCGAGATTTCTTCCTACCCGTTTTGTCACATCTTTGGAATGCCCTCTCAGAAAATGTAAATAATCCTTTGAAATTATCCCTTTTCAAAAATATATTGATGATGTGCTTACCAAATTAGAATACCTTATATTGATAGTGCCACAAGAAATCCATGCTTAATTCATTTCAAAAATTCATTTATTGGAACATTTATGTATTTCCACATCTACCCTCAGTATCATACCACATTCCTAAACATCCGCGTTTATACCCGTCATTAACGACTACTCCAGTGCTCCACTGCGCCGTTACATTTGCTCACTTACATATAAAGCAACGGATCAATATAGGTATTGTACGATTGATTGCGATTGATTCTCCATCCGCGTTAATAAAATGACTGAGGAAAATCACCTGTGATTTCATGTAATAAAATTCATTTGGGCATTAATGCAATCCTTATTATTGCAAAGGGATCCCACTTAGGCGGTGTAAGATGGGGCTTGAATCTGTGATTCAATAAACCTGCTAGTTAATCAAAGTTATTCGATTTACGTCTCAATCCGAGGATTACCAATGCACGACGTGACATCCTGGACATAAAATATGGCATTTAACTCAAGATACTGCAGTTTTCCAACTTCAAAGTTAGAAATACGAAACATTAAATGGCTATCAAATATGCTGTTCAAAGTGTTAAGCGGAGGCTTTCCCAAAAGCTAATACGGTATTCAAAATAAGATGCTTAATTACGTTCCAATAGCACACTCATTGCAGAGAAACAATTTTCTACTTGTTCGCTCGAAACATGTCCACATGGTCGTATAAGTCAAAGTGTTATTGATGGTTCCGTTTCAGATACTGAATTAACCTGAAAACATAAGAAAACTAATTTGTAAATTCAGCAAGACTAGCCTTTAATTTTAAACTGCCTTAAACCAATATCATTCCAACATCAGTTCAATCTCATGCCTATGCAAATGAATAAGAGAAGAAAGTATTAGAAGCATCACTTGCGCTTCTGCTCTCTAGGAATATAGCTGACAAAAGTACCGCATCATAGAAATAACAATGGGAAATCTATGAGCACGCCATTGATCGAAGTGCAGTTCGAATTTCTTAACAGCGCACTCGCCTTTTGTAATTTATCACTATCATTATGCTGTCTTCCTGAGCATATATATGTAACCTCCTGCATAAAAACGCGCAATATATTGGAACAATACGGCTATATTACAGTATAATGGAAATTTTGTTATAACCTCTTTTAATTAATGGAAGACCAAATCAACTTAGAAATTTCAGCTCATTCAGCAGAGTTAATAAATAGCTAGATTGCTGATCATAAGCTTTTTCCCACATAATGGACTACTTGTCAAATCCTAACTTTTTTATATAAGGTTTAATTGCAATACACGGATTACGACACTGAATCCATTAACTCTAGCTATTCGGTTTCAAAAATGTTCCTGGATGTGCCAAAAGCATTTCGCCAGGCGCCTCAAAACAGCTACCGTAAAAACCGGGTCTTTTGGAATCGCACACTTTACTTGTTTTGTTGACGTCACGCATAATTGTTTGTTACCTAGATATAACACATAATCCATTAAGTCCATTTATGTAGTTTCGATATTTTTCCCGGATAAGCCAACAACATTCGAACAGGTGCATCCTTAAAGCTACGATATATATTCGAGTATTTCGGGATCCCCGACCCTCCAGTTAGTTGGTTGAGTTTAATCATATTTGACAATCAGCAAATAGTCACTCTGAGTGGCTTATACATTTCCCTAGAAGTAATCATTAGTGATGCGTTATATTGAGGTATACTTTGTCCCTCCAATTTAATAGTCTACTTTAGTGATGTCGGGATATCTGTCAAACAGTGCAGACCAAGATTTGAAAATTGAAAAACATTGTTTACAAATTGAAACGAGTAAAGTTCCGGAACGCAATGATACTTGTTGATAGAGGCATGGATTCAATTAATAAATAATGTGACATTCGAATTCTGAATTTATCAGCACGTCATTCATGCACCCGATCCTAGATATTTGTTCGCTGAATTCATTTCAAATTTTATAAGGGAACTTCGGGGGCAATGGCAATTTATCTAATTATATCACTTCGATTTCTCAGCGAAGGCTGCTTACAACAACAATGATAAACGCTTTTTAGCTAGAAAGGTACGGAACCCCTTTGCATAAATCTCGATTGATACGTGAAACAACATTTCGCGGATGTGTCTCAGGCATTTTCGAATATTTGCGAAGACCAGGCTAACCACCTATTTGAGAGTCTGCAGGTGCCTCACCGCCAATGAGAGTTAATATTCATGACGCGATAATTGCTGGTTGTGCAAGATGTCCATGCACTGTTAGGGATTTCCGAATGCTTGTGGTGCCACCTGGAACTGTGTGATGAGTTGGTCCAGCAAAGTTGACGGGCGTTCACCGTTTCAATCCTTATACCATTACCCGGAGTTCCTCAGTGGGATGGATCTAGGGGAACTGGTGGGCAAGAGAGGGGGCTGCGCAGTGTTAAATAAGATAAACATTTGTTTTTTTGTTTAAATGTTATAAGGATTAAAGGTAAAAGCAACTTATCAAAGCAAAAACACATGTTGTAATTTTGTTCAATTAACTTGTGATTTTTGTGTGGTATGGTATACTCCTGGTTGATATAAATCTATGCTCTCAGTATATTGCAATTAAGCCCTACCTTACCGTAGTGCGAGGATTGTGTGCCTCAGCGATCCACTGAGCTAAGCTGGATGATGATTCAGAACCATCAAAGCCCTTAAGACCCGATTACTCAACGAGTTGAGTCCAGACAACCTCAGCCTCCTTGTCCTCCATGTTGTGTGTTTTCAGGAGGTGAATCCTTATTCCTTAAAACGAATTCCTTAAGCCCAACGCCAAAACCGCTGCCTTGCGTTTAGGTATTTGTAACAAGGGCTTTTATTTAGAATCCTAATATTTCTCTTGTCTCTGCCTAGGCAGCCTGACATCATCCTGCCTACGCAATACAAGGAATTTCTCTTCAAACGTTCTATCGATGCTCTAGAGACCGCAGAGGATAATCAACTGTGCCCTATCTGCTGCATCGAGCAGGTTGAATACGGGTATATATGCGACTGGTCAAGAGTTCCCATATCATTTTTCCCCTCTTACGCTTTTTCACTCGCACAATCCCGTTCCAGCTACACAAGTATCAACTTCGTTTTCCACCACAAAATGCTTGTCCTTCCCCCGCAGTGCCTTTCTAGGCTTTTACCTCCAAGTTCCAAATCTTATGTGAACGCGGAGCGTCACATTGCTAAATTTCGGTCAACCTGCAGCACTTGCCCAAAATTAGTGCCACTCTCGATCAATATCTGTTGCTTATCGGAGAACTGTCTTAAAGATTGGAGCTATTTGCTCGCTCTGCTATCTATTTCAGGTGACAATAGCAGCAATTTATCTTTGCGCCTATCCGGTGCAGTTGCACCATCAAGCAATCGCAAAGTTGGTATTCGCAATGCCCTTGGCCCCCGGGGCTAAACCCGCTTCGGTGGACTGGATTCGAATCAGTAGCCGGTTGTGTGCCGTCCAATGCGCTGGCGTCTTCAAAGCTTCAAAGTGGCGCGGGACTAACTTGTGTCTATTCGTCATCACTGTCTATGCAACCACAAAATTTAGAGATGGTTCGGTAAAAGGCGACTTCTATCCCCAATTGAACGAGCTACTTCGCCACAGAAGAAGCCGGGATAATGCTGTGTTGGCTGAGGATCTGAATGCTTAAGTTAGAAAATTATCTACTGATGAACCGTGTCTGGGCGCCCACCATGGTACAGGCTCCCGTAATGAGAACGGTAAGCGGTTATTTCATTTGTGTGAAGAAGCTTGCTTATTTCTTGTAAGCGCTAATTTCCGACACAGCATCCACTCACCAGATTTGAACCACCTATGGACACAAAACGAAAATATTGCAATAGGTTACCGATAGAGTGTCTGCGTCCAGAACTGTCGCTCGATTTAGAGCACAGGTGTGGACAACTGCCATGCACTTGTATGTGATGACCTGCAGTTAGGTTTTAGCGGACGCCCAAGGTGACGCTTTGAGCGCATTAACACCAGCCAACTGGCGACATCAGCTGTTATAAATGCCTTTCAAATACGCTGTATTGCAAGTTGAGTAAGCACTCACTGGATGCAGCTGGAACTCACTGGTCTCATATTCACCAGTCCTAACAAGCAGCAGGAAAATCCGCATGCGTTATATGTAATCGCCAAAATAGTTTTTGGGAATCTTCACAGTCTCTTGAACTTATCGATGCTCGCGGGCGTATTTCGGTAGTAAGGGAACACAAATACCCGCAAAGTGCTCCGGGAAATACTTCGTGCTAGCCTAAAGAGTGACCGCGAATCATGGTGGTCCCATCGTGCCTCAGATTTGGAAATAGCCGCTGCCCTTGTTATTCCGCCTGATACGGGAAACGCTAAGCAGGAGACCTGGCGTTACTGAAATTATGCGTGACGAGAGTAGAGAGCCTATTCTCAACTTGTCAAAACAATTAAAGCGTTCGGCTGAGCACTTCGAATGGCAATTTAATCGGTCGAATATATTTGATATTTGTGTGATATGGAATACTCCGGGTTGTGTTCCATTTCTTTCTCGCAGTTCATCGTAATGAGGCGTTAGCTTACGGTTGTGCCATGGTTTGTTTAACTCAATGATCCATTGAGCTATCCTGGGTGGTGTTTAATACTTCAGTATCAATCATAATATATGGTAAACGGTTAGGGGCCAGAAAATTCAGCACCCTTGTCCCGCAAGGTAAGATTTGCAATGAGGTGACACCACATTCCCTAAAACGGACTCATTGTAGAATCACGCCAGACCCGATGCCTTGCGGTTAGGTTTTTAAACCAAAGGCTTTGTTAAGAACCTTCCAGTTGTAGCACTCCATTATCCTTAAGAGTGGAATGCCTCAATGTACTCACATTGATTAAGATCGGTCAACATGCAGCACCTGCCCGAACATTAGTGACCATTTCATTCGATATCTGCTGCTTATCGTAAACCCAATTCAAGACTCGAGCTTAGTGCTCACATTGGTATCCTTTTCAGGTGACGCAAGCAGGACTTGCTCATTGCGCCTATCCGGTGACGTTGCAGCTTCAAACAACGGCCGAGCTGAATTTGGTACTCCACTGTGTCCTGCGTTAAAGCTGCTTCGGTGCACTGGATTCCAAACAGTTGCCGGTTGTGTGAGTTCAGATTGGCTGGCGCGTTCAAATGCTCGAGGTCAAGCGGTTATTAGTGGTGCCTTTTTGTCTTCGCTGCCTTTGCACCCCCAAAATCACTAGCCATAGTTGCATAAAAGGCGATTTCTATCGCCAACAGAACCAGCTCCTTCCTCTCTGAGTAAGCTCGGACAATGTTGTGCTGGCTGGCGATCTGTATCCTCAAATTGGAAGTTATCCCCTGAAGAACTGCATCTAGGCGCCCAACATGGTGTTGGCTTCCATAATGATAACCGTGAGCGGATATTTAATTTGGTTGAAGCAGCTCGCTTATTTTTTGTGAGCACTAATTTGCGGCACAATATCCGCCGTAGGGTAACATAGCGTCTAGCAGCCTCGAACCAGCCATGGACGCAAAAAGGCCATATTGCAATAAGTTACCGATGGAAAAGCAGCATTCAGAAATGTCGCTCGATTTGGAGCACATGTGTGGACACCGACCATGCACTTGTATATGCTGACCTGCGCATACGTTTCGGCGGAGTTTGTGAGCGCATTATCACCAGCCCACTGGCAAATTCAGCTGTTCAGATAGCAGGGTGCATTCGATTTGGTGGCTAGAAGTGCACTTTGCGACCGTCTATTAAAAATGGTGTACCTGGGAAATACGTAAATATTATCCGTTCATTTTACACGCGTACCACAGGATGTGTGAGGGCTTACGGCAAGCTGTCGTCGCCATTTAATACCTCCAGCGGTGTTAGAAAAGGATGTTCGCTGTCACCTATACTCTTCAAGTTCGTTATTAACAAAGTCATTTAAATCGCATCCCCAGGTCACAATTTAGAAGGTGTGGATCAGCTCCCAAGTGAACGAATACATGACTGGAGGAAGCAGACGATACTGCCCTAATTTGGGACAGCTACTAGATGTACCAAGCAGCGCTGGACAAATTACAATTCGCTGTCAGCCGCGTCGGGCTTTGCTTTGCACCATCGAAGTGCAAAACTTTCCTCAAGCTTGCCCTGGACCGCCTCTTTCGCTGACAATTGGTGGGGGTCAGCTAGAATTCGTGCAAAATACAACAACTGGGAAGTTGTATCAGCGACCGTAGGATTGAATTTGATCACCGGCGCCTTCGTTATTTAGCTTACATCTGGTGGGAACACAGTATAAGCAACCAACTTGCTCAAAGCCTTATTTACGGCACAGAAAAGAAATTTAACAGCCCAGCGCCCTTATTTCACATACCCAGCTCCGATTGCTCGGCCATGCAGTTCGCATGCCAGCCGACTAACTCCTGCGTTGGGCGTTATTTGCGTGTCGTAGTAGTGGATGAAAGAAGACGCATATTGGCCATTCCATGACACGGTCGAGAGGAATGTAGGCCCTCACTTCGAAGCTGGCCTCGGTTGGAGCGTTTCGGAGCCCTGGTTGAGGTCCGAAAGCGAGTATGGCTGGATACGCTTGTTGATATGGCTAGGAGCCGACCTCAGTGGATTTCGTGTTGTGAGTTCCTTTGTCCAACGTCATCCCTTATAGTCACCTTCTCCAAACATCATCTCAATATTCCGCATTTTATACTTTTGCATAGCAAATTGTTTTTTCTGCTGCATAGTAGCCGACAGGTAGTTTACCGGAAAGATATCATCAGCTACCACTAGCTCAGCTAGCTTGCACTTGTTGCATTTTATTCCCTTTTATTCGTATACGTCTGGCAGCACATCAACTTATGTGTTTCTTACCTCAAGCTAACCTATATATATATATATATATATATATATTGCTTGCAGTGCAGGTCTCGTTTCGTCATCGGCTATATCTATTACGAGATTTTCTTCGATATTTGAACAACGGCGTCGTCTCTGTTTATCCAATAGTGAAGTCCTGAATCACCTCCTTATCCCGCATGAATTCCTTCTGCAAACGGCCCCCGAATATCGAAGCGGCACTATTTTCTTTGCAAAGGGTCGAAGCATTGATTTGGCTATATTTTAGCCACCGTTAATGACGATGTTTGAGAGGGCAAAAGCCCACTCGCTGTGCTTGCTAGACCACCACTTTTAAGAAAATACGGTTTAATACATTTGTTTCATGGCGTAAATAAATGCCCTTCTACAGTGTCCAGTTTGCGAAGCTTCAATTACTTTTCGCAAAGCAACTGCACCCTGTTCAGGTTGTGAATGCATTGGCCAGTCTTCTTCTGGCTTCCCCATAAGACGTTGGAAAGCAGCCTGGTCATTTTTGGTTTCTGTAACTATATGCAAGGATTTGTAGCGTGCATCGCGTGCTTGCCGGTGCACGATTAATCATAATCGAACCCTAGATTTATTTCTTACTTTGTAGGGAAGTAGAATGATAGGCTGAGCAATAGACCGCCGGTCTGTCGCCAGCGCACGTCAATTTAACGTATTTTGTGTGTGCTGAAATTCCTCGTGAATTTTGAGTCATCCTAATCGTCAATTAAATATAGTAGTGAAATAAGGAATGTTGGGTTCAAATGGAGTGGTGGGGGACCATCTGTGTCAGAGAGTAATAAGGAGGATTTGGCCTCTATGTGGAAGTGGAGGATGGTGAGGCGGCGTGCGTCACTGAATCAGCTGCACAGTTCCAGAGACGTAACCTTAACCACATGATGCTCCAACTTCGCCTTTTCACACTAATGTTATTGCAGTCAAATTATCAGCAGGGACATCATATGTCAATTGGCCTGATCTACCCTTGAATATTTGTGATGGAGAGAGCCTTTTCCGGGGCGCAGTTCTTAGTCCTCTAGCGCAGACCTATTATTATTATTTGTTGAATAGCTGCTTCAGATCGTTGACGTTGTAAGCATCTGGATGGAGTTAACGGCTGTGGTGGGACGAATCAAGATTGCATTCAACGTTTTGTTGCATGTTGAGCATTCGAAATACGTCCGGTTGAAAATACGGTATCGTTTCGTTGCTGCGATAGTAAGCAAGGTGTCGAATTAAACCCACGCTTGCGGATAAAGTTCGCTGGCATAAGCTGCAATTATAAAGGAGGATGGCGTCCTTTGTTAAGTCTTGCAAATATTCCACTTTATGGTATTTCAGTGAAAGTGGACGGCCGTTTATGTGTTGCAGCCTTTCATGTGGCTGCACTTCATCGGCCGGGGCGTTCGGCTGCCGTGATGATACGTTTTGAAACATAACGAGACATGGGAAAGGTGGGATGAATTAACTTGTGTCTAAGATGTTGTAAGCAAGCGATTCTTATTGCTATGCTTAAGTTTTGCAGAGACTCACCTATTCAAGTTTGCTGAGCATGAGACAACAGGCCTGTTGTAATAGCAGTTGAGAACATGTGGTGCAGCAAAAGAAGTCGAAACATGCGCCACGGGCCGTTCATTGGCCCCATTCCGCGTACTGGTAAGCTGGTTGCAATTGGTATGCTTGTGAATATTTACTAATCGCTAGTTACTGTCTCTGAACAATAGGAATGTCGGTAGATGTTGTGAAAGGCGTGTAAATGATGCTCGACCGGTGGTTTGCAAAAGCACTGCATGATGCTGAAGATGCCTCCGCTGCTGAAGGTGATATATCTGCTCTTCTGCGTGAAACTGTCTGAAAATCTAGGTCATTTGACCTTGGTGGTTGGCTACAATGAATATGTTTCATTTTTGTCCAATTTATCGCTGGCGTACTCTTAGAAAGAATGCTGTTTCGGGCAAAGGAACAAATTCTGCATACTTATGTTCCCGGAATGCAGATCGTTGGCTAAACGCAATAACTCGGCTTCTTCTTCTTTCGATCTGAAGACAGTGCGAATAGCTTTCCTTGATATATCGACGGTGCAGTATTCTGTTTTTGTTAGTACTAAATGAGTAAACGTTAATTAACTGCAAAATGACGCTTCACCAAATGACATTAATGCATATTATTTGAAAACACTTTAAGTGTGGTGCAATGCTGGAGTTGAATACGAAATACAAATACTGAATACTGTATCATAGAGCAAGTGGAAATGAATTATGTACAACTGTTTCGAAATGTGCTGAAAATATTATATAATTTTTCAACCGTGCATATCGTTGTCTTTCTAATGAAAGATTTAAAATAGCTAACGTACGATTTTTTAGGATTCACCGATGTTATATGGCGTCGTATGTGTGCAGTCGTTTTCTGATTCCAATAGTGGAAATTATAATTCTAACACAGATTTGAACGAATGTTGCATCAATCACATGTTCAAGTAAACGGTTCCAACTGTTTACCACTCTCAGTTCGAAGTACAATGGGTGGGGAACCCATTTCACATCCGGCACGACAAGTTTGTATTTCTGTCTGCGTGTGCTGCATAGCCCTTGTAAGTGCAGCATTGGCCTTATCATTCGGAATTCACCAAGATGTTGAATACGGTAGGTCATAATGAGGTCGACTCGCACCCGACGGTAGGACAAGGTGTAGAGTCCTAGTTTCTCGCACCGGTCTTCATACCCAAAGCCACGTAAACTCGGGATGAGCTTGGTAGCAACGTGTTGGACCCGTTCGATCTTTTGTGCCTCGCCTCGGGTAATCGGAAATTAGGCGGGCGAACCGTACTCTAGCATTGGTCTAATGATAGAAGAGAACAGGCGAGTGGCAACCTCTTCAGACCATGTGCCGAAGCTACGTTTGAGCGCCCAAAGCATGCACAGTCCTTTACGATATAGCATGTTTGTGTTGTCCACGGACTTCAAATCGTAGCGTAAGAGTACACCTAGGTCCTTCACGGAGGGTGCGGGATATTGCGTTTGGCCGTCAAGGGTGTAGATTCGCTCGTTAGCACCCTTCCCCAGGCTCAAAAATGCAGACTTGGCTGGGTTGACCAGGAGAAGAACTTCTGCAGACCATATGCATAGGCGGTTGAGGTCTGGCTGAAGTAGGCCACAGTCACCGGGAGCGTCAATTTGTCTCAAAATCTTCATGTCGTCCGCAAACAATGCACAGGGCGAACGGAGGAGCTACGGCAGATCATTGGTGTGAATCAGAAACAAAGTTGGCTCCAACGCCGTGCCTTGAGAAGCGCCAATTTAGAAAACTACCAGTCAAGAAAGTCGCGGATCCACCGGCGCAGTGAGCCACCGACACCACACATTCTGAATTTGTGAAGGAGAACCTCATGATTGACTTGTCGAAAGTTTTACTGAAAGCAATGAATATCACGGCGACGGACTCCCCTTGCTTTTCGCCATAAACAACTCGTGCCTCGTCATCAACATTTTCGTAATGTATGAGGGACCTTGAATAAAACCGTGCTGTGCGGGCGTCCCATATTCTGCGCCTGCTCCGAGCCAGGTTTTCATACAACTTGTCAAACCAATGAGGCTTAAAGAACAAACTTTCAGACATATGAATGGCACAGATTGGAAACACTATGGTGTCCATCTTTTTTTATAAATATCTACACATGCAGCTTGTGACAGCGACCCATCCAATTGGTTTGCATCTCGAGTTAGACCACCGATATCCGTCTTCAGCATTTGGGTCTGGTTGCAGCGGATGTGAGTACGAAAAAGATAATTCCATATCAGCTATCAGTACTGAGTGGTCGCTGGTAGCTCGGGGCTCCAGGATCCTAACGTCATCACTCATTGCACATCTGGCCATCGTATTCGATGACAGTTATAATCGCCCATTAGTATAAATTGTGGACGACTCATATGGGTCCGAAGAAATGGGAAGCCAATCAAAACAGGGACACAGGGCGCTGCGATAAACTGCGATTACAAGAAGTTCTCCGCGCCGGCGGCGGATGGAGTACCACAGTAGGTTACAAAAACCATCGCCACTTCGGTAGCTGCTTACAAGTCTCCCACGCTGGGGAGACCGAATTTAAGGTAGACACCACTGTGTGCATTATTTAGTCTATCGCACTGGAAGCACGAGTAACCGTTGGGTTCAAGTTCTTGGGTGTATAACTCTGCATGTAACCATTTCTCTGCGATTCCCGCTATGTCTGGCCGCTCAGACGCAGCGAAACAACAAAGCTCATCGCGCTTATTCACAATACTGCAAACGTTTGTGAAGGCTATTCGCAGATGGTAGCAAGAGCCGCCGGGCGTGCTTGAAGTGTGAGCAGTCCGTTTACCGTAATTCGCGGATTGTTGGAAACCACTCAAAAATTTAAGACTCGGATATTTGTTTCCCTCTCACCAGTGCATCTATTTAGCGCCATGATGGCAAACTTTAGCCGCTCCCTGTCTACTGGGTTCAGGTCGGGACGAACATGGATCTTCGAACCTTTCAGTCTACTTAGGCGGGATATGATCAGCGTTAGAATGGCTTCGTCCACATAAGTGATTCTCATAGGCGTATTTAGTTTATCACCTTGCTTTCCAAGACGGGTAATCAACCTTACGTATACCCCTTCCTCACAAGAGTCTATAATTTAAACCCTGCAAAAGCTCATCATGATCGTAGCGCACTTCGGTTGAAGGATCACTGGACTCCGGTGCTTGAAAGAACACGAAATTATAACGCACGGGTTGGACGAGGTTGACCTTGCAATGGGACGTGTTCTACCAGTCTCACATGGTTTGGTAAACGGTTGGCTTACATAACGTAAACACCCAACCTCCTTTCTTAATTTCG
Organism: Dicrocoelium dendriticum; assembly: GCA_944474145.2. NCBI lineage: Eukaryota > Metazoa > Platyhelminthes > Trematoda > Plagiorchiida > Dicrocoeliidae > Dicrocoelium > Dicrocoelium dendriticum. The sequence continues at coordinate 12,940,119 of OX104070.1, forward strand.
TTCTATGTTCTTTCCACTGGTCTTCTGCACTCAGAAATTCACGTGCTGGGAAATCAGTGTCCGTTGGACACAACAAAGGTAAACTGGGTGCAATTGGTCTTCTCACAAAGGTCGGACCTCTTGTCGGTGATTTTCACGGGTAGAGGAGGAATACTGAGCTGAAACCTCAAGTCACTTCGGGCTAGGTGGTTAGGCCAAACACACCTAGCTGATCGCAACGAAACGCTAAGGCCTATATGTCGGCTTTACTTGTTCTGACTGTAATTTGTTTTCGCTAATTTTCACATATATTTTGGAAGAAATCGTGTTGGATCTCGCGAAGACGATTAAATTGCCTAACTGATAATCCAAAACGGGAAATGTGGTATTTAACTTGACTCAATACAACGTGGAGGTGTTTGCACCGTGTCCGACTAGTTTGGAGCAAGTACCACAGGATGACTGCTTTGGCATTGCGAATAATCCGAAAACAAGCTGGCGGCCAATTGACGGAGAAAATGACAATAGAAGGCGCCGAAACCACGCTATGAAAACACAAGAATTTCTGGTGGGAATTTGCAGAGTAAGAAATGAAACAAATTGTATCTCAATTTCCTCGAAATAATTCTAATTAACATAGAAAGCCAACAAAAGTTTATTAGTCAACGCAACCCCCAATAACTGACTGGAGGTCGCTATCCGCAGCTGTGTTAATACAATACATACCTATCCTGACAAAGGGCAAGTTATATTCGAATATATTTTTTCTAACGCGGCAACGATGTGCAGCACCTGAATGAGCCTTTAAGCTTAACGACATATTCAATTGACAGGTACATATACTATTTTGATGTAACCAGTGTTTTGTAACATTTCAGTGGAGTTTTTATGGTAAGCGCTAACTTATTACATTGACTATAAGTGCATTAAGCAAAATCTCTCTTCCGTTCTATTTAAAAGTGATTTCGCCAAAATGAACCCAAAGAAACATGTCGTGTCCTCTGTCAACAATATGTGTTATACTGCTGAAAGTTTTCCTAGTAAACGGAAAACTATTCCCTCCAGTTGAATGGACTTCTTAAAAGGCACCGAATTATAAGATATTGAACAATACACGGCCCTCGCTTTGTAGCCTCATTTGGCGAAACAATATGTATTTATGATAAGAAAAGACGGAACAAATGCTTGTGCGGTGTTAAGTCATCCTGTCATTTGATTATAATGAAAAAACCCATGAAATCCACCTGCTTAATCCTAGGTATACAATTGCCGTCTACCTGTCGTATGTTTGATCCTTCCTCAACATTTACGGTTACATTTAATAACTTTAGCTCCCGGATTATACATTTTGCTCAGGTTGACACAGTCTGCTGAATTAAAGTAAGCACTCCGCACAGAATCGCAGGTTTATCGGTTAAAGACCTTAATAAGTGCAAAGCTATTGCAACTGTCCTCCATCATATAACGAGGTTGTATTTCGATCTATATACTTCATTGAATACATTCTTGCAATTTCGATGAAAAACTATATAACATAGGAGGATCTAATAGCGATCATTTTCAGCCTGCGTACTAATAACTTTAAACCATGATACTGCACGTTGTAGTCCTGTATACAAACACAGGAATTATAGTTGTAAGATGACGTCAATTAATTGATTTTATTAAAAATTTTACATGAGTGAAATGCCCTTTCATCATGGTTAATTCCTTGCAACATAAGAGTTACGCATTGAGTAAAGTAACTACATATTTCAGATGTAAAATGTAACAACTACCTTATTCGCGAAATTTTGCATTTGTATCATGTGAATGCATGGCGATTCTAAATCTCAACCTAATTTGCAATTCACAGTGAATTTAACATTTGTAATTTTAACATCTGGTACCGTGTTTAATTTGGCCTGTAGATATTCAGTGTATCACGAATTGAACATTGCACTCGGTGATGCATTTCTACTATTTTTATACAAACTATTTCTTGGTGGTTTTTTCTTCCTATATATTCCTCTTGACTTCACTTCTGGCAATCTTTGTCGTAAGGCGTCATGCACTGCGATGAATTCATCCGGGTAGCAATAAGTTTCTACCACCTTCATAAATATGATACCAGTGATAGAAATGATAGTGCTTCCTTCAAGTTGGAGCACATCCTACATAACCATCACACATCTAACTCAATTCGCACAACATGAAGTAAAGGTTTCCTGTGGGTAAACTGCCTTTGTACTAAACGCTGCAGTGGTGTTCCAGCTGGAATCAGCCGTACTACTTAAACAAAAATATTCTGAAATTTCGCCGGTGTTTAACATAATGAAGCCCACAATGCTGTTTGCAATTTGAAGTTTGTACCCAAATAATTGACAAAGAATTTAGGAGATAAAGTTAATACTACGAAATCGTTGATCTCCACAATCAGTACATTAATATTGTGTGACATCTGAATTGCTCTCAGTTATGCCCACACCTTTCTCTCGAACACTCACAATTGCCTGAGAAACAGAATAACTGCTGACCGCAATATATTCCTTAAACTTTTCATAAATCTTCAAATCATAGAAATCATTTTATCTATAGCAGCCATCTTGATGTGGTAAAGCCTAACTGCTCAAATGAGGTATTTTCGAGTAAAACCCGGAATAAAAATTATTTGCTCTTTTCGTCTGTCATAATTTATTTGTACGCAATACAGTGCTCATCTAACTAGTACTATGACCTCCACTCATATTTTAATCCAAGCATCTTTCTGACTATTAATCATTACTGCAGTTAATTTTAAATGACATAAGTAACGAGTGATTACTTAATCGTAAACTTAAATGAAAATTAGCTAATTTAAATGTGCCTTAAGCCACCTGTTTTTAAAGCGAGCCAAACCATTACCTACAAATAAATATAACATGTATAGAGAAAGGATCAGGCATGCAGTAATATCTCCCGTCGGCCACACTTAATACACGAAAAGAAAGCATTTATGTAACAATATATTTTATTTGCCTATCCACTGCCAGCATATATATCAAAGAAGAAATACGCTCGGGCCAATTGCAGCCAAACAATTGACAAATGAAAAGGCCCACCATATGTATAATGGTAAAGGTTAAATTTAAATAACATCCCAGCCCGACTCAGTAAAGGCGCATCGATGCGTGTTCGCAACCACTAGTCGCTCATGGTCTGATTCTACTTCAATGACTCCAGCTCATAAGCCGATTAGAACGGATGACCTAATGATTACAAGCCAAACGTGCAAAGCACTCCGTTATTGGCAGGCAATTCGGGTAAAAACTGAAGTGTACCTGGGTCATTCGATCTCTAGGACAGTAGCTAAAGCAGCAGAAGCAATTTGGGTGTTGCCCCCTTAAATCAAGGCACTCGATGACTAGATTTGAGAATATTTCCCCATATCAGATTGATATAGCAGACATCGAACATGCGTACATTGGGATTACAATTGTTAACGCGACGCCTAAGCCACTGAGGTAAGATGGCAGAGCTTGCAACAACTGATACTCTCAGCTTGACTTGCCTTTTTAAAGCACAAGTTGCATTGATGGATTGCGTCCCACAATCACAAGGTAGGCTGCGATTTCCATTGATGTGAACCTAAGCCATTCGATTACTAGGGCTTAGCTGATGAAGCAGTAGCAAATTGGTCTTGCTCGCTAAAAATAACAGCACTCAATGAAACATATCTACGTTATTTCCTCCAATTAGACAGCAATGGTATACATGGAATCCAGGAACACTGGGATTTCAGTTGTGGTCTCTACAACCAAATCAACGGATTGATGTCACAGATTGCCAAAACAGTTAATGTCAAATAAGAAGGTCAAATTGCATTACACCTCGGTGGATGGATTACGGCGCGTAATCTCAAGGTGGCTGGCGATTCACGTTGAAGTGTACCTATTCGTTTCGTTGATTTGTACCGTAGCTGATGAAGCTGAAGCAACTTGGGTATTACCATACTTAAATCAATTCCATGCATATGGCGTTTCGTTTTGTTTCCAAATTCAAATAATGATAGCAGGCATCGAACACCGGATCGTTATTATTTCATTCGTGACCGCCAGCTTTAGCCACCAGGCATGAAGGCAGAGTTTGCATAACGGTCAATGACAGTTTGGTTAATCAAATTGTATTTCAAGTTTGGTGGATGGAGTGTTAACAGCAATCTCAAAGTGGACCGCGATTCCCATTAAAGTGAAACTACGCCATTCGAAGTATTGGAGGCTACTGAGGAAGCAAAATAAAATTTGGTGTTGCTTATCTAAATTCAATGCACACTAGGACGCGGTTTGAGGTTAATTTCTCTCATCAGATAGAGATAGCGCGCGTAGAAGCTGAGGCCGTTATGATTTCATTTGTGACCGCTACCCGTTAGTAGTCGGGTAACGACTTCATAGCTTGCCAAAACGGTTAATTTCATATTAGTGTGTCAATAAGTATTACATCTTGTTTGCAGGGTTTGCGATGCGCAATCTCATCGTGGACCGCGATTCATATTGAAGTGAACCTGAGTCAATCCATCACTATGTACGCGTATGGCGAAGAGGAATCAAATTGACTTTGACTCCTGCACTCCATTACGCGCCAAGAGATTATTTCCTCTAATCATATGCATATAATCGACACCGAACCCAGATATATAGGGATATTTAGTGTTAACGCTGCCCCTAATCTAATGGGTAATTAATGCAGAGCATGGAAATTGGTCAATTTGAAATACACCCTGTATGGATGGATTGTAACTCAAAATCCCAAAGTTGACCGCGAAACAAATTGAAGTGAACCTAGGTCTTCTGATCACCAGGACCGTAGCTAAAGAAGCAGCAGCAAATTGTGTGTTGCCTTCCTGAAAATACTGATCTCCATCACGAGCTTCGAAGTTAATTCCGCTCATTATATTGAGCCGAAGAAAATTGTGATTACATTTGTATCCGCATCCCCTAAGCCACAGATTTACGACGAAAGAACCTGCAACAACGGTTAAATATATATTGGGTTTTGAATTCGTATACACCTTGCGTTTATGGGATGCGACGCGCAATCACAAGGCGGACCGCGTCAGTCATTAAAATGTACCTAAGATAGTCTGTCGCTATAGGACCGTAACTGATGAAGCAAATGTAAATTGTGTGTTGCTCGCCTGAATTCACTTCAATCTATGGAGCGTTCCGAGGTTATTTCCGATCAGTATATCGATATAGCATCCATGTAAAGTGGGAAATATGGGATCTCAATTGTGACAGCTCTCCCGAAGCAAAATTACATGACGGTAGTTGGTGCCGCAAAGGTTAAGGACAATTTAGACGTTCAATTTGAAGTGCACGTTTTGTGCTTGCATTGCGGCGCGCAATCAAAAGAATAACGCGATTCCCATTGCCTTGGACCTAGGACATTCGATCACTAGGACGTTAACTGAGGAAGCAGAGGCAGATTGTACTATTCTCGCCTGAAAACATTGCACACCTTGGCGCGTTTATAGGTAATTTACTATCGTCATATTGTGGTCCGATTTGCCGAAACCTGGAATAATTATCTTAGCATTTGTTGCCGCTACTCCTAAGCCAAGGGGTCTTGATGGCAGAGATTGCCACAAAGGTAAAGACAAATTGGGAGGTTTATTTGCCATACACGGTTTGTGGATGGGCTGGGAAGCGCAATCTCCTAGTGGACCGCGATTCTCATTGATGTAAACCTAGACCAATATATCACTGGTTGATAAAGCAGACGCGAATTGGTAATGCCCGCCAAAAACCACTAGACTTCATTACGCCTCTCGAGATTAAGTACACTTACCAGGTAGACAGAACAGCTAACGAACACGGAACCGTTTGGATTCCAATTTTTGACCGCAATCCATAAGCCATCAGTTTATGGAGCCGGACCTTGACACAACGGGTAATGCAATATCGGATGGCAAATTTGAAATACACGTTGTATGGATGGATTGCGGCGTGAAATCTCCAAGAGTAGCGCGATGCACATTGGATCATAATATGCCACTCGATCAGCAGCACCGTGTCTGATGAATCAGAATCAAATAGGATGCTGTCCGCTTAAAATTTTGCAATCAATGTCGCGTATTTCTGTGTGTTTCCTTAACTTACATAGGTAATGTGTTGAAAACAAGTACATTTGCTCTTGTGCAGCTTGTTGCTCGAATGAGCAACAGCGGCCGCAATATCCGGTGCGGCATACTGCGATCAGGCCAAATCCAAATAAATATCAGCGTGAACACCCATATAATTTTATTTATGTCCTCAAACAATGTACACGGTATACAAGGAATGTTCCGTGAATTAATATTGGGATCCTCTGGCAGTCTCTGTACCTTAGCTCTTGCGACTGGATTATATACTGGTGAGCCACATTCAAGCGCTGGTTTTATCATGAAGGAAAACAGGCGATTGACAATCTCTTCAGAGCGATTGCAGTTGCTGCGTCGAAGTGCCATGAGTAGGAGTAGTATTTTCCATATATTTTGCTCGTGTTCTTGACAGACCAATCTTCGCAACATGAGAACACATATAGATACTTTACGGAGCTTGTGGAACGCATCATTTGACCAGTCATGGTGTTCACACAATTATTATCACACTTCCCCAGAAACATTAACGACAACTTGACCGATTTGACTTTCAGCACAAATTGACAGACTAAAGGAATTGAGAGTCGATGTCATGCTGAAGGAGGTCACAGCCGTTAAGACAACCAATATCAGACCCACACTTCATGTCGTCTGCAAGCAATGCGCAGGTTGACCGAATATTCTGAGGTATTTCGTCGATGTGGATCCGAAGTAAAATGTGCCACATTACGTGCATTGGACACGCCGCTAGTGTATGGGTACCATTCCGATAGGATGTCATCAGCCTGTACATGATATTTTCTACCATCAGCACAGTTATTTATTAACTGCATTAGAAAGCCATCCACAGCAGCATCTTCAACATTTGAAGTAGGGCTTTATCGTTTACTTTATCGAAAGCTTACATAAAACGAACATATAAAATCTACTGATTTCCCATAATTCAATTCACGCAACCATCCTTGCTGTGTGAAGAGCAGCTTGGTGATACAGGAGCGGCCATTCATGAATTTGTGCTGTGCGGGCCTTAGATGATCTTTGGAATTTAGTTGCTAAAATATGCCGCTTTATCACAACGTTCTCGAGCCTCTCCGCTGAAAAAGTGTTCAGACAAATAGGTGGACAAATATCCGCTTTGATCCCATTACCTCTCATCCGGATATCCACCTCTATAGATCAGTTCCAATCGCTTCACAATGCACCTTCAGAAGTTTATCTGGTAAACAACTCAGTCACAGAAATTGAGATAATGGCCGATGTGCAACTTAAAATTTGGGGATGGAGGCCATCGTGTCCATTAGGTTTCGTGCCGTAAAGACAGGTCACTATACTGTGTCGTTATTCATATTGCAATCCAGGCAATCGGGTTCCGCTAGAGCTTTACACTCCCAGTTCAGCATACGGGCATGAACACCTGTAAATACGGAGGTGATGTTTACCGCCACTGCAGAAGCACTTTTGGAGCTGAAATTAACAGTCTGACCAGCCGATCATTCTAAAACCACTAGATCACCTGCAGGCCACACGCTTCGCTTCAAATAAGCCAAAGTTTCTTGAGGTTGATGGCTACCGTTCCGGTAGCCAAATATTTTGGGCTTTTGCGCTGTTGAATAGACACGGCCTCTATTTGTACGCCTTATAAAAGTCGGCATAATAGACACAAGTAATTTTACTGCAAATGCCTCGCCGTCATGCTGATTTACCATAATATCTGCCGAGCAAATATGGCTCCACAATCTAGCTTTCCCAAGCCGCCCAGTATTTGCCACTTCTGCTTCTTAATGACTGCCCTCCAATTTGGATTTAACCTAGACTCTACCAATTAGGTCTTGCTGCTGGACTGGCCATATGTATGCCAAGTTTCTCGCCATTTAGGGTCCTACGCTAGAAGTGTTTGATAATTGCATATATCACTGGAGTTGTCTTAGGCTTCACGGTTTGAGAGATAAGATCTGCATGCTTGTCTCGAATGCTCTATTCCATGTTGCCATCTTTCGAAGTTATCGCAGCCTCGCTCTCAGTGGAAGAGTCTACCATGCCGCGGTAGAGCGGTTCTTTAGTATTCCTGTGATACTTGACTCGGGCGCAAAACAGATTATCGGCTGCCATTTGTATTTGTTCCCCGCTATCTTCGAAACATTGTAGGTGTTCGATGGCAGCATCACGGCAGTAATGATGAAGACCGTTGTGAAGTATTTAGATCTAAAAAATCCGACGATTTATTGATATTATCACTGCATTCGACAGTGATACGGATGTCTTTATTGCATCTACTAAAACAACCTTAATTAGCAAACAGTGTCTTGAGGAGAAGGTGACGAAAAGGGGACCAATGTAACACTTGTATTCAATGCATTAAGCTGCAAATGCTGAAGTTGGCTGTTACTGGGCCTTCCAAACTCTTGTTGTGTACCAAATTACCCAGTGCACATCTGTTTGCAAATGCTAGAAGAAGTGCTCAAGGAATGCAAGCAATCGTGCGCTTGCTGTGAGACCATTATACCCTACATAATGTTCCCTTGAAATATATATTTTACAGTTATACGTTGTGTCACACATCTAATGGTATTTTAATTGACAAGGTTTTGCCTATATATATGAGTGATATTAGACTTGCGACTAAGGATTGCACACCCGTCTTTATTAAACGCCAACAAACTTCAACTTATGAATCCTGCAGTAATGACCATTCTACTTTAGTCAGTGCTTGGTGTAGACGTTTGAAGTCCTCTTTCTAGTAATTTTAAGTTTGCTTCAGCGGGCGCGACACAGACAACGGCTAATCTAGATTGGATGAGACCATGGAGTGCTCGCTACTAACCAGAGGCCCTAGGATCTGCATATCTAATGCACGTTACTCGCAACTATTTAACAGCACATCAAAGCGATTTGGAGAGAAACATGGTAAAACGCGCATCGGTTGGCAGAGGTGTTGCACTGCTCTAGTCTTGAATATTGCAACTCTGTTTCACAGTGCCCGGTACTAAGATTGGCCTGGAGCCACAGTGTTCGAGAAAGTTAAACTCGCACACGCGCAGAAAGGACAGCTGGCATCCGTAGCTTCTGACATGCGGCAGCATTATCCAGTTATCAATTAGGCGGGTTTCAAGAAGCTGCTCTTGCACATCATTCACCCTATCTCAAGCGCATAAACCGCAATAATTGGTCAAAAAGATCATCTTCTTAACGGCGTTTATATATTAGTCTACACACTGCAAACACCGACTGCAGAACAGCACGACACACGCTTTTTTGGTAATCATTTGTGCCAGCACCACGCAGGCCGCTTTAGGAGCCGCCGGGTGCACATGAAGACTCAACTACCAGTTGATAGGTGTTGGGCGGACTCGTCCTTTTGCAAGAAAATTTAGATGCAGTTGTTGTTTTCTACGCTATCAATAAGCCGCTTCCTCACAATGATAAATGTTAATAATTTAGCTCATTCCGACTGGTTCAAATCCAGGTGATTATATATCTTAACCGTTTTCCCTAACGAGGCGAGGGCGTACCAGCACCGGAGTCGTGCCATCTGCAAGGCTGAAAATTTTGTGTTAAAACTTCCCTTACTATCATTTCCAAATAGGTGCTTTGCGTCAGCAACCAACCCAATTCACCTGCGTTGAGAAGCCAATCACTAAGGTTCTGTATATATTCGATTTCGTAATCCTAACGAGCATGAGGATTTGCATCCGCTGGCTGACGTGCATGAAATATCAAAAGGTTGCTAGGGCACTGGTCGCTAAAGTTGTGCTTTCGTTCATATTTCCTTGTGTTATCCATTTGTCTCAATAGGTGGAGTGAGCTTACATCGAGCTGCTAAGGACTTTGGGAGGAAATGAAGAGAAAAGGACAACCTGAGCCTCCAGAAATGAATGAGCATGATACTGGAAAGCTTTCAGCCAGCAGGCAAAGAGTCTTGTCCCGAAATAGTGACGACGCCGTTGCTGATGCGTGCTAAGTAGGTAGCATCGCCTCGTCAACGTAGTTTTGTCCCATTTGTTGTTTTTAAATTCCCTCGACAGGATGAAGGTAATTTAATCTGTCAGTTTTAAACAATATAAGGACAAATCTGTGCTGGCTAGACCTCAGTAGCTTAAATTGGTCAACAATTAAACCGATGCCAAGATATAAAGTTTTACGCTGTATAACCGCATGCACCGTGTTTCCGCGATTAGCAATCTTTTAGAAAAGCTACGAGAAGGAGCGCGAATCCGATTTAAAGGGTTACTGATATGGCTGAATGAATTCAAAAGATAAGCTCAAGAACTATCTCAAAGCAATAGTTATACTAGTGCCAAAATTATGCAGAACCAGTAATAAAACTGATTTATAAGCCTTTATAGGTGTGTCATACTAAGTAAACCGACCGGATGAAGAGAAGTGTTAAATGACTCTCGAACGTGCTATCCGCAGAGAGATGACGGTTAACCAAACGAAAGTATATCGTATTGCTCTGGCATGTTTTTGCTATTAGGCCCTTAATTAGTACTGAGTGTACTTGGCATATCATATTAGTTAGCATTAACTGCACACCAGACAGTGTTGCCGTGTTGTATGAAAAAGTGTGCTGTGAAAATTTGCTACACACCTCTGGCTACACACTTCCCAACTTTGTAATACTTGCCCTAAATAAGCGCTCTGAACTCCATAAATATATTACCCTCAGTCACAATAATGGGTTACACTATGATATTATTTATTCGGATTGTTTGATATAAATGCTCCAGAAGCAAATTAAATTGACAACCTGCAACGTATCATTTGACACTGATGTAGAAAAATAATCGCACCAATTTGTGTTTCATACAACTCGTATGGCTTTCCTTTATTTTTACTTATAATTCTACGTATATTATTTGTATGCAGGTTGTAGTTAAACTGTAGATTTGGTTATTATTGGAATTATTGGAACGTATGCAGTTTATGCAGTTTTGAACTAACTGGTAAATTTATGCTAACAACATTATGTTAGGAATTTATCGAACTTTGCCTTACAAAATCACAATTATATGTATCATATCAGCGTGCGAGCTACCAAAACATTCTTTATGGACGTTTTTATTCGGCGAACATAAATGGTTGCTTTTGATGTTTGAAAATGATTTAGGTTTCGTCAAATTAAAAATAAAGATTCCATTAAATTGCTTTTGATGTCCGGTAGATTTAACGTATTAAGCTTACTTGCTAATCATGGATGCATGTTTATGTCGAAGTGGCCTGTCATCACCTTTAATGAATTTTCAGCTAATTCTTTGTAATCGGTGACCATTTTTGTCCGTTTACATATGCTATGGTCCAATGTTCTGTGATGAAGGATCTTTTCCAACACACGGTCGTAGGTAGCTTCTTAAACGTACCCTAATTTATAGAGTGTAGCGCGTGCAACGACATTTTATTTCCCTTGCTTTATTATACTTTATGCTACTCATCTTAAAAAGCAACGTGTTTTGATCACTTCAGGTCGATAACACATCATTTAATGAGTAAACATTTGGGAAATAACATGGGATTTGATATCCAACCAAGTGGGCTTTTGTCCTGCTGAGTCATTGTATAAGGACAGCATTATGTATAGTATCCAAAAGTCCTCAATGTAGCATTTCGTTTATAATTTAACAGTTGTGTTTAGTGAAATAAGAATCATTAATGGCTGGCGCCAACATGTCCTGTTTCTGGAAGTTTGCAGCAGTATTTCAACATAAGCAGGAGATCCGGATATCATAGACCGCTGTTGTCAATCATACCTAGTATTCCATATCATTTGGTGTCGAACTGTTCAGATGTTTGCTGTTATGTCATGGCGTATGTGTTTATAGAGACAACACAATTGTTACGTAGGCGATCCTGTGATATTTCAGATCATGCAACTGAAAGTAACATATTCTAGATATGTATTGTGATTTTCTGAAAAAAATGCACAGAGATTTAAATTAATGCAGAAAGAAGAATTAATTTAATATCCAGAATTAATGTCGTTGGATGGACAGATATGGATAAAAAACAACTTCTTTTACAACGGACGTGGTTAATATCTCGATAGGAGCAAAAAGGCGCTGTTCTAACATAGGTTTGAGTGATTAAAACAAAAGATTACTTAAAAGGAGACCAAAAATATATTTCTGTTTGTTAGTATGTTGTAAACCTATTGTTGCTTAATATTGTGACTTTTAAAATAAGAGTTTGACAGCAGATGATAATGTTTCGGAGAACAAGCTGTAGGTGTACCGAACGCTGGACCTGGGATTGTGAACATGTCGAGAGGGTCGGCGATTGTGATTGCTTTTTAAATCCGCATCTTCAAATCACTTACGAAATTCAAGTTTACCAAATTTTATTATTTCCTTCACACGGTCGGATAGATAAAATAGAGGAAAGATTTAATAATGTCTATCGTTCGGCTTGCTTATGTTGGCCGCAGAATTATCTTTGGTATCATAGTCAAAAATAACACGGCGTAGGATGCCACTTAGCTGATTTAGTCAGAATGTTTCTTATCCTATTTTAGAATGTCTATATCTTTCCAGCTGTTAGGCTTTCCTATAACGTGCTATAGGGATGTAGCACACTGCGATGTCTAAAATTTAAATATTGATTTAAGGTATTTTCGTGGGATTCAGAAGCGTTTGTTTCATCGATTAAATATTAACTAATACTTTCCTTATGCAGTTTGATTCCAAGTCGTTACTGTATAGTATGTGGACCTACGGTCTGCGGAAGGCACGTGAGAAGGCGCTGACATTCGGAGGCTTGGTGTCGAAATGTTTATTGTGCAAGTTCTTAAATCTGCTTTCCAGACCGTGTCACCAATGTCATACAAAATTATCTCACTGGTTTCTTAATGGGCTTAATGATGATGAATCTATTAATATATGGACGATATTGGTGATCATATACGGTACATGTCGTCGTCTATATGATTGGATTAACTGCGAGCATTATAGCATCTAAACGATAGCATTTACGCAAACTCATTTACAGTATGATATATTCTTTACAGAATAAAGGATCCTTATAGATATTTCTCCCAGCAATAGCCACAAGGTGTGTAAATGATGATCAGCCCTTGCCTCATATGTGAATTTGAGCGCCGTGACAGCAAGGTATATCACCTTTCTTCCGGATCGGCGTATTTTATTGACGGAGATGATGAAAATATTGAAATGGATTTTGAGATATACGGGATAGATATTTTTCGATACGTCAGACATTACTCGTTTAGCGTTTCTATTTCAAATGCAAACTGAATCGAGTAATATAATTTAAATCTTTGATATAAATAGTAACATAACATTTAACACCGATGCGCCGATAATTCACAGGCTTCAGATAAAATATGCATAGGAATTGATAAATGTTTTGCTAGCGGATAACTTTATCATTCAAATGTCATATAGTTTCATAAGTGAGTCGATATCTCCTTGGACGAGCGAGATTGTGCTCAAAAACCGACTCGTCGATGTATATGTACAATTTTGTTTAACGGCGTAATGATGGGTCTGCCGTGTTTGACGGATATACTAACACCGTTAATTTAGATTGGAAAGATAGACGGGCCAGTTAGCCACAGTATAGAACACCATTAATTATTCGAAGAGGAAAGTAATATTCGCTCAGATTGACTACACCGTAACACCCATTTATACATGACGTCAACCAAACAAGTAACGTGTCTGTGATCCCAAAGGACCGGGTTTTACATAGCTGTATTGAGGCACTTGGTGGAAATCTTTTGCATATCCAGAAACTTGTTCAATCTGCGAAACTGTAGTCAATATATTCAGTGCTGTAATCCAGTTAATGAACAAAATGCTACATAGGAATGCTATAATTTAGCACATCGTCCGTTACGAATGAAAATGCTCATGAATAACCTTTTATTTAGTTGCTTATTTGTTCGCCGACCTGCGAAATTGGTTTGCAAACGTTTCACCATCATGCGAGAAGGCTTCGAGATGTGGGAAGTAATCTCAAAAATCCTTGAAATGAAAACTAAATCAAATACTTTGGACTAAATTGTAGGTGTGGTGACATAGGGATTCAAGTTTCCTCTAACGCTGTCTAAAGGACGTTAACGCGATAAGGTGAACGTATGTGTACTTTAAAATTTTAGAGTAAAATATACGGACACGGAACTAACGCACAATAAACTGATTCAGAAAATCAAAGTGTACAATTTTAAGGCAAACATACAGAAAAAAAATTAGACTGAAGGGTGATGCGTGAAAATCCTAACGGAAAGCGGTATGTGCAATCCCAATAGAACCCACCTAGAATATTTAATATTACTAATGGGCAATAACTAAATCCAGCTTTGAGCAGTTACTGTCAACAACCGTGCGGAGGTCAAATAAATATATTGCTATACGTTTGAGATACTTGTTGTTGGCATGCAGTTTTAGCGGGCTGCAGTTAGCAAGACTGGCAATGGCAGTATTTTGTTGGTCTCACGTTCTGGCTACATAAATACGTAGACATATCATGATCATTGTTAGCGATACATGATTTACAGTTTTACCAACATCCAACATTTTCACCAATCATGTCGGTATGCATGTAGCTGGGAGACGTTCCATCAATTCAGCTAAAGTACACTAATTTACAGGCAAACTACTGCAGCCTATTTGGGTCCAATGTATTAGCCTGACTGTATTCAGATTCATACTGCATGGAAGCACTCTTCAAGCCTTGCGGATTGTGAACCCCGTCCCCTCCATCAACGATCAAACGTCTCCAGGAGTCAGTATAGACGTGTTATTTTGCGCCAGAGTGATAGACAACACGTAAGTATGTTCAAAATACGTAGCCACATAAACGATATCAAGCAAACTCCAATAACTTAAACTGACAAAGGCAAACAAATTAAACCGAAAACACCATACGGATATGCCAATTAAATCATCGCTAAAGTTGCATTTAAGATAACCGGGTTATCAACATATCCACAATAAATTCAAGATGGCAGAACAAGAAAGACCACGAGGCATATGCAACAAACCAGATAAATAAAAGTATCGGACCTCCAATCTAGATGAATAACGTTTAGGTACTTAGGATAATGATTTAACTGAAAATGAATTAGTATAATATAGCAATCACCTGAAGTGAAATAACTCAGCTTAAGCACGCCGATAGTAATTGTAATAGATGCGCATATATCATACATACCACCGCTGCACCGGTTGTGCTTACATTTCCATTAAAAGTTATCGTTATGATGCTTGTGGCTCACCATATCTGAATGACTCGGGCCACGGCGAAAGCATGCACTTGAGCAACATGTGTTTGACGTCGATGCAGTACCAGTCAATTCTTATCCGCATACACGAAGACTTTCTCCTGTACGTTTGCAACTGTTTTTGTGATAACATGGTGCCACACGCGCAGATCAACCATCTTCGATTCCCAAAACGGACATCGGGATTATAACGTGATTGGCTCACTTTGATCGTGTACTTATAATGCAGATCTGGTTTCGTCACCGGCCACTTCCACAAACTCTGCTGACCAAATTACAGCTGCCTCGGTACTACATTGAATCGATACGCCACACATGAAAACTCACCTCAATTGTGTCCTAAACACTATATTTTCCAAAGCATATATCCCACTCTGGTGTATCACCACCATGTTAGCAAATCTACCGCACAAACTGATGCACAGAATTCGTCGCTCAAAACGCAGATTTCACATATATCGCCAGTGTTTAATCACGTGTCGTTGCAATATAAATAAATGACGGCACCATAATATTGTACACCATCAACTTCGTGCCAGCGCTAAGCTCGGAACTCTAGGCAACTGAATGCCGGCAATGTCTTCAAAACACGAATACGGATCTCACTGCATATTTTCTGATCAGCCAAAACCGCACTTCAAATTTAGCAGAAGCGAGATGTAGCGTTTCGGTCGCATAACTTTTCCTGATAATCTCAAGTGAAAACAAGCCGTTTTGGTTACTTGTTACAATCAGATGCACAGTGACGTAGGAGAAGCAAAATAAAGCTTTCCATTTAAAATCGTCGTCAGGGTGGTCGTGCTATGCAAATACGTCTCTCTACATTCTACATGCAGTTTGTCTTATGTACTTGTATACAGTTCTTGCATTTACTTTTCTATACAGTTTTTTTGTTTTCTCACTTGAAAGAGGATCTATTAATTGCACCATCATCAAACGTGGTTTTTGGCTTCTCAGAACTATCACCCATATATTCTTTCCGAGTTTACGTCTATATACCAGTAATCCCAGTGTTCCCAGCTTTCCTATCCAAGCAGTTTTGGGGTTTCGTTGCTGAATCCGCACACCACTTGCTGATGTTTGTCTGACCGCCATGAGTAGCCACTAGCTAATAGTCTGTGCATTGTCTCCTGACATGCGACTCTTTTATCCTACCCCGTGATGGAAATGGTTTGGACCGGTAGAATAGCGCTGTGGTTATCCAAGCATAAACTTGTTTAAGCTAAACAAAATTGAAGCGATATACACCAGCAGTAAAAAGTTTGAAGAACGATGAAATTATATGCTTTGAAAAGCAATGTTATACCATCAGCGATGGTAATGTGGTAAGTTACACATGAAAGATATTGAAAAATGCAATTATTGCTACACTTTCAGAAGAATGGGCTTATGTTTCACAAAGGATTGGCCCCGTCATACAGCAACTTTTATACAGTATATGTATTAAATTTGACCCACGGTTTTTTGTTGGAAGTAACATAGAATGTCGTGCCAAGCAATAAAATGTATGTGGTAGATTGCGTCAACCAACCGTCTAGCTTAGGTGCACAAACAGCCGATTCTTGCAGAACGTTCCATGTTTGAAGCATAGGAGAGAAAGTTTTATTAAGCAACCTAGACTGCTGTGCTAATCTAATATTTGCGAAGAGTGGCCTATGAGTTTTGCTTTTAGGACTATCGCATTAATAAAAGGCGCACATTGTTTAGATTGTTAAAATCAGCTATAACGCTATGAAGTCGCCACATATTCGTCGATACCAACTATGGAAGATGTTAGTTTCAAGGTATTCGTTGAAAGCCCGCCGTTGAAGATTGCATATTACAGGGTTGGCATGCTTCAGCCATAGCTGCCAGGCTACAATTAGTTATTTGACCTGGGGCGAGCATACGCATTAAGCAATAGTGTGAAAATAGCGACGTCTATTTGTGCGAATGCGAGTCGCACCTGGCTGATGTGCTAGTTGTCAGTAATTTATGCTAGCTCAGTTTGCTTGGTATAACCCAATGTATCATGAGCCAGAATGACAAACTAACGTTCGATAGTTGACAAATGTTGTTCTTTCCTTCCGAGCGCGTGGGAATATATATTGCAATATAAAAAGAAGACAGCTTGCAATTGCGCAAGTATTTGTAGTGTTTCGAGTATCTAACCTATGCATCACAAGTAGATCACACTGGACATTCGTGGAGTGCAGTACTAGCTGAAATTAACACAGAAACAATATATTTCTGATTGGGTACATATTAGCCTAACGGCAAAAGTGACTTCAAAAAAGGAGGCAGAAATTCAGCATGCGTGCTGGTATGAAAATCATATAGCGGATGCTCTAATAATGAGCACTCAATTTACAACCACGTTGGGAAGCACTGCTTTTGGACATCAGTGTCTTTTTGAGTGTGGCAACTGCCTCTAACACCAACGCACCGAGTTCCAATACAGTTCAAGAAGAAATCGGTAATTCGTGAATTACAAAGATTATAAACACCGTAGCCCTCCTCTTCTGATGACGTCCAGTGATGTCCAGTTTGATTGTGAGCCCGAATTTGGCCGCGGTAGAAGCCAGAGCACTAATCATGTGCTGCAGCTCATCCGCGCTGTGTGAAAACAACGCACAGTCGTCAGCAAACAGCAACATACGGATAGATGTCGCACAGACTAGCGTTTTCGCATCGAAACAACGGATGTTCAGCAACCCATAATCAATACGGTGCTCCACACGAAGACCGTAAGCACAAGCCGCATCAAAAGCACAAGACAACATTGTATGAATATAGATATTAAACAGGGCGGGAGCTAAGACACAGCTTGCTTCACACCAGAGACAACTGCAAATTAATCCGAGGTCTCTCCACTATGCTGCACCCTTGCTCGCATACCAATGTGCAGACATTCAATTAAACGTACAAAATTACGCGTGCAACTAAACTTACCCAACACCAGCCACAATGCCTCGCAGTTCACCGTATCAAATGCCTGGGTGAAATCAACAAAAAGCGAATACAATGGCTGGTGTCGTTCTCTTCACTTATTTTGCAACTGACGAGCCGCAAACACCATATCAATTGTGCTGCGACCCGAACGGAATCCACACTGATCATCCGCCACGTTAGGTTCCACAACCTGACTCACGAGGCGGTTGAGCAGGATTCGGGCAATCACTTTGCCCACACAACTCAGCAAGTTGATTCCACGAAAATTCGTGCAACATTGTTTTCTATCTTTGCACTTGTACAGTGGTAGCACAATGTCATCCTCCAGCTCAGGAGGTACTACCTCCTCAATACACACGCGTTGCTCCAAGTGGTGAAGCGCAGTCAACAACGCGGGTCCGCCGTGTTTCAATACTTCAGGCGGGATCCCGTCGGCTCCGGCACACTTACCGTTTCGCAGCTGAACAAGTGCTCCCTGCGTCAAATCCAGTGTCGATGTATCCGCCAGATCTGACTTCACATCGTGCTGCTTCAGGCCGTTCAATGTAGGCCAGTCGATCTCTGAACGGTTGTTCAAGATACAGTCAAAGTTTTGTCGCCAAATCTGCATTATGTCTACAGTCTGGGTGCAGGTAGAGCCTGAACTACCATCGATCAGTGTCCTCAGCGGCTCCAATCTTGGTCCATACACCGCTTTCAAGGAGTCAAATAATTCATTGTCTTGACGGCGTTCGTCCACCATGCATTTTTAATGCGACGTAGCTCTAGGGTCATTCGCCGTCGAAGTTTGCAAAACAGACTACTCTTCCCAAGTCACTGGGGTCTGCAACATGTGCAGCAAATGCTGCATTCTTCTCCGACACCAATGGGCCGACCGTCGCATTGTTCTCATCAAACCAATCAGGCTGTTTACAGTTTGCGCGCCCGATAGTCTCCTCAGCAGCAGCTGTCACTTGATCGCGAATGTGGTGCCATAGGTTGCCAACTGTGGCTACGCAGACCAATTCAAACAGGTGGCAGCCGTCGCCTTCTCCAGCTCAGTACGTTTCGCCACAGTACCGAGGGAGATAATGGTAAATTTACGCCGATTCACGGCGGGAGTGCAATACATATATTTGCGAAAATATATATACAGTTTGGTCTGTACCAACTTTTGATCAGTGTCAAACTCAGCTCCACACAGTACACGTGTCATGCGCACTTCACGCATATCACGCTGTAGTAAGATGGCATAGTCAAACAGGTGATCGTGACCACTCCGTGGGTGCGTACAAGTTGCTGTGTCACTCGAACTCAGTGCAAACTGAGTGTTCGTGATCGTCAGGCCGTGAGTGGCACACAGTGAGAGAAGCATGTCACCGTGGTATGGTATACATGCCTAGCGAATTACGTCCGTCAATCTGTCAAGCGCTAATTGATCAGCAATTGTGAACACCACGTTTATTGTACGGTGAAATCCCTCACTCACTTTGTTCGCAATAGTTTCGGGAATTTGCCGACGGCCTTCACGAACCGGAAACCTCGGAGTTGCAGACATTCGAATTCAATGGAGACAACTTTTTGTCTTTTTATTATTTAGTTGGTTTCCAAAATTGTACAGAATAACAAGCGTTTAAACTGCCGATCAGAATGTACGGCTTTTAAACAATTCATAAATATGGAGTGTAATTTAAAATTTGACACCATTATAGTTGTTGTCGTTTTTATATTTTTAATACCATGACATTTGCATTTCGACTACACGATAGGCGACTTTGTGATGGGTGAAAAATATACACACTTGACCAGTAATGAAAAATAACTCACGCTGAGGCAACATAGTTGAAAAGCAAAGGCGTTCAAAATAGGAAAATAAATGAAGTGAAGGTAAATAACCGTTGCGCTGTAACAAACATATAATTTATCCATGAGCTTATGTGAGATATCGATGAAAAAAGTAAACTGAAGTAAAAAGCGAACATTTCATGCAACGTGCATGGTACAACTCTTCTAATTTAAGATAAAAATAAAACGCCATAGGTAAAAATAGTTAGGCGAAATAGCTTGGTATTATTATTTAATATTATTTTTCATAAGCTTGCAATTCTTAAAAATGTTAGAAAACCAAACCATATTAATTTCATTATGAAAAATAGTAATGCTATGTATCTATCTAAGCAAGTGTGGGACCGAGCGCGAAACAAAACACAACTAACCTACATTAATCTCAAGTGCATAAACTTTATCACCAGTCGCTTTTTGTTAACTCATGATCAGCCATCAGTAAACAAGCCACAAACACAGCATTCAACACCAACTTAAGGTAGCTATTTCAATTTTGACAAGGGTTACAAGGTCAACATTCAAAAATCGGAGAAAATTACATTTCAGTTCCAGCGGATTTAAACTTTTCCATTAGCACTGTGACTCACTAATCAAAAGCATAAGTAAAAATTATGTTCAATTTTACGCACTTTGTGAAAGCAGACTGCAGTCATTGATTGCGATACGTCAACGTTTTGATTGCTCCGTCATTCGTATACAAAAACAAACAGAAACAAGTACACAACTCTAAAATAGAAAAACTGACACATTAATTTACCCTGTGCCATCAAGAAAAGGATAATCTGATTGATTGCCTCAATCGCTTCTGTGAATTTAGTACATGTGATAAGCTCTTATAGCAACCATTCACTAATTGCCAGCAATTTATGGTTCCTTTTCGTAATAAACTTTTGAAAGCATTATTCGTGTTCACATTTGAGACCAGTTGCCAAGAGCTGTTTTTCGATAGATGATGACGGATCCCTTCATTCCTCAAGGTGCTACAATTTCGTGTGCCATCATTTGTTCAAGCCTTATTTGACAGGTGTTCAAACAACCTTTGAAATAAACGACAGTTAGTCTTGACTATATAAACGTCACCGCAAATGCATATGAACTGATAAACCACATGTTGACCGAGTTACCCGAAGCTTAACTCTAAAGAACTTGAAGAACCGGATTCCGCGTATTGGGCATGTCGCGCAACTGGGCAGACGAGTACTTACGATATAGGTCGGACCTGCGTTTGTGTCAGGTATCATTTGCCACCTGGTTCCCCTTGGACGAAAGAACCACATAGGGAGTACATTTCTGTGCCGTTTGCACGGGTATTTCGTATTACGGGTTCCGCTGTGCACTTGGTTACAGTCTTCCGAAAAGCAAATGGTTGCGTCCTATACGGAAATTTTACTCCAACTTCAGCGATTCTGGATTTCAAATTCGACTGGCTCTTTTAAAGAGCGTTTGCATACAACCGGAGCGAAAATGAAACTGTGAAGGTGCTACCCACTCCAAGTGGTCTTTCTGTGAACGATGCACTGCACTGCACTTTATCTATGTTATTAATCTTGATAACGTTATCAAAAACTGGTAGGCAGCCACGTTTTGCTATCGCTTGGGAAAAAATAAGTTTGAAGGAATTAAATCAAAAAGGTGCAAAATTCAAGAGAATACTTCGCTGCTTGTTAAAACTAAAATGTCATCCACGTAAAGCTTGTACAGTTTCGCTTCACTAATACCTAGTTTCTAACGAATAAAGAAAGATATCTTCTAAATGCGAGTTCAATATGCTCTCTATTGGGACCAGGGCGATCTGCATGTATGCCTTCCTAGTACCCGCAAGAAAAAATAACGCTATTTCTCATCATCTATCTATGAGCATCTCTGTGCAACTGGTCAATATATGGACCCAAATAACGCGTTCAAAATGCCATTACGTAACAGGAACCTGATAAGTTGGCAATCAGTGAATGGTTGCTAAATAAAGCTTGTCAACCTGTGCAATGAACACAGAAACGCTTAAAGCAATCAATCGGATTACCATCTTCAATTTGACAGTTTAATAGTTTGCAAACTTTTCTCTAATATATATTTTTGCGCCATTGTTTTTCTTGAGTTTTTTATGCGACTGATGAGAGCAATCGATGATTTGTAAAATCGCAAAATCAGTATTCTTTCCGCAATGTGGGTCGTTCCTTTCAAAAGCAGGTAATAATTGGGGCATGAAAACCTCAGGCAAGTGCAGCATCTTGGCGATTCACTTTCAAGTCATTGATCATCAGAATAAACTGCAACGACAAAAAATAATATACAGATTCTTCCGCGCTAACAGCCTCAAGATTTAATGCTTTTGCGTCATGCAACTATATTGGGAATAAATCCCAGTGTTACAATAGCCTAAGCAAGTTCCATTTTTAGTGTTCAGTTGTGAATACTGTAGCTATAGTAACACATTACTTGACCATAATATCTGTTTTTCTGTCTAGTATTTACTTTTATTCCACTAATAAAGTTTGTACCCAATCAATCAAGGAAACAAAAGTATTTATGGCTGTTACTATAAAAATTAGGAAGTCAGTAATTAAAGTAAGTAAGTCAGTAAAATAAGCAGGTAAAATAAGTAAGGAGGTAAGTAATATTTTCGTTAAAATAATTCATGACAGTGTTAATCCTATTTCTTTCAATTAACTTTGGTTTTAAAACAAAAAAGTTATTTAGCTGCGTATGAAATGGCATCGAGCTGAATAAATACAATGTTCCAGACTTCCGCAAACAACAACGGCAAATCCTGTTGCAATTACTAGGCCTAGCAAATCCCAATCCTGTGAAACTGTCTGCGATTTCATATTGCTGTCTACTGCATTCGAATCTTGAACCTGGTTGTTGCAAAATATAAATTTGATTTGGACTTGCGGTTGTTCCTAATGTATGAACTAACCGATTATAGCGAAATTAAACATGCATTTCGTCCATCAGTAGTATGCGATATTATAATATATATACATAATTAATGGATAGTTAACGACAAGGACAAACTTGTTTTCCTTGTGTATAACGTAGCTGGTTCACAGAAATAGCATATAGATTTTATAACATATTTCGTTGGATTTATCGCATTTGATGCATTGAATAATTTTACTAATATATATTTTTTGTGTATTTGTTTATGTACATATATATAGCGTTAGACATTGCCAAGCTACTAAATTATTTTCCTGTAAATATTTCAATATCTAAGTGCCAATTTGTTTGCCTTCGTTGGAAGCAAATTCACCCATATGTTAATGAACCTTGATTTGTGAAGAATGTTCTTGGGTTATCGCGGAATCGCACTGGTCAGCCAAGGACCTGTAAACATTACAGTTAGGTTCGCAATTTTGGAAAACAATGGGAATCCTTATGATTAATTGAGGAATTAGATTTGTGTAGTTCTAAGCTGTTTGCTGTAAACCTTGAAAACCTCAATGTACCTTTACATCATCTAGTTCCCTCATCCTGCTCGTAAGTTTTTTTGCAACTACGCAGGTCTTTTACGCATATAATTAAGTTAACCGCATACCACCGAACCTATGCAGAAATAATGCTGATGCGTTTGAAACTGAGACGCGTAGTAGCGCAGCGAAAGTTTGCACTACCACTTTTGCTCTACCTAAGTGCATCGACTTATTCAGACAAATGCAAATAACCTGTTTGGGTTTATTTCTCAGCGTAAATTGAATGGTATTTTGAAAATATATTTCGCTTTTGGCAAAATAGTTTCGTTTGAACGTAGAGTATCTCATTAGACATTTAACGGTATGTGTGATTCATTTTCATTGTCTTGATTAAAAGTACAGTGGTACGATTTTTATTATGCTCATCTAAGTTAACCAACAGTGTAATAGTTATGACGCGCGATATCGGTATATATTACACATTATATTTCGAAGCTTCATATGTTATCCTTATGCCTACCAAATCTATCTAACATCTGCCATTTCATGAATGCGTGGTCTATATTTCCGTATCTAATAGTGATAGTTATAACACTTATGAATACTAATAATTCACAGAATGCCTTTTATGATAAAGCATCAGGGAAACTTCCAGTTTCGCGTATTTTGTTTTGTTACCTCTTAGGTACGTTTGTCCCACGTGCATCTATATGTATATATTCATAGATATATTAATAAAAATTTAAGCTTTAAACTTGCTAACTGATGTAGCTTGGCATACGTTAATTATGTCACCTATTTGCTGTTAACATAAATTGAGCAAGATGAAGGTATTCAGGCTAAAATATATTTAATATTCTTGTCCATTGTCAGCAAATTTGCAAGCAGCATTTATTTACTGTAACCGTATAACCGGACAGTAATTGCATCTTTTTGACACATTATTGAGCATGCATAATCATACCGAACCTAGAGATACAACAACAAAAGCAGACATGTATACTTATAACCTGATCTTCTATCACAGGTGTATTGGAGATGCTACAACTTTAGGTTCATATACGTTAACGCGGCCGGCATCCCTTAACTGTCAAACGGAAAGAGATGACGTTGACGCAGCCGACGAACCGATGAGAATGAGCTAATAACTTGGAGATCGCCAGTGAGCTCAAGACCAATACCTTAATATCAATTGCTTCGAAACTATTATTTGAATTGCTTATGTTGCTTGCCGGCTGAGCAATAACGTTATGGTCTGATGCATTTTTCTTCTAACCTCGGAATTTGTTCGGTCAGTAGGCTTGATTGCAACAGGTCGTCCGTAATATCAGCAGAAACCCCAACCGATTTTGACGAGAGATGTGGATTAAATAAATATGTCACCCTTAACATAAGACCAGGCGATATATTTATTATAAACCGCAGCATCATTTTTAAGCTGCACAGCTGCAAATAATCGATATTCTCACTCGAACGTTAGCTCTTCAGTCCACAACACCCGAAAATACTGGGAATCGTGCATCGGATTTAATATTATGTACCGTTACTGAGTTTACCTTTGCTCCTGTTTCTGAACTGAGATTCGATGCATGGTTCAGGCAATAGGCAGAGGTTTCGAGAACAATGTTGCGAAATACTGATGATGCATCAAAATGTTGGCTGCATTTATAGAAATTGGGTACGGGTGGGCAGGATAGATATTACAAATACATTTTCCGAAACCCGCCAAATTTTTCAAATTTGATGACCTTTCTAATCTCGCGGAAATGCTTGGAGATCAGTCATCGTTTTTCATTAATCCTAACAATTTTTCGATGTGTTACAAGTGAAAATGCATATTTTACTGCTTGGATGTTAAACGCGGCTCATATGTCACAATACATATCGTCGTGATCATGAATTTAAAACACTACACCGTCATAGTGAATTAATCAAAAGTGATAACTGTTGATATTGTTGCCCGACAAATTTCGTTATTATTATTGTTTGAGTAAAGATGGATGCTGCACCTGGTATTTGATGGTATGCAACCATGATGCAACCACGGTATGCGCCACGAGAAATACAATTTGTCCTTGGACTCAATTACGTTAATTATTTTCATAAGCGATAACGATTCAATAATCTATGTTTCATCGAATAGCAAATCTAATGAGTGCAAGCATACTCAAAATGATTTCCCCACACTTAGGTCCTTCTAAGATGAAACAGTCACTGCGGCCTTTTTCTTTCCCACATCTAGACCATTTAATGAACCATCTCCAAACATAAATTCTGGTAATGTTATAAACATTTTCAGAAGTCGCGTGAAAATGTAAATATATAGTGAGCTGTGACTTAGTGCTAAATCTGTGCGACCTGACACTTGAAATCTTTCTGGCAGCGGACGCTTCGAACTACGGTACGGGGCATTTAAACCTGACAAGTTTGCTGACCGTTCAGAAATATCGATTGCACTTGCAGTCCGGTCATTGTCACCAGCCGAATGTAATTATGGGCTGATAGAGAATGAAACTTTGGTGATCGTAATCGCAATAAATAAATTTCACATAATATTTTTGGCAAAAGTTTTCGTCTAATTATCGACCACAAGCCATTATTAGCAATTTTCAGCTGGTCGTCTGGCATACCCGTCTCTACCCAGGACAGACAGCCGCGTTGTGTCCCAATTCCGCTCTGGTACAAGTTTTAGTCAAAAAGACGGCTACAAGGGATATTGGTCTAGCAGATGCACTTTAATAATTGTTGGAAAAGCTTAAAAGCCAAAAGGAAGAGACCATCATCACAGAGATCCTTATAGAATCAGAAGTGAATCAATTATGGATGTAGAGCCATAGTAATTTACTATAACATAAATATGCTTCTTCAAGCGTCTGCAACGGACTCCAGCAGGAAAAACTATTCCAAACAGCGCAGTAGACACAAATAATTCTATCAAGTAACAAATATTTTCCAGATTAGGATATTATGATTCAGTCGTTAATATGGGATTACTTGTGGCCGAAAATTTATCATTCCCTTTGAGCTATTTCGGAGGTTTGTCTACCAATTTCATGGGATTCATGCTGGAAGTAACCATCGGATAAGCATTGTGCAAATATCTCCCTACGGGCCAAAGGATATTTTTCTTCAGCCAGCAAGGAATACTTGATTACTCTGTCACCGACAATTGTCCCCAGTTCGCTTATTTTCATAATGCTGAGTATTTCATAAATTATAGCGTTACTCATCTGTTTTCTCCACCGTTTACCCTCAGTCAAGTTGATAAGCTGAACGCTTCGTTGCCTCGTTTAATTATTGGCTGCTAAAATGGCCCGGAAAGTAGCTATGCAAACCATCTTGGGCGCATTCATGCCAGTTCATAGATCAAACACGAATCCTCACGTGCCAATTCCTCTGTTGACAGCAGAGGCATTCAGGAGCAGAAAGCTCCGTAATTAAACACTTTGCAACTCACACAGCAACAAGCGCGCAAGAAATAAACATTTTTGCTGGAGTGGTATTTAAAAGAACAACACAGAGAAATAACTGCTAAAGGTTTCTCACGAAAACTAGTGTTTTTAGAGGATGTAGAGGGATAATTTCTCAGTAGACACTATTAATACCTGGGGAAGAATTGGTAGGGTAATCTACGGATTAGGAGTGGGTGATTGAATTAACCGGATATGTTAATCAGCCGCGACCGGCTAACATCTCGGCAAGCACAAGTAATATATTGTTGTCGCTAGATGTTTTAAGGGCAGGCATTGATATGTCATCAAATGTTCCGAAAATTAAAAGTGAAACACACAATTGAATTACAGCAGATGCAAAAAGCATATACGGCTTCAAACTAACTTAGTACGAAGCACCGTAATCAGAATTCACCTGGATACAAGAATATTCCCCGTTAATTTTCAATGAAAAGACGCTAACGGTTTAATCATACTTTTCTAGTAGCCGAAACATTTGATCATGGCGCATGCCGAATTTTAATGGTCATCCGTAGAGAGTGAGCAAATGACGAGACCAAATTTTATTTATCAACTTGGACAGTTTAACTAAAAGCTCGCATGTGAGCGCTAGAGCATTACTTTATCATTTTGATTAGACTCTATTAATTCATTTGCTTATGCTGCTTGCCGGGTGAGCGATAAATAATTGTTTGGAAAAATTCTGCTTCTTACCTGGAAATTCGGTCAGTTAGCATGATTGATAGCAGCGGATTATCTTAAAGACAACGAAACCACAACAATGAAAATTTATTCTGACACAACTTTTCTCTTTTGCTGTGGGACCAATTTATGATCAGCGGATAATAGCAACTGATTTCTTCGTTCGAAAATGATGTATTGCTTTGCTGAAAACAGCTGAGCTCTATTTGAAAACAATCGCTGAATACTACATCCTAGTAAACAAGATTTATAAATTTTACTATTTGCTGTCCAGAATTATTTGTTATAATTTTCGACTTCGGTTATCACTTTGTTGTGAAATAAATGTGTGCAATATGCAGATCCTTGCTCTGCTTGTTTTTAATTAGTTTAAACTTGTGGTATTTTAAACTACTTGAATTGCATATTTCTGATGTACATACAATGTATCATATCCATATGACAAAGCATTATTTCAAGTTAAAAGGACTCCATTACCCAAGGACAAATAACGGAAAATTATAACGGTTATAACCCCAACGCATAAGTTCATATAAGATAAAAAAAATTATTGCTAAAGTTCAGTTCATATAAGTTAGTTCAGCACATTTACTGGACTTTTTAACAAATTAAATATATAGATTAAACAGCGCAAATATTCCCTCATTCATAATGACAAAAATATATGATAGACATGATTACCGAAGCTGTGTTTACCAAAAAAGGCTAAGCGGTAAGTTGTTATTTTTGTAAACAATTAAACTGCGAAAAAAAGCAGAAAAAGCTTTTGCTTTGGGTAAAATGTGCAACACATACACGGACGCAGCTTTAGCAATTTAAAAGAATTTGGAATATACTAACCGTAATATTTATATACTGTTTAAATGCGACTGCTGCTTTATCGGAGCAGCAGGAACCGGAGCACAGCAATTTGCCTTTATCATAACATACAAACTAAGCATAGACTGTCGATAGATTGCAAAGATTTTCAACAGACTTATTTAGAGCAATTTTACTTATCCGTAATTACAATTTATATCATCCCTTTTATAAAATTATGCACAATTTGCAGATGCTAAACTAAGCGATACATTTTATATAACTCTGATGTTCGTCATTGTGATGTCTTGTTTGTTTGAATTTAAATATTAAAATGTAAAATGCCGTACTGGAACCGTTTGCTTCTAATTCATCCAACTGTTGTTATTATTTCATTTAGCCGTGCTTTTAGATTATATATGAAAATAACTATATTAAATTAGACTTCTTAAAGGAAAGTAATTCTAGACTTAGAACACAAAAAATTTTATACCTCACAGTAGAACACTACTTTACATTTTTAATAAAATTATTGATGCTTAAATATACTTAACATTGCTTATGTATTTACAATTTTCCGGTCTAAAGAAATTTTACATAAGGAGTAATATTCAGGTATATACTGGCATTATTATGTTTTGTTCATATAATTCAGTTCGCTTGAAAAGCCTATGATTATGATGAGTATATACATGTAGTCCATGCAAATCCAGTACTGTAATATGTAAATAAGTTGAATAAACCTGTTAAATGATGTGCTCGCATATTTGATATAATAAAATGCAACTTCCAAAACTACGTTTGAATTGCAGGAATATGGTTATTTCTTTCATATATAATAAAATAATTTTGTATGTTTTATACTACAGTTCACAAAATTGCAAATAATGGTCTATTCAAAAAGTAATATCCATATTTCAGAGATGTTTTGTTAGCAAATACGTAGAAAATTTATTAATTATGCAAAATATATGCTTCATACAATAAAGGTTTATATCCTTAGTTTTTATAGTCTATATATCGGGTGCTAGGCGTATTACAATTAGTTATGACACTTTGTTATGGATACGTTACATGACGCGTCATGCGATTCCTGAGCTAAGACATGGAGCAAAATATGAAGTAATTTTTAAACCATTCAGTAAAAAAATAACGCAGTTATATAAGTTATCATTTCTAATTATATTTTTCAACCTATATAAGTAAATTTAAGTAAAGGTTTCCTGTTTAACACTATTAATATACGAGTTCCATATTTATTGTAACTAACGTACTGAAGAACCAGACATGCTTTATGTGAAAACTAAAATATATTTAGGTGAGACAAAGAGGTTTGAGGGAGCAAATATTCTTATTTATGTCACCCAGAAAAGCTCTATTCACAATTTCCGTATAACCTTAATAGGATACAAAAATGAGGATATATTTTAGCTCCTCCACTTATTTTGGTACACTGCAAATCGTATGCTGTAAATTGTCATCTTCAGTAAAGTACACCCAGTACACAGATTGTTATTGCTCTACAAAATGTAAATATGCCAGAAACTTCTACTCGACGAAATGCTCCATGGTTTGGACAATTCTTCTGGTTAAAATTAATTGGTATTTTGAAGAAATTAATCAAACTTTACCTTTTATGGGATGACTATCTCAGTATATTTTGAACTGAATGAAAAGCGACAGTATAATTTGTATGTCTTAGGTAGTAAGGAGCGCATTATTCTTATAAATTTATTAATCGCTGCAGCTTATGGCATCAGTTAAAGAAACTTTTTTCGCGAAAGGCTTGCTATTCTTTTTGGCGTAATTTGCGTCAGGTTGGAAAAGTATTCAGCTGAAACAAAGGACATTTCATTTTGCAAAATTACTACAATAGGCTGGAACTTATTTGTACGGTGGAATACTGCAAGAACAAAATATTTTGCGGCAGAAACAATTTAACATTTTAAACTGAATGGTTCTTCTCTTTTATTCTTGTTGTTTTAATTATACAAATTTCGCAAATCCTACACTTAGGGCTTTTATAAATGCCATAACCGCAAATTTGACAACACCGTTGTGTTTATATTTGCAAAAATCTCTAAGTTCCATCTGCGTTGAGGGCTTGTTCCTATCGGATATATTAGAACCGCATGAATATTTAACCATGGTAGATTTGATATTACCGACCCAAAGCTTAAATTCTTGACCTAAACGGGCTTGCGAATTAATTAGGCTATTGCAGGCGCGTTACTTTAATTAGCACGAATATTGAATCACATAAAGTCACATAAACAATACAAAGCTTAGCATCCTTACGCAGTCCCTGAAAACCAAACAGCCGTCGTCATTTACAGCGCTAACCCATGGCAAGCAAAACATTTCACATTGTTGTAACGCTGGGCGGCCTGCTCTCTCTCGCCTGGTTGATTCACGCCTGTTGCTAAATCTGCGCCTTCACGCGTGCTCCGATTTACGCCTTGGCAAATTCGACCGGAACGAAGACAGAATACTACTCAGCAGACCAGAGTTGTATTAAGGCAAAGAACGGTCATATTTATATGTCACTATCACCAGTCGCATTTGGCTCTAAGCCCACGCTGCACACCTACTTGTCCGCTGCATCTGTCCGATTTACCGTGTTGCTCGGGTACTTCAGTCGTCGTTCCCCTACCCGGTGCATGGCAACGCACGTGATGTCTGACGCGTGATTTCATCAACTTCCGGTCTGGCCTTGGCAACACGCCTGGTGTCTGATCATATTTCGGCTGGGCCCTGGTAACACGCTCGTAGAGTCCTTCCCAAGCACGCTTGGTGGTAAACGCGCGAGCGTCGGCTCTCAGCTTTCTCGTTCAACTGTCACACATGAATATGTGGAATAAAATCACATGCAACTTCATGTGCATCACGCTAAATTTTTAATACCTGTTAATGTTTCTATTTGACGAAATTCGTTCCTGAAATAGTTAGCCTAGCAAATTATAAGTAAAGTTTCATATTTTTAAAGGCACGCGTGTTAATATTTGATTATTTAAGAAATGCTATTTCTTTAATCCAGAAGTAATCATTTATGTAGCGAAATTTATGTAGCGAAATTACCTTAATGGTCAGAATTAAAATTTGACTCAGCTAAGCAAAACGTACAGTAAATCAGATGCTGGATAATGTTTTAATTATTGTCTTTCTGCATCTATACACGAACGGTTGCATTTGCCTCCATCATTAACGGAGGTTTAAACCTGCATAGCTATTTCAGCGAACAAATGAAACGTCAATCAGTACGCTGGGCGTCCTGCAAAATGTTTGTCAAGGGTATGATATAACTCGCACATACGCGGATGGATACATACATTTTCGTCACCAACTAAACTGCGCAAATTCAAGAAATTAGCAGAAGAGCTTACGAGGATACGCGACAAACATATTTATTGAGCCTGAGGATGAATAGTTGTGTGATATGAAGATAGCTCCATATACATTGATTACCTTCATAAATGAACACATGTATCATCATACACAGGCATCACTGCAAATGTTTATTGATACAGTAGAAATTCGGGTTAGCTTTTGGTCATTTAGTAAAAGGAATTTGAAACAAATCCTTTTTATTATCGAAATATGCGTTAATTATGTTTGCCATTTTATAAATCAAGCGCTTAACAGATACAATTAGCAAATATAAACTTGATAATTTTATACGACCCTTATGTTAAATAGGATAGTTTTCTTGCAAGATACTAAACCAATGTGCGAGAACTCTTAAAAATTAGCACAACATTGCACGGTAGTCTGCTAATACGTTTTAATTTTTCTTTTACTGTTAATACCTGATATGGTTCGTCAGAAGCCATATAAATCTCTAATTTAATGAATTTTCGTAAAACTCAAGTGAAATAATCTCACATGTGGCCTACCGAAAAATATAGGTTTAATTTGCAACATAATCTCAAGGTCAACATAAAATACAGCTTTACAGGAGCATATATATTTTTCAAGTTGCGATATACAGAATTTCATAGATCAAAAGGCTACCCTAGTGAATATGGTAATATAAACTTTATACAATAACGGCAAACAAATATTATGTTAATCATCATTTTACATGATTCTAAAGCTTCAGGTTGTTTCAGTGTTATAGATTTGCTCACATATAAGTCTAATACAAAGTTCGCAATTATGAACGTTACCTAAATATATGTTACACAAAATGAAAATGTAACGGACTGGGAACGTAATTCAAATATATATTTTTCATCACTTCTCTCTATTTCGCTCCATACTGTTCGCAAGCGCAACATCTTGTGGGCGATA
Organism: Dicrocoelium dendriticum; assembly: GCA_944474145.2. Lineage (NCBI taxonomy): Eukaryota > Metazoa > Platyhelminthes > Trematoda > Plagiorchiida > Dicrocoeliidae > Dicrocoelium > Dicrocoelium dendriticum. The sequence continues at coordinate 12,972,840 of OX104070.1, forward strand.
ATGCATGCATTTATTCAAGTTCGCAATTAACCTAACGCAGCTAATTGTTTTGTAGACCCCACCAACCACCTACTTAGTCTTCAGGAGATTTATGCCAATTCCTACCGTTTGTATTTTACCAGTAAGTATGGTTCGTGCAATGATAAATATGTACCGTTGATAACATGATTGCATAGTGTATGTTTAAGCAGGATGGGCGACATCACGATTAAAGTAAAAGTACCGATTTATTCGCAAGTTATTTCCTTTAGATCAGTATGAGCATGGTCTACTTTGCCATACATCAGCAGAAAGAACCGTAATTAAAGGGTGTACATAAGTAATGACCAAGCTTATTGCAGATAACTGAGGGAGTTATGGTGGAGATAAATGCCGACAGGTAAGTGGAGGCAATGCTAATATATTGACCACAACTTTACTTATTAGCAGCTAGGTATATCTCTTTTATATTTTGTAACTGGAAAAGTAGGTGTTTTTCTAAATTGCACAACGGCCCGCTATGATAACAATCTAATAAATTGCCGTTGTTATGACATTTTTGGTTAAATCATCCGTATTCGTTTAGGTGAAGACCAACTTATAGATTGTATTTTATTGTAAGTAGTGATAATACTCTACCTTATTTGCCCGGTATTCATTTGCTTAAAAGAGCAAGGATCGCTATAATTTAATAAGAATTAATATAGGTGAGAATGATTTAGGTCCGAAGCCTTAGCTCAGAAAATTCATTATTTGATGCAACTAAAATGGAACTAATAGTATCACCATATTAATAAGGAAGTCAATTTACCTAAGGAGCTTTGCACTGTGATGGATATTACAATTTTAAAGAACTAACTGGAAATTTGTCCATTATGTTGATATTACTTATTGAGTAAAGTATTGATCACATAAATTATGCTGGAATCATTTCCATAGAAAAAAATGGAAGAGCAAACGTTTATAGTTATATATTATCAGATGATTCCTGCAGTTTATTATGTAAGGCTCAATTGCTCCAGTTGTATTCCTGTTTCTGGAATTCTGAAAATTATATTGGATTAATAACAGAAAACCAACTAATAAATGAAATCATTGTGTTGTTCAGAATATTTCTGGTTGATAAGAGAAAACTTTGCAATGTTTATTTTGGTGTATAAGTGGTGACTGCAAACGGATTACAGTAAAAGTGGACCACGTATTATTGTTGTTGTGCAATGATGTTAGTGGAATTAGGAAGTTTTCATGTTACGCGTGTTGCCAAATATCTCAAGCATATTTGAACTCGTTGTAAGAAAGGATAAATAAATGAATGCTATTTAAGCTATGGTCTTATTCCATGTGTAAAGTTTTGACATATACTTAGAATATCTAATTCACTAATTTATGCTATAATAATGTTTTGACTTTGTTAATGGACTTTGATAATTTTACAGTAATAACATTAATTTTCCATTATAAACCGCAGAATAATGTGAGAGTATGTCCTTGATACAATGCTTGTATCGTAGAACCAATGGAATCATAGTGTAATAATTTATTTCGCATTAATTGCGGGACCGTTCAACAATTACATACTCTGGTGTGAAAGCTAAGATTAGTTTGCTCTACGAGCTTATCATTCATGTAGTAGTTAATGGATTGTTTTCTTTTCTTTCATATTGTTTTAATATAGATTTTTGTAGATTAAATAGTCATATATGATATATAGGCGCAATTGCGGAATTCATAACGAAACCATTCATACGCAAGGCCGAAATGTATGAACCGACGAAGGGGTAGTTTATAAACACTCAATACGTGTTGAGAAATCATTTAATACCAAAAGCTCGGCAATGCCGAAGGTTTATGAATACTAGTTCATAATTTGTATACAATCTGCACTTATGACCACATTTCAGCAACTGTATAAATTGCCTGTGTAATATACAACGGCTACTCAGGCATGGATTATTTGTAGTCAGCAAACGATATAAATAAAGTTCTTACAATAACCTCAGCCAGTTAATGAAGTGGTTGCATTTAACAGCACCGCTTAATTGGGAGCAGCACACGAGTACACGGTTATAAGCTTGTCGTACCGCAATTGATGCGGGTCGCTAACCAACTCTGTTTCGAAAGCAGAGTGCTATGTATATGGAAATACCTGCCTCAGCACGTGCTTGAGGCAAAGTCAGTATCGGAATTTATGAAGATTCTTAAAAATACTTTGCTGACGCAAATTATATTGAGCGGTACATAACCTTAGGTTAATTGCCCATGGATGACGATTGGTGCGACTACACAGAGCAAACGCAACTTGCTACATCTAACCAGTATTCAGTATTTTATATACACTCAGCACATGCTGCAAAGAAAATACAAGAAAAGCCCGCGACAAATGCCTGAAAACCCGTCCGATAAACAAAGTTCCTACCTCGGGCATAGTTTATTAAACCTAATCATACCCAGAGAAGTGCATTCAAGCACAATTAGCGAAAACTACAGAAACTGCATTCGCAATATTTTGGGACCCATACATTGCATAGTAAACGTAGCAAAGAACGAGCTGGCAAAAAATCCAGGCGATTGGATAAGTCGCATAGGTAATATACGCCAACACAGTACCAGGTAAATTTTATCAAATCACAGAAAGACATAGAATACCCTGCAGGAACAACCTTCGCAAATTGCATGAGCAGTCAGTGCGACATCGGAAGACGCGAAAGCTCGTATATTTTATTTACATTCAACAAGCCATGACAAGTATATTTACCTACAAATTAAGATAATTCAATAGTGCACCTGTAAGACGTACGGCGAAGTCACTTTATTATTATTATTAACATTATTATTGCTAGGATAAAACCTTTCATGCAAAATTATGTGCATCGTACGACGAATCCGAATCGAAAACAGTTAAAGTATTACCATCGTTCATGCACAAACTTTTTGATTTTTATGAACCAGCAGGATACGTAGACGCAGACTTGGGCATAGTTTATTTACACGTTGGACCCGCTGAGAATTCCTTACAAGCGAACATCTCGGGTATTTTCATGAACCGACTAAGCAATATGTTACGGCAACTACTCTCGCTTAGCTTATTTCAATCATCAAGCTTTGAGAGGGTCATCCATACACAACTGTTTCGCTTTGTTATAAACGCGCTTGCAATATATAACGAGACAGACTGAACGTGGTTTATGTACATCTATCAAAATGTGAGTATTATATTTATCTACATATCCCTGTTGTTGCATTATTTGGTTGTGCAATATGCAAGGACGCCGTCTCGGTCATAGTTAAGTAACACTCAAAATGCGGTTAGAAACCATCGATGCACCAGGCTGAGACATTTGCATTAACCGCCAGCTCCATAAACAAAAACGTGAATATTTCTTATATTCTAAAGGATACAATCGTTTTAATATCAATTTCGCACTCACATCAGCAACTGCATTTATCGCCAATTATATGTATGACGAGGCGAACAAGAAAATTATAATAGCATTCATCAAGCGCCGTCAAAACATTTATGCAAACCTCTCCGATATTTGCATGCATCACCTGTAAAATGTAGGACGACGCGCAGTCCGGCTTCATTTTATTATAAATTGCTAACGATATAAATAATTTTAATGGAAATGCTCCGCCATCACCGCGTGAACCGACCGCGATATATAAACTAATAGGAATCGCAAGAAGTTTAGTTAAACTAAGTAGCCTCTGAGAACACGAACCATGTGAACCTCTCGGAAAATGCATAAACAGCATATTTAGCACACGATGACACCGAATACATCACAGCTATTTACAATCAGCGCAATTGGTTCAGAACAGTTATGCACGAATTTCGGAAAAATGGATTATATGTCTACTTATTATGTAACGACGCCGAATCAGACATATAATAATTAAAGGCAGCACCCACAGAGGAAACGCTTGTGCACAAATCTTGCTAAAAGGATTCATCACCTGTGCAATTTAGAAGACGCTGAAAAGGGCATGACACTTTTACAATAATAATGAGCTTTGTGAGCCATTCATAAACGTAGCTCAATCATTTGTATTCGCCGTCTGTGAAATATAAGACGGCGTCAACTGGACCACAGTTAATTTGCACACACGACGTGCATAAAATGTCATTCATCCAAAATTCTCGGGACGTAATAACTACATCTCTGCAAAATATAACGAGCCGAGGAGCGCAGCCGAAATATATATATCTCGGTGTTGAACTGAACAAAACGTCTACAACAAGGTAAACATTTTCTGATGGTTTAGGTTAATTAGTTAAAAAATTTTAAAGTTGGGCGGTATCTCAGTTGTCAGTGGTTCACGGCTCACGTGCTGAAAATTAGAAGATGGATACACGATATCGTACTGTCTCAGCAAAAATGAATACACATTTGAATATTCCGAGCCCGGTGTGTGGGGTAATAGCGACACGCAATATACATACTTACCTAGTTTTAACTTGGGATTAACCTCGGTCATTCCGATCGCAAGAATTGTAACCAAAATAGAAATATTTATGGTTTACTCCTCCAAACACTGACACAAAGAACTACGGTTTGGTCCTGGTTTGTTTTAATGAATAGACTAATCTGCGTTGGAATTCAGAGCCTAGCGGTTAAATTATCATGGCCAGAAAACTAAGAAATATTGCTATGAATTCAACGTTTGCATGTCAGAAAGAAATAACATGTTTAATATGGAACACCCGTTGATTTGTCTGATTGTGACATGCAATCACTAATGAACATTTCGATCACATTGATATCAACCAAGTTCATTTCGATGGCAACGACAGTCTCTGTTGTAGAAATAAATCGGTGTAGCTCCCCCAAACACTAGCACACCACTGTAGTATATGTGTTATATTGTGTACTGCGGATTTTAAGATATGATTGGCTTGTTTGGAATTACTAGCGCAATGTTTCACGTTTTACTCCCTATAGACCATGGCACAGAAATACGAGGGCAAAATTGTTAGAGCGAATGAGGTTTACGACGTTGAAATATGAGATAACACAAACTGGGTGTATTGGGATAAGCACCAATAATTGGACCTAGGTTAAAATTGAAGTAAAGCTGGGTCTATTCGCTTGTCATTACCCTATCCGAAATGAGACGTTTCAGTGTTGCTCCTCACCAAACGTCTACAACACGATGGCTGTTCCGGGAAAGTCCGGACTAATTATTTAAAAATAACCTGAGCAAGCGCGGAAATCCGAGCACATTGGTTCAAGTTTAAGGCCCCAACACTACCAGACAGATATTTGGGAGCAATGCTTAACAAAGCACAACTGAATTAAATGCCAAATAAAAAGAAAGCAATGGGTGGTCTTAATGTGACTTACTATATTTAATTACACCTCGAAATTTCTTACAGTCAAACTCGGTCATTCAGGTCGCAAGGACCGTATCCAATATGAAAATATTTTGGTGCGGCTTCTCCCAAGACCAACACACCAAGCCTGTCTTTACATGGTTGAATGGAATCATCAGATGAAACTAGCCATTGATGGGGTGGAAATCTCTCCCTAGAATTTTTCGGCTCACGGCCTGAAAACTCTGGCAAATATCCGCAAGCAACGCTTGATATAACCGGAATTATTTCAACGCCAAAGTGTAAAAACAAATGTTATAGATTGTGACACGCATCAACTGTGTAGACTTCGGTTCACATTGCGCTAAACCACCCTCATTTTGCTCGCAAGGACAGTATTGGAATGGAAATAATTCGTTGTTGCTGCCCCCAACATTGGAATACTTGACTGCCCATTTTGTCGAAACTTGTATTGATGGATGGCAGATAGCCTGAGTTGGGGTGAAAATCAAAGTATATTTGTTGAACGCTAAAATCGTATTTACTATCATATAAGGAGATCCGTGATCACCGCAATGCAGAACAGCAATATATTTAACATTCTACTAAGAGAAAACAACGTGTGGTAAATAAGAAAAAGCAATCTCCGTTGGAAATCAGATAAAATGCGCAAAACCTCCGCAATTACCTTTGCATGGAAAGCAAAACTTTGGAAGAATTTTTGTGTCATACATGCATTGTATTACCGGTAGTTGTTAATATAGAGTTTTCTAAAATTCGAGAGTTGGCTGATTTCCGAATCAATGCAGCCGGCATTAGCTCCCCCAATGTGGTAGTGCACAGCATAAATGTGATGCGCGCCTTGCTTCTTTTCCCTCCTGCGCATTTCTATCCTTTTACACAAAGCATGTATCCAGTCGTTCTAAATAGCAAAGCAGTGTCATGTGAATGAAAAATGACTTGAGCTGTGTGGCCGTAACATATTTCGGGCGATTTTTCTGCCTAGTCCGTTGCAGCACACCTATCATAATCACCGCTTCCGCTCGATTTCTTACCAAACACAAGTTCATCTATTGCTAAAAGTCTGTAGCCAACTGTTTTACGATGTAATTTCTGTGTTTTTAATTCTTTTGAGAAGTGCAATGCTCGTTCTTGAATCACTTGTCCACATAATGGAATTTTCCCCTTAGTTCTGACTGTCAATATTTCCAGCAGCGTGCGTTCATGTATTCGGTACCTATTTTTCTAACATTCTTTCTTTTAGTCTTGGTGTGTGGTACACAATGTCATACAAAAACGGCTTTCCTCTTTGTGTTACATGTATTGGTGTTTTGTAAACACTGAAATTTTGCGCCAATGTTAACGAGCATTTCCTTCTTAACATCGTCGAATCAGTGATACCATTTATATGTGAATGCCTTTGGTTTTGCTGAAACGGAACTAGCAATTTTGCCCTTAGTAAGTACGCTCAAAAGAATTATAGGGACGAACGTGAATATTTAGTAAGCACGTACATCACAGTACCCGTTCAGTTCTAATAATAAAATGGTCACACAGTAAACATATATACACAGAAAGTGATAGGCACAGTACTTGCGATTGTATAACGCTACCACAAATTTCAGAGCGTGCAAGGGGAGTACCACTTCTCTTTTGTTTTGTAACATGGCTCTATCGGATGTGCTCATTGCACAGTACATATCAGCATACACGCAATAGTTACATGTGGTGAAATTCCGGAGGGGAATTATGGGTCACTCGAAAATTCCGTTTTGGCTTCTCCATGTCGTAGGTGGTCCAACAGGCCTGTCCAGCAACCGCGAAGAACGTGCGACACAGAAGACCATGACCGGGCATAAGCAGTACGTGTCCAAGTCACCGCAACGGACGCAGCGAGAAGAGCTCCCCGGGCGAATGGCTGCCTCCACCCAAGCCACACTGTCTAACTTACACTTTGGTTACCTGGTGTAGCGGCCACGGTGCCCAAAGACAGAGGGACAGCGCAGGTCAGCGATATAAACAGGCTAATCCAAGCAAAGGTACCACGGTACAGCTCGGACTGTCGCATAACAAACACGTCTTTTGATGGATATGCAGATATCGTGGCGGTGCCACAAGTGCTTCAGCTTATAGAAAGCAAGGCGAGCTATTGGAATACGCAACGAAATCTGGTATCCAATAGATCCATTGGCTGTGATGCAACTACCCAATTAGACAAAACCCTCCGTAAACTTCGGTCTCTCACAACCAAGATTGAGTGCAGGTACAGATAAGTTAAATTCTTGGAAGAGCGTTGCGCTTGGATCGAAATAGTCATCCTTTATTTTGACTCTTCAATCGCAAGTTGGACGGCCTTTGGACCGTCACCTAGCAAGACGATATCATCAGCGTAGTCCAAGTCAACATCTTGGCTACCTGGGAGGAACTCAGCGCAAGTGCGTTTATCGAATTATACAGGGCATTGTTGAGGACTTCTTCAAAGGCAAAGATATTAAGATAATTGCACTTGCATTGTAGCGGAATATCCCGGATGAAAGGTTCAGCCAGGAGTTCCATATATTGGCCTTTCATTAACAACTCTATCCATGATTGTGTCCCACATGCAGTATAAGTGCTTAAGCAGCGGAACTTCCATGCAAATTCATCCAACACTGGATGCCAGCCTCTAAGCCATGGGAGAGAATTCAACTTGATTTCCCTAGTCCCGCTCAAGGCCACTTTTTGAATTGTGATTGATGCGTATACCAACTGACCGGACGTATACATGATGAAAACAAATACGAAAGCGGCCACTGTACGAAAACTTCAACAGTTATTTGCACCGTTCGGTTTACCAAATACCTCGGTTTCCGATAACGGTTAGCAATCTATCTCCGACGAAGTTGGTGCTTTTTGCCGGTGTAATTATATCAAGTACTGTCGGTAGCCTCTGGAACATCCACAGTCCAACGGGTAAGCCGAATGATACGTGGATACCATCAAATGTTTAAATCTATAGCTGTAAAGGGAAGGACGTCAGTGGATATCATACTCCTGTTCCTGTTAGGTAATATATCCTACGCAAAACCCCGAATTACCAAGTGGCAGATACCCAGCGGAAGCCAGGTTCGAGCGCGAGACATGTCCTCCAATTAATGTAGCACTCTCTACGGTTACGCAACGGCTACGGGCGTCTGAAGCGAACATAATTTTCTAATAGGGGAGCCGGTGTACGCGGTGGATGCACGGCAAATGCATCAAATCTGGCAACCTGCCGTGGCACGATAAATTAAACGCCCTGTGCTCTACGTGGTGTCTGTAAGAAGGATGAATGTCACACAATCCGTTTATCAGTGACGCAAACGACAGATTGAACAAACAATCACTTCTACTTTCGAGTTGCCGTTTGATACAGTGCCGGACACATTGGAACTATCAAAAATAGTGGGGCGTATTGAACCGACAGATACGTGCGCAGGGCAATGCGACGGAGTCACTAGGAGAAATATGCCGCCTACTAAACGTATGCAACTTTACAAATGAACCCAGCGCTCCACTCAAATGCATCTGGATAAAGTTAATTTAAAGATGAAGACGATACAATAGACAATTTAATGTCTTAAATGTACAGTGTCCTCCCACACCTGATTGTTAACTTCGCTCTCACCAAATGGTCCATTGTGGTTCATAGCCATCAGGCCGCCTCGAGTCGGAAACACTCACACCAGAACCTTTGTAGTCAGCTGTCTTGTCCGTTCCTTGTGACTTGAGATTAGGTCCATAGTGTCCGGTGCGGTGAAGGCCTTTTTTCTGACGGCCTTAAGCCCCATTAACCGCAATTATTGCACTTAGGTGAGTGAATATGCAGGATCGAGTTTGCTTGCCGTTCCTGGCCGTATGTCCGGTTTAATGAAGGTACATTAGACCTTATTACACTACGTAAAGTTTGCTTGGCTCCGAAACAATATATTTGGATCTGATGGACTGATGTGTTACAAAGGCAATGAAAAAGCATACTCCCTAGACGTCATGTGAAGTCCTACCAATGTTCCGTTAACTTGTGTTGTTGTGCAAGCCTTCTGTATGTGCCCTACGAAGAGTTTACTGTGTGTCTATCTGGGAGCTGGTTAGCTGCAGGTATATCTCGCATTTTGATTTAAATTTGTGATGCAGCTAAACCGACCAGACCGTTCACTTTGTGCAGCGCATCTCACAGGTCTACAACATGGAAGGAAACATTTATTCGCATACAATTATATTTCTGGTTTTCATTATAAACAATGAAATGGAAATTGTTGGCCTGCCGAAGCTCAGCTTAGCCTGTAATTCGCTGGAACATAAATGATTGTTGATGTATTGCATACCGTCACTTTAGACCGTCGCACATCTCCCATATGTGCGTCTTGTTTGGGCACATGTAGCCTTTCACCATAGCCGACTAGTCCCTGGTTATGGGATGGCGAAGTTGGCCGTACCTTTCACACGCTCCGAAGCGTTTGTGCTGTGTGTACCAAAATTTTAAAATCCTTCGGGCCTCGCACCACGAGATAGTCGCCGGACCTGTCTGACAGGGGCCCGTCAAGTCAGGCCTGATAAAGTTGTCATTTGTGGACGGCCGTGACGTGCAGATACTTGTCTATTCAAAACTGGTGCCTCATGCTATATAAGGGGCCTCACACATGTACAACCACCGCTGAAATATGTGGCCTCGCCTAATAAGCACTTCAACGTGAGCATGGAGCTAACTAATGGGGCTGAGAAGAGTCAAACTACGAAAAGGGCCGGACAAGTCTGACCTGAAAATATTGCAAATGTTTTCGTGCGCACGGCTAACGTTATGTGCGAAACAACACATCAAAGCAGCAGATGGCGAAGCAACTACTATTAGGGCAGTGGAAGCATACAGCCACAGTGCCATTGCGATGGACGTGGACATATAAACATGGACAAGACTAATATTGGCATATTCGCCATCTGGCCAGCCAACTTTTCGCTTCTGGTTTTCCCAGTTATGCGTAGCGATAGGTCTACGTTGAGACAGCAAGCGTTTTCGAAAGAATCGTTTAACGACACAAGGTTTATCTTTAATTAGCTTTTCCTTGTTTGTTTCCTTTAGTTTAAGCTAATCGCGATAGAGCAAAGAGGAACGCGCATTCATCATCCGGCTGACGTGAAGGCTTTTATACTAAAGACCTATGAGGAAAGCGACGACTAGAAATTTGTTGCATCTGTTTTACAGGTAAACGTGAAAACAAGTCGCAGTTGAATTTAAAAAAATGGGACTGAATGAGCCGAAAAATACTGCTACCGTGCAGCGTCGAATGTCGCTGTCAGAAAGACACATTGATTGCCTTGTTGAACGGGTTGAAGCGGAGCTAACAATGACGTTGGAAACTCTTCGGTTACGGCTGGTGGTTGAGTACGGGGTGGAGGTAAGTTCAATATCATTGGTCGCTAAATAGGCCGTCGGCACAATAAAATGACGAGGTTGCATTCAATACCAGCATCTATGAATTACATAGAAAACAAGAGGCTAAGGAACTTTTAATTCCTGACACACATGAGGTTGGAGGCTGTAGGACGGCGCGCAGTATAAATGGATGAGACAAACCGCAATCTGTTCTGCGCGCTCACAAGCGATCGATCGGCACGCGGCAACCGTGCACAGTGTTAATTGGACAAAAGTCGGGGACAATATGTGCACCTAATAAGCGCAGTGATCGCGGATGAATTGCTTAGGTATTCCGTTCTAAGGTGCAGTTAAAATAAAGAAAGATGTGGGCGCTGGTTGCGGCAGATGCTTGATACAGATGGCAGATATTTGTGGGACAGCTGTGTTCTTGTTTGTGACAAAGCCCCATGTCACACTAACCTGGAGCGTATTTTTCAAGAGGAAGCTTACACCTCGGGAACACTGCTACGACTCGCACCGTATTCTGCACTACTGAAACCCATCGAAGGGATTTGGAGCACAATTAAGGCTTACGTTTTACAAGAAATGATGAGGAGATAAAGCAAAATGCTACAAGGAGATCCAGCTAGTTTTTGAGCAAGATGGAGTGGAGGACGAACTTTTGGAGCAGGTTGTTTTGGAAGCACGCGCTTGCGTGACACTGAGCAGTTGACAAAATAAGAATTTCTATATATTTGCTGGCGTATTTGCCTGACGGAAATTCTTGTGCGGTTAAAACTGAGAGCAATCAGACTGAAAACATAGTGAGACGTTGTACGCGCTGCCGATGTGCAGTGCTGTGAACTTAATTGGACTTACTCTATTTGAATTCTTCTAATCACACATTGGACAGGGCAGGACGTTTTAGTTATACGCTACAAATATTAATCATACGAAATTAAACAGAAAAGCTAATTAATTATCAAAAATTGACCAGTCCTTTTGTAAAACAAAGCTAGTAGTGTAAAATACTTCCCGCAACTTTATTCCGAATCCCATGGACGAAACACTGCAATCATGTATGCGAAAATTAACTGATGCTTTCTATCACATTACCTTGGTCACTTTTACTCGAATTGGAATTATCTGTATAATTTGGTTCCACATGCACGTACGTTAAACTTTTACATACATATATTGCTACTGCGACTGGTGAGATTAGTCGAAATTTTAACACCTCAACACCATTGTCTTCTGTCTGCGTTGACCACATTCTACTTATATCTACAATGTACAAATACGAAAAGGTTACATGCTACGCTGGTTACGGAGATTCGGAACGGATTCAAGCTAGAAAATTACAATTAAATTACAAGACGTAGCGCAATCAGAGAGCAAAGGAGCAAAAACAAATGATATATATAATGCACAAGAACAATTTACACATTTTAATTCGACTTATGCCGTATGCCATACAGCATTATAATCCACAACTGTACTACGGGCAGCATCTGACGTTGCATCTTTGTTGCAATGTAAACCAGTTATTAATAAATCACGATAAGTGTGCCAAAAGTCTAATTGCTTGTGGTTGGCTCTACATGTAATGAATTGCTAATGCCATACGCAAAACCAGCGTGCCCACAAAGGCGGCACATGAGGTTTAGAAAAATATTTTAAAGTGCACCATAAAATACACCCAGTAAGATTTCATAAAACATAGACATAGGAGCTACAATTAAAATTAATATGTCAGCATGTTTCTGTTGTAAGGTTTCATTAGCCGCAGCTAATTAAATAATAAACATTTTGCTAATTTTGCAAAATAAATAACAACTGTTTCAAATTTGACTTTCTTGGATTTATTATATAACAAACTGTAATATTGTTATACTTATTGTATTTGGGAGCAACCTCTAAAACATTTAAGAAATAATGCAAACTTTATCCTTCTTATTATTTACTACTCCTGGCAGATGTGATAACATTTGGCTACGTCCACACGATCGCTAGCCTAAAAAAACAATAAATGGTAATATGGGCTTTTCTTGCCTAACAACCTTAATGTGTTGTCAGCTGGATTGTTCGGGAATTTCCCGTTTCACAAAATGGTTCGGAGACAGTGTTACAAGACGTGGTGGGTTTTCGCCTGGCAAGCGTAATCCCTATAAAAATCTACGTGTCCTGTTATTAAAATGTGACGTGGCGGACTTGACTCGCCACTAAATAAACACACTGCTCCTTTCTTCATCCTGGCGAAGCATTTTATTCCAGCATATTTTTGCTGTAACTCTGGAGAGCATTGGGCCTCTGTTTGACAAAGGAACAAACGAAAGGCGCACAAAATGAGCAATCAGTCACCGGCTCAAAATGGGCGAGATTCTCTGAATTCGCACCGATGATTGCGGACAGGCTATTCAGCCAAAGGTTCGGGTTGGTGTCCCCTAAGTCAACACATTACTTCGGCTTGAGCAACCGTAAATTATCTCTCCCTCTGACGAGATCGTGGATATTATTGTGTTGGTTTTCTCTACTATTTTTGTACCTTTGGTTGAATCCCATGCTTTCTGATGGCATTATGGCTATTCGTAGACGTTTGCTAATATAAATGTTAAAACGGATGCCGGAATTACATATGGTTGAAAATTAGAAAGCAGATTTCAAGGGTCAGCTTAAACAAATAGCTCCTAATATTGCTTGTTTGAATTACAAAGACATCATTTATTGCATTTGGTGTCTTAAATGTAATATATCCGAACAATTAGCAAAAAAGGAGATAACACATTGAGTTTGTTGGCTTTTTCAGTAAACATCTTTATTTCAGCACAGAAAAACCAAATACAAGTTATAGGAATGGGTGAGGATATATGAGGTTGCTGCTCCTCTACAGACAAGTTATTTTAACTCCTTCCTATTTAGAACAGTGGACCAGCGCAAAATTAATCTGCTATGAAAATGACTAATCCTTTTTGTACTTGTCGTAGGTTTTATGTTTGATTTGATTCACTTTTTGGCAGAAGAACAACTTCAACCATTATTTACAAGTAGTAACAGATAATTTTGAACCATTAATAAATGCCCGAAACTTCGATAGATTTTTTTGGTTTCTCGCTATTTATCCTTGATATTATGAGGGAGCGTAGAAAAACATTAGACTGCTTAATCATGAATAACTTATCACTGCATTAAGGGGTATATATCTGCCTTTTTGTAAGTAAAACATGTGCTTTGCAAACTGCGTTGAATAAATCATATCAACTTAGCCCATAAAAATATTTTGCAGGCATGATTTTTTTAATTGCAGATATCTTAAAGGTGAAATATTATGTAATCTCACACACATTTTGGTAATTGAAATGACAAAAAAATAACAGGAAATTCAAATTTGTTGAAGCAAATTACATCTTTAAATATTTTTTAGATGAAATTTTGTTCGAACTCTGTTCTGAATGTGTAGAATAAAGCATAAGTATATGTTGTTCATTATTTGCGTTGAATACCCTAAATGATTTTAAAAAATATTTCTCTTTTGTTTAGTTAATCTATCCGTCAACGCGCATGAAATAATTTTAACTTTTTTATCTGTATTTCTCACCTATATTCCTCTATTATTTTTGCTAATCATTTTTACTGCGGTTCCCAATACTCTCAACAAATCTAAGCTGTATAATTTTGAATCGCAATAGTATATACTATTACCTTTTTGGATGCGGTAAAACTCCTTCTAGGAATCATATATATAACTGAAATTATTCAGTTTTGTTTTCTCTACACTCCTTTATATGAACTCTTACTTCAATGACTTAACCACACAATTGTCCTCTTTACTTATAAACTTTCTCATTGACATTAAACGAAATAGTTGATTAATTAATACCGATTAACGGGAGCAAATAATATGTTTCAAAGTTCGATCCTACGACGACTCTAAATTTAGCAACACGATATTTAATTATCTTACCCAATTTGTTCCTAATTATTAACAGCAATAAATGTAGGAAAATGCAACCTACGAAAATTTCTTATTGTGTGTAATTTATTGGCCAAAAGCCTGTATATTAGGAACTATTTTTCTATCTATTCTGAATTTAATGCTTTGCTCAAAATGTTCCTATTGTTAAGTTTTCATGCTATATTGTTATACTCAACAAAACTAACCGCATTTCACAATTTAAGTGTTACGATGCCACAAATTAACAATTGATAGCAAAATAAGTTTCTGCCCAAACCTTGTTACATATCAGCGGACTAAATCCAAATAGGGTGTTTGTAAAATTTCTGAACATCTATATGTAATCTTTCATTTTCAATCTAAAATCTTGTACACGAACTTTACATTTTAATAGCGGTTAATTCTCTTTAGTAATTTGAACAAAATAATAATAGCGTAATGCTAATAGCTGCATGTGTTTCATTGCCTTTTCCGTGCCGTATACATTAAATAGATTGTGACCAAAATATGGTTTAATTTTAAAATAATAGAGGAGGTTTCAGCCATATATCATATAATTTGAAGACAGAAGGCCGTTTTTATTCAGATATTGCTGGGCGTTGGCAAAACAGAGGAATGAATGGTCTGGTTGAGGTAACTTTATTATGAACGCCGGTCCTAGCATTATCCTTTGACGCGTGTCCAGAATGTGTCAACCTATTTATGAATTAGGCTGCCAGCGTCATCACTATGGTTAATTGGGGCAGCGATTAGGCTTAATTGCCCGAGCCAATCACCATGGCCCATGCTGCTTTATTCGGAATGTCAAACACCGATCTGTTGTGCCTTTGTAGTTGAATTAACAGTCATAAACCTATTGGTATATGCAGTGTGAAATGACGCCGATCCGCAGAACTTCCTTTGTTAGCGAAACCGAAAAATCACAAGATAGGTTAATGATCACTGATACAATAGTATGGTACCTTCTTTGTGTAGCAAAAATAAAACGTTTGGTGGTCTTAAATATACGGAAGTCGTCCTTGAAGCGTAACATGTGATAGGCCTTTGTCTTAACCACTGTAATCGCGGTGCCTCCGGCCTTGATTTTGATTGTGTTTCTCTATGAATATGAGAGCAGAACTATTTATCCTAAGCGTACTTTTGAATAACTACTGCTCGTCGGCCGTAAAATAAGACCAGACAATGCGTCTAACGAGACGAACTAACATACTGATGTGTAATATTGTGCCACGTTGGTCGTATCTGGTGAAATGCATACAAAGGCTAGACTAAGTAGATTTTATTTAGTCGGATATATTATTTACTCACATATCCCTACGACGGATAAGGATGTCCAAGGGGGTCAGATATTTATTCTGCCCTGCGTCACATGTGACTGGCAAATTAGTACGAATGTTGTTAATCTGCACAATCAAAAACATGATATGCGGGTCGGATAAACTGAAGGTAAGCATGTAATCCACCTCTCGCTTTTACCTTGGTAGTTTGGATATTCCGTCCATTTTGGCTAGTAATCTCATCAGGCCAAAGTAAACGGCGAGTACAGGGCGAAATGCGCCAGCCATCACCACTCTATCTATTTGACTTTATGGTGAATTCTTACATTTAAAGCCAAGTTTTTCAGTACATTACAGCAAAGATTCTGTTAGAAGTGCGACTAAACTTTAAAACAAATAGTCGGATTGCTCAGCAAGTTTGGAAGATGTAATCCATCGTCTGCTGTAGCGGAAGGTTAGTGAACACTGATTCCAAATTTAATTAATCCATAACCTTTTTAGACAAGTTGATATTATTCAATTCATTAATATTTGGAAAATAATCTCTATGACTGTGAGCTTTGGTTAGCTGTAGCATCTATGAAAATATATCCACTAGTCGTCGTGCTTTTTGGTGATGATGAATATATGGCATTTATAGAATGGTTCTAAATGGCATACTGCTATTGGGCGTCTTCGGTGACACATTAAGCTTTGGAGCAGTGCTTTCACTTGTCTTTAAACGATTCTAGATGCCAATATTAATAAGACGATAAATAAGATGCAATCCAAGGTAAGCAGTTATGCGAGCTTGAACGTCTGCAACGTTCCTGACCATCGTAATTCTTTCAAAATTTCTCGTGTCATTAAGTAAGAAAGCCATTTTCTGCGCCTAATCTGCCTATGTCAAGGCATGCAATGAGGAAGCATTATCTAATTATATGAGAACTACGCCCCTATACGTATTTGTGTATCGCATGAATGTATCAGCAGGTAATTACACTATTCACTCACTTGTAGTCATAAATTAGGAGATAATTTCAGCAGATTGGTTCCGAAAACAGCAACGAATTCAGGACTGAACGTTTGAAGCCCTTAAATTTTATCAAACACGTTCGCAGATTATGCTAATATAAATTATCTGGTCTGATATCTAAGGGAAATTTTAATCCTGTTTGTCTGCTTTACATTTTGTTTTGGAATCCGCAGTAGGTTAGATACCTATATTTTAACCACATTCTCAACTGTGATGAAAAATCTGCTGTAAAATTTATAAATACTTTTGTTACAACTATGGGATATATATCCTCTATCTTTCCCAACGCAGAAGCAGTTCCAATTACAAAACATTTTAGAACGGACTAGGCCGCTTTTAGCAAATACAAATCATAAAAATATTTCGGCAGTTTAAAATAACTTATTTTCTCAAAAGGCAATGTTTATTAATATGCCTTAAAGCTAACCCTATTTATTTCAACGCCCTTTAAGTTGGGCGCACAACGTTAGGCTTTTCTTCGTCGTGAAACAACAAATGATTCGTATTTACACTTCAGCGAGCAGCTTGTCAGGTAAAATAAGCTATACAAAATAAGGAGCAGGTGGAAAATGTCTTGCTCCACAATCATACTGTCGAACGTATCAGGCAGTACGGATAATAATCGGTTTCACAAGTTTATTGCTAAATGTGACTTTACGCAAAAGACAGTTTGCGATGTGAACTATATGAATTATACTACTTTAAATCCTAGTCAATGAAATAATAAAAACTATGTCAGATGATTTTAATAACATGGTCTTGCGGTATTTTCGCACCAAGCACAAACGTATGTGTTTTAGTAATGCTATTGCAGTTTCTGATGCCTTTTTTGACTATTCAGTTTTTCCATAGTCATTCGTGAGTAAAATTGCATACGTTTGCAGTATAAATATGTTGTGGTAGTTATAGACACAATGCCATCGCAATGAGGCTGGCGCTTACCGTGGTGCGATGGTTTGTGCGCCTTACTGATCCATTTAGTTATGATGGGTGGTGCATTTTTGCACCTCAGAGCCACTCATAGCAGATTGGTCAAGGGTTACACGTTAGAGAAACTCAGCTTCCAGATCCTCCAGGTTGGCTGTTGGAAGGAAGTGGCTCCTTATTCATTAACAATGAATTGTTTTAGGCCCATCACCAAACCAGCTGTCTTGCGATATGGTTTTTGAATCAAATGCTTTGATTGAGAGTCCTAATCGTTCTCCTGTATATGCATGGGCAACCTGACAATATCCTGCTCTAACAATACAATGAATCGCTCTTCCAACAAATTGTTGTTGCTCCGGCCACCGCAGCTAATAATCAAACGAGCCCTATATGCTGCTTCCAGCAAGGTTGGTAGGGATTGGATGGCTCGTTCAAAGCAACTCTATCGATGACTCGGTAATAGACGACTTCTATCGTCAAATGAAGGAGCTCCTTAACCGCAGAAGAAACACGGACAATGTAGTGCTGGCTGAAGCTCGGAACTCTCAATTTGGAATATAGTTCAATGCTGAGCTGCAACTAGGCAGTCAACATATTGTAGGCACCGGTAATAATAACGGTAAGCGGTTACTTCATTTGTGTGAGGCTGCTAGCGTATTTCTTGTGAATCCTAATTTCCTACACAGCCCCCGCCGGAGGGTGACTTGGCGCCCACCTGCCTCAAACAGCTATGAACGCAAATCAATCACATTGCAATAAGTTACCGATGGAGAGGTTGCATCCGGAGCTGTTGTTCGATTTGAATCACATGTGAAGACACCGGCCATGCGCTTGTAGTGCTGACCTACCAATGCGTTTTTGCGGACGCCAATGACGACATTGTAACACCAGCCAACTGGCGAAGTCAGCACTTCCAAATGCCTATCAAAGTGCGCTGTCATGCAAGTTGGATAAACTCTCACTAGATGCAATTGAAGCTCGCTGGTCTCATATTAACTAGAGCTTACTAGCAGCAAGATAATCCTCATGTGTTAAGCCGAAACGCCAACATGAGCATTGGGTCTCTTGCAATTCTCCGGGAATTATCGTTGCTTATCGGCATATTCCGGCTAGAGGCGAATATAATGAAACTTGCACATAGCCCCGGGCAAAATTTCGTGAATATTGGTGGTCTCACCATGCTTCAGAAATGGAAATGGCCGATGCCATTGGTAACCATCGTAAGTTATTCCGACTGACACGAGAATACGGCAGCAGGAGATCTGGTATTAGTGAAACAATTTGTGACGAGATTGGATAGCCTATCAAAAATAGTCAAAACGCTTAAAGTCTTGAGGTTAACAGTTGAAAGGCAATCAAATCGGCAGGAATTTTTAGCTTACTATCTGGTCACGGCTTGCTCGGCTCCCTGGCTCTCACTTTGGCTCCACCCTCTCACTCAGAATTCGAACGTGAGATCGTACAGGTAAAGTTAATTAAAGCCGTGGGACCAGATGAGCCTTTATCCAACCATCTTCGAATGCGGGTGACCTGCTCTTGTTTATGGTTTATACGAGTTACTTGTAAATCCGTGGGAGAAGAGAATTGTCCAACCGCCTGGAGTCGCTCCGTCCTAGTCCCATTTTTCCATGGAGGCTCCCGATCAGAATGCGGCAACTATAGTGGAATCAGTCTGAAAGCCATGGATTCCAAACTGCTTGCCTCTGCTATCCATCACAGGAGGACTGGCACTCATGAAAGCCAGAAACGTAAAAAGCAAACCGAATTGCACCGAGGTCGTGTTTGCGTTTACCACCTCTTCACTTTGCGTCCGTTGTTAGAGCACCGTAACCTTTTTTCGCGGCCCACTGTCGTCATTATCCTCTGTATAAAACGTGCACTCTACTGGGTGAACAGGAGTGCACTTTTTGACTGTCTACTCATGAAACGTGTACCTGCGTTATATGTAAATATTATTCGTGCATTATATGCTAGTAGCTCCGGCAGAGGGCTTACGGCGAGCCGTCGTCGCCCTTTAATATCTCCAGCCATGTGAGACAAGGATGTCCGCTGCCATCTTTCCTGTTCTACTTCGTGTTGATGAATTGATGGAAATCGCATTTACAGGACACGAATAAGAAGGTGTGCATCTGCTTCCAGGAAAACGAATACTTGACTTAGAGTATGCTGATTAGATTTCCCAAATCTGTGATTGCAAACGTGCCAAGCTGCATTGGGCGGATTAGCAGTGGCTATCCTTCATTCCGGGATTTGCTTCGTACCTTCGAAGCTCAAAGCTTTCCTTCAAGATTACTCTGGTCCGTCTCCAACATTGACCCTTAGTGAGGAACAGATAGAGTTCGTTCAAATCTCCAACTACCTGTGAAGATGTATCAGCGCTTGTGGAATTGAAGTTGAGAGCACGAACTCTATATCAAGTGCTCGGGGCACTTTTGCTAACCTTTGCTAATTATGGCGTCGGCGCGACATCACACATGCCCTGAAGGGTAGCGTGTACAATGCACCGGTAAGTTTGACCCTACTGTAAGGTTGTGTATTCTGACCTCTTAAGCAGCGGACCTGAGCAGGTTAGTTACGTTCCGTTACCAATGCCTTCGCAGCTTAGCACAAATCTGGTGGGAACACCGAGTTAGCAACTAGCCTGTTCGACGCCCTGGTTACGACACAGGAAAATAATTGAACTGCTCAAATCCGTTATTTCCCGCAAACAGGCTCCGATGGATCGGTCACGTGTTACGCATACCAGATTACAGACTGTCGCGACGTGCGTAGTTTGTGCGCCTCGGGTGTGAATGTAAGACAAGGAGTGGCCAAGCGATGAATTCCTCGAGGAAAAGAAGGCCCTCATTTTTCCGCTGGCATCAGTTGTAGCGTCACGGTTCCCTGGTTGGTGTCGGAAAGACGATGAACACGTTTGGCTGGACACACTTGCTGCTATAGCTAAGAGGCGACCTCAGTGGCGTTCGTGTTGTGATTTTACTTGTCCCACCCCATCCATCTAAACCTCCCCATACAAACAAATTTTCCCATTTAGCCTTATATCATTTTGCATATTACTTTTATGGTGCACAATAGACGGATGGTACATTATCGGATCTCTACCCTTCCGTTACCGGTAACTCAGTTGCATATTTTGATCTCATTTTTCTCTCATATTTATTGTGGCAAAATAGGTGAGGTGTTTCCCACCTATGGCTAACGTGTATAATGATGGTGATGATATGGATGCAACAAAAATAAGCCATACTAATGAAAAAATGGAACACTATGTCATATATACATAAACGATTTTTCTGTTTAATATTCCATGAGCGGATTGCATACAGCAATCTCATTCGAAAAAATACTCAGGGTTTTGCAAGTAATCCATGATCTGACATAAACAAGAAATACGGAACATATGTCAACAATAGATTTATATGAATATTTGTTCTATTTTCTAACATTTGTAACAGCAAAGCTGCAGCATCCAATTAACTGTTGTGTTCAGTGAGAACTAACAATTCCATTGTTGTCTGAAACAATATAATAACCTATAAGCTATGTTCACATATTCTAACTAAATACGGGGCATTTGAATAATTATTGCTGCCCCGCAATTTATTTACTTCTTCGTTAACAGCAAGTTGGTATTTGCTTGAAGAATGAAATGCCTAACAATTGATGGATGTCGTAAATTGGATTTATAAATTCCAAATGAAAATGTTTCACACAATAACTTGGACGCAAAACGTAGAATGTAATGCTGTCAGGCTGAGATTCTGGTTGAAGATTGAAAACCACTTTTGCTTAATTTGGAGCAAAACCTAGGAATGATATGTTTACAAATATGTTGCAGCTGAAGTCGCTATTTAAAAATGATGAAAATGGAAATATACCTTGGCTTGCAGTTTAGAGGTTTGAGGATTCCGCGGTCTGCCTGATTAAGCTGTTTAACAAAAAACTACTAAAGTTTGCTTATTTTACATTATGGTGATTGATGTTAACTTCGCATCAATTGTTGGAGCACCGTCACATATATTGGCGGTATAAAGTTGTCGTTTTCATCTACAGCAAACGTGCAGTCGATTCGGTGAATGGAAGTGCCTATTGGGACTGCCTGCTTTGGTAGTTTTGTCCTAGAAATATGCAAACATTATGCAGGCGTTTTAATATTGTAGCTGGGGCAGAGTGAGAGCTTACGGCCGGCTGTCGTCTCGCTTCAATATCTCCAGCGATATAATGCTAGGATGCCTACTGTATCATTTCTCAAACTTAACTATTGACGTTCTCATATGAATTGCATTCACAGGACACGACATAGACGTTGTGGACCTGCTTCGGGGAGAACAACATTTTGATAGAATATGCAGACGATATTTCCCTAGTATATGACAAACTCGAAAACGTGCAAATGTGCACCGGAATGATTAGCAATGGCTCTCCGTTCCATCAGGCATTGCTCTGTACCCACAATGTGCAATGTGTTACTTATAGTTTTGGCTGGACCGCGTCCTTCGCTGACCCTCTATTGAAGAACAGTTATGAGTCGTAAAATATTCAAATACCTAGGTATTTTAGTTCCCGTGGTATTTGCGATAAGATAAAGAAAAAAATAGCAAAATTTAAGGCTTTTTGGCAAATCTTGTCCACCTATGAAGACAGCTCTACAAGCCCCTCACCAGGTGGGGTAGTGTGTAGAATGCAGCGGTACATTTGACCTTAGGATATAGCAGTGAAACCTGGTGATCTAGAGTAGTTTACATAAACAGGCTAATTACCTTCGTCAAACGTTGCCTTCGTAAATTTTCTCGCTTCTAGTGTTAACACTGATTAAGCAAAGAGCTTGCGCGCTACCTTTTTTACGACACACAGAAAGGAAATGGACTGCTCAACTCCGTTATTTCAACCACCAAGCACATATGGCCACGTGCCATGCATGCCAGAACTTCAACTCCCTGCGAGGTACGTATTTTGCACGCCTGGAGTAAGGATAAATAAGAGGAGGGGTGGCCAACTGATGAGTTGTTTTAGAGAACTGAATGCATACACTTCGAACCTGGCCTCGGTTAGAGCGTCACTGTTTCCTGCTCGGGCTGCAAAGGACGATAAACACGTATGACTAGATACATGCGCTGTCATGTCTAGGAGCAGACCTCAATTCACTTCGTGCTGTGAGTTGCTTTGACTTATATAACTTTGCTTAGTAAACTTTTGCAGCATATTAGCTTAACGGAACGATGTACATCCATTACCGGTACCTCAGCGAGCTTGCATCGGCTACATACTATTCCGTACATTTCTTTTATGTATTGCAGGTCAGTAACTGAATTTACTCTCTCATCTAGGTAGCGGGGATAATGTTGTTGATGATGGTGACATATATTTTGGTCCCACTGTCATTGACCATACTTCACACATCCCATGGTAAACTGTCTGACGTTACCTAGTTATTGGGAAAATATGTTCTATTTTTGGCTAACTCAACCGGTAAATTCTGCAGCACAAATCAGAAGCTCGTATATACGCATCTGCCGTTCTTACTGCTGCGATATAAACTTTAAGGGAACAAGCAGCAGAAAACATTTGGCGTAGCTTCGTTTTCTTTGCCTGATTCTTGGTTTACGTTCAACTTTCTTAAGGGTTCCACTAGCTTCACATAGGTTAATTGTGGATGGAACATTGAACGGTTAGCATTGATATTAAAATTTTTAAACTTATTACTGCCTACCATGCAGAGCGTGATATCGTGGAATTTTGCTGCCAACCACTTTTGTCTGTTTTATAAAATTATAGTTAATCAATCCGTCCCATCAGGAATAGCACTGCTAAAGGAAATATATTTTTGGTTCATATGTGGTTATTACGAATATATTTCCCGTTTTCTCGATGTGTGTGTAATTTAATTATCAGTTTTTGATGCAAATTATCAATTTTTTTTAAATTACGTTGAACCGATATTTGCTTGTTTAGCTTAGCAATACGATATCTGCAAACTCTTATCTGTTAATGGCTTAGTAATATAAAGTAACGGAGGAAATAATAGGTCACCCTTTTATAGGAACTGAAAAGCTTTCCGGCTCTGTATTATTCAATAAGTTCAAAGCTAGATCGTTGTGGCGTATATAGTGTTATCTCCTCGATAACTGCATTATGCAAAGCCTTTCTATATGGGTCGATCTCCTCCTGTAATTATAGCAAGCAACGAATTGGGACTAGAGTAAGGTTCGTTAACTGTTCTATTCGATTAGTCGCCGAGTCACGGCGGGTAAATTCCGTAGTTTAAAATGTTCCTAAGCGCCTTCTGATTGTTATCAGTAGGGAATTGAATTGCGCATTTAATTTAGAATTTCTGCCCGACCAAATATGAAGGCGTGTAAAAGGCTTGCGTTTTGCTATTTTAGGCCCAATCAGCTAAGAAGCAAAGTGTTTGCTGATGTCTATATATATCATTAAACCATTCGGATAATATAGAATGCATCTGGATTGCGGCATGTATAATCCGTAAAACAGAGGCTATATTCATATGGAAATTATAAAGAATTAGGGGAAAAATTATAATACTTTTACAGAAAATATGTTGTCGACTTGATACATACCTGCCATAACACATGAAAACATTTCAACTATTTGAAAACTTTAAAGTTGAAAACATTACTTTTTCATTGTTATAATCAAAAGTCCATTTGTCTTTTTATATTCTATAAAATAAATAATTAACAGAAGCACCAATTCTTGAGATAATCCTAAGTGGATAATTTTGTTTTTCAATCTTTCTTTACCTAAACTAGTTTGAACTTAATTTGAATAATATTGAATTGGACAGGAAATTTGCGGTATCTTGCTAAATCACTGAAACATATATCTTTACTAAGGAAATCAGAATCTTATGAGTTCTGCCCACCTATGTAGTTCCGCGTTACTCACGAACGTATATACATATTGTGTGTTGACCCCGACAAGCTGAACTGCCTTCGTTGAGTTAGCCGTCAAACTTCGGTTTTGGCTGATTATAAAGACTAGAACATTTAGTAACTTCACTGTATTGTCGATAATAATTATTTAGTTTCCTTAGGTGTGAGGAAATCACCTAGCAATTTTTACTATATATAAAAATGATTGGCAACTATGTGAAGCAATTAATTACCCCTAGCCATTAGGTTTGTTTGCGATAGGCTTTCGAGTGTAGCGGTTCGCTATTTGTGTGCCAGTACGTGTAGGGAATATTGAGCCTCTGTTTAAAATCGAAATACCCTACTCGTGACTACATCGAATAACGTATAAACCGGAAAACCTGTAAACGTTTCCAAACAGGCGCGATTCCTTGAATCCTCCCGACGACTTTGCGTGCAGTTTATCGTACTAAAGGATTGAAGTGTAGCCAACTAATACAACGCCTTAATTCGGATTGGGCAACCGGGTAATAGCGAGCCTTTCGCAGAAACCATGGAATGCTCTAATACCACCCCGTAGTCCACATTCCTACTTAGCTCATCCCCAGAAAGTTTTACGACGTGTCATGCACATACCCACTCAAGCCAAAAGTAGCGCTCATATTAGACACTTGAAGCGCTGTAATGCTGCTGGTTTAGAAGCTATTACCCCAGGAATGTTCAAATATATTGAACCAAGCTTGTCACCAGCGTAACATCCCTATTTTCAAGGAGCTGGAGAAATGAAAGTGTCCGCACTTAATAGGGAGAGTTGTTTATTGTACATGTCTTCAAGAAATCCTCCGGGGAGGTTATATTCCAAGCACAGAGGGATAAGCCTGCCATTCTTTTCTCCAGTTGATGGCATACGTTATGTTGCGCAGGCATTCGCAAACTCGCGAGTCGCACTATCGGGGGATCAGGCTGGTTTCCGCATTCGTAAATTTTGCGTGTACCATATGCTTACTCTTCCTCAGCTTATATAACATAGCCACATAAACAGTATACCCACCATCATCGTTTACCTATACGTTCAGGCTGCATTCGACTCTGTAGACCGGTCTGCTTTTTAGCATTGCCTACTAATTTTGGATGTTGTACCTATATATTATATACAATGTAAGATCTACGGAAAGCTCTCCGCAATCTTCACTTGCACCAGTAGTTTGAAGCAAGGATGTCTTATGCCTCCATTTCAATTAAAACTAGTGATCAAATTTGTTCTATTTTGAGCTCTGGAGGGTTTGTGATTGTTGGCATTGAACTCCTTACGGGTAATAATGCTTGCGACTTAGATTACTCTGATGTTCTATCCTTGCATTTTGAGTACCCGAATAGTGTGCAACTGAGCCTTGACTGATTTGCGAATACTTTTGATTATTATCTTTAAATTGCAAAAGGCAGACACAGGATTAGCAAAATGCTGTTCCTCAGCTCGCCATAGAAAACTTGTGACTTGAGCAAGTGGATAGTTTTGTTTACCATGAGATCAGTATCTCTAAAGGCGGAACAATTGGAGAACAGTTATCTCACAGCATGGCAAATTCCGCACAGCATTTGCGTATTTGTGACGTGTTCGTGATATCTAGATTGGGATAAAAGGTAGAGTCTACAATAAACGTGTTCGCTCGATACCACTATTTGGATGCGAAGCCTGGACGGTTTATATTGAATGACATGCGTATGCGTTTGGCATTCGACAACGGCAGCTTGCGGAGGATAGTCCGTTTTTGTTGACAACACTGGGTGCGCAATGAGGATATCGGAGAAGCCGTCCGTAGTGAAATTCCTATCTCGCTCCATGAGCTTGTTACAATGCGCTAGTTGAAATAACTGGGCCAAATTATGCGATTGCCTGACACGCAATTGCCCCACCGCGCCATATTTGTGAACATAGGACTGCATTGTTAAAGGTCGCGTGGTGGACAGCCGAGCACTAGGCGTCAAACCATTAAATCTCTCACAACGTGTCAATAAATTGCTAGTTCTGGAAGCCTTAACCGTTTGGGACCGTAAGATGAAGAAAGCCGAAAGTTCGTGACAATGAAAACAAAGACGCATTGCATTTTGATATATTTGTACAAATGATTGTTCTTTGTTACATTTCCATAGAATAAAATGACTGGACATATATTTGATTAACTGTTGCAAATATATATACATATGTATATACATATATATATATATAGGTTTGTATATGACCGATGCCAGACCAAGCGTTCCTGTGTTTCAATGTGTGTAAATAAGTAATAACGGCAAAAGTACTCTACATTTTGTAAAATATTTATTTTGGAAGTACCTGTTGCTCTGCAGTGTTAATAGTTTTACACTTATCAAGTTGAATAAAAACTGAGGAAATAGTCTCACCACGGTTGCAAATGTAGATTCTAAATTCTTGTGGGTATAACACAATTTGAGTTGTAACCTTGTCGGCGAACATATGGAGATAGCCATATTTGCCGACTCTAAAACACGCATCACGTTATTGTACATTGTGAAACTGTCAGCGCGTAGTTCTAAAAAGCACGCATCAAAATACCTGTTTAGACCTATGTTATTTTGTAAATGCAAACAGCAAAAAATATAAAATTGCAGCATCTTAAATTTCATTGGCGCTGGTATGGCCCATTTTGGTTAATGACGAGAAAAAAGAAGAAAACCTCACATATGCATTTGTTTTAGTGTTATGGTCCTTGTGGGTGTGGAATGTTTTTGCTATTCTGTTAACTGGTTTTTGGACATTTTAACAAAGAAAATTTTACAATTATGTTATATTTACTTTCTTGAGATTTAACCCTCGCGATTACATAGACCGCACCTGAACTTTGATTATTTTGATTAGAAACTTCATACCAGTTTGGATGTACCGTCCCTTTAATTAATATGGCGCATCTGTAAGCATACCCGGAGTGTCAGGAATGAAGAAATCGTCACATCTGCGAGGTCCGGTCAAGATTTTAATTGTGCAGTATTGCTGAGTAAACCTTTTATATCAAGCCGCTTGCAGTTACAAAGCATTAACTGAATCCGATTATGCAACATCTACCTGAGGTTAGAAAAACGGGCAATATTCCGTTGACACCCTTTAGTAATAAAACTAATTAAACATTATGCGAGTGATCGTTTTGAAACTGGGCACGCATATTTGCAGTTGTTTAACGTCCGCTAGTGTAAGTATGAATGATTGCAGGCTAGGTTTGCCTGGAAACTACTGGAAGCAATAAGGTGTTCTCTAATAGTCTGCTGTTTACTTGCAAAGCTTCAAATTTACGAGGAAATCACTCCAGAGAATTTCATGCTTATTTGTGGACTCATTATAAATAATAAATTCGAAATGCTGCAAAACATTTCACGTGCTGGAAATTTAGGAAATTAGCTTTTGGATTGTTTAAAGACTCTCATGTTTAATTGCAATTTCAAAGCGAGATGAGCCGTTCTTCCATCAGGTAGCAATGACGCAACTATCCCCGAGAAAGCAAACCTAAGTTTGTGCTTCCAACACGCAACTGCCGCAAGAATGATATTTAATATGAACGTTGTACAATTCCTCTAGGCGCATCAATGAAAATATTGCTCCAGCTGCATCAAGGACATTTTGAATTACTTGATCGTGAAAGCCTTTTTGATCAAGGGTTAACCTAAGAATGTTTGATTTCACCTTAGAGAAAAATTTCGCATACTTTATAAATTATTGCACGACGCAAATGTAAATCAAACCATGCAGCAACTTATTGATTCGGTGATGGCATTCCTAATTTATTTTGAGCTACCATTGCGATTTGCAAGCACAAATCCTCAATGCCTCGCTCTGAACTACTGCAGAACTATCCATGTAACTATCGACAAGTTACCTGGGCGATCGACAAGAGATATATTCGGTTATTTGGTGTTTATATTTTGTCTACAGCGCTGCTGCAGATGGAAACCAATCGGTCGTTATGATTGCTAATACTACGCGAATTTTATATATGCGTGACTTGCATCCCGCGTCATTAATGCATAAATCTGAAGACCAAACGCATCGACAAAGATTACGAGAAAAAAATCACTCACCATTTGTGGAATGCACGGTGTACTGTGTGCCCATAGTAGTTTCCTTGAAAATGCTAAGTTGTCCATTGGCCGGCACTACATGTTTGTTTCATTCAAATGATGTACTCAGATTATAAGTGCAATACGTGGAAATATCTGAACAACGTAGTTATTTGCCACCGCATCATGTCTAGTTTAAGTGAAAAATAAATTAATGTTTTATTTAGTGTATCCAGTGCATTTGTTGGACATAAGCAGCTGGAAAATGAAGGAATTGTTTGTTCTCTAAAGATTATGCTAGGTGAGTGACAGCTGGAATTCTTTCAGGTATCGGAAGTGGAAGAATGCGCCGTAAAGTTGAATTACTGCTTACGTATCTTCCAACCTGATACTAAGCGATAGCATAAGTGTATACTAACACCCATTTCATTACTTCTTATTTTATGTCATAAACTGTAATGCTGGCGCTCTTAATCGCTACTAACAAATGTATTAATGACGTTAAGTGAGTTGCAGTATTCCGCGTTTAAATGCACCATGTAATCTTTCGTTAGTAAAGGTGAAACTGCAACAGACCGTATTTACAGAATTTGATGCCCCAGTTTTGTAATTGCATTAACAATTCCTTACCGCCATCTCTTGCTGATTTCCTTCTCTAAAAGAGTTTCCCTTATTTCCTGTAACATTGTGGATAAAAATTCTTGATGTTATCGATCTGAACATTTTCCTTCTAGCAGACTTAGCGAAAGGGAATACACTAAACCCCAGGTTTCAGGTGTCATATTTTTCTTCACTACTTCATTCTATTGTTTATCTACGTCATTACCGGTTATTTCAAAGCATATGGAATCGTCGATTTTGCATAAGATGATTTGTTTTAGAGCTATGCTATATATATGCATTTGGCAGTTCTCCCGCTTGTCGTTCCATTGACCACACACAACAACACACTAAAACAAACGACACACGTTAAACCAAATATTTATTAACAATTGCGGCTTCTTTCTGGAAACACATGCTTTGATTTCATGCTTTTCAGCTTGCATCTGCACAGGGAGTATGAACAGTTTTATATCGTTCAAATTGGATTACACATGAATGCACAGAATAGCCCGGGCACCCGTATGGATGAACATGCGCAATTACATACTGAGCGTACTCATGCATATTGCGCTAACTGTCTGCATAAAAACATGACAAATTTGAGTCTCGCAGCTGCACAGTCGTCATTCAAAACTACATCTCTAAAAAAACGTATACTTTAACAAGAATTTTCTTCTGATTCCAGCGGATGAATAACAAACCTACTGTTTCAAATTATGTGTTTATCGATTATGTGTTAGTTAAACAATTGACAGCATTAAAAGTGCTTGTCTTTATTATTTTGGATCATTGTTCGGTATGAACAAATCTTCCTCTTACACTGACTAGAATTAACAGTTGGAGGTTAAAGTGATGTTCCTCAACATCATTGCAAAATAAATATGATTTATCAGACATCGTAGAAAATATGAGTTTGAGCAACTTTTATTACCTGATCAATTCTCTGATGAAGCAAAATATATCATGCCTGGTATCCTCCGAATATATTGATCACAACAGCGTATAAAGTTATAGCATTGTATACCACTCACTTTCATTAGCTGGCGTTATGTCATAATGAGTAACAAGCATCTATGTATCAGATGTCATCATGTTAAAAGCTGTTTTTAACAAACGCGGTAACGTATGTTTTGGTGAAAATGCTGTAGCAATTTGGAGAAGTTTGAATATTTTATGCTGGCAGAAATTCCGCAGCGTGCAGTTAGTCAATCCGGTCCACCACCAATGAAGTACATGCGTAGGAGGTTATTTTGTGCAGCTAGAAACTGAAACAGGGGTCCGGCTTTATGAAAGATATATACTTTAAATTTTTAAGTAAGCATGAATAAGGCTCTTACGAGTTTTGTACCCAAATAGGTCATTTAGAAGCATGAATCCTTTTCTATTGATAACAAAGGAAAGTTGGATTCCGCTTTGGTGGCATCTTCATTTAAGACAGTTGACTATTTCTCGCAGCCCACACATTACATTCATTCATCTATTAAATTTCAGAGCCTTAAAATTCCGGAACAATTCGGTCATGGTGCAAATGAGAACATGCAGCCTAAAACATGTTATATGCTGGGTTGGGTCGGAATGCCAGTCAATTGAAGTTAAGCGATTGCTGTGCACATAGTGTGACACGAAGCAGGTATTTCTCCTAAAAGAATAACAACTATCATCAGCCTGTCTCGTACAATATGTAACGAAAGTTACATGTCTAAAGCAGCAGAATGTAAACGACTTCGTTAAACTTCAAATTTCATCGATCACAACTGGTAATTACAACTCGTCTTGCAAAGAAAATAAGGAAAATGCTAAAATATGCACACAATTTAACCACTAGGTTAACAACACAGTTAAATTAAAAATTCCACTTCAAAAATTATTTAAATTTAGAGATTAAAAACTAGTAGGCTTATCTGAAAATAGCAATATAATTACAACTACTGCAAGACATAATATATTTAGCAAACGGGATGGACTAAACATCAAAACGCAATAAAATGTAGTTTCAGTAATAAATGATTACACAAGCTTGCTATAAATGGAATGCAACCGTGCGCCACATCTGGAAGAAAACTTTGAAGAACTCAAAAATCTTACTACACACAAAATGAAAATTATATTTATACATATACTTATAAACTTAACGTCTGAATCCTATGTTCAACTTAAATTACACAATTTTATAACACTGTGTACATTGTATTCAAGAAGTGCACAATTTACAATCCGCTTTGGACAAATGTGATTGTAAGCAGAAAATACTATGTGCACTGACCAGAATTGAAAGCTAGGAAAACTAGACAATATTCAGATTGCAGCACAGTATAACTAATCCAACAAAATTGTTACTTGCCCTGTCACTAAAATGTTTCCACACAAGCGAGGAAGCCAATATAGAGTTCTTCTATTTACATGGCACTCAATAGACAATACAAAACAAATAAAGTTTGTTTTGTACGTTAAGCGACAAAGAGCTTAAAATTCCCGACTGGCATGCAATAAAATAGCCTTCCGTATGGGATTCCTCGAGTTAGAGGGACGAACTGAGCGTCGTGCTCAACTATGGATATTCTCGACGATATTTACAGAGCAAATACTCAAACAAATCACTCGTTTTTGAGCGTTGCTTAAAATTTAGGTTCACGGGTACACTTTAATTTATCGATAACGTTAAATCATGCCAAACAATAAGAATCGCCATGGATTCTCTGCGTGATTTGGTGGATCCCCACAAGCGACTAAAAGCTATACTGAAGTCGATAAAACCATAGTTGGCTCATAATTTTCAAAAATATCAAAAATTTACATATCACTATATATATAAATATAATGATATATATAAACATCTCAAAATCAAATGCGCCTTCTACAAACCAAAATTGACCCATGGCATAAAAATATGCACCTTTTGCAAACCACTTCGGACACATTGCTTAATAAGTAGAATTTATTATATTTACTGGCAAGCATTGATACATAGGGAAATTAGACGATGCTCAGATTGCCGAACAATATAACTAATGCTACAGATTTGTGTTAACAGCTGCTGCACTGAAAATGCTTCTCATTATCGTGGAACTACATCACCTAATGCAAAGGCACTGACTGAGAATGCTATCTCAAGAGAAGTCTTCTCCTACTCGATGTGCTTCTGTCGTTACACATGAACCTTTTAGCCCTATGATTACTTAAAATTCCGATTCCAAATTACCTTGTGTTCCATGACTTAAACAAATGCTACCTAGCAATAGAGAATTGTTGTTAAGCCCCCGTTTCCGGAATGGTTGCTGATTCGCCATCTTAATATGTACCTCGATTATCACTCAATTAATCCTTGGCCAGTACCAGCACTTGATCCGTAGCTGATGAAGCAGATTGGTGGCGACCGTATGATTCCGTGTTACTCTATGGGTCTTTTCGTACTTTGTGTAGTCCAACCTATTCAGCCGCTGGAATATTGGACCAATGCAGTCGATCATGACTTCATCAAATATAGCCTAGCAATATTGGCCTAATGCTACAAGTCGTAATTGAAGAAATTTGAGTGGAACGGCTAGACGATGTTCAGACCAACTTGTGCTAGCTCGAATGCAACAGGACTGCGCAAAATTGGGCGATTATGCAATCCCTCTTCTCTAACTTTGGCGTCGTTAACCTCGAGGAATCCGGCAGCCCAGTTGTTCACTGTCACTCTATGTACATTTGGGTTTTAACTGTGGGTTGATTAGAGAACATATGCAGTGTATGACTGAACCAATGTTCTTTGATCACCGTCCCAGTTGTTGACTTCACAGGGATGTACATTCAATCGCATAATGAAGATAGGACTTTCCAGCAATTCGGCGCTTCAATTATGTGCTCTCTTTGGAAATCGGAAACGGAGTAAAGGCGTCCTATGTCTATAAGCATTTGCGTCAGTCAAACAGCGTGCGCTGTTACATTAGCTGGATACCACATACATGACATGTAAATGCTCAATCGCCTCTACTCAAATATGAAAACTCAGCTTCCTTCTGATGAAATTAACTTTTTAAAGGTACTCACTTTTTCTTGGTCCTTACTTAGGTCTGCGACTCAAAGAACACATTTTGAGGCGTTGATTGAGTGGTCTTTGAAATCCGATGAAGTTTAAATTCACGGTCCTTTACTCGATTATCTTACCCTTTAGTCTCTGCATGTTTTGATGGCGTTTAATGGTTGTTTCGTTAAATGAAGCCTGATGCCCCGCACGATCAAGCATACTTGAGTTAAAACCTTTCAATGATCCGACTTTAAACTATACTTTCAATCCATCTTAAAGTAGAGACCTGCCGGTTGCAGCTGAAATATCCTACTATCCATGGTTAAGCCTACTAAAATAGTACTGGGTATTAAATAGGCAATTAAACAAAGCTCTATGGCGTGTGACTTTCAAACTGCAAATGTTAGCTAGCTGTAAGTATCTTGAACATAGACAATGGCATCGAAGATTATTCGTTTTATCTTTTCAAGTTTAAGTGCATGCATACTGTTGTGATATGAGTTCAGCGCATTAGATGAATATAGGTTATTCGGATAGTTTCAGTTGTTGCCATAGTAGCCGTTATATTTGGACCAGTAGAATGATTGCGAATACCGTTTGTTTAATTGAACCATTCGCTTAAAATGGAGCGAGGTATATGTATCCAGTGTCCCGTACTCTTTATACTATTGATATTCGGTAGTCTATACTGGTTATATGGTACCGAGTTGCCTGGCGTAAAATTTGCGTTCAGTAAAAGCGATGCTATTCAGCTTTGTATTGCTATTGCAACGATATTGTCCGTAAATATTATCGTCATTTAGTTCCAGTGTTCTTTTTAATTTGACCGGCTGGATAGGCGTTTGCTCAAGGCTTTTCAAGGCGAATTATCGCTTCTAATATCTATTGATGCGACAGTTTGTTTACGCTTGCTAGCGAACACGTTACAATACCTTCGCACACTAGGTAAACCAGCAATTATGTTACGGTGGTTTGATTGGAGTTACCAGTTTTCAGCTTGCAAACATCACTTAGCTTCGCAGACGAGCCTTGAATAAAAGGTTTTCATGGGTATTTCTTCGTATTCCCAAGTATTGTACGCAAGGGGAATCCTTCTGGCTTAGTTGGCTAACTTGAGGAACACAGTATTTCGCAAAGATTTTTCTTTGAAGCTAGTTGTAATGTTTTGAAGCTCGAGAGAATTTGCATTATATATGGTCATACAAGCAAAAAGTTGTGTTCCACGATCAAATATGTCTACCTGGAGATATTCGTAATATATGATACATCAGTTGGCGAGAAGATCAGCAGTTATTTGGCCGCAATGAACTTTGCATCACGCAGCTCCTGATAGGTTATATTTTGCCTTTGAATCTGAGAGTTCTCCAAGTTTAAACAGGTGTTCAGCAGATTATGGCAAATGTAGGATTATATTCACCGTAATTTGACGAAAAGACGGGTACAAACTGATGCATGTATTTTTTGCCCAATACAACGCCTTTACCGTTATATTTCCATGGCACACCGAGTCTTTTCAACCAATTTCCTTGCATCGGCAATGTTAAGCAACTCAGAAACTGGTAACGGCCATGCTAGATTCGAAGTTGAACGATACAGTGGAATTCTTTACAACGACTTAGTTCAGAACTTGGCTACATCTGTATAGGTGTAGTTATCAATTTTACATATCCTATCGGTTGCTCTTAATGTCCGATTTCTACCGTTGGAGAAGGCGATCAGATTAAATATAAATGGCTATGTAATAACCCATGGTTTTGTTTTTTAGCAGGTTAAACGCGCAGTGCTCAATTATATCATATCTTTTATTTAGGGAGACCCGCTAAGCGAAAAGTGGATAGTCCTGGCTGTTAGCAATTCGTACATAGGTGGATCACTGTGATTAATACTGTCACAAAGATGTTCGAAAGTAAACTTGTAAGCCCTGCATTTTCTTAACGGCGGATGGAACACACTATGCTACTACAGAGCCAAAGAAAGCCCAGTATAAGGCATTTTGATCAAAACGTTTTTGATGGTAACTAAACATTTCGGTCGCTTTATCTTGTGGTAATTTATCCCGCTCAACTATCTATTGACACTGGTTGGTTATATAATTGGCCAAACATTTTAACGTCAAAAACATAAGTTTTGCTAACTTATTACCAAATGTATTAATGCGGTTTTGAAGTATTACATTTAGTTAGCCAGTTGCGTAGGTGAATGAACTACAATCGATGGCATTTGACCTAAACTTTTTTCGAAGCAAACGGCTACCACCTTACACAGTGTCGCTTGTTGTGTTGTTGCTACACTTATATGGTTTCATTCTATATATATTGTTTAATTATATTCATTGCACGTGACCTGACAGTATTGCAATTATGTTGTGTATACAGGTAAAACTTTGAAACACGTCGGTTTCGATAGGACTAATGTTTCTTCGAACATGTGCACATTTGAAACACCATGGTATCTCTTTCCTAATTGAAGGATTCTTACACATAAGGACCACTATATGTTCCGCATTCTGACGGATCCCCTTTGCACAGTTTATGTCATAAAATTAAGGCAAATATGATCTCACGTGGGAAAATTAACTAAACTTTTATACTGACTTTATAATGTCATTTAGTTAAAGTATGTATGAAAAGCGTTAGCACCAGAATTCCAAACGTTTCGTCGCGATTATGATGGTACATGTATAAAGCTATCCTAGCGGAAAATGGCTGATGGCCGAGTTCCAGAACGTTAAGCCTTTTTATTATATCTACCGTGGCTCTCTTGTAGTGAATACCGGTCATTAAACTTGTTGTCTCCACCATCAAATAGCTATCCAATGTTAAGCCATTTTTGCAATATGGCTTCTGCCTATTGTGCAGGCATGCAGAGACATAAATTCCTCAATTAAGTTAATGGTCAGGACATATGGAATTCGCGGCAGACGAGCGGTTTAGTGCAATGATTAGCTGAGAGCGAGGGTAAGCTGATGAATAACCAGCAGAGAAAACAAGCTAGCCTGTTTTGTTCATCGAGCGAGAGAAATATATGTAGCCACAATGTGTTTCCAGTGGCGGTTATTTTCTAGCTAACTAACACTCAGAGCTGAATGCAAAGGATAACATGTGTATTGTAGGAGTCAATATTTATAAGTGTGTCTTGCTGGCGAAAACGCAATAGCCAACTACCTAGATAAGTCGGCATAGTACAGCTGAAGAGCGCAAACAAATATGCGGAGTGAATGTTCATGGGATAAATGTATGTTGTAGGCATAGGAATAGGAGCTTCTGGAAAACCTCATCCCTCCTTCCACAAGACGCTCTGGAGTGATCCATGCTTCTAATTGTCTGCCTTTTCTTCAGTAACTTACAAACCCTAGATTCGAAAACGTTATTTGCAAGAGCGAAAACATGTTGCTCCCGGAAGTGATTATGTTAGCAGCAAGGTACATTTTGGAGAATCGCCAAGAAAACTGGGTATATTCGGAAGGTAATTCCGCTTCCAAGCATAAATTATAAATAATTATCCTCAAGAGCAACATATGTATGTTTATTCGTTCCTAAGTTTAATGGTAATCTAATAGGGCCTGAAGATGTGTACAAGCTTAGATCCGATATGAATTTTACCTACACAATCTGCCAATTGCGTTATTTCTACAACAAATTCATTTTTCACCACCATAATCCCATTAGTGAGAAAGTGGTCTAAATTATTGTGGTATGCAACAGATTTGCTTTACTTTGTTATTCTATTTTACCGGCTGCACTAACTGTCTACCAGCTATATATATTATCGCGCACTGCCTAGTACGATTGAAACAAAACTTCACAAACCTACAGATTGGGTTCTGTTGTGAAACAGGACATTAATTCTTCCATCGGAAAGAATTTTGAGGCAACTCGCAATCACTTGCACAAGGGAATCTGGAACGGCAGGCCGTTGTCAAATTGCCGCTTTTCACAGGGAAACATCTTAAGCTGTATGCACATATTTGATGGCGGTTGATTTTACTCGAAACATACTACAAATTATGATTCGCGATTAATCACCCGTAATTATTTTGCAGACATGAACCTAGCATTCAACATATGACCTAAAAGTGTACCCAATTTGTTTTAAAAGGAAGCAGGAATAAGCAGACATATGTGCAGCTGAGGAAGGGATGTATACGAACATTTGTCAAAAAATGTTGCTGACGTAAATGGAATATTTTATTTAAATTATTGCATAGCACTGTCTGTTAAACAAAAGTTGCTTCTTTCCAAGCATTCAAGATTCTATTGCTAAGGTAATGGCCAACGCTTATGTGTTCAATTAAAGTGTTGCAGTGCTTTTCTTAGTCTGGGCTGAAGTTGGGTCAAAACTTGGGGCGTAACAAGTACTGTGCTTTAATTAGCATATTTTGATATGCAAAGCCAATCACGACCTGAAAGTTGGCTCCACGTACTCAATACATTATAATAATCTCAAAATCAATTTCTGAGGCTTAATACGCTAGTATATTTTGCATATATTTTTTTAAAC
This sequence comes from Dicrocoelium dendriticum, assembly GCA_944474145.2. Lineage (NCBI taxonomy): Eukaryota > Metazoa > Platyhelminthes > Trematoda > Plagiorchiida > Dicrocoeliidae > Dicrocoelium > Dicrocoelium dendriticum. Next base: position 13,010,730 of record OX104070.1, read on the forward strand.
TTTAGATTTCGGTACCAAAACATAAAAAAGATTCTTCCTACCCTGTAAATCGCACAGAGACTTAAACTAAAATTTAGTACCGTCTTGCATTGACTTCCCGTCAAATTTTAAGGCTTAGTAATATTAATAATTTTATTATTGGGTTTCGAGTTCATGTTGGTCTGTTATCTACGAAAATTTAATATATTACTCTTGATACACTCATCAGTTTATGGACCTTATTTAATCTAATGTTTAAAAATATTTCCATGAATTCGTAAGTTATATTTTTGTTTTGTGAAGAGTTGTCACAGTTATACTCGAGCAGACATACACGACAATCCCCGAGAAGCTAAACGCGGCCGTTTCGTCCTATTGGAACTCAACATACCGCGTACTCCTCGAGATTTGCTGGAAGTAAACCTCCGACTTTATTCTTGCGAGCCAGCAAATTAAGCCCCTAAGTCATGGTCGAGGGCAGCGGTCCGCCATTATGGCATTTAACTTCAATATGGTGCCACACAAACTCTAATGTCACGTATGTTAGTTAGCTACAGGTAACAAGGTTCTCCTCCGGACAAAAGGCTTCCTTTGCAATCCGCTAATAATCAAATTGGCGTGTAAGATGCTAAGACGTCGATTGGTCATTTTTAAGCAGTAAGGCAAGCAGAAAGCTATCATGCATCCAGGAATGCGCTAGATCCCTGTTGGTCCTATCGGGACCCGACGGCTTTGCGAACACTCGAGTTTTATTTGGCTAATATAATTATGTAAAATAGTATATGTTACATAAAATCAAAGTAGTTGGTTGGGTACCTATCAAGAATTTTCCTGTCACATTTTGTACCGATATATATGTGATGATCCTTTTCTTGTTTGTTTGGTTTTGCACATATATCTCAAGTGATATTCTTTCAATTTATTCCTAGATATAAACATGTGCTTCAAGTTTTAAAACAGGATAACGTTACCGATTACAACTTATATATTAAACTATAAGCATTCTCTGTAATAAGTGATTTGTTGCTCTTTCATAGGCGTTTGTAAGATTAACCACATCTTTCTATCAAAATGGCAGAGTATACTTACCAGTTTTCCTATTTATGAATCGGCATCCGTTTTACCTCACCTATTTGATTAGGAAAAATCTAGAAATTGCTTGATGTCACAATTATTCGTAAATGTTTCGAATTGTGGCCTTTACACGTGGAAAGACATATCCAATAGGAGAAAATCCACCAAAGATTGAATTGCTTAATATCATCAGTGGCAATCCATTTGTACAAGTATTTCATTGGCGCTAGCTTTCGCCACGTGATATGTGTTTATGCGCACAGCTAATTATTAAAATGTTTTCGGTTGATCGGCAGTGTAAAAGTAAATGTGACTTCGAGTGTTACGTCTATTCAAACTTCGGGATATGGTACCTTCAAAAGTGCAGATTTATTCTCATTTTTCTTTGAAGCGATTTCAATAATTTATGTAAAATTTGTGGACAATTATATAATCGTCCATATTCTGAAATCAGCATTGTGTTGCTAGAAGTTTAGCCGCAGAAAAATGCTGTTTAGTTGCTAAAAGTGATGCATCTTTTTTACTTTTTTAAAGGGTTCAAATATCTATGAATTATTGCTATTAATTACGGGATGAATCGATATTACATTAGTCTGTACAAATCCCACATCTTCTCTTGATAGCTTCTTCATTAATTTAGGCATTGGAGGATTCTATAAAAATTACTTTAGATTTTCCACATTTCTCAGCAAGATAAACCAGGATTTACTTGCACGAATAATAATTATTTCCTCAAAGTGGTTTTTTTCAAATAAACTCAGGCAAACTGTTAATAGCGACGCATAGAATGTCTAAGTACATGTCAACCTTATGTTTTTAGATGTCATTCAAGCAAAGCGACAACAGGTCAATATGCCTTCATGTGTACTTGTTTGATTTCCGACAGAATAGGTCAAAATCAAATGCAGTTTAATTTCCCATAATCAGTTCAATTTTTTACATTACTAGTGCGGTATGCGAATTTAAATATATTTTATTAAATACCTTGAAAAAGCAAATACCTAAATTTATGGTAAATGGTAACTAAAATTTTTATATAATTATAGGTTTGCTAGTTACCGATGGGTAATGATTATATTGGAATTAATTCTTTTAAAAAATCAAAACATTCAAAGCAAAAATGTTACATTAACCAGATATCTCAATCCAAGTATTCGATCAAAATGCATTTGAGTCGCTAAGACGACCCAAACCATCAAGAGGGAATCAAGTGAAAAGCGGTGTATTATTTAGCGCGAACTGGAATGAAAAACGCCATAAATGAGATATCGGCAGGTCATTTGCGCTACAGGTCAACGCATCCCATCAAATAGGTCATGCAACGATCAAAATTGTCCAGATTTACAACATTACACACGCAAGTCTTTTAAACGCTGGGTGTTGGGATGATGTGGTATTAATTCCCTGCCATGGATCTATCCGTCAGCAACAGCTAAGCCTAGAAAAGTGAAAACGTCCCCTCACACGTTCGAAAGCTTTCACCCTTTCTTGCTGTTTACGCAGCATTTCAGCTTGCTAATAATAATCGTATCAGCAATCAAAAATTAAACGTTGATCGTAAGCACTTCCGACGTTATCCAAGTCGAGCGCATGACCTATACCCATTGCGCGAAGTGCAAATGCTGGATCCCGTATTGGAGCCCGAAACTACAGCCGGTTTCAGCATGGCCATATTATGAGTATGTTGAGCTTAGCTCTCACGATGTATGGTCGTTTTACACGTGTGCGCAGTACTTGAAACTAATTTCTGGACGCAATTAGTTGTCCAATCTGCTGTAATTGGGATTTTAAGTACTCCAGTGTAGAGCGGAGAGTTTTCACTTCGTGAATAATTAACCTTATTTTTTATTATTTGGAAACCTCCGGATATGCTCCATTATTCCAAATTTATAAGGAATATATACCGTCCTGAGCAACTCCGTATTACTACGCAGGTGAACTTTTGTAATTAGCTGCAGAGCATTCCAAAAAAAGCCTCTGGTAGTCACTACCAAATAATTTACTCATCGCTTTTTGTGGGCGGCCTTTTTAATTTCTTCCTATGTACCAAACTTATGTGTTCTGTGAACCATATATTAGGCGATTCCAAAAGGCACCTCGTTTGTGAACTGAACTAAAGTGTAGTACACCATATGTGAAAATCAACCAAGGCTATGTCATGGTTTAAGGCTACCCACCTACCTGCGAATAAAGTAATTATCGAATGACGCTGTTCAAATGAGAGACCCTAACGTCATTGCAAATATATAGTCTTTATAATAGTGTTTAAGCGGTTGTTTATTTTATTTATTTTATTTTATTTTATTTATTTGTTTTATTCTACACCACATTACACGCATTATAAAAGTTATATGGTAGACTACTTTATAGCATCAGTTATAGTCACGGTTGATCCTTGTAATCTTAAGGACGTTGTTGCATGTAAGGGTGCAGGCCCACATATATTTATTATTCGCCTTTTAAAGTCCAGGATGGTAGAGGGAATTCAGAATGCTGACGGCGACTACTAATTCCATTTTGAATACGTATGGTATGGCTACGTAAATTATCTGGACCGTTACTTTTGTGCTCAATTTTGGTATGCTTTCATCTTCTGAAGTTGTGATTCCTTGAGAGTAACTTTTGTAATTTCTGCGTTTTACCTAGGTTTAAACAGTACAAAGAACGACCGTATTTTAAATAATATGTACACCGAAGTTACCTTTGGAATACTGCAGTAAATGTTCAGATGTATGTGTCGAGAGATAAGTTATTAATTGTTTTTCCTAGTTTTCTCATGAGTTAGTTCATACATTATTTACTTGTCTACGGTGGCTACGAATTATACCCACCCACTTGAAACTCAGTTTAGAACTGAAGAAAACCATCCATGAAATCTTAACCTGCTAGCCACCACTTCAATTTTAATGCTTTTGTTTAAAAGTTAAACATACGCATATACATGAACAATTTTGCCATTTTTGCCATGGGAATTCCATTCATATATAAAATATATATTGAAAGAGTTATGTGTCTTGTTTGGTTTTACATACAAAGAGAAAAATAAATTGACGCATTGATAAATATGTTTGGTTTTGCGTTCCAAAATCCTGCGGTCATTCAGCGTTTCAGTGCCGTAATATAAGTCCTCTACCAGCATACAGATAATCCAGTTTCATCATCCACTACCACTTATGTTAATGGTGCTTCAGAGAAAACTGTGGTAAAGATTAAGCAACCTTATGGGCTTCCTGTCCCGTTGTGTTCTCCGCTATCATCCACAATAACTATACTATTCATAAGGTTTTGAGTAAATATCTAAAAAGTTTAGGTTGCTGAGAATTATGTATCACTATAAAAAATTAATACGTGAAGTCTTACAATACAGTCTTGACCGCTGATTCACAGATTATTTAATAAGCATTAACGACTGATATTAGTCGGTCGGAACGCCACCAGATTTTGAAAGCACAAAATCAGCTGTGTACTACGTGCTCCGTTAAGATGGACTGAGATGAATAGGTGCTTAGTGCCTTAAACATTTTGCCTGGTTTCATTCTAAATATCGTAAATCCTCATTTGTATGTTTTATTAATTAACTATAGTCCATTTGTTGGCTTGAATCATGAAATCATCTATCTTTGCAAATCAATGAATTATGACAGTAGTTCGCTCATTGAGTAGCAAATGAAATTTAGCATTTTCATTTTACTCCTTATGTTTCAGGTATGAATTTTACTTTCTCCACAGAATCAGGTAGATTTTAAATATGCTAAACCGTTTTAAACCTTATACTGAACAGATAGACTCAAGACAATGTGTGTGTTCCTTGAGGCTCGTAAAGAAAGTGTTACCCTCTTTGGCAAAGACGTTCCAGCAAGTGTAACAGACATTAGGTGGACAATACTTGCCAGCTGTTCATTCTCCCACGTATGTAGAAAAAGCTTGAAAATGATTATGAAAAGCATTATTTTTTCTTTTCCTGACAAGCTGAAGTTCAACGCAAGTAAGTTAGACCTTGCGTATATAAAGATTTTTTAAATAATTAGACTGATCATCGTTTACGTGAATTAATTTAGAATAATAGCAATATTTTATTGCCTTCTCTTATTTAATTTTCAATATCAGTGAACTTTGGAACTCACAATTTTGTGAGAATTACCGTTGATTATGAATCCACATATAGTACCTGTTGATAATTTCCATATTGAATTATACATTCAATTTGATAAATGTGCTGACTTTGAGACCCAATTCATATTTTAAATGATTTATTCAAATACATATTCGGTTTACCTATAGTCATAAAGGTCGAAAATCATTTGTCCGCGTTGCCCAAACATTTTTATATGAGAACATTACAGATGCTGACATTAGTATAAAAGGTCAAATGTTTTTATTCCGAATATGTATCGCCGAATACAAGAAAGCTTGCTCAAAATCCAAGAGCATACAATATATTTTTTATCCTTGTTAATGATTTGGATGGCAAGTAAAAGCTGTTAGAGAAATCGTGCTCTGTAAACGATCAGTACAATGTTAAAAATCAAATTCGTTTTATGCGTCTTTTGTTTCTGTCAATTACAACGGCAAACGCCACTGGTAATGCTGGGATATTACTTGCGCTATCAATCAAATAAATGGTGTCGATATGCTTGTTGTTTAGATGGATATATACAGAACAACTAACAACATCATGCGCTGAACCTCATTACAAGCGGTTCATAGAAGACCAAGGCCTACGCAAAAAGGATTTCTAACATATATGTATCTATTAAGTTTTTATTTATAGTTATAGTACAGAGGAAACACGCTTTTCCTCAATAATTCATTTGCTTGCAATTTTAGGGCACACGAAGTGTTTTTGCACGAGTTGTTGTGAAATGAGTACTAACTCTGCAACTTGTGCAGCCTTTAAAGGCTGACGCGAAAACCCAAGCTTTCGAATGCATTCGAATTGTTATTGTAGATGACAGCAATACAGGTTTGATTATCAGTTGCTTTCCTACAACTGCAAAATACAGGACAGGTTCAGCCTATAAGACCAATTTTGACGGAATTCCTGTTTTTTCGCCGCTATTCTATTTAATATTTCTAAGCGGCCAAACAACTTTTTGAGATGACTGGGCGCTATTTCGCGGGCTGAGAACAGTTAAGACTTTTTAGCTTTGTGGTACTCATACCTTGATTTCACATGCCAGAAACCTGCTTCCTTCCATGCGTCGTCAAGGTAATCAACGCTACGGCCAAGCCATCTCCGCAGCTGTGACCTGTAGTACATTTCGGTGAAGCTTGTCAACAAAGCGTGAGCTATATGCACACAACCATAGCAGTTTCTTCAAACAGTCGCTGCACCAAATATAACGGGGTAAATACCGGCGTTATGAAAACTTGTCTTTGTATGTTACACATGCCTCAGACATGTCGGAATATTAAAAAATACTCCTGTCGTAGAGTGTTGGCCGCATCCTCAACGCTTTCAGCATAACCTTTTGCTGCATTGAGTCTAGAATCACATGACACTTTCCGGAAACTATTTGGTATTGTAGATTTAATAGCACATAGCCGTTCATCTTGGTTCTGCTAGTGTACAATTTTTCTACTTGGACAAGTGTAGTAAAATGATTACGCTGCACTATATAGTTGCACCTATTTTCACAAATGGATTTTGTTCTGTACGTAAGTAACGCGGACTCGCTTGCTGCGATAATCTCTCGTGAATTGTTGTTGATGCTTGATGAAGCTGTTAAAGAAGGAACAGGCTGTTTTATCACGCGAATCCATTCAAGTCACTACAACTTCAACTATGAACCGTCTAGACACAAATAATTGACTTTTCATCGGAAAACCCTAGTTAGTTTTACCAAGATGCTTGGCTAATTTTTATAAATTGAGGTTGCACGAACCAATACAATGTGTGTTTGCGGACGCTCCGCAAAGCACAGAAAATAAAAAGTATGATTACATTACTCTTCAGTCCAAGACAAATGTCCGTCCCATGCATAACGCGATCATGAGCTCTTCGTTCTTGAGCAGCGAATTATGCACTGATAGTTTATTAGTAGCTATAAATCCAATAGCATAACATGTATAACTGCTTGCAATACGCACTTGCATCTCGAGCTTGCTGTTCTTGCTACAATAGGCCAGAACTTTAAGGTCATTAATATCGAAGTCACCTAGAATGGGAATATGTCTGTACGACGGCAGCAAGACCCATATCAAGACCAATCAGGTGGAGTCCATCTCTAGTGTGGACGTTGGAGGATGTTTAAAACGTCCAAATGACACTCTTCAAAGCGGTCGCCAACTTCTCCACAGTTAAAATATTAACATGGTTTCCCTATCGTTTTAAGTTTGCATTCACCCTCATTATATATATTCATTGTTTGTAAAAGATACTTTTCTAGTATCGCGTCTTTGGAGACTTTCAGTAATAAGCCCAACCGCTTTAGTTGAAGACAAAGTCCTAAGCTTGTGCCTGAAATTGTCACAGAACAATAAACTTGCTTCGGGAACGTTGTGCTTTAGTTATTATTTTCTTTTGCAATCAAATGAACTTTAAGCCCAGATGTTTCTGTGCTATCTATGTTAAATAATCAATAATATTTTATCAATGTAGCGTACTATTTTATAAAGCACATACTGCCCACACAGCTGAATTATCGATGACACTCCACGTAGAAATATTTGCTCTGGCTGCGCGATACACGTTGCGATATGGTCGAGGTCGTAGAATGTTTTCCTTAGTGTTCTTGTTAAGGACATCCACATCCAATGGGTCATGCTACAACCACCAACTACACGCGCCCAATCATATGACTATAATGCATTTGCTGATTCGTCTGTTATTCTCCTTGGTTTGTTAAGTCCCACAATGGGCAACCGTGATATTGTAGCGAGCACATATGCTCCTAGCTAGTAGGAGCAAGTTCCAGTCTATATGCTGGAGGCGTAAATGCATTGATACCGAAACCTTAACCGTAATAGGTTCACTTTTAATGCATGACGGCACAGGAAGTTATGCGAAAGTAATATGCAGCTCATTTTTGATGCTCTTTTCTTTGTTTGTTAAACATATGTGGTGATATTGGCTGAAAAATGCAGTATTAAACAAGGGGTTGTCATATATCATTTCTCAAATATAACTGCGCGGCAATTCCAGCTGACCTACATTAACATTCATTAGGGTGCATTAGGCTTTCCAACATTTTACTGGCGTTTCATTTGTTGCTCTCCACGGCACTCCTTGTGTGGTTTACACATAGCATTTGCTTCTCGTCTGCAGTAATGAAAACATTCGGTCTCCGATGATTGCTCACTCGGAGAGAAATCAAGTGCCATTTCACAACCGTCCAGATGTTCATCACTCACTGTGTGTGGTACCCTTGTCCAAGCGTTCACATCATTCTTGACTGGTTGAGACTGCAATGAAAGTTGGTAGTTCGAAATCAAATGTGCCATGAAAATTTAGGCAGATTTGTTTCCGATCCCCTTTTCAGCGTCCTGAATGTTGCTGACAAATTCATTTGACGAATGTCCTTGACTTCTGTTGTTTAACGATTAGTAGTTTGCTACCTTGATTCGATGGAACCAGAATGACACCATATCATAAGTGATAGTACCTGTGCCTGGTTGGTCACGCTGATTTCCACCTTCGTCGACGGTTTGAATCCTCTGTAGAAATATGTGCAAACAATGTTCCGCGAGCAGCATTTGTATTAATTTTCATGGTACTAAAAAGGTTAAAACATTTAGAATTGAGCAACATAAGACTATTTTTCTATTTCGTCTCCTAATAAAATCATATGTAAGGACAATAAAGAGCCTTACCAATTAATTTGGAACAACAATCGAGTAACATATTGGGACAAACCATATATGTATGAACCTATTTCTGATCTCAACAGTTAGTCAGGGGACTTGTGTCTAGCGTGCACATCTGCGCCGACCGATGAAAGTGTAGCTAATAATGATTTCTTGGATGTGAATGTGACGAAGGCATTAGTGTCGTATCCATGCATCCAGCTATTTCACTTTGCTTGTCCCGTTGTTTGTAATACAAGGGGCTTTATTATATTTACATGCTAGGAATACTTACGCTCTCGTAAACTTGGTCTAGAAATTGTCAAATTAATTTGTTTGGTCGCTTATTTAGTTAGGATACGTTACTTTGAAGTAATTTGCTGCAATCTGCATAACAGAAATAATGTACTAAATTGGACAAATGTCTGGATAGAAAAACCTTTATTTACATTCATTGAGCCAAATACAATATAAGTTGGATAACTACGAATTTCCAAAAATATGTCGCTACGTGATTTTAACAGAAAACGTCGTGCGCCTTAATGCTCCAGGTCGCGGGTGGTGTATTTGTATTTATCATATCCTAGAGTTTCGAGAACCACTGAATATGCTGGTCTTGTCTACAGATTATTTCCGGTATTTATCAATGTTGTGTTTACATATTATGCTGGCTGCACGGAAAACCATATAGTGACAGATCCAACACACCTATTCCTGAGTGATGCTGCAAAAAGCAGATCACCATCTGCTTCACCAGCTAAAGTCAACACATTACAGATTATTAATACCAATTTTTCGATTTTGAATAACAAGTGACAGTTATAAACTGGTTGGGCTTGGCCACAATACCTAAGTTTTTATTGGCCTACGCAATGGACTTGGTTTTATTTTATGGAATATTTTATCAATTCTTAAGCGTTGGATTAAATTACCGGTTGTAGAAATTTGTGATATATTAATGACGTTTTTCAGAACTCGGTTGACCTCAACTACCACCGTAGACGACATATGATTTTAGAAGTTTAATGTACTTACGGTTTCGCCTGTTTCATTGATTTTCTGCTTAGCGGGATTATTTACGAGTCTAATTCTCATACTGCCAATGGAAACAACTACTTTCCGGACACTAATGGCACTAACGTTCGTTAGAAATTTTGGGATGTTCTTGAGGGATGACATGGCCCGCGCCATAAATATTTTGGTGAAAAAGGAGGAGTAAACAATTTAGGTGCATTTTACTGACTGGGGATGTTGCTATATTGACTGAGTCCCAACGTCACAGATGATGCTTTTTTATCGTGAACTCGGGCCATTTGGACTGCGACCGTCGACAGCGGCGTAGCTGTTGACGAAGTATTTCTGGTCTTCTCAAAGGACTTTGACCGTCTGAACCACCGTATTTTCATTCACAAACTGCAATGTTGTGGAATGGGTAACCAAAACCTCGGTTAAATAGGTAAAGTATTGCTCCAACGACATCTCAATTTAATTCGCGGCGTCATCTCTGACCCAATCGACGTTAAATGCAGTGTGTCCCAATTACGCAATACTTGATCCAAGGCTATTCCTGATTTACATAAACGATCACGTGACAGTAATAACCTCTAACTCCAAACTCTTGGCTAATGATTTTAATATATGTCGAGCCATTTGTACGTACAGAGAGTATGCAGCACTTCAAGAGGATCTTGACAGGATCTACGAATGGTCGGCTCAGAACCCGTTTCAGTACAACGCTACGAAGGGCAAGATGTTGAGCATACGCCATAAAGCCGCATGCGAATACAGACTATGTAGAACCAATAAATTGTTGCCTGATAGCACCATAACACTTTGTCTCCAGGAACACGAAATCCATAGTGTCTCAGGTGATCTCTAAAGAGTAACGAAATTCAAGTTCCGCAGCAGCACAAATTTCAATAATACGGTATTTCACTACTAATTATTGGTGGTTAATGCGTGCAGTACAGAATAGGTGAAGGGTTTGTAGGCGTACCTGTCGACTAGCCGGAGTCTTTGAAGATATTTGACCAACTTGGCAATCGAGGTTTTGAAAAGCCCTGGAATTTCACAAAATCGCAATCCCAAAATGGGCTGAATAATAGCGTTCCGCATTTGAAGTCACTTGAATAGGTGCGTACTCATCCACCTATCCGAACTGACCGAGCTTGCATAATGCGTACTAAGGGGGGGGCACTCAGGCGTTGCCTGTTCCCGATCTTTACAACTGATCTTGAGAGGGTGTTATCATTAACTTGTACCATTAGTCGATGATCGGAACACATCATAGCGGCGGAGGATCATGCAGACCTTCGCAATGATGTGAAGTAATCATACATCGATCGAAAATATGTTGCATTTCTAAGCCAACAAGTGCAAATATCTCATTATACGCAATCGATTGCTCAAAACTACCGACTTGGGACATAGGTTCAACAAGGGGCTTCTCACGAGTGCGAGCTCCCCATGTTCGTTAGGATGATATCAGTTGTTTACGCAGAACAAAGGACTTCGGTCATCTTCAGAAAGTATCCGGGAAGTTTGACATCTCAGTCATTCTGAAAATGATTTGCGCGTGCGGAAGTCTGCGGTCACAAATCGCTCACCAAATCTTATAACCCTGTCGAATGCACCAACAAAAACTGCGCTCGTTACTGCACAAGCAGGGCAACATAGTTATTTAGTGGTTTGCCGGTCTGCCAAAAGGTGACAATATAAAAATATACAGCCCACGATATCACGGTTCACTGGGAGAACTCATAATGGTGTATCAGATATCAAGCAACCCTAACTACACACCTAAATATTTTGAAACCTAACAACTGCATATATTCGACCAGGAGAATCGAAGAAAATTTTTATCACTCCAAGTGTCACAGCAATGGAACTAGTCCAGGCGCATGCAACTTATGCCCCCAAATTATCCCTAGTCAATAAAAGTGTTGATTATACCCAGGTATATTTACACACGTTGCTATAGCCGGTGAGTATCAGATGAAGGCACTGGTGCGCAACAAATAGTGGACGGTACGCAACTCTCAAAAAACCAGGCAGGAATACTGACACGTTCTAAATAAGGCCTCTAGCGTTGTTTTATCAAATTCATCTTTTTTCTTGTAATTGCTACCCTGACAATATTATGGGGCTTTTCAACGATGTGCTTTTATACCCGGCATATATAAATGCTTTTATACTTGCTTGTTTATCTAACAACATTTTTAAAACACGACGATTCTAATGATATACGTATTCCGACCATTCACGGGCGATTAAGGTTGTATGCATCGTAGAGGTAGGGTGTGCAATAAAAATGGACAGCTATTTCATCGCGTTATTGAATTGGTAGCGACGGATCCTCTATAATGTGACGAGTCAATGCAATAATGCAACCTTTGTAACCAATATTTAACTAGATATTCTAAGTATGCTATGTTATGCACCCGCTCTCGTGCCACCTTAGAGTTTCGTCTGGATGCCGACGAACAAATGCAAAAATACTCTTTTTAGCAGATCACTAAACACTAACTCAGTCATATGATAACCGCTAATGTCAAATGTTATGTCAGCTTCATGGTATGTCAATTTAGAAGACCACTGTTTAGCAATTCGTTGGAATATGGAACAATAGAACAATGGTTTAGTAAGGGTAAAAAGCATTGATTAACAAGTCCCGTGGGATGGAAATTATGGCCAAAGTCAATTGCATGATAAATAAAAACAGTTGTGTTAGACTCAACATAGACTTACTTGGAATATCGTAGAAGTTTTCGTATTAAACGTATATATCCATAAACCCATTGTTTAGGCGTTTGGCAAGACACAGTTTGATTGCGTTTTGTAGCCTCTGGCTAACAAGTCAATAAATGAAATTTAAGTGAGACAGTGCCTCGTCAACGTTGTTTTAAATTTCGCTCGATTGTGAGCTATGATGAGGTAATTAGGGAGGGCGTTCCAAAGCTGGCACATGTGGAGGGACAATAAATTTCTACAAAAATCAAGCCGGCTATACTGAATTGTCAGTTTCAAAGGGTGACCTCTTAGTTTAGTGTATTGGTTCGATTCCAACAGCAAACGGCAAATGTAATTTAGGTTATTCAGAAGCTGGCAAACCATTATGAGATTCATCTGCAAACTCTGATATCGCCTGTTGTATATTATTGGAGATTTAAATCTAAGCTGATAGGGTAGATGAGAGAGGCCCCTGATGTTCTTGGTTGCCCTTCGATGAGGAGTCTCGAGAGCAACTATATCCTGTTTCGGCCACAGCTGCCACGCCAGAACAGCATACTCCACTTGGGGTCACACATAAGCGTTAAGCATTTGGTGAAAGCTTGCAGGTTCAAACCAACCGAAGGATCTTCGAAGAATTCTGAAGTGTTGATTGCCGGTTCTGCTCGCCTTCTCCGCTTGTTTTGAACATCCGAGATTTTACTATACCAATACTCCCAGATCTCGCTCCTGAGAGACTTTCTTCAAGGTGTGGTCTCCAAGCTTGTAAGCGCGCACCGGCTTGCGGCGCAGATGTATCGCTTTGCGCTTAGCTACGCGTAAATGAATCTTGTTCCTCTTTGACCATACCTTAATGCAATCTAGGTCATGTTGGATCAGATCCTGATCTAGCTTGTTACTAATCGCCCGCCATATCTTGACGTCATGGGCGAAAAGCAGAAAATACGAGGAGAAACTGATTCCAGGTTGCTGATAAACACCAGGAATATGCGCGGTCCCAGCACTGAGCAATGTGGTACACCACAATAAACTCAGTTGGGTTAGAGAGTGATCCGCTAACACGCGCTTGAAGCATGCGTTTGTAAAGGAAGCTGCCAATCCAACCAATTACAGGACCTCCGATTTCTTAACTCTGTAGCCTTTGAAGTAGGATGCGGTGATCAAGGCGGTGGAAAGCTTTGGAGAAGTCCAGATAGATGACGTTAACTCCGACCCCATCATCAGCCACTTCCGTCCAACTATCTCGTGCATCAATAGGTTGGACATGCGTGACCTGTGTTGACGGAGGCCATGTTTTTCCAGTACCGAGATGCTGCATTTCTCCAGGTAGTCCATTAAAGCCTCAGCGACAACTTCTTTCATCACCTTCGCGAGCACATGGAGGAGAGTCACTGGGCGATAGTTTGCAGTAACTGAATGTCTACCGCTTTTAACAATAGGGGGGAATGCCACACTTCCATCTAGTGCGGACTTGTTGTTCATAAACTTTGGAACGACTGTGACAGTGCTTCAGCTAGTTTTTGGCCACAGCCTTCAGTGCTTCTGGGCGGATGTTGTCTTCCCCCGGATAACTATGCTCACGAAGTAAGCGTAAGTTCATTAGCACATTTGATGGGTAGAAAATTGCATCCGTAAACAATGTTGTTGGTAATGGGCTTGATATTCTGGGACAGGTAGAGTTTGCGAGTTCGAAAATTGGGGTGTAATGTAGCCGCAGGGCATTAGATGCTTCTTCGGCACTTTGTACTCTACCTCCTGTCGTGAGAAGTAGAGAGATTCCATGCTTCAATTTACGAAGCTTATTGACATGCCTATATAGCAATCTGTTGTCTTCCATGAATTTGTTTTGCTTATGCGCTTTTGATAAGTTACTTTGTCCTCACGGACAAGTGCAGTGCAATGGTTGCGATGGGTCAGGAAATTTTCCCAAGTCTCTGAGTCGGGGTTAGTCTTTTAAGCACGCCATGCTGCACCCCATAGCGGCAGGAATTTTCGAGTAATACTCCGTAGAGTTGAAGGGATTTTTACGGAACGAAGGCGCTTGGTCTTTCATGCTTAATTGACCACGTCGCTAAGTCTATTATCGTACTCTGCCCAAATGTTGTCAAAGGGACTTTTGTTTGAGAATTCCCAAGCAGCTGCGTCGGCGAGTTCTTTCAATACGTGGTTGCGTGTGATAGTATGAGTTAGTTCCGATTGTTCATATGGATACACTGCACAGCACACATAGTCAAAAGTTATTACTGCATGGCCACTGAGACCTAATGGACTATCCATCAATAAATTTTAACCAGGAGCTCACTACTCGTGAGCACAAGGTACAATATGGACGGTTTGTTTGCTGTTCTGAATCTAGTGAGCGTGGTGACATGATTGTACAAAGGAATATGAGCGATCAATTCATGCAAGTCTGCTTTGAAATGCTCACTTGGCGATGCGCATCATCCAGATTGTGTAGATTGAAGGTTCCGAAGAAGAGAATGTGGCTGTACCTAGTGCGTGTTACTCTCTTTAGGCCACGGATCAAGCAGGAATCCATTTCCGAAGTGGACGTTAGTGGGCGGTAAACGATAGCAAAAGACATGCGTAGTTGTAACTTAATGGGAGCCGGCACCAGAGTGAGTCGGTAACGTATGTTTCCAGATCAGTAACTTTTGTGCATTCTAGATTGCTTCCGTAGTAGAGTGGGACCCCAACTCCTTTGCTGAGGCGCTCGTTCCGGATGAGTGACATTCCGGCTACATCAAACTCAGCATCAGTCTCTTCATGGCGTAACAAAGTTTCGGTAAGAGAAATTAGGACCCAAGCATTCGCAACTTGACGTAGCCGAAGTTCGGTATTATTACTAAGGAGACTTTTGGCGTTAGTGTTAATGACGTTACTTAGATTTAAGCAATGTTTCGGAGGTTGTAAAACTAATATGTGGTTTCGCCGAACAGTGGGTGGCCGGCGAATAATCCTTTTTCTATATGTACTTTGTGAAGGTTTTAACATATTATTCATCAACCGTGTAGTTAGTATTGTGTCTAATTTTCGACGTACAGTGTAAGGTGTCTGGTCAATACCATCATCTACAGGTTGTATGCCCCTATTCCGCACACCACTGGTGCATTGTTCTTTCAGAGATCCCATCGCGTTTGGTTCTTTGAGTGACATACCATCCCTAGGAGGCATATCACTGATTGTCTTTAGCCGAACCTCAGGTGGGGGCTTACAACGGAACATGTAGCAGCTTTTTAACATTTGTGCTAAAATATGTTTTGATTAAAGGACCACTTTCAACACTCTCGAGCCACTACATTTGTAGTTCGGTGAGGTACGCAGTCTTGACACGGATTTCGCTAACACATTATCCTAGCCGAGTGTTTCACGAATATAACACCGCTGTTCTTTATCATGGGTTGTTATTTCATGCTTATCACATGCTTCAGGTTCAGGTACCCCGTGAAGAAGTATGGATCTGGTTGAACTTTCCTTCCGGTAGTCTGCTAAGTTGCGGTTAAATCGATAACGCTCGCCCCATGGGATGTCCGGAAAGATACGGATGGAGCAGCGTTCATTTATGAGACTACCTTTCGACATTATTACGAATTCTACTTCAGCGATGAAGTTAAGCACAACACGCAGAAGTCTTTGCTCTCAGAATTGTTTAGAGTTGGGTGTCGTGTAATAAGCATTATGTGTACAGATTTCAATACAACTCCGATTACGTTACTAATAATGTCCCACTGGTTGCGCTCATCCAACCGCCTGCCTCTTATGGATATCGACTTTGATTCTGGGATATTGGTGCACAGTACACTGAGTACAGGTTTTTGTTTGTTTACACCTTTCGACATGTCGCTTTTAGTGATTAAAGTACTGGGATATGTACCGCAGGAAACCGGCGGTGCTTGCACTAGGAAAACTCCGCTACGCTCCTCAGTTTCCGATCCAGTTAGCGGTGATGTTTCTTTTAAATGATGGCTCTTCTTGCAGGCAACACTAACCCAAATTTCGCTCGTCCCGGGTTGCAATTTTTCTATGCACTCCGTTGGGAGATTTGAAGTAGCCTTACGTACAGTTACTGTGATCGAACTGGGAACCGCTTTAGTTAAATATGATATGCGTGTGGTATTAGGGCAGCTGTTGATGTTCTGGACTCTAGATGTCGTGTTGCCTAAGGTGTTATTAAGAGTTCTTCGCGGGTTATGAGCAGCAACCAAGGAGGAGGAATGGGTTGCACAGTCTGCTATGCTTACCCCAACCCCAGTGATTTGGTGGTCATCATTTCCTCAACCTTGGCTAGTAGCTGGTCTACTTCTGAGATAACAGGAACATGCTTTTTATCAGTGGGATCGATATGCATTCCACACAGAACCATAGCGAGTCTGGTTTGTTTAATAAATTGGCCTGACTAAGTTTAACTCGGAAGCATCTCACATGGAAGTACATGCAAATGTTATGGCACAAATTTCCCCCTTAACTAGTTTGAAACATGATCCACATAAGCTTTTAGTCTGTGGGCATCACGCTTGTTGCAAAATGTTACGAAAAATTTGAATGACTCATAATCTATGGTAAAATGTTGTTCTGTCATTGATGTTGTCGGTACGGCCACAGTGTTCAATTTGCAGTTGTGTGCTTGCAGACTGTCAGCTCTGGCGTGCCAGTCGAATGTGTCAGCTTGAACGTGGGAAAGAATACACGAAGGTGTGATTGCGAATTTTCGTGGCTAGACTATGGATTGCGCCGGGTGAATTTACTTTGAGACCTGTAGCTGCACCAAGTAATGTTGGATTTGAACGAGTGACAGTTCATTCGAAAGCCGTTGAAATGTCTATCGAGGGAGACCAAACAAGTCTCTGATGTTTGGAGTCAGGTAACTTTTGGCGCTAGGATATCGGCAAAACACTGCGCGGAAGCTATAAATGTAGGATGTAGGATGCATTGGAGTATAATCGGGAATCTGGTATCACAATGTAGAGCTTGTAATAGCCGACGAATAAGTATGGATCCAAAATTGTGCGACAAAATATCGCTGAACCACAGTTACAAAACCACGAGTGCATAAGTGAGCGATTAGCACGCCACATCACTCTGAGCTTCATTGAGGTTATGGGAACATGGTAAATATATTTTCGATGATTTGACTATTGGACAGGTTGTTTCAACTTGAAGTTGCCCTTATTCAGGGGACGTGGCCATAATTAAGATGTATAGCATCCCACCCAGCAAAGAATATGCGAGGTTCATGTTGCCGATCGTGCATGAGAGCCATTATTGTCCGCCACACCCACAAATGGCTTTAAACCTTTAGCCAAATTCAACCGTTACTTAAAGCTTAAACATAGCGATCCAATTAAGCTGTTTGATGTCCAAGTTCTGCGTCAGCCACGACATGCAAGTACCAATGCTTAGATTGTTTTGCTAGTATTCATTCTGGTAACAAAGTGCAAAACAAATTTTTCGTCACAGCCATTGATTTAGCAGAGCAATACAGCAATTGTAACCCGCATTATTGCAGTGCTTTGCAAATTTATAGACAACAGTGTTTAGAGATGCGGATAGGCTCAGCCACCGGAAACTTCCTGTAGGAGGTTTCTTAACGCGAGGCTCGCATGCATGGCTATCTCCAGAATTTCGTTCATGACAAAGCAATGGGACCTCTAGTGCTGTAGAATAAGGTAGAGGCACTCACATGTCTTTGGATTAGGTGTTGCCGTTGCACGGAAAAATGTAAATGAAGTACCGTATTTAGGGTGGATGTACTATTAGATATACAATGCAGCCGCGGTAGAAGAGGGTGATGTTTAACCTATACAATATAAGAGTAACGCTAGTTATTAGAGGAAACAAATTTTTTTGTAAGCATTCTCAACTTGGTTCGTAAACATTTTCCACTTGGTTCATAATCATTTCCAAGTTGATGCTTTTCAAATGTTGGCACAGTTGCAACCGCGCAACCTCAAATAGTTTCCTCATTGGTCAGACCCCGTCGGCCTACAGGATGCCGTATGTAATTATAGAGCAGGTGTTCTCAACATTTTCAGCACATGCACCCCTTTGTAGTGTAAAATAGCACGACGGACTCCTGACCTTTTGTTATCTACAGAACCAGGTTTCAATAAAATAAGAATGCGGTGGAGTTCATCACTGTACTCTGATTTTGCACAGCTGTTCATTTATGTTATCAAAAGTGAAGGCTGTTAAACTTACATGCAAATGTAACTATATTAATGCTTAAAACTTGAATAAAATTCGTTCCCATATGCAGCGCTGGCTTGTTTGATACTAGACGTTCATGAGGAAAGCTATAACCTCATATCTCGTTACGCTTCAGTTATGTTACGTTACTTTGTTTTGTTTAGATATAATGCGAGAATGCAATCTCACACAACTAGGTTGTGGCAAATGGGAGAAGCTCAACGATAGCTGTCTACCATGATAAGGTACACATTGTTTGCTTTGCGTCAGAAATCACACAGAGACGGTCTGTGGAAAGCTTTTGAAAGAAAGAGTCGTAGGTCATCTCCATGCATTTTATATGTATGGCCATTTAGGTTTCTCGGTTCTAAACTCAGCGCACTAAATTAAATAAATTGTAGGATGCTTCGTTAGCTTTTTTTACACTGTGCGCGTGAACCATGTAAGTCTGGGTGTTCAATCTTTCTTTTCGCATGCACTGTAGGTGCTTTTTCTGTTTTTACAGTATGTATGAACTTTTCAAAATACGGCTGCATTCCGTTAGGCACCATGTTCTGAAGAACTTTGTAACACAAGTAACCTTGTGGACAATTATTGTATTCCATATATCCAAGACGAAGAAAAATGTTGTTGTATCTCCGCCTCTTACTCGCTGGTACAAAGGATCCGTTTGCACAGAATTATATTGCATCAGATTACATCACATCTTTCGTATGTATTCAAACAATGTGTTTCATAGCATATCTTACGGCATTTTCTTTTTGTTTACTTACAACATCAAAGTCGTACTCTCACCTGAAGTGCAAATACCCGATAAGCCATACATTTTAATCAGGAAGACCTAAATGCCCTTGATTCCATGTGCCGCTTTTGGCAGATGTCATTTGCTGTACAGAAGTATAATGGCTTTTCATACATAAGTCGATTACCGCCAAATTGTTTGGCCCAAGCATTTCGCAATACAGGACACTTCGCGAACTGGGTGTACGATAGTCTCTCATCTTTTGTTTTTCTGAACACTGTTAATTCCAAGTGTCGAAGGCAATAAAGACTTTCGCCTATACGTGCAGCCAATTTCATCTCAAACATTCTGGAATCTGGCTATAGTAAGACGAAAGTCCGACGACCATGCTCTCGAGAGGATCCAGCCGCGCCTCACGAAGAAAATGTGCGGTTATTCTTCAAAATTAACATACAAAGCGCGCTGCATCGAACTTGGACTTGACCCAGTCTGGCTTCCGCGAACGAAGGTGAACCAGCGCCTTCATTTTAAAATCATAAACAATCATTAGCACTGTGCAGAAATCGTAGTCCACATGTAGGACAACAAGAGGTACCGTTTGCACAACAAGGAATCGAATGTCACCAGTCAGATGTGCACTGAAACATCAGTGATTCTTTAGTTATAATCCATTATTCTAAGATATGGAACAAATGACCAAAAGACATCAGAATATGTTGTTGAATCTTGTGATAGCTAGGCCTCTGTACGTTTAAAAGCCGGTAATATATTTGGGGCATCTCAATGTCTCAATCACTGGGCGATGCATTTGGAAACGGTATTCATGGTACCTGACAAATATTCTGTATTCATCATGCATGTAAACTAAATAATCACCCGCATAGCACTTTCTGACTCACAGCCAATTATTTTTCCCGCCTTTGCATCTATCGCTTACTTGTAATCTACAGCTTTGCATTTCTTTTTAAAAACCAGCATACGTTTTTTTAATTGTGCAACTTATTCACATATGGAATTCATGCCTATGTGAGGGCTCGAAAATATTGCAGTGTATTACGGTTGTTTGATCTTTCTTTACAAGGAACGTCCTTTTGCATCTGTGAGAAACATGGTGTTTTTGTTTGGTTATTTATATAAGTAAATTGCTTTTCTGTCCGTTACTCACTCTAAATTCCGCCATTTGTTGTGTTACACAACAATAATGATTAGATATTTCATGAAATAATGAAGAAACTCGCTGTACAACTGGTCGTTACCCAAATTAGAACGTATTCTGCCTGACCGTAGATATACGCATTTATGTAGTTAGTCCAAAATATACAACCATCCGGATTGGAAACATTATAGTGTAGCTCATCCCAACACTGGCACCTAAGTCCAACTTTGAACCATCCGGAATGTTCAGTTCATGTGATGGACTAAGAAAACGCTTTCTGACCGTCATCTACTCTATCCGGCCAAAAATGATATAATCACACACCTTTGATAGTTTCGGATAACCCCATGTCTCCGAAGTTATCTCCATTGCTGTCAGTGGCAAATCATGCACTAAGCTATTATCTGAACCAGTTAATTCAAACTGGTATGTGGCTTGGAACGTTTCGCAACTTGAGTCAGCAGACAGCGTTGCACACCGATTCGCCTTACCATGAAGATTTTAACTGGCAGATATAACCAGAAGGAATTCGGATCCAGCGTAGCAGGCGGAACCATGAACTTCGGTGTATTGCTTTTGATCGACCTTGAATCAAAGCAATGTATTGCGGTTTAGGCGTATTTCATGCTTCCTTAGCGAGAACATCTCGACACTTTGGTGAGCAGTTGCTTTTAATTTCATTTTCCGACTATTATAATCATATTTCGGGCTAAAAGGAGAGCAAAATGGATTCACGTGATAAAATTACGTACCTATAAAAATAAACACGTTAATTTCACGCTACGGGGTTAGACCTAAGTCCGTCGACCTCACTTGCCTCCATTTTCGCAGTCCAAGGAAGCTGAAGAGCCCGGATTAACATATTTTATCAACATAAGGAAGGTCGAAGTGAGCGATTGCAACTAGCTTTCGCCGTCGCAAGTGTCGGAAGGCGTATACATTTATATCTGGGTTGTAGGACATCATATAATATAGTAGAGGCATAGGTGAATCCTATTGTTTCCTACTGTCGACAATATGAGCCATAATGGAGCTGGCAATCGCCCCAGGGCCACATTGATTTAATCAACGTGGATAGTCTTCATTCACGTGTTTGGACACACTCGAGCTGATAACTAATCATGGAGGCGTTCAACATGAGCTGCTTACAGTTGTTTTATGAACGGACGTGTGGTTCAGTCGCCTCATCCTTGTCACACCTAACATCTGCAATCACTCTTCCTTCAGCTGGACTGCGTGAATCGAGGCTAATTATCGATCGCACGCGTCACATCAAGCAGTCGTGCATGTCATACCACCGTATATCAGAGCACTGTTTCAGTAGCACCCTAGGTCCCATACACGACGTGCGTCTGTAACACTCGCTAACCAATGTGTAGCCAAGTTGATTCGGGTCGCTTTGTTAAAGTCAAGATACGTCTCGGTTGTCCGGATGGTTTGGTATTAGCAAGCCTTCATATTTGACCTTGTGGCTCCCCTATGATACTCAGCGTGAATTCGCAGACTGGCACATCAGATAGTCAAACCACAGCTTTAGTACAGGCCTAGTACCTGGCTGAGCTGTGCGGTACACTGTTCACAATACGATTGTTTGTGTGAGATGCACTGAGACCCCACCTGCTATCGGTACAAATCCCCACAGCCGTATTCGTAAGCGGCGGACATGTGTGCAAATTGACCAGACACGGGCACGGCCACAATCGTGGGACAAACCATGTCGTAACGAGACAAGTGGTTTCCCCACACGGAATACGGTCAAATAAATGGAGTATTTGTTGTTGGTTTAAATAGCCGTTATTACATATTTTCCAAGATCGTCCTGGTAAGTTCTTTTTGCCAGCACAAAATCACATGAAGAGCTGCGCATGAGCTTCATTCGATCGAAGTGAGGAACAGGATACTGATAATGTGTGAAGAATGAAAGGACTGGAAACACCTCGCCACGTTATTTCAAGTGGAATTGAACATTTGCCGCAATTTGATAAAAGTGCTGGAATCGACCGAACCAAAAGGTCAGTAAATGGGTGCTCATCGCAGAGCGATGCCAGAGAGACACGTCGACTCTTTGGTTGATTGGGTGTCGGCGGAACCCAACATAACACTTGCGACACTCCGCTTGCGATTAAAAGCTGTGTTCGATGTTAACGTATGTAACAGTACTGCTGCCAGATACCTCGACGGGCAATTGGTAACGAAGAAGAAGTTACAAATAATACCGGAACGGCTGAACACGCAGGTGAACGAACAGGGACTGAAATTGTTTATTCTGCAGCGGTACAATTTTCAAGCGGAATAAGGGGAACCCATGTGGATCCACGAGGCTAACTTCAATCTTATTTCCGCAAGAACTCGGAGCCGTTCACTAAGTGCGAGCCGAGCACAGGGTACTGTGGCAAACAGTCGCCATCAAAATGTGCACCTTCTCGGAGCCATGACAATGGACGCATTTATAGCGTTCTCCATTTTCCCTGAAAGCTAAAATAAACAAAGATTTGCGCAGTGGCTGCAACAGTTGCTAGAAAAACACTGTGGGTACATGGTTCAGCACTTGCCAGGGAATTACAGATGTGCTATTCACAAGTCCAATATGTAACTAATTTTCAACTGATTAACATATAATTTTATACATAGAAATGGCGTTTTGTTCTTTTCATCGCCGAGTATTTGCTTGGATTACTACATGCACCGCTTGCAATATGCAATTTGGCGATGGTGGAACAAACTGGCGCACCTTTCGGAAGAAGAGAGCAAAGTCGTTCAGCTACCCGTTTCAGCTGCAGTCATCTTGAATTTATTTTGCATTTGTTGATAACCTGGTTATCTCACATGCTAATTTAGCAATGATTTATGTCGACATATCCGTATGGTGTTTTCGGTTTAATTGGTTTGCTTTTGTCAGTTTAAGTTAATGGAGGATTTTTGACGTCCTTTATGATGCTTGTATTTTGGAGATGCTTAATTGGTGTATACCTGTATAGGGCCAAATACCACGTCTCTACTGACTCCTGGAGACGTTTGATCGTTGATGGAGGGAACGGGGTTCACAATCCTCAAGGCTTGAAGAGTGGTTCTATGCAGTATATGGCTGAGTACAGTCCAGCCAATGCCTTGGGCGCAATTTATTCCACAAATAGGCTGATGTCGTTTACTTGTGAAGGAGTGTGTTTCTGCTCCTTTGATGGAGCCTCTCCCACCTACATGCGTACGGACATGATGTGTGAATATGTGGTGTGTGGATAAAACTATAATTCATGTATCGCTAAAATTTATCGTGACATATATACGCATTTATTTAGCCAGAACTTGAGACGAATAAAATAATGCTATTGCCACTGTTGCTAACTGCAGCCCGCTACAACTGAATGCCAAAAATAAGTACCTAAATCGTATAGAGATATATCTATATTTGACCTCCGGACGGTTTCTGACGGTAACTGTTCACGACGTGGATTACAAGTTGCCCATAAGTAAAATAAATTCTAGTTTAGTAAAATCGGGACTGCAAATAACGCTGTCAGAGAGGTTTTCACGCATCACTCGTGGTACAAGAGTTTTCGTGTTTATTTGTCATATATTTCAATTTGTTTCGGAATAATTTTACTGTGTGTAAGGCTCGTGTCCGTATATTTTACTATAGTATTTTAAAGTAAAATTACCGTTAACCTTAACGCTCTAACGTCTTTTCAACAGTGTATGATGGCGCTTGAATCCCTGAGTCACCAGACATAATACTTAGACGAAAGTATTTGATTGAATTTTTATTTCACGTATTTCCAACGCATGAAGCAACATCATGGATATACAGGATGCTATTGAAAACAATATACCGCGGTATACGATCACCGTGTTAAGGGACACAAAAGTAATTGAGCTATGAAATACGCTGTCCAAAGTGTTTGAGCGGGATCTCTTCTACAGACAAATACGGTATTCAAATTCGCATGCTTATGTTAACTTACATTTGAGTACCAATTGCAGCAAAATCATTTTATAAATTTTTCCACGAACCATGACCATATTGTCCTAAAATATAAAGCTGTCATTTGTGTTTTTGTTGTAGATCGCTGAACTAATCTGAAATACGGAATAATAGTTAATAAATTTAGCAAGCTTAACCTTTTGCTATTTGTAACACTGCATGAATCCAGTGCAAGAGTCATTTCCTCGAAAATGAAGCGGATAAATATGGCGCATCAGCATGACTCCCGTTTGGTCTGCCAAGAAAAATAGTAGACAAAGGTAGGGCATTATAGAAATAACAATCGAAAGTCTATGAGCATGCAACTGATGGAATGACTGATTGGCTACCTCAACAGCACACACGCTTTATATAAATCTTTCAGTTGTCATCTGTTTCCTTCGTGAACATATAAACATATGACCTGTCGCATCAAAACTCATAATCTATCCGAAAAGTCTGGCTATCTTCCGGAACCGTGGAAACACTGTTTTTAACAACTTATAAATTATCGAAGCAAAAATCAAACTAGATTTGTTTCGGCCTATACAGCACACTTCACGAGTTGCTAGATTGTACAACAGATAAATAAAAGGCTGTGCATGAGCATTTTCTTTCGTAACGGACGACTTGCTAAGCCTCAACTTTCCTATGTAGCATTTTGTCCATTAACTGGATTACAGCACTGAATATATTAACTCCAGTTTCGCAGATTGGACAAGTTTCTGGTTAGCCATAAAGATTTTCACCAAGTTCCTCTATACAGCTACTGTAAAAACCCGGTCCATTGGGATAACAGACACATTACTTGTTTGGTTGACGTCATGTATAAATGGGTGTTACCGTGTAGTCACTCTGAGCGAACATTACTTTCCCCTTCAAATAATTAGTGGTGTTCTATGTGGCTAACTTGTCCGTACATTTCTCCACTCTAAATTAACGGTGTTAGCATATCCGTCAAACATGGCAGACCCGTCATTACGTATTTAAAATACAAATTCTGTATAAATCTTGACGAGTAGGTATTTGAGAACAATCTCGCTCGTCCAAGGAGATATCGAGTAACTTGCTAAAATATGTGACACATGGCTGATAAAGTTATTAGCTAATAAAACATGCATCAAATCCTATGGGTCTTTTCCCTGAATTCCGTGAATTATCGACGCATGTGTGTTAAATTGTTGTTACTATTTATATCAAACTTTTGTAAACACATTTCTCGACTCAGGCCACATATGAATTAGAGACGCTAAACGAGTAATGGCTGACATATAGAATATTATCTATCTTGTATATGTCAAAATACTTTTCAATATTTTCATCATCTCCGTCGTTAACATATGCAGCTCCAGAAGAAATGTGAAACACCTTGCTGTCACGGCGCTCAAATTCATATATGAGACAATGGCAGATAAAAATTTACACTATTTTGGCTTATTTATGGAAAAATATCTATAAGAATCTTTTGATCTCTAAAGACCATATCACACCGTAAATGCGTTCTGCGTAAAAGCGAATCACTCAGATGCCATATCATATCGACGATGAATTGCAAAGAATATGATCACTAATAACATATATATGTATATATATACATATATATATATATAAATGCAGTCATCATCATTAAGTCCGTTAATGCACCAGGGATATGATTTTGTACGGCAATTGTGACCCGGTATCGCTAGAATATTTAAACGCATGTGCACAATAAACATACCGTCACCAAGCCCCCGGAAGTCCGCGCCATCTCATGTGCCTTCCGCAGGCAGTTAGTCCGCATAATATGCAGCAAACACTTTGAATCAAACTACATTACGAAAGTATTATATGATAGTCAATCGATGCAACAAACACTTGTGAATACCACAAGAAATATCTTAAGTCACAAATTGAATTGGAGCCATCGCAGAGTGCTATATCCCTTTAACACTCTATAGATATTCTAAATAGGATAAGATAAATGCCGATTAAATTAGCCAAGCAGCATCCTACGCCGTGATGATTCCCAAGATGTTCAAAATATTTCACTAATGAGACCACTCGGATAATATATTCCATCTATACATCTTCAATAATAAATATTTTTTCTAGAGTACTTTCAAGGCTTCAACATGTTCTTATTACTGCCGATAACGATAGCTAGCTTATATACACCATAATTGAATGTTTCAAACAAAAATACAAATTACTTTCTGCAGAATTGATTTTTCCCTCCCGGTCCTGAACTGAAACGTTTGTGACCGATATTTGTTTTAATCTGGAGATAAACTTGTAATGCAAGTTAATGCAGCTGCCACTCCGAATAAGAGCAGTAGACCATTAATGAGCTATCAGTAATTTAGTAGGGAATAAACGAATTATAAGCACATTTTCTACACTGCAACTGAATTGGATAGCATTTTTAAAGTAAAAATAATGTTGATGGAATTTGGGTGTTGCCCACCCGAATCACAGTATATTACATTGAGATTGCGCGTCGCAATCTAATCACACAACGTGTAGTCCAACGTGTAATTAGTGTGACCCTCCAACGGACGATATATTTGTTTACCTAGTTGCGTGCAGCGCAAACCAACGTAGTGTAATATCCCTATGTAGATGGCATAACAACACACATAATTTGAATTTCTCATAACCCAAAGCCATAACACCCGAACTGAAATCAATCTGCAGAAAAATCCGACATACCTGCAAGTACATGCGTTCCACATTTTCATAAACCTTAAAGATTAGCCATCATTAGCTTTGAAAATGCTTGTCTAAACCAAACGAATATTCTCGTTGGAAATAATACTGAATAATTGGATCTGATTACGGACCCACGTACTGCCTTCAGGTACCGTAAAGGAAAAATAGACCGCTATTTTTTAACGGTAAAGCCGCAAGGCTGTAAGTTAGCAGGTTGTTGGTCTTGTGGGTAGTGAAAATCGTTAAGGGAAAATAAGGATATTATTGCTCCGAACGCCAATAGTTACAAACCGAGGTTCCGTGGCTGTCTGTTTTGTGCAACATAGGGGCGAGCATACGCATTGAGCGCCTGTCTGAAAGCAAAGGTTTTCTGGTTCTCTGTAAGTCAGTCGTTACAGACCAATGTTCCGTTTACCAACTTTGATGCCTTTTAGATTGCTTGGAACAACCCAAATTATCTTGAACAAGCACGCCTGAGTCACGCTTGATGAACGGTCGTTATAGTTCTTGCGTTATAGTTCTTGCGTTGTTAACCTGTTGAAAATGGTATCCTGGTGCCATCTTTGGTGTACATTGCAGATCTCTAACTTGTTACGTAGAAATATAGCGTTGAGCACTGAGTAGCTTATCTAGGTCACAGCGAAATAACTTATGATTGGCACTCTTCTCTATCCTGTACCGTATACTGATATCTGTAGCAAACAGTGGGAAATAGTGGTAAATGTCTGAGTAAGTTAATTGATGTATTCAACCATTAATCGCCGCCTTCGAACTTAGTACTTGGGCATACTATACACAACTGATATAAGAATATATATGGTAAGTCAGACTATGACCATTAACTCTATTTGCAGCAGGAAATTGGCGCACCGGCACAACGGGATCTGCGATATCTTAACCTAGGGGCATGCAAAGGAGAATAAGATGATTTAGGTGATGAAATGTTTTCGACAAATATAACTAGATGACAACAACGACCTGTTCAGCTTCAGCTGACTAAGTTTAAACACTCCGTGCCACACGTACATTCCTTTTGCACGCATCCTGTTAGCGAACGTTTTGTTGTCCAAAAGCATTAACGTTACGATTTTCTAGATAACAAACCACGTCGGTGATTTGCCCATTCTTTTGCTGCTGTCATTTTAAGGGACAACTGCAATAATGTGATTTAAGACACTGCAATAGCTTACATTTATGATTTCTTTCGTTGCTTTTTATATGGTATATTTCTGCACAGCATGTATATTAATCTGGCAAACCATGCCAAACATTTTGTGAAACAAATTATTGCTTGCTTGTGTAGTCATAAATTAAATTAAAAAGGAAAAAGTTAGGTGAACGCTAGCTAATTAATCATAGAAAATTATCATGTATTTCATACATGATTTGCATGCCCTATAATAAAGATGTGAACCACACATACTGCAATTAAATGTAATATAGGAATTAATGAATTATTGGTTACTTGACCTTAAATATCGTCATGGTAATTTGAATTTTTGAATATGAAACATATAGCATCGCAATTTAAAACGTTAATGATGGTGGTAATGTTTTTCGCTTTTAATTTTTTATTTATAAAATATATATGTGCAGCTTATCACATTTACTGAGACCTATTTTTTTCTTTGACCGAAACAATAAACTCTCTGTACATTACTTATCCTATATGAGAGAATAAGCTGATTGTGCCCTGGAAGCCAACATCTACATTAATCTTAAGCTGGTAAACTAAGCACTTAGAACGAGGAGAGCGGTGACTTGGTTCACCATGTTCGTTCGCTTGCTGTTCTTTCAGCGGTTCATGTAATGACACTGATGAATCCTTAGAGTTGCCCAGTGCATAAGTAAATATATAAAGAATAAAGGCAAACCATCCGATCATAACTATATATTATTGGTAAGCCCATGGCAAAGGAAGCTGATTCTTCTGTGCTGCTTCTCTAATGATAACCAACAAGTGTAGCCGTACTTGACCATTGAGTTATGGGACTAATATCTGGGATCCTGGACTCAGACAATGGTCTATATATGCATCTGCTTTTCCAACGTATAATTGTTCAAGACCTTTGAACTCTTCGGTTAAAACTGTTATTTGCCAGCTAATAAATTACCCAATGTTTTTCGTCTGTTTCAATATACAGAACACATCCAGGACAGCCTTGGATGAAATGCATGTTTTTCTAGCCGTTTTGTACCTTTAGATGTTATCCATTATTAAGAAGGCGGTGCCATGGGACAATGAACAGGATGTTTTCAGTGCAAAATGCAGTTAAATTTTGAATGGGAACAGAGTAAACACAACCATAAAATATCGCCATCTGGCGACGGAGACACTGTCCAAGCAGATGCCGAATTTGTAAAAGGCGGAGTATGTTACTAGTTCTTACTGAACAAGTTAAAACCTAATCCCATATAAAAGAAATTATGCGCGAATATTGTTTCGTGGTGCGCCATTACTGCCGACATTGCTTAACGGATAATATATTCGGTTATAAACAATATACTTTTGCCACTTCTCTAGGTTATGCTGCTTATTTGGGTCACTATAAATAATCTTAAGCAAAATATTTCAACTCTTATGATATAAGTTCTTTATCGGATCAGTGGATATGCTCCTGAATAGAATGCTGTATTAAATATATTTGAAGATTTTTTAAGACGTTCTAAGGAATACTAACATAAACAAAGGAATCAGAGAGATGGAATAGGTTTAAGAAACATTAATTGCAAGTCCCTTTTACACGAATGCCATGGGTAGGGTACCAAGAGATACCTATGGATACATGTATGCTAGCCAATTTTACATGTTCATTTCTGTCTTAGAATGATATTTACGTCTGATAACTACCAGTATTTTTGTCAGGCTACATCCTCTGACCAAAATAAAAAAGAGAATGTCGAAGGACAGAAGCAAATACTTATTAAAGAAATGTTATCGTTACCAAATATCACACTTCCATGTTGGAATTGGATCAAATGGACCAAGGTGTCGATTATAAGATAATCAGTTAAAGCAGCAAATAATGGTGACAGGCAAATTTGGCATTCCTTCCTGCTTCCGCAGTAAACAGAAAGTCGACAGCAAACAAACAAGAGCAGCTTGGTTCATTTTTTCATTTATCTGTAGTGCAATTGATGTAGAAATGTACTTGACGGCGACGAAACTTCCAAAAGCACTTATTGCGCACAACAAAGAAAGGTAAATATTGTTGGTAGCAGCAGAAGAAAATGTTACTATTTAAAATCCATGCAAAAATGAATGCCCCCGATCACTGTGAGAAGAAAGCTAATCCATTCCTCCTAGTATGTATTGCTGTTTCATGCAGCCTGCCAGGCGGCGTGCCACGCATGAAATATCTAACATAGTTTCAGTTTAAATATGTTGCGTCTCCAAATTTATATTGTGCACATGCCTGTTATGTTATAATTTTGAAACAGGTATCACTGACTCCAGAATTGTAGAGGCAGGACATCATTTGCTGCATGAGCATCATTTCTTATAGCTTTCTTTTAAGATTAATGGAATTTGGTTCTTAAAAAAGAACAGAATATTCTGCTTTATAAATGCACTTTGAATGTCTGATTCAACAGGATAAAATTGCAATCATTATTTGTCAGCTTACGCACAATTGTAAATGCTCATCAATAAATAAAATTCATAATAAAGTAGAATAGGGGTGATGTTACCAACCGTTAACCATTAGCTGATCTACGAAAGTGTGACGTGAATGTAAATGCTTCAACAGTTCCTCCGACTGTAACTACTAGATCTTTTGAGGAATAGTATACGGTATAGATGAACATAAGTAAAATGCAGACCATCCCGTCCTTTTGATTTTGGAGTAAATATATGAGCATCCCATTATTGAGTAGGCGCTTCGTCGTGGATTAAAGGTAATAGCATGCGAAACTTCTTTTTTACCTTAAAAGCAGAACGAAACTCTAATTTATAAAATATTCCGGGCCTTGCGATCCAGTAACAGACAATAACGATTAGAGTCAAGGACATGAAATAATCAGTTAAATGGAAGCATGCATTTACACTACGCCGATGAACATCCAGTGTGGCTTTTTAGTCATGAATAATAGCGAAAGATAAAATAAATTATAATTATTTAAAGCATAATGTGGCAACGCCAAAGCACTAACGTCTTTACGCACATTGCTATAACTATTCGAATTTTAGGTTCAAATTGAGGTTTTCAAGACGATTAAACTAGTGCACCTATTCTAATTGACAGTATTCAATTTTTTTCCCTTTAGTTTTTCAATACTTATTTAAGCATACCTCAATACAGAAAGCTACCCATTAAAGTAAAGTTTTAATCCTAATTTTGGATAAAGATAATCAAGTTTAATATGATTGCACATGTGAAGTACAGAATATAACTCTTCGGCATGACAAAGTCATTGAAAAACTAAAGCTGAATCGTGAATGTAAGTATAGAGGGCGCATAGAAACAATATAAATCAAACGGTATGAAATATGCTAAAAGCAAATGTGTGTATCACAATGTCTAAAATTTCAATTACCTCATTATTTTTAATAGAAGTAAGCTATTTGCATGTAGAAAGTAGAAGTCACGATTAAAGTTTACGCAAAATAATATGTCTCGACAGGGCATCGAACCCCATTCCTTGTATTTCCGGTCCGCGGCTCTACCACTGAGCTATCGAGGGCGGACGATTTGGTGAGAAAATTTTAATACATGACTTCTGCTTGGTGTGCGACGTATTGCCAGTGGGTTCACAGTACTTTCCTGGTGTTGCAGATTGTCTCACTCACCCGTCACTTCCTAATAGATCGAAGTACCTGTCCTTCAGATGTCCAGTGGGCGATGGCATATTATTGTGAGCTAATTTTAGTCGTGACTTATGTTTTCTACAAAATTACACTACACAAAAACATCCACGGTTAAATAGTTTACTGAAAATGTAATTAGACCACTGGCGTTTTGAGCTATTTCAATCTTACTTGAGCAAATTTGCAAAGTGTGAGCATACATTATTTGGATTAATTTGACACAGTAGTCGCGTCGACCTTAGCTAGGCCACAGCAAGACATTCACACGAATTACTAAATATAACAGGTAGCTAGCACTTGTAATATATGTATTCAACAAAACTAAATCCAACGTTGTTTAAACCGACAAATCAAGTTTGCATATGCTTTGCTCCCAACAGCACAAGTGGGTGAAAACACAAAACTTGCCTCATTTTTTCAGTTGCACAACTCAGAATCCTAGGTTAATTGATTGTCTCTTCGTATGCTGACCGATTGTCGACTAGCAATTATGCTGATTGGATTGTTAATACATGGCACGTTGAGCGCTTTTCTCTTACTGCGGATGACGTCGCTATCTTAGGTTCTATGTACTTTTAGTTTTTCGGTTAGTTTAGTTATTATGAATTATAATGCATCTATTATTGCTTAGAAGCTAGATAAATGAAACAAGTAACATTGTATAGACGAATTAATAGCGGGGTGTTTCAGAAGCCTGCTGTTGTGTGAGAGGTCCAGGTAACAAATCGTCAGAATTGTGTGTTTTTGTGTGAATTATAGACTATTGATTTTGGTGGATACCGTGCAGCAAATAAAAGCATAAATATTTGCGTATTTTCTGAGCTCAGGCTTCTGGTGGCGGTCGCCAACTGCAGAGATAACCAAGACACTAATTTTCAATTGATTTGGTTATCCGGCCAACTGCTAGAGCTTCTACAACCGCTAGAAAAGTTATCGACATGTGAACGCAAAATAATATGCCTACTTTTCCTTTCTCATTATTTCGAAACCAGTCAAATGAAGTACTATGTGAATGCGTTATGTTGCTTACAGATAAACTCTAAATAAGTGTTGGAACCATCATGCACGAAGTAACTGCTAGAGTGATGGGGTTACCATGTGGATTTTTACCGGTTCTATGAAACATTTAAGTCGACTTTTTCTAAAAGCTTAATTAATTTCAAGTAACTACCTGAAGAGAAATATGGTCACACTTACTTGAAGCAGATCCTATTTCACTCAGATAGGAACATAGAAATATAGAGAATTGTTCGTTTTTTAGACGAGTTTATGTAAAAGTTAAGTAACATTATTCATGTAGGGAGGTGAATTGCGTTTACAGACAAATCCGCGTGTTTTCTCCTAAAGCAGCATTAGACAAACGACACTGGTACCTAAGGTATGATAGTCTGGGTTCCAGTATTCTTGCATATAGAATAAAGGAGACCAGCGAGAATCTGTTCGTCGAATCATAACTGGAACGAAAGGAGCGGCACCATCATATGCAGATGATGAGCACAATGCAGTAGAAGTTGGGATGTTAAAAACATTTCGGTAACTATCATTTAGCTAAATCATGCACATAAAATAGCGAGTACAGCCGGTCTGATTGAATTGGTCGTTATCACGAAATACTGTACATTTGAAGCAAAAATGAGCATCCGTATTATCACCTAAAAACAACAATGTATAAATACATAAATCTGCGTAGTACGTGCATGTCTGCAAGTCAGTGTCGCAATCACTAGGACCTACGTGTTACTGCACATTAATTCGGACAGAAACGAGTTCCAAATGTTACGTGTCGAAACAAATTGTTTAGCTGAACTGTTGTAAAAAGTTAAGCTGTAGGTTGCATGATAAATAATTAGCTAATGTATAGTTGATGATGGGCTTCATGCTATTTCAAGCTTTTTGTTTAACAAATTGAAGTTACAACTAGTTAACACTTGCTCCAATTGCAGTTAACCACCGACCGTATCCTGGCAGTGTACATTTTGTTAAACCCCAAGAGAGCACTATAGGAATTATAATCGAATCTGATGTATTTGCAGCCCATTGGCACATAGGATAGTATTCGTATTGAATAGGTTAGTTACTATATGTAAGATGCTCAAATAATTGAGAATGTTGTGCCAATGTATTAGAGAAGTTTGCTAGTTGCCTTCACCGTTCAAGTCAGTTGTGATCAGCAAACATTTGTAGTACGGATGTTTGAGTTGACCGTCAGCATGGGTAGCACGTGTATTATGAAGGTTAACTGGATTACGCCATTGCCTTCTAACTCCAGAAATAACAGATAATTTCTGGTCGCCAAAGCTTTTCAAGCTTCTGGGTCATACGACAACTTCGAGATCCATAGCATAAACAGCCCATAATCATATGTGCTTTTATTTGAGATATTTGACGGTCGGAGAAGAATTGCGCTGTCTTAGAACAAAGTCGGTTTTGTGTCAATGTTTCAAACCAAATAATGTAACTTGCCTAAAAAAACAAATTTTCACACAGAGCGCATTCAAATGCTCACAGAAGCGAACGAAATTGTGTTGTTCGGGTAGGTAAGTGCGCAATTCCCCACTAATTAGCGTGCGCCTTGTAATAGAACTCTCTCAGATATCAGCAGACTAGCGTTTTCTGTTTTGAACGGCATTTGTTACAATCATTTGTTTCACACCACACACACGTCCCGTGACTCTTGAAATCTATTAATTTAGACTAGCACATAGCCGTGATTTGCACTTTTTCGGTGCGTATTCATTACCACGTCGGCATGTTCCGTGTTTCGCGAATAAACTTCTCGTCCGGTGGGTTATCTTCTGACTCGCTTGGCACAATCTAAGATGCTGTTAAGTCGAAACCCTAAGGAAACAACAAGGCAATTATCTTTGGGTTACACATTTGGAATCAACGTGCACCACCTGAAGAAGCAGAAATTTGTACCCAGCTGGTGGTAAATTTTTCGACACAAACATTTATTCCGTGTGTCAAAACCATGCCTGCTTTTATAATAATTAAATTGGATACTTTCCTACACCGATTCATAAAATCCAAAGCTTTGACTGTCGACGAGCTTCCATACGCGATCAGCTATACTTCCTCCACGAATGTCGTGAGACCGAATGTTCTGCCACCGAATTTGAACCACAGACCGGCGTTATATCATCTAGAAGCTTGGGATTAACAAGACAATACGTGATGCGTATGGTCAAATAAATGAAGACAGATGCCCATAATTGCCTTTGGAAGTAGGAAAGGTCATAAATGACAATAAAACTCATCACCTTATTGCGATGGGACCCCAACAACTCTCGGAGCATGATTCTGCGATTAAACTTTGTGTAAACAACATCAGAAGCCAAAGTAGCTTAGCACTGAATATCAAGTTGAATATGCTTACTAGAAATTCTGACCACACCTACGGTGAAGGATGGATCTAATCTTGTCCATCCGTCAACTCAACACAACGGAGGAGCACATACTTATCCAAGGACTAAACATTAAGACAAAATATGCATCGTATAAGCATTATTTGACGAATCTGGAACAGGATTTTAACATAAACGGACTGTCGGAAGCATCGCGGCAGCAAATCAGACAAACAATTTTCCCTGCGATGACTCGCAACCAATTCACACACTCTTGCAAAGCAGAACGGAAGGCACTCAGAAAGATACAAAAGGAAGACAATATTGTACTCCAACAAGCTGATAAGGGACGCATGGCAGTAATAATGGATAAACTAGAGTAGGTTGCAAAAACCAAACAACTCCTTTTCAAAACGACAACCTATCACCCCATAGATCAGGACTCCAGTACAAAACTGAATGCACAAATTAACACAACATCGAAGAAAGTACAAGCAACGAATGAAATCACCAAGCAGGAGCGATGGAATATACAAGCAGATAATTTAATATTTGCAATTTTCTGTGGACTGTCTATGGTACATGAAGACGGAGTCCCATTGCGTCCAATCGTCTCGTTGCTAAGAACCCCATCGTAAAAATTGGCAAAATGCACGTGGAAGATATTAAAACATCTGATTGCCGGCTGTGAACAAACCATTATCAACGCTGAACAATTCATCAACAAAATGAATTGTGTTACAATAGTGGAAAATGAAATCTTGAGGTCCGTTGTTGTCACCACACGGTTCACGACGATCAATCACGAATTTGCAAAAGAAACCATAATGGAATTACTTCGAAGTCAACCGAACAAAATAGGAAATATCAAGCCGGAGAGAATATGGAACCCTTGGAACTCTGTATGACTACTTATGCTTGTTTTGATGGGCAAGTATACCAACAAATACAAGAAAGGCCCATGTGATCGACCATCTCAGGACTTATTGCAGCAGCTGTGATGCATAAACTGGAGAGCATCCCAATAACGTTAATCAAACTAAAATTATGGATCTTGTAGTGCACGACACGTTCGTCAACAGCAAAGGACATTCCGTACAGAATACCATTGAGTTAATCAACAGCACATTCCAGGATATTACTTTTACAAGTGAACTCGAAAAAGACAACCAGTTACCATTCTTAGATGTACTGGTCCAAAGTAACATTGACTGAACATTTCAGATGTGTGTATACGGCAAGAAAACCCACGCACAACACATATTAAACTGCCAAAGCAACCATCCACTGAACCACAAAAGTTTGCATTCAAAGCCTTTTCAGTAGGGAAGAAACAAAACGCAGCGGCGCAGAGTTGATGCAGAAGGAAGAGAACCATATATACCGGGTATTTCAAAACAACGAGTATCTAAATTACTCCAACAGAAGAAGACTAAATAAGAGGATGCAGCAACAACAGCATGAAAACATAGATACACGGGGAGCGCTTTCCTAAATCAAGATTGCTACAACCACATAGAATCTTGATGTCCCACAAACCAACTTTTAATTTGAGAAGACAGCTTTCAAGACCGAAGGACAAAGTTAGACAGGGCAGTCAGAAGGACATCATCTAAAAAATTGACTGCAAATAGCGTGTCAAAATCCACATCGGCAGACTGGAAAAGCTGTCAGCGCGGATCATGGAAATGAGAAAGGCTATAAGGATACATGACACGCATTCACTGGTTTCCATGCGTGAAGACCAAGAAGGCCACCACTTCGACTCAGAGAACGTTAAGGTCGTAGCCTATGGATATTCGAGGCAAGCTAGAGAATTCTTGGAATTATGGTATCCTACAGACAATTCAGTAAACCGGGACGTTGAAATAGATGCTATATATACTGCATCTCGGATGAAAGATCTTCAGATTTGTAGAATAAATCTAACGGAACGGAACGCCAGCCTACTGCGTCAAACGACGACAACCGAAGAGTCACGTGCGCGTACGCTACGAGGTGAGAAGCAGTGATCGATTTTGAAGGTTGTATGGTTGTCGAACAATCCAAACTCAGACTAGCGGCTAGGAAATCGATCACTCACACTGATGCTTTGTAAGCGCCAAGCTGCTAATTAAACGCGCACTGGTGATGTCAACTCGACTGGTGGCGAAACATTTGCCGTTAACCTGCCGAGCTCAGCGAACACTTAGACCAACAACTCGAAATCATGTTTTATGATAAAAGATTTGATAGGGTTGACCAAACACCATACATCATTTATTCCATGGCTAGAACATAGGCGATGAAACGTAAGTTAATTTTGCTACAACAGATTCCAACCACGCTCAAGTCTACATTTCATTAAAATTCCTGTAATAAAAGTGTTGGCGAATAGTTTTTGGATCATAACATTTCGAATGGAGAAAATAATATAAGAATGTATGTCGTAGTAGGCTGCTCTTCAGTATAACAATTATAACAATGCAATGCGCAAGGTTAACCAAAGCGAGCAAACCGGTGACCGCACTGTGTTTTGGAATCAAAAGTGATTGACAAACTAGTAAAAAAGATATTGCGTTCAGCATCCTGATAATCCCACTAATATCACAAGAGTTAATATGCGCAATTCCCTGTGTCGGCTCTCCTCTAGGATTACACGAATAATGGCTCCAAATTTTGGACAATGAGCAAGGCGCATTGTAATGCGGATTTTATGCCGTTGTTGATTTATTCAAGGGTTGCTGATTAATTGTTTCGTTTAGGTTAAAGTCAAAGCTAAATTGTTTTCTTTATCTTACGCCTCCTTTGGTTAGCCATATATTTTAGCATACCTTGCCATCCATATGCAAGTTGAGAAAGATAATGGGATACATTTTGTGGCTTGTAAATATTGTAGTTAGTAAAAGGCTTTAGTCTATATAAAACAGCCACATAGCTCAATGTAAATTAGTAGCCTTTCCAGCTTCCAAGACCAATTTTTGATTACAATTCTTAACACAGCCTGCACTAGCCTCCTGAAACTAGGGTAGAGTTAATAGAAAACAAAGCGGCATAGCAAATTTTATCATGTTTGAGCAATTGCTTTACCGTAATAACGAACTTTGGAACAACAAACGGAAAATATCACGAAAATATGAAGTTTATAAATAATAAAATTTATATTGATTTGGAAGTATTTATATACCACGCATAAATATCTCCATTTAGGAAACTTTATTAAGAATGTCACTTAATTATTTTTCCACGAGCAGTACGTTATCTTAATTGATCCTATGCGGTAAGTTCCACGTGTATCTCAAAAAATTGGTATCCAAGAAAATAAAACATTATAAACGGGTAGAACTGCATTGGTGATTGTGTTACACTTGAAGGAGAAGATGGCAAGAATTCTGTTCTAATATTTTGCAATTGCTAACAAAATATTTTGTAGATTCTTCCACATAGCGTTGAAAATACATCCTTAATTTAATGCATTTCATATTATTTCGGAAGTTTGTTTAATTTTGACTATGCAATAGATATTAGTTAAGAAAATGTTAGAGAGTTCTAGAACATTCAAATAATAACTGATTCCTGTGGTATGCTTCCTCAATTTTATTCAATGTGAATTCACTATTCATTTGCTTACAAATTTGCATAATTATATTAAAAGTTTTACTATTAATACGGCAATTTTATGCATTCTTATAATAATGTTGTGGGGTTTTGTTCAATATATTTACAAAATTATATAACCATATTACTGCTAATTCCCAATTTTATTTATTTTGTCTTTAGTCTGTAGGGTTTACAGATTATTGGAAAGACATGCAAATGAACATCCATGCTTAAACCTTAACGCATGTCTAATATATTTTATCCGTTCTTTGTCTAAAGAATAAAAGTAAATAAACTGCTATTTGCCTATTCTGTTGGATCTACTGCTAAAACATCCACTATTACTGCGCCTTTTTGTTTCGATTTATTATTCATTAATTTATTAATTATATATTTTTATTTTTGAGTCAACATATTTTTTAAATTAAGGAGTTAAACAAAGCTACGCTACAGCATGCAAATTTGAGAAACCATTTCGCCTGTCGTATTTTATTGATACCTATTTTACTAAGCTGTATGCGCATGGATTTTGATATAAGCGCAAGTTATGTAGGATTAAACTCCAGAATTCACCTGTGAGAATTTGGTTTTATCTAAAAACATTGCTTGCTATTTAGAAAGATAAGCTGTACCAAAGATAACTGATAGTTAAACAAGAATTGGCAGTTGCTTTTGTTTGTGTGCGAAATTTTATCCATGTTAGAGAAAATGTTAGGCTAAATTTGCTCTAGAGCTTCCGCGAAGCTAAGTAATCCGTCCCCAATTTATATTCCTTGCAAAGTTGAATGTAGAAAAGGAATAGAGTACTAACATTTTATTACATTTAAAAATATTTAGCTAATGACGTTGTTGTTTTGGAGAAATACGCTACTAAATCTACGCTGATTATTTCCATTGCGCCGGATAATTTTGCGCAAAGTTCACAATCGTTAACAAATAACTTATTTGATTCGGTTCACGTTGTTTAAACCTTTCCATTCCCATAAAATTTTCTCTTTACTAGGTTGGTGAGTTTAATTTTGCTAGGATAAGCGGCCATATTGGAAAAACTGCGCTTTAATTTAAAAGAAATTATGGAGATTATCCTTTTTAGATCTTATGAAACAGCATAGTGTAATTATTTGGTTTTGAAGCGACTAAGTAATTTTCCTACTTAGAACCCGTGGTGACTTGAGCAACAGCAGTATCTTCTCTGGAAATTGAAACGTATCTGCATTACAAATGTTTAAAGGGTCAATGAATTTTAAAATCATGTGAAAACATATTTTCTTAGTCCGGTTGAAAGCTGTAAAAATAGTTTAAGACAGAAATAGCAGAACGGATACTTTGCATACTTTACGTTAACAGTAATTACGATGTCACATTCTCACGGCAGCTTGGTTAATATCTCTATCATACATACTTAAATGAATGCACAGTATTTGTACTTGCGGGAAATTCTACCAAAAATACAATCCAGAAATAACAACACAGACGGTTTAGATTATATCCAATTTACTTAACTATATAGATGATACCAGCGAAGTATTTGAGGATATGCATGGGACTGGAATACAATTTCGGTGCTTTTCAGAGTCAATGTTAAACCTTAATATCATCAAACATTCAAAGTTAAATGGCAAGCAAGTTTCACTAGCAAATTTGGGATTGTTGAATACTTAGTACAATGAAATGATCGCTACTTTGACGCTCTGGGTATCTTTACTGCTTATTTCATAACAAAAACATCATTTATTAGCAAAGTTACTTTTGCTTTAGTTCATGTTAAAAATAACCTCGTCAGTGTGGCCCAAATTTATTTAGCGTTAGGCTAAATTGTGAAAGTTAAATTTACATTTCTGTCATAGTAAAACAAAAGTAGTGCTCTACAAATGAAAGGTATAATACTTTCGCAGGTTTTCCATAGATATCCTTCTCTAATTTAATGTGGAATTGCTGTGTAAACGTTGGAGTCCAGGAGACACAATATACAGTTGTGAGTAATGCATTCATTGCAAAGTTAGCTAATGATGTTTCGCATTATACTTAAAACTTTTGATAAAAAATGACTTAATACTAAAAATGAAATAAACGATACTTATTCACAAATCAAGGACAATATTATTAAACGAATTGTTGCTGTTGTTGTTGTAGCATTGTTTTGCTTACGCATAACGTAATTAACTCAGCTCCTAAATTCTGTGCCTTTCCATTCTTCTTGGATTAAGCACCCATCTAGAACGAACACTAATCACATTGAGAGTTTCACCTGGTTGTCCTGATTGTCGTTGTGAGATTAATTATCTATAACAGCTAATAAAAATAACGTTATTGTTCCACGACTAGGGATTGATGCAAGTATATTGTTCCTCTGTGCGAAAATTGATATGAGAGTAGTACAAGTAAAATTTGACCCAGCAATAGTTCCTCACAAGTTTACATGGGGTATATATTATCATTTCAATGCGAACAGAAACGATCAGTATTTTAAGCACGTCATTTGATATTCGTGTGCTGCTAATATTATGCTTTTACTTGATATCTTTATAAACTATGTTTAATGTCGTACTCTATTCCACTCCTGTCTTCTGGAACATCATTATATTTAGTTGAAATATACTTAATTGTAAGCCACTTATACAATTTTAACCGCTATTTTTGATCAACGAAACACAAGTTAATATGGTTCCACGAACCTTCTTCCATTTAACTAGTAGATAAATATGCAGCGAGCATTAGTAAGCAATTAAATTTTTAATCAGAAGTATAACAGTAAATATCAAATTTTGACTACATAAACGTATTTAATATGATTTCGTTCACACTCCTTAACGACAGAATGGGTGGAACTTGAATTTTCTTGTTCATGTATGCATAATCGAAAGGCTTACCAAACCACTGGCCATTTGTATTAGTTTGTTGATTTCACTTATTCAGTTATATGACTAAGCTAACTTAACTAGAGCGCATAATCAAACGTAGAGCAAATGATAAATTTTCTTGAACTGTAGTCTGATCGATGTCAAATCAAATGGGAAAATCAAACGAAATAGCAAACTCCAGTATTGTCATTTATTTGCGATTCGCCATTAGTGGATTTTAACGTTGGATAATGTGTTGCATTGTCAACAATATGAAGGCTCTAGTAAACAAAAGGATAAATAGTCTACAAATGCGGACAAGTAAAACCATAATTTAAACTAGCCGGAAAAACATTAAACAAGATATTTGTAGACGAAGATTTGAGTAGAATAAACAATTGCGGTATATGATCTTAAGCACATAAAGACGTTGAACAACTTGCTGAAATTTTGTAACCTGACAGTTCTTTATGAGGAATTTTGTCCAGGTGAAATATGTTGACTTTGGAAGGTCAATGACATACAACTAGTACAAAAGAAAGCTTATAATGCCAGAATATGCTAGTAATTTAAACGCAACTAATTGCTATTCATTAGTGGATAATGTAGGGATTTAGGAAAACTTTCTATTTTATTTGAAAAAGTTTAACTAAGGTTAATTCAGAGAGGCTTGTCGATTTTGAACTTAACGGTCCTTTATATGCATTTCAAAAATTCGTTACCCCATTGCCAAATGAAACAAGCATAATTAACTACCTGTCATTCTTTCGCAGCATACCTTTATTCACGGATTTAGTTATCGAACTAGCTCGGTTTTGCACAATGGCTATACACTTTCCGAAAATAATTCAGTGTATATGTAGGGACATACAGGGCATTTTCTTGTTAGGGAAAACAATTTTTTGATGGTATTTCACAGCAATCCATGTTGGCATTTGCGTGACGTCTTATTATGTAAGGCACAACGTGAGATATCTAGTAAGCATATAATAGCAAGCTATATTTTCAAAATACTTATTTTCTGGAATTCTTGATTGCAGTCATATTTGTCGCAAGGCCGAACAATTTGATTATATGAATATCCGACAAGCATTGTGAATATATATAACTAAAATGAATTACACATTTTGCTTTGCCCAGCGACATCATAATTTAAATAAAAAATGCTTCCTATGAAGAAACTTTTACAGCTATATCGTCTATCTTTAAAACCATGATCTGACCTTAAATTTGGAATACTTCAATCCAATTAGTTAAACAAGATCATATTTTTATGGAAATGTAAGCATGTAGATTTTAGGGTATACAAATTCAAGATAAAATGATAGTTCGGAAAAATAAAGTTGCGTATTATGGCATGCTTGTGTGAGGAACATTCTACTCGATTGTGGGGGCAATGGCAAGCACTTCGATAAATACAGTGTGTGGCAACTAATGACCATTTTTTGAAATTCACCTAAGAAAACTTACTCAACAAATATTTCCATTTTCAAGGAATTTAGCAATTTTATTCATTTATCTGCAGCAAATCTTGCCATAAAAATTTAAAGTGCGCCGTATCTCTATATTTTTCGAAAAATGGTGCCCCAAAAATCGTTTATAATTATATATGATAAATGCAAATAGCAAGGGTATTGGTCAAAATACCCCATTGAAAAGTATCACTGGAATATTTTTGTTGAATAGAATTACTTTGCACCACCGTTGATTTGTGATATTTCAATCGGGTGTAGGTCAAATTATTTATGTAATGTGTTGGCCATTACATAAAAGCATAGCATAGAAAGTTAGTTGATTTTGCGGTTCGCAATCAAAAGTCTAACATTTCCAGGTAGACGCTGATGCACAGGTCAGTGCCAATTAATGCTGTCACTTTTTCACGTACTTTATGTAATAAGTTGTACAGAATCACTTTTCAGTTGGCACGTGCAGTAGCAATTTAGGAACGCTTGCTCACTACATAAATGCGATGAAATTAATATTGATACATATTCTTATTTCCTTAGTAGTAAATGTGATGTGGTTTATTGGTTGATAATTGGACATACTTTTTCAGGAGTCTAATATTGTTTCGGCAATTGTACGAAAACTTTCATTGAGATAGGCGGCTGGAGATTGTGACTTACTGTCTACGTATTATTTGCTTGAGTAATGTTACATCCTTCCCCCAGGGAATTATTTTCTGTTTGCCTCTGTGTCACCACCATTCAACCAAGTCTCATTATATTTCTGATAATACGAAATTACTGTAACTTCTGAATTCTGCTTTGTTTGGACGATTATTTTTAACCTTCGAGGACAGTCCATTCTTCTGCACAACCGTAATATTCACGTAAGTGGATGATTTTTTGAGCTTTGATGCAGGTGTAGATTAGTCACTATAATCGGTGCCTGTCGATTACTGATCATTGGATGATATGCCAACATTAGTTCATCATGAGAAAGTAAAATAGCTGGTCTGGTAATCTAATCAGATTCACTGACACAGCTCTTATTACAAAGACGTGTACTTACGTTCATTTGATCTATATTCATCAGCGCTATTTAGCGCATACCATCCCTCGGATCCAAATTCGGTGGATCAACTGTAATTACAACATAATGCCTGTTGCATTGTTCCCGCGAAAACACAATCAAGGATTTTTCCAAGTCTCGGACCGCAAATAATATTTCTGATCTCAAATGCATGCAAGCTCATACTTTAATCCGACGAGCTTTTAATCACAGCTGCAGATATATAAGCGAATCAGTTATCTTTCATTTCACATCCACATCGCTTGCTCGATTTATGTCAAGCTCAGGGCATAACGAGTAACCTATCCATCCGATGGATCCTAGCCGGCCAGCAGTGCAAGCGCTAAACGCTTTGACCTCCCAACTACAACGACACCGCTGAACGAAACATCATCGGTCGACGCCGTGATTTTTAACGAGCAATAAACCGTTGTTCGTTATTCCTCACCAAGGCTGAGATTAGTATGTAACTT
Source organism: Dicrocoelium dendriticum (assembly GCA_944474145.2). Classification (NCBI taxonomy): domain Eukaryota; kingdom Metazoa; phylum Platyhelminthes; class Trematoda; order Plagiorchiida; family Dicrocoeliidae; genus Dicrocoelium; species Dicrocoelium dendriticum. The sequence goes on from OX104070.1 coordinate 13,055,587, forward strand.
TCCTTCATGTAATAAAATGCACGAGCCGGAATTATGTGTTAAACCTGAAGTAACAAAATGAAAGCTAAATGTGCACTGATCACAAGAATCAGTAAATGTGCATACTAGTTAACCTGATGGTATATGCTTCTGTAAATTATTTATTTATCCATCTGGCCAAGATTGTGCATTAACTAGTGCAGTAGTACGAAGGGCTGATGGCTTGAATTTAAGAAATTATAAATATCCAAATTTATTTCTTTTAGAACGGCTGACATTGAACCAACCCCGGACCTACTTTTTGGGTTCGCTGCAAAACATCGGTGAAATGCAAGACAGAATACCAACTATTTTTTCTCTATTTCTTTAACAGTGAACGCTAGCAACTTCACAAAATAGCATAAAAAACGACCGCCAGTCCGATTGGAATAATTGAGGTCAGCGCCACATCCAAACTTTAAACGGTTCAAAAATTTAGGAAAACGTTGACAAATCTGGTGGTTGGAACTTGGTATCTACCAAAAGCAACCTGCAAATTTTGTATATATTTACCCGAACTTAAAATAACTTAAATGACGTAGGCAAAGCTTTATTTCCACAGCCTTCACCCGTTGTATGCAGATCAAATAACTGGCTGACATCAATCGAATCTACGCATAATGTGCCATCGGGTGTCGCACAAACGGTGGATTCAAGGTCAAATTACATAGAATGAAAACAACTCAATGATATGTCTTAGTAGAACTGCAAATGTTACATCATAATCGTTGTAGTTAAGACCGCCAAATTGAGACAGACCGCGCGTCACCTAAACACACAGCACTACGTTAAACATATAATATTGCATGTTTTGTTGACGTCTGCTAGCAAAGCGGTAGCTATCCTGTTGACGAAAACGTGCCTTTGGTAATTCCAATTTCCTCTACGCATTTGGCCGGATGTTAATTGGATGGAGTTCAAACATGAGGGTGTTTTCATGAAATAACACCAAAAGTAAGCTGTTGATGTGACCATGCTTGTACGCGGTGTGCCCGAGGCTGCATAAGATGATGTGCGCGGAGCGATCACCAACGAACAAAGTCAGTGGCAATAATTCGAGTAACTCTGTCGCTGGAAAAATCATAAACCAGCTCATTTTCAGGCTTCGTAAGTCCATATTTAAAACGAAATGGCCGGAGGATTGCTAAGCGTTGCTACAATTCAAAAAAATGTCAACTAGGGTGATTCGAGTTTCAGGTCAAAACAGCTTCCCCTAAGCAAATATACGAAAGCAGCCACTTAGTAGTGCCAACACTAGATAACACTGCGGATAACTTCACTGGGCTAGCCTATGAAACAGGCAACCAGACAAAAACAATAGGATTAGCATAGAGGTTTTGGCGTGATCACTGGATCCAACCCAGATTAGTTCATCATCACATTGCCCAAAAGACTATAATTTGCTGACCTTTTACTGGTTGGCACAACGTCATACACAAAACGCAAATCCCACGAATCAGTGGTAAGGACAGCGAAAATTGCTTGCATGTAACCAGTGCAAAACCTCTAATAAGAAAGCATAACGAACTTCGAACACGCCATATATCCTACGACTGCAACCTCATATTCATGAAGGTAACGGATGCACTCAGAAACCACAGACTCAAATATCATGATACATGGTATCTCCCTCATACAAAACGATCGACCCTGTAAGGCGGTGGGCTTACTTTAGAATACCTTAAGGACCTGCTCTGGGAACCCATTGACGATCCGGAAACGTTGCGCAATGACGCGCTCTGGAGCAGTATTCAACTAAGGCGCAATAACACTTATATTTTTGCAGTTGTCTATCGTCCCCTAATGTCCACCACATAGATGGACTCCTACCTGACATTCGTAAAGCAGAGGTTGCTTCGACAACGATAAACATTTGATCTCATCTCCGGCTACATTAAGGTTTACGATATAAATGTGCCGGCTTCGCTCAAAAAACAACACAAGACAGACCTGCAAGAGTTATTTGGAAGTATATTCCTATTTAGCCAAGTCAGTTCGCCCACCAGATTCATAACTGAAAACAAGTCATCTCCGCTTCAACTAGTGCTCAGGAACGATGATACCATTATCTTGAGACGAGAGATAAATGACCCACCTTAGCGAAGTTTTTAGGTAACAATGCGGTAAAACTATCTTTGGTAGGCGGAATATCTACAATAATCTAGTGACTTGATTCGAACAATCGCACACAATAACGCACTCACAGAATATGTTGGATAGGCCGCTGGGATTTCTTGGACGATTTCTCTATAGATAATGCAAGG
>OX104070.1:13058367-13087180 GCA_944474145.2 Dicrocoelium dendriticum
CGCCTCAGGTGTTCCAGCAGCGTTGTGTGCAGTTCGCTCGCGGTATGTCTTATACACACATATTCACATTTATTGTGAATACATTTGTGAACACAGTTATTCATCTTATCTACGAAAAATGTGTCTTACAGATACACCGTTGTTGAACAGATACCGAGTTTTATTCCTTGGTTAGTGTCGTCGGAAGCGAAAATGTAGTTCCTTCTGCCTATAATATTTTATCGTTTTAATCCATTCCGCTGTTTATTTTCAATGTGGTTTTAGCATATTTTGAAACGTGTCGTTCACTACCGGTTTCGGGTGTCCACTATACAACAATTACCTTACTGTCTACTTGCAAGCGGCGTTCCTAACTTCCTTTTCTGTGCACATGTTCTTATCTGTGAAAAACAGATATCGGAATTGTAGTGCTGTTTCCCATCTGTGTCCGTCGGGTGACAAAATATTGGTTTGGAAACTAATCAATCTTGTAAACAAGGCAGGCAAGGAATGGCGATGTGCCACTCTAGCTTTTCTTATCCAATTTCATTTTCAAAATATGTCACACACTTGATACCAACAACTTTTGTCCATTTACTGGAGTTTGCCAGTACTATGTACAACATAGTGGACATTGGCCATCTAATGGTAATACCACGTTGTTTTGTGAATACTTCAGACTGAATCAACATACCGCGCAATATCTTACTCTCGGTTGTTTAAACCAAAATATTTTTGATATCTCGTTAGGTTAATCCTTCCAGCCAAACAACGTATCACCATACCTATTGCGTCGCAATTCTGCATCTCCATGAGGAGTGTGCTAACATTAACATAGATCATCGTTTCATCTTCGTTTCACAGGAATTCATGACGGTTCTTTACAGACGTAATCCTTCACCCTGTCAACGACTACATTATACTAGCGATCGCATATAGCCCAGTAAATGCGAACTTTTGCTAACCAGGTAACCTTATCACGATTAACGCGGTACTCCCGCAAAGCTTCTTGCAGTACATCACATATTGCTGTGCAGATGTTGATGCTAACCTCATCATTTAGGCCGATCAACGACAGTTAACAGGTAATTCGGCCACACCCACCGATACCTAACGCATTGTTCCATGATAGCGCGTAGTGAAGCAGCGCACAGATTAATTATTTCACCTAGCCACTATTAACCACACCCGATCACACATACACATCGCTAAGTCTAGGTCACACCACATGAAGTTATCGGACTTGCCTGGTAGCATGTATGCAGCTAGTTTCAGGGAAGGCAATGGGTACGGTCTCATTGTAGAGTACATATCATGTCCTGTCGGCTGTGCGTAACAGTGAGCATTATGAACGCGGATAGCCGCCCAGTTCTGTTTTGTGCGCGTTGATGCCGCGTAAGTGAATGGGTGGGGGTTACATTACTTCCTCAACCGTCCGTAAATGCCGCGTGCTAGTACGCACTTATCCTACAGTGAATGAGCTCACGTGATGTTTTCACGTCCGCATGTGCATCACGGGGTTTGTTGGCTGATGGAAGGTTAACATCTGCACCAACCGATGCAGATGTTTCGATTATTATTGAACTGATTTGCGATTAGTAAAGACGATGGTCCCGCATTTGTGTGTATACGCCACTTGGGTTCAACTTGATGTGCTTATGAACTGACTCGCAAATTCTGAAGGAGGATCTCGATTCCGTTGTGCATTTACTTTAGTCGTAAATGTTATGCAGACAATAACCTTGGACTGCAAATAAAACGGACGGGAACATTGTAGTCGGTGTTTTCTAACGTTACACTTGTTCAGTTTTTCCTGTAACCCTGTTTTCCTCTATATTACTCAACGTTAATTTTGCATCCGGCGGGACGTGTCAAGCATCTGCATAATTTTTTCCGCCATATACTACTGACGAATGACTAACTTTTACGCGTACATGTTCAGGCAGTCGCTTGCCTACATTTCCTTGATACTGTTGTATTCTGCCCTTTTGGGTCACAGCAAGTTTGCTTCTCATGTTACCCATATCCTTTCGTGATACGGCTCCCAGCTCTATTTTGTACTTATCGAAGGATCACACCAAATGGTTAATGCTTGTGGTAAAGGAAATTATGTCTGTATGATTATATTTTTTTGCTTAAAGTATGCAATCCATCCGTGTGGCTAAATTAGGAGCTTTTGCGCTTGCATCACGGCACGCCGTGTTTACGTATATACGGTGATCAAATCGTTGAGTGAACCCTATTAAACCAAGTTTCTTTATAAGCATTCAATAAACAGAAGTGTGTTAGAGTGAACATTTATTTATCTCGGGAAAACCTTTTTCTAATTGTATCATGCATCAGACTAAGCAGTGGTGCTTTCATTTATTTCGTTATTTTTCTTGTTCTGTATTGTGAATTATTATATTCTCAAGAAAATAGAGTATTATACTTGGCTAATGCTGAAATTGAAAATTGAAATTGAAATTGAAAAAAAATTCTACAAACAGAAGGGTTGTTAAAGTAAACGCAAAAAAGCTCATTCTGGACAGGGTCTGATAAATTACTTGCGCGAACATCACAGACACGGAACGGAATAACATGTCAATTTCTGACTCAGAAGTCCTGCAAATGACAGTTATGATCGGACAGGCTCTCTGGCACGATGCTTATATGAAAATTATTAATACCGTTGTAGAAATACCAAAATCAAAACAAGTGATGTTCTGCAAGTGTGCAATTTGTCGATATGTTGGTAAGTCCGTACGAATTTTGCTCACGTGTCTTTTCTTGTTTGGATGATGCAAATAAATATACTTCTTCTCGTGTCGCAAATAAACGTTACCTGAATGACTTTAGTGAATCTGAACACTTACGTTCTGCGCTCCAGAACCAAAAATGCTTTCATCATATAAACGTGGTATGGCTATTTAATCTTAGAAAATATGCGTTCGTCTTGACATAAGACGGCATACCTAGTCAATAAAACAACACTTCCATTGTTATAGAATATTGTGGTTTGTCCTGTTGACTGTACATCTCTCCGCTTAAACTATAGGAGGCACACAAGTATTGACGTTCAGATGACCGTTTTTTTCCGTTTCAATATTTCATGGTAATTGCAGAAGCCTACAGTTGAAGATTACTTTTTTATAAGTAAAATCTTATCTCTATTTTAACTTAACGTCATGGTTTCATTAATTAAAGGACCATGCGTTAGACGATTGTCATCAAGGTTAATCAGTTAATTTCAGGTTTCCAAACTATCCTTGTGGATATTGGTGGAATCACAATAGGAATGCATCGCGTGGTTAACAAGCCGTCCATCATTTCACAACGCTGATATGTCCATTTGGCCATATTACAAGCTTTCTCCTAATCATTGGAACAAATTTTACATGGAAACCCATTAGAACCAATTGTCCTCGGAATAGGTTTATCCAATAAATTCCTTTCAACAAATTGATAGGTTTATCGTTATAGGCACGGAAATTCGTTTGCGTTATCACGATAGTTTTGGATAAAATCGCTCTGCTTTCTTTCGACAAGTTGCAGTTTAGACATTCAAACAGGAAATGTTTCTCAAATGCGAGCTTTGCAATATTTTTATATGAGTCCACTGTTTTTAGTTTCCTGCCTTTCGCCTGGTTTCCACTGTAAAGTGAAAATAATGGAAGTTATATTTTCTCAATCGATTAGTAGAAATTTGTTGGTATTATAAATTATCCTCTCGCCAAAATATGTATGTGTGTGGGTCAAATGTGTATAAATGAATGACAGTTGACTTTTCTTTACTAATATCATCTAACAAATAGCAATTTTGCATAATATGCGCAAAATACCGCCCGTTTTGTCGCAGGGAACATTTAGGCATCATTTACATCATTGTCTGCTGTGTGAAAAATAAGAATGAAAACTATGCGAATGTGCGAACTATCACAAACTACGATGGATTATGGCAGCTTGTCTGCGCTGTAACATTATCGTTTCTTTAATAAAAACACCCAAAAGTCGCCTGGCTCATGTTGATCAACAGTTACAATCCGCTTATCGTAAATGCTACAGCGATGAAAGCTTGCAATAAAACTACTTCATCTTAATCATTAGTGGCATAACACAAAAATGGAGGAGAGTAGGCAACGCATGATTGTCGACATACTGTCAAGTTCCAACGACAAAAACATGAGAAACCTTATTACCTCCACTTAATCACTGCATTTATATGCTCAGAGAAGACAAATCCGTCTATCAGCAGCACATCTGTATAACCCTATTTTCCAAACATAAACGGTTGTATAAGCATGTCCATACCTCAAGAAATTTGTGGCACATTTATTGCTGAAGTAGTATGACAGAATGTAATCTACCTACGAATCCACAGCTCTCGGGGTTTCGGTACAATTCGTCCAACAGTGGTGGGAACAACTGTATTCATACTGACAGTTATTTTAGCTCAGATTTTTTACTGCTGCAAAGAACAGGCCTTTGATTTTATCGGTGTAGATTAAGCAGTTTGAAGCAATTTGACTCACTAAATGGTTTATGAAAATAGAGAATACACGTGGGCCCAGTACCCAACATGATGGTACTTCACATTCTACGTGATTAGGGTTTGGTAATGATTTACCTACTATCATCTCCAGCCGTTTTTATTGAGAGAACGTTATGGATCCACCAATAAAGTGTGTCATTAATTCCACGTTTTTTTGGCAAGAAAGATACAATGGCTCAGCCTGTCTAATGCCGTTGAGAAATCAGGGTAATCCACACCCACGTCTTCAGCGGCATGCACAGTTTCGGCCCAGATGTCTCGTGGTAACCATGTATTGGTTTTGCATGACCGATTCTGGCAGAAGCCTGGTTGCTGCTGAACAATGTAACCAAAGCCGTCCTGTTAAGACATGAGTGCGTCGGCAATGGTAGCCTTCATATATTTTGAAACAACAATGGTACGGTCACTTGTCGATAATTAGCTGGGAGTAAACGACCACCTCCTATTAATTTGGAGTAAATAATTCGTGGTTCCACATTACAGTTATGTGTCGATCATCCAGGGAATGCTAGAACTGCCGCGCCAAAATTTCTGATAATAATAGTAGCTGCTACAGCAAGTGAATTAGAGCGGATGTCGTCAATTCTTCGACAGGCATACAGATACATGGATAACAGCTTCCTCATTACGATGTCTGCCGTAAATATTTTATAAATGGGCCATGGTGTATGTGTCATAGATTCCATACCCTCAGGAAACCACGGGATTGAATTAAGTTTTGAAGCATATTGTTGCCGTGGGAAAATGAAGCTTGTTTATCAGCCGAGTTAGACCGTGCTCTGTTGGCGGAGGGGGATTGCCACTTTCCAAAATCTACAATGGACAGCTTATGCATTCCAGTTACTTGGACACAGATCGGTTTTTGATATACCACGCCTCGTTGCGCATCGCCATGCGTTTGCTTTTACTAATCCTTAGAGAACACGTCATGTTTCTTGAAATCATAATATTGGTTTCCGATGTGCCACAATCCAGCGTATTAAAGTTACGGGCGAACCGTTCTCAGGCAATATGAAGGGCCGCCTTTGTTAGGAAAATCTGCCGGTTATATTAACGAGTCAGGTTAGAGTATGGTAACTGGTTAGGGTACGCGTTGTTTACATTTTTCCTTGGGCTATTCAGTCTAGCAGATGTACATGAAATGCAAAGTCGTATGATCACTGCAGCCTACAGGAGTATCGATTATCACTCTCTCAACCATCACCGCTTCAATAGTGAATATTCGGTCTACTATGGATACTATGTTATTTTTCTCACTTGTTAATAGAAGCGACGTGGTAACAAAAGCGGAAAAACTAAGAGAAGGAGAATGTATTTCCTGTTTATCACCTGCCTAAATGCAGCCACCAAGTTACAGTCCACTTCAGGTGTAGACGTTTGTGGTCGCTAAAATACAAACACTAGTTCGATATTGTTCCATCCTAGCCGGAAACTTTATCAACTGGAATCAGTTACATAAGATACCGAATCATATACGTGTTCGCCCTGCAGGCCCTTACAAACATAGAGGGCTGCCCTACCACCTTTCCCTGTGGATCATTCCGGAAGACGTTCCTAAATTTTAGCCTGATTTTGGCAATCGCTATCTCACAGCGAAACTATGTTTCCGTGAGGTCCCAAGATGCTGACACCTGTCAGTCTGAATGTGGCTACTTTTCTGAATATACCTTGGGCATTTGTGCATTTGAATGACAGTTTCCCGCAGACGTATACTGCTACAACCAAGCGGAAATAATTGCAAATTGCTGGTTCAATAATTGTTAAGTAGGCAGCCTGCGAGCCAAACGAAAACTGGAGCTATACTATTAGACGACAGTACAAATGTTCCATATCATATGAACTCTTCCGGTTGCCACAATTGTGACTGCTAGAGTCATCGCCGCTGATCTGCAAGTGAATAACTTTCTATTATTTCACCCGTTAGACGTGTCCTGTAGGATGTGACAGATTTCATAATAGTGTCTCAAATGTCATCTTGCCTAATAGATTTATATTTAATATGAACACAATCAGTCAATCCACGAGAATTTAATTTAGCTGGAACATACTTTGTATTCTTCCTATAAAAATTATTAGCATGTTACGGAACATGTCAGGAAGCAACAGTTTTCGACATTCTTTAAACAATTCTGTGATTTGCCAGCTTTTCCCTGCATACGAAATAAAAATGTTTGGTGTCGCCACTACGGTGACACAGAGTTGCATTGTGTCACGCATAACGCAAATATAACTGACTCCATTAACTAAATGCAGCGAAAAGATTCTCCCTTCATAGATTAGGAGGCAGGATAGTTGTGTGGATTATGTTACGCACTGAAGCGAACATATCGCCTGCTCCTGGAGCATGGGTACACTAGATGGAATACACGTCTATGTACCTGCATATTTTCTGAAGATACCCAGTTCGATTTCTTGTGACCTAGAACTGAAGAAATCGAACAAGCACGGCACTAGTTGTGGTGAGCAGTGCAATCAGGAGATTAAAAGCTAAATTCGCTTCTGCACTTCATTTTCTGTCACAGTTAACACACATTTAACACAGTTAGCAAATTCACCAAACTCCATTTCATTACTAAGTAGTGTTCCCAATGAGGTTACTTGTAACTAAACTGCCACACAACCTTGAGTGTTTTCAAATTAACTGCTCCTAAAATGTCTCAAAATTACTGCAACAATCAGTTGTCCAGATAGAGCACACCTATTAATTAGACAAAGAAAAAACTTATCAAAATAGATTTTATTTGGAGTGTAATTTTGTAGTACTAATTGTGTGCTAGTTTTAGACTCGAAACCTCAATGTGGAGCTTGATGCGCAAAAATGTGAACATGAGATACGCGATCAATAGGAGCAGAGCTGGTGAAGCAAATAGAAATTGTATATTGTCCGCCCGAAACACTGAGCTCAATGACGCCTGTGAATCACATTTGTACCCCAGTTATATAAATATGCATCGAAACAGGTCACAATCGGAGGCATTATGAGAACTCAGCATATTTAATCACCAAGAATCAGGAAGTTGAGCATCAGCCGATTTCCATCTCATGTAAAACATTTCATCCAATAGACTGCCAGAAACCGTAACGGCGTCTGCTAAAGCGAAATCCTACCATACCAACAGCCTAGACGCAAGTAACTAGCTTGTTGCATTGGTATCTCGTCACGGGCACCAGAAATAAATATTAACAATTGTGACGTCTAAATTCGTCTACCGATTCCAGACACAATTCTACATGTATTGATATTCATAGGTGGCTCCGGTTAGAAATCCACGTTTGCTACGTTTGCTCTGTCCTGGTAAGTGTCTTCGCGCATATATTAGTGAATCATGTGTCCGACTAAAATAATTTGCATGTACAACTTTTGCAAAAGTATGACCAATACTAGAATGGAAGCGTGAGAAAAAGGCATCGAAAGTCGGTACTTATTTATATCCACTAGTTTTTCATAGGGCGTTATCAATAGTTCTAAATAACGCTGTTGATAAATGACAAGTTCGTAATGCTTATAGAAATGATTGCTTATAGAATAGCCGTTATAAGGAAACATTTATTTCATTATTGGTATATACTCTTTATTGCACTAACAAGAAGTTTATAGACCATATGATGCAATAGCATTCAATTGCAAACTTACTATAGTTATTGACTTATGGTCCTCTGTATGGAACGGCATAGACTGCATCCACGCAAAACCTGAAACCTGCGTTCTCTTCCTCATTTGCTCAGGTGACCTAAAGAAAATGTTTATCGGTTGTGACTGCATGTCAGAATATTGTTAACTCTTTAAATTAGGCGTACAATTTACAAAAGCTGGTTTACTAGTAAATTTTTTGAAAACCGCTGGTTTAAAGCGCCTAGCTTGTGCAATTATTAAGCAATCTGAAAAGCATATTACAATGGTAGAATACAAAATAATGAAAAGTATAATTAAGTTAATTAACATCGCGCATTAATAAGTTGGGTAAATGAAACTTGTCTCTTACGTTTGTTGGTACAGTTATCCCAAAAACATAAATATATATATATATATGAGTTGCAATATGCGTTTTAGTAGGCTTATAGGTCTTCCTATCGTCGTTTTCTCCTGTTGTGTTGTTGGGAATATATGTCACATTCAGCTGTTTGGATCGATTAATGTAATAACAATGTCTAGACAACAGCTACGTGGTTCATAACGTTGAACACGGCAGGTCCCTACAGCTCAGCTACGGTGAACCAGTCGGAAAGCAGAAAGGATTAAGGTTCATGTATAATCGTTACATTTTTCAGCATTATTTTTTCGGTTACTTGATATTCCTTTAGTCGAACAAAGCGATCTGGCTATTTTTAAAAAGTTCAGATGAATCACGAAGCCGTTTTATTTTATGGTGGGTTAAAGAATAAAATTTTGAATAATGGTCCTGGCGACTTTTCTTTCATGAAACAAGATATCTGGTATATAAAAATACCGTTCATAAGAGAATTTGAGTAATTTTTATCCATATGATTCTTCATTCCGTTAACAATATGCCGCTAATTTGATGACACATTAGGCGGAGTCACAGCTTCTGACTGAGAAACTGAACCTAAAACGCAGGTGATTTAATTCCGTGTGCGTTGTCAACGCTATAGTTAGCATTTATGCATATGTGAACCCCAACATTACTCTTAAAATTATCAACGGTCAAGAGGGTTTATATGAGCTTTGGCAGTTCTCAATATTTACATCGGACTACTATCATCATACAAAACATATTCGACTGTTCCTTTGTAAGTAACCTGCAATGCATCGCCAAGGAATAAGGGTATAAAATGTCACATACAGTTTTAATTTCAGCTGCTGTTGACCAGGTCCAGAGGACATATTTTCAACTTTTATAGAACTAATAGGAAAATACCCAGCTCTATTGTTACTAAAATTATTCACAATTTCTCTCACTACCAGCTGCTTTCCAAATCAGTGGAAGCCATCCATTTTAAGGCCTAAGCATAAGCGTTGCCTCAGAAAGCAAGTGTCAAGCTACTGCCCAATAAATTACACTTCTGCCGCTTTCAAAGACCTAGAGGGAATGGTCTAGTGAAAACTGTTCAATATATTACAAGACTAGATATGATCGACCGTACACAGCGTTGCTTTCTCTAAAAACGCTTCTGCCTTATCTGCCAGCTACAATTTCTTGATCACCTCACGTCTGACTGACAGAGTAAAGACAATTATCAAACTTCTGTTAGACAAGTAGAATTCGTTCGACCGCGTGCAAGTCAAGCCACCGCCCTCTGCTCTAGAGTCATATAGAATTGGAAATCCTATGCTTAATTGGTTTGACTAATTTTCAAACGGTCAAACTCACGTAATTAATATCAGTCAGGAATATTCTACATCGAAACAAATAACCAGCGGCCTCTACCAGGGAAGTGCGCGGATAACTATTTTTCCTAACCTACGTAGACCATAATTGTGACCCGATCAAACATGGACACCCATTTTTATTTGCAGATGAGGTCAACTTGGTCTACTCATTTCATCCAGACCAATAGCAAATATGCCTGGGAAACATCTGTGAAGACCTAGCAGCACTAAATAAAGCTTTTAAATGTGTATTGTTGAATTTCGCCGAAAGGGAATCCCAAGTAAAATTTTAGAATTGCCGCGTCCCAGAAGGCTGTCACACTTGCTCAAAACATGATCCCAGCGTCTGATTCATTTCGGGACTTAGAAAGCAGGTACCCCAAATCTTACAATTTCTCAGTTCACGTGCTTTATTAGGTCAAGAAATCAAGGCCGTTATGCGGATTTATCACCAGAACTTTCTCCATACTTGAAGCAAGAATTGAGTCATTCAAACAACAGTAAGGACAACTATGGAATACTGTGCTATTGTTCACAGCCAATTGAGAAGGATTGACCGTAGGGCTCTGAAAAATATCAATCGATCATTTACCAACCTGGTTATAGGGGACTGCTCAAATCTTGCTTATTATGCTCGATGTGGGAACTCCCACTGGATTCTCTTTGGGTGAGACACTTAAACAACAACTTCGTTCTCCTCTGCAACATTAAAAACCAAAGAAAGTTATAATACGCGATCGAATTTCTTCTTAGTGAAATACACTGATCTGTGGAACAAACTTCTTCTACAGATAAGCATGTGTACAATATGTCGTATTTTGTAAATCCCTTAAGACGTTCCTCACTATATGGCTTGACGATATTTGACTCACAGTAATCTTTAGAAACATTGACAGAAGTTGGTATAAAAACATATGAGTATATGTTCGCTTGTAACACTTTCACTCACTACATATCATTATGCGCAATAACAAATCCTGTGAATGTGACGCCTATTATCCACACCCATTTGTTATCTACTCCTGAGCACCACAATATAGGTAATGATAAAAACATCCGTAAAACTAAGGTACGAAGTCGATTGATAAAATTATCTTTATTATTTGATTTACGCTGTATAACCCAGGAAACCTATTCACCATACAATTGTTCGATCCCACTTATGGTGACGTGTACCTTCTGTCGGTAAATATAAATATATTATTTATTTCTTTATTAAGGTTGGCACTAAGACGATTTTTTCGATTAGCTTGTGTTAAAGAGGGTGGTCTTCTCACGTAAGGTTGCGGAATAGGTTGTTTGTGTTTTAAAGAACCAATGATTATACAGATATAACGGCATCTTAGCGGCAACCTCATGAGACAAACTGTTTTAAGAGCTTAATAGGGCAATTTGTAACCGTTTTTGCTGTTTTGCACAAAACACAACTGGTTCTGTGATTAACAAGGAAACTTGAACTCGTTTTGCACGAAATATACAGAAATGTTTGTAATAGAAGGATAACTTCCAAGCGGTTTTCTACTGAACGCCTAGCTTTGGTATTTAACCACCACGTCAAATATATTTTATTTGCTTTTAACACACATCATTTTTGGGCATAATTATTGGTGGATGAAGACCCAGGGTTGTAGGCTAAATGACAAAATTATCATTTGGTCATCATAGATTAAATAGCAATATACAATTTTTTAATACGTAACTGGTGCAAATTAAAAATGTTCGACAAATGAAACATGCATTGAGGTTGTAAGAGTCACCGCTCTACAATAAGGCACTATCTGAAGAATAACATCAGTGTGTCGCACTTGCTCCAGTTTGGCTAGTAATAATGAAGCTAAACATGTTGATTCGAATTAGACACAAACACATCTGTGTCTAAAAATAAGGATGGCGCGACATGCATTAATAATAGGATGATGTAACTGGTTGCAAGTCACATGCTATTCATTGAGCAAACAGCACAATTGAGACTTGATTCCCACAGCCCGCCGTGTCCGCTAGCAGCACGGTCGTATATAAAATAGCGTGAGTAGAGATAAGTCTGTTGCACATGTCGTGCCAAAATGTTACCGTGATTCAGCAAAAGGCTGTACTACACAAATAGTTAGAAGATAAAATTTTATAGATTATTGTCGCAAAAGCAGGATAGATGGGTAATAAGCAGTTCCTTGATTTCAGAATTAACACCGTAAGGATGTAGCACGTTCCCATAATTTAACTACAAAAACAAATAAATGTTCCATTCTTGACAGTGCGACACATGCTGAATCATTCATGATCATGATGTGACAACATGTGCACTTATGTGTTAGGTAGGTACCATTGCTTCCATTAGTACGTGTGATTGCATATAGCTAAGAAGCACTGTAGTTGTGTTGTCTGAAATTGTGAATTTGATTCCGAATTTGTGCATGAATTCGGACAGGTTAATAATGAGTAAAATGCAATCTTTGTGTAGCATGACCAACGTCCATGGATTGGGTTGGATCATCCGGATACTAAAGAGGGAGTGATTTTATTTAGTGACGAGCCACATCCGTCAATTCTTAGTGTTGTTAAACAGACATCTTTGGCTATTTATCTAGAGAATACTTGTGAAGCGAAAACCACTAATATCCTGTTATACATGTTGAAGAGCATTAGAGAACTTGTTTTTTCCGTGATGAACTCCACTCCCTTAGCCAACAATTATTCCATTGTTGAATGAAAGTACGGTGAAGCAATAAGAGTTAACGTAAGGTAAAATAAATGAATGGGCAGTGGAAGATGTCGCTGTGCGAAGCAGCGAAGCGTAATTGATGGAATCAAAGTTTTTTTTGAAATTTTAGAAACGAAAAGCTTAAGTGACTAATCTTCAAGTGCGAACTGTAATATCATTTAGGCTCCAAAACGACCAACTTTACAAAAATACCAACCTGAAGAATGAAGGAATCAGCGATCAAAGAACATTTAAATAGGAAGTCGAATGTAGACGGAATTTAGGGAAATTGGGCGATTATTTTAGGGCGCGCTGATTAGATGTTTTGAAAAACCTTGACACCTGCTGCGTTCACGTGTTGAAGAAAACAGGAACAGTCCCATAAGCAAAGGCATAAAGTACCACAGATCCATTAGCCTAAAGCTATTTATTAAGACTTGGTATAATCCGGGTATATATCCATGCTCTGCTCGCAGTAGAGAAATGGTTTCCACTTTGGTTATATGTTTTACGGTTAATATTTGAACAACCGCGTGATGTCCGTTTATAAAACATTGGAGTTTGCGAAGGCACATCTTTCTAGAAGCCTTTGAAGCATTAGATCACCTTCTCCTCCAGCATGAATATCGTCTGCCAACGGACGCCGGGTACTGTAGCGGCAGTGTCTTATCTTCGCAAATGTTTATAGACACTGTATGTGGTCGTATTGTATTCTTTATCGCTGACAATATTTGAGACCGCAAATGTCCGCTATCCGCACTTGCTGGACTGACAAGCTTGAGAAAATAAGGTTGAGCGCACCCTTTCTATGTCGTAAATAAATATTGTTCTAGAGTGCCTTGTTTGCAAATATTTAAAAAATGTTCACTAGAGGCTGCACAACATTCAGTTTGTGAATTACATTGGCGAGTCTCCGTCTGGTTTCCTTCATATTACGTTGAAAAGCGGCTGCTCACCTGTGGTTCCTTTAATGAAATACAATAATTTGTATCGAACTTTGCTTCTTTGTCGGCGGACGATGCATCAAAATCGACCACTGAAGTGATTTCGTATGATGGCCTGTCGCCAGCCCACGTCAAATTGATATATATTGCGTGCTAAATTTCAGGTTTACTGTAGTGTCGTCTTAATAGTCATTCAAATGGGAAGCACGCACGTTTATAGTGAAATAAGGATTGTTGGGTTCAAATGGAGCGAGAAAATGACCATCTGGGTCACAGCCTGGTAAGCGGAAGTTGGCGTCTAAATGAGAATGAGGGATGCTGAGGCGGCGTGGATCACTGAATTAGCTAAAAAGTTATATATTCGTATTCTTGCTCCCATGATTTTCCAACTGCGATCTTGCAAACATTTATTATTGAAGTCATCTGATCGGTAGGGAAATCGAATGTGGAGTTGCCTGAGCAGCTGTGAAACATTAGAAGAGGAGCAAGCGATATCCATCGAGCAGCGCCTAGTCCTCTAGTACAGACCAGTTTCATTACTGGTTGAAAAGACTCGTCAAACCATTGACCTTGTAGGCATCTAGTTAATGTGACGGCACTGTTGGGACATACTACGATTATTTTTAAACGTTTTGCTGCAAGTTGAGCATTAGAACTCCGCCAAGTTGAAATCGAAGGTTTCACCCAAATATCCCGTTTCGTTGCTGCGGTGGTAAGCTAGGTGTTGGCATAAACAGACACTTGCGGATAAAGTGCACTGGGTATAAGTCGCATTGCTGGAGGAGTACGGGGTCTTTCGATATTTCTGGTAAATATTATTCTTGCTATATTTCAGAGGACGTTGACAGCTGCTGGGGCAATGCAGCCGTTTACGTTGCAGTATTTTATCGATCGGGGGCGTTTGGATGCTGAGATTGCACGTTTGGCAACTATAATGAGTCTGGCGAATTGAGCGATGAATGAAATGGTGTGTGAGGTGTGGTAGGCAAGCGATGCCGTTTGCTTAATTAAATTACATAAAGGCACAGGTGTTCCATGTTGTTTGACATAGACAGCATACCTGATGCATTGTCAATTCAAAACAGCTGGCATAACAAAATATTTCGAGACCTGTGCCGCAGGCCTTTCGTAGGTACAATTCCGCGGCTGGGTGGGTCGGTTTAGATTGGATTGCTTGTGGATAGGTTACTAATTGCGACTTACCGTCTCACAACGAGAGGAAGGCCCGGGAGACATAGTGGAGGGCGTGTAATTTCAGTGTGGCTAGTGGCCTGCCAAAAGAGGGCGCGATACGGAAGCTGCCTGCGACGTTGATGGTGAGGTAACTACTCTTCTGCATGAAACCCAAATTGAAACCTAAGTTCTTTGACCGTTGTGGTTACGTACAATTTATTTGTTGCATCCTTGTTCTAAGCATCGCTAGCGATCTCGCTGGAAAATGCTGTTTATGTCAAGGCAAAATATTCTGCAGTGTTCTTTCAAAGGAGAGTAGTTCGTTGACTAAACGCAGTAACTCCGCGTCTTCTACGTTTGACAAGATGGCACTGCCAATGGCTTTCCCTTATATAATTAGGGTACAGTATTCAGCAGTTTAAATATAAAATGAGAAAATGGTAACTGCAAAAACTCCCTATAACATAAATGCAACAAACTGGGAAGCTCTTTACTTGTGGCCTATTATTTGACTTAAATTGCACAATTATCGTGACAAAGTTGGCGCGCTTAGTAGTCGGATTTATTTTCACATAACCTCGCAATCATTTGAAGATCCTGAAAGCATGACTTCAGTTCATCAACGTTTTCACTTACCAATTACACAATACATATCTTTTTTGATTGCAACTCTACTATTACAGCTTTTCAATGGTTAAATGATAATTAATATATATGCCATTGACTCTATATTTGCGATAGGCAAAGCATCTCTTACGTGCAATTGTAGCACGATTTCGCCAACATTAATGCAAATATACACATTCTGGCCTTTGTAAAGATGTGGTGTTATACCAACAAAAGTGTCCCCAATAAAGCGAAACCTATGACCACTAAGATGAATGGACATCATTAATAATATGCGGTCGTTGCATTGTGGCAGAAAATGGCGAAACGATACAGTTAGAAATGTGATATGACGGAACATGTGCTTATAACGATACAATAAGAGCTCACCCTGTCATTTGCTTCTAATGACAAAAGCTGATAAAATCCACCTGCTTAATCCATAGGTATACAGTTACCGTCCACCTGTCGTATGTTTGATCATGCCGCACGATTTACTACTGCGATGAATAATGTTTGCGTCCGGTTTCCATATTTTGTTCACGCTAACGCGTTTTTATAAAATAAAGCAGCCACCTTGTGCGCAGAATAGCCTGTTTATCAGTCATAGACTTCTACAAGTCTAAAGGTGTTGCAAGTGTCCTGCATTATATAGCCAGGTTGAATTTTGCTATTTACATTTTACTAAAGACATTTATGCAATATATATGCTGCTATTGATAGTATAAAATGTAATAGCAGCGATCATTTTTAGCTTGCGTATTAATATCTCGAAACCATTATCCTACAATTTGTAGGCATATATATAAACGCAGGAAATGTATTTGTGAAACGCTGACTACTGATTGTGTTTACTAAACATTTTTCTGAGTTAAATGCGCTGTCATCATGATTAATGATGTGGAACAGAAGCATAATGCACTGAGTAACTTAAATCAATATGTCCGAAGCAAAACATTACCAACACCCTTTTTCGTGATCCTTTGAATTTCTACTTCGTGAATGGATTGTAAGTCTTAATCGCAATGTAAGTTGCGTTTCACAGTGGATGTAACTTTAGTAACTTCGACTGCTTGGATCGTATTTGATAACGCCGGTAGATATTCGGTGCGCCACAAATTAAACATGGCAGCCATCGATGGTTGTCTAGCTAATTTGAACTAACAATTTCTTGGTGGCAGGTTTCTCTTTACATTTATAAGCGTCCCAACTATAATAATAATAGTAATAAATACAATACTAAATAATCGAGAAGAAGAAGACTTTTAATAAGTGCAAAGGAAGCAAATAATTATTACATAAAATCAAAAAAACAGAAGTAGCTAACCGCTTAACAAGTTGGGCATTATATATGGAAATGTAGATAAGCAAAGCGGATTAAATTGTATTGTGGACAACTCTTTATAAATATAATTATGCAGCAGCAGCAAAACAAGAACAAATACATCAATATTTAGTTAAATTTGTTGTGGAAAAATTATGCCACCACTCATTTAACATTAATGGATAATCAACTAATATTTCACTAGCTATGCTTAAAATAATATTACAAGTACTAACACTGTGTATGCGAAAAAATAGGGGAATGAGCATGTTTTATAAATCTGCAATGTATATATTCTGAACTATGAATTGCAACAAGCTAACTTTGTTATCTTCGTTACATTGTGTTATTCTAATTTTGTTGGAAAAATTCCACTAAAATTTTCACATTGATAAAACATTTCTTATTTGTCTTGAATGATTCCAGTACATTTATTGATACCGCAAGCTGCATTGCAGTATCATTTGAGAAATGATTTTATCGTAAATTCTTTTTACGTACAAGTTTAAATACAGCATTTGTACATATTTAATTAATCCTTTGTCTGATTTTGTAGAGCTTTCATAGGGTGTGTTTTTCAATCTTCCGCAAATCAAAAACAGAATGAAGAATAACACGACATCGCGGTCATCTGACTATCTGTCACAACGGTCGCACGAGTATCCACTAATCTGGAAATCCTGGGCTTTGACCATGGGATTTACCTTGGTTTCCGCCAGTCACAATATGTCCTGGCAAGTAGAGAATACGAAATAATGTAGGTCATTACGTTAATTCAGTAAACTACAAACACTTACGAAGGCTACACGTAGGGTGCGTTTGGAACCGCCGAGTGTAAATAAAGCGTTAATGACCATCTGACCCGGTTTGGTCTGACACATAGAACTACCCAGAAATTTATAAGACTGGGATTACTTACGTTAAAGGCAAACCGCTTTAACTCTGTACCAGTGGATTTCATTCTCTTTGTACGACGGATCCAAAATCCTTAAGATGCGTAATAGAAACACTTTTGGACTCTCATCAAATGCAACGCTGACTCGCATGGGCCGAACCTTCTCCCTTCTCACTTTTTCCACGACGGGTAATTTGCTTCACTGTCAACCCCCTGTTCGCCCAAGTTAAGGAGCCCATCAATCACGCTCTGTAAATATTCAAGTTTTGATCATAACTATCTATGGGATTAGTAACCATTATTTAATGCATTTGAAATAGCATAATGCTGTAAAGTCACTAGTCACTGGTAGTTAATCCTTCCTTCCAATGTTGATGTGTTCATCATTCGCCGAATTTCTTTAGCTGTCGCACAACACGATAATAGTGATCTAATTACGCAAAACAGCTACAGTCACACCATCTGAATACCCAGAATCGGACGAAAACAACCCCGAACAGCTTGCAACTGGCAGGCAAGTAAGCTCGTCCCGAAATCGGGGTGGCTCATTCCTGAAATACACATGTAAAATGCACACGGAACTCCGCGTTATGCCATGTGGGAAGCAAGCTAATTGCTCGTGAGTTCTTTAGAGTGCCGATGATCAAAATATAAACTGACACTTTCACACAGTTTGGAAAATACTATGATGGGCAACAAGCTATTACTTGTATTTCGCGTGCCTCATTGCAAGCGTCTGTCATTCAATCACAGAGTCATTCTGAGTTGCACCCACATAACTGCAGTTTTGCAAATTACGTAAGTGCTCTAAAATTATTTATGTTTTACATTATTGCCCTCGCCGCTCTGAGTGTTTGGGTAACATCGTCTGCCGCGATGAAGCCCGAAGTGCAGGATGCATAAAGCATGATTAGTCATACCGTATCTTTCAAATCACACGAACAATTAGAGTGAGCATGAGCCAAGCTGGTGAACAATTGCTAAAGCGGGTGGTATTAATAGCGGCTCCTAGTTCGGCAAAAGAGAAAGCTGCAAAATCTGCAAGATCCTTGGGAATTCATATCCAAATAAAGCAGTTTGTTTAGTTATATAGTAGACGGAATAGAAAAATTAAGCCAATTGAAACTTAAACTGCCGCGCAATTTATGTTTCCTTAGCAATATGAATACCACAGTCCTTTATTTAGTGAATTTATTGAAAAGGAAATGTTAGAAAACGACAATATTAAATTGTAGCTAATCTCAAGTTAAATAAAATCTGCAATCTTAAAACATCTACTAGATTACGTTCCCTACATAATTGTGCACATCACATTAGATGACGGTAATTATTAACGAAAGTTGGACCCATGGTGCAATAGTAAATTTGTGTAGAAATGTATTGGGGGAACTAAAATATGGATTTTATCAATGTATTCTACTCACCTAGGTATCGCTAAATTCTAAACGCATGTTCCTTGTTAGGAAATAACCGTAACTACAGATCCAGCGATTTGCAATGAATTTTCGTGAAATTACTTGCATAGGTGCCCATTCGGACAAGACAACGCTTGTTCAAGTGTATTGCTCTTCAGATTGATCAATGGTAGCATTATAATAGTAAAAATATTTTTTACGGACTATGCGAATATCATAAATGAGTCACTCGAAAGCAGTTTTGGTTCAAACTATTATTATTGTAAAAACTAAGTTGTAAACCATGGAGAGTAATTATTTTTATTTGCTGTCCCAATTAAATCATGTTTTTGAGTAATATTCAAGCCATATATATTCTTTGTGCTTTGTCCCCGAAGCTTACTAGTAAAAAATAACCCACCGTCTTACATTTAAATTGTAAATGAATTCCTCTTATAATTTGAGTTACGACGTTACTCTTTTTAGCGAGCTTGCGCAAGCTGATTAATAACAATGGGAAATTGAAGAAAATTGGCAAATTCGTTGTGCGTTTAACGCGAGTTACGCAGGAATGAATTTTAGTGTATTATATTCGTTAATTCCCTGTGGAGTAAGGAAAACATAATGATATGTATTCTGCTCGCTTTTGAATAAAAGGAGGAACAAAGCCGCAGTAATGTAAATTAGGTTAATGATATTGTTGCAATGAGAGAACTGATTACTCAGCAAATGCATAATGGTGACTTTTACAAGCAGACCTAGGATAGTCTGGAAATTGAGCGGTCCATCTGCACCCGGAATATATCTCTCCGATCCCAATCTAGTTAATTCAGATTTCTTTGCTTTTATTAAACTGCTTAATTTGGTATTATTGGTAATTATTAATTATCCAATGATACATTTTAAACCGTTTCGGCAGTAATTCTGTCGTTATAATTTGACTTGATTCTCGTCCTTCATGGTCGTATATTGCTCCTGTCCTCTGCTTGCCAGTTTATTTCGCTCTTTTCATGGTTAAATTCATATTTTGCTATGAATATTGGTGTGTTTCACTCAAACTAGTTATTTGCTTCTATTTTATCATAGCTACCTTTACTAGTTTATCCTAATTTATGTGCTTCTACATTGGCCTGATTTAGTCGTATCGATCGTTGCCTATTTTTGTAATGGCAAAGCAGACACTTTGTGATATTTGCCCCAAATTCGTTGGACATCGCGCAAATAAGAGTACATGCATTTTATGCAGCGTAACATTTCATATCTTGTACATTGGTCCGTCTTGGGACGACCCACTGCGCGATATCCTAGTCCCAGCAGACATAGAGAATCTCAAGTCTGCGACGATTGAGCTAAAGTGATGCACGGACGATGCAGAAACAAATCCGGTAATTACCCGGTTTCCTCCGCAAATCCGGAGCAACCGGTTTCTGATGCTTCAGGCGCGCCCAGCGGTTCCTACAGCGGTCTGCGCGTAGACTTTACTAGCGTCCGTAGTCTGACGAACGAATGCAACGTGCTGTACAACTTTGCATGCTGTCAGCGACCAGACGTATTAGGCCTTGGTAAGATTTAGTTAAACTCTGACATAAATATCCAATAAGCAAAATTCAGCTGCCCGTTATGATTCCGCTGTGATACACCATCAAATGATCGCGGTGGAGTTCTGCTTTACATAACGTATTCTTTGTGGGGGAGACTAGTATGCGCCTGCCGAAACGATGATGATCTATGTGAGCAGTTATGGTGTTCGGTTCACCAAAGACGCTGTGAGATGATCGCATGCATGATATATGACAGTCCATTGAACCGCTGCTTGCACTGGTTGTCGCATGTCCGCAACCACATATATCGTGAGCTGTTCCTACTCATGGGCGATTTCAACTTACCCCGAATACGTTGGCATGAGGTTGAATTTTCCCCAGCCATTGTGAAGTCGAGAGAAAGTTTACGGAAGTGATTTATAAAACCGGAGCAACACAGCCTATCAACCAACCGACAAGCATAACTGCGCGCGCGAGTTCATCGTGCTTAGACCTGCTTTTGACCAGTTGTTAGCAATGTGTGCGTGACATCTCGGTCTTAGAGCATCTGGAAGCGAGTGACCATTCGATGATCAGAGCCAGTTTGGAACTGCCGCTGCCGCATACTCCTCCGCTGTAGCCCATCTTCAACAATTGAAAAGTGAAATTTAATGGCCTCAGACGAGCGGCGAGCCAAGTGGACTAGGCTTTACCAGATGACTCCTCTATTTAAAGCTATGTAACTATCCTGAAAGAGGGAGTGAAATCGTTGTGTACCCCTCAAGTCCAGGAAAGTTTGGTCACTTAAATGAATTTGTTCGACAAATACTCCAGCAAACTGGGCGGACGACGACACAGACCATAAAACAAATACGTTTTATCCGGATCTGATGAGGACTACAAGGCGTACAACGTACAAATAAATCGCCGCAAAACCCGCGAAAACAAAACAGCCGAAGCTTCAAAGAACCGCTTGCAAAAACGGAAGTAACTGCTCCCAAGAGGACCCTAGCCTACGTGAAGCGGCGCCTGATGCCTGCAGGCAATTTTCCAAAGTTCGAAGGGTCTGATGGACAGCCCCTAACCGCAAACCAGATAGTGCGTCCACATTCTCGGCACACTTAGCCTCCGCGTATACAAGTGACCAGGTGTCTATAACAAGTTCGAGAATACCGATTCTGCTGAACTAGATAGTCTAGGCTGTAGCATTTAAGATGTAAGCAAGCTTCTAGCAAGTCTTGACGGGATGATACCTGCCGAGCCAGACATAATCCACCCACTGGTTCTCAAGTCCCTATCGGCCATCATTTCGCATTCTGTTACTGAGCTGTTCAACAGGCCAGTATCCACTGACACTATTACTGGGCAAACGGAAACGCTTAGTCGCAAGGAAAATGACAAAGGCTAACCGGAGCAAAGTGAATAAATACCGGCCGATCTGCCTGACCATTATTTTGGTCAGTACGCTCGGGAATATCTTGAAAAATAGTCTTCTGCATCTTCTTGATTAGAAAATCCTCTTAACGTCCGCATAGCATAGTTTTGTGAAGGATTGCTTGTGCATTACTAATCTATTTGATGAGGCACAAATGGTTGTAAGCGCTGAATCCAGGCAAACAGGTCGACGTCATTTACATTGACTACATTAAGGCTTTTGACTAGGTTAATCATCCAGTGCTGCTCGACAGTCTGACGGTGTGCAGTGTTGACGGCTCGCGGCACCAATGGATCAGGATTTTCCTTGTTGATCAAAAGTGGAGTGTCCTGGTAGACAACCATTTAACCGACTGTTATCTATCGAGCATTTGTCTGCGCTAATGCAATGTACTGCGGCCGTATTTTTTCTCATCCTTGTATATGCTATGCGCCATATACTCTAACTAACATGTGCTTTGTTTGCAGATGACTTGAAGGCATGGCCCAGCCAATGATTGTGACCTGTTTCACAGGAACCCGATGGCTACTCCACGTGGTCTGTAGAGGTCAATCTTCTTATCAACGCTGTCAAGTCGCAATTCATGAGGCTGGGTGTTTGGGCACAATCGAACCTACAAGGTGGCTGGTCAACCGTTGCATTCCGCGCCTTTCGTTCGCTAGCGCGGTTTACTCCCACGCTAAGACCGAATGCCCATGGACAAAACGAATACGTTTTACCAACTTGCTTTTGTATCATTTGGACTGTCAGGCGCAACTTCAGCACCCGGCCGGAAGATATTGCCACTCACCTCTTTGTCTCAATAATACGACCGATGAAAGAGTAGGGATCTCTCCGTATTGTCCTATCACTCGGCACGAAATATAAGAGACTGAGCGAGTACAGCAAGTAGCCACCACGGCTGATTCCCAACCTACGAGGTGTGCCGTACGAAGGCCGGTGTATGAAAACATTGCTGTACACCCTAGCTTATCGTCGAATGGGGGATGACCACATCATGACGTACCGGATATTGCATCTGGGAGATTAACCCATGTTGAGACGGCTGCTTTATCTGCGTAAAATTAACACACATGAGGACACCAGCACAAGCTAGTCGTACCGGATTTGAATCGGGTCGCTCAACAAAACGTTTTCAAACGCAGATAGGTGAGTGAATGGAACGATCTGCCGCAGCAACTTGTTGAGACATAATCGATGTTGGAATTTAAGAGGTACCTAGACAAACAGTTTGCAGACGCATACTTTATTGAGCGCAGCACAACACAACGGGTATTTGTCCCTGTGTGACAAAGGATGCAGCTACACAGAGCAAACTCCATTTGCTGCTACCAACCAGTGATAAGTAATGGAAAGTGTTGCGCCTTTAAGCAGACACATACTTGTTCCGGCACCATGACTTCTTGATGCCAGCAGTTAGTGCCACTACATCATGGGTGGCAGTCACGGACCTGTGTTATTTAAAGCTGACTTTGATATTGCCCGACTCATCTTCCACTGTCATACCAGTTAGGGACTGTGCACGGATATTGGTTATGTTCAGAATATAGGATTTTCCTTATGGCTAGTCTGCAGGGCACTAGCGCTTGAAAGCTTTACGGACAGATTCTCTTTTATGGTATTGATGAGCAGCGAGGATTTAATATAATTTACCTACTTCTGCATAGTCGCACTCGATCAAAAGGTTTAGGCTAACGTGGGAAAGCACCAGCCGCTGGCGTTTCCACCTACTTGGAGTAGAAGATAAGCCGGGTTATATCACATTTCAATGTCCATCACGCAATTTCTCGACTGTCACCTATGGCGAAGAGGTAGCAGCTGCTGTCATTCATACATAATGCGGTTATACCCAACAAGTATCCGATGGGGAGCGCCAATGACGAGACCCAGAATGATCCAGACCCGGCGTATGGTACTTTACCATACTAGCCTAAACGTGCTGATCGAGAGTGACCATGATGAAATAACTGAATTAAAACAATTATTCAAACATTTACAATAATATAAAATAATGATAATTGCTTTAGGTTAAGCTAAAATAGCCATACGAATCCATCACTTTCGCATCTTATTGTATCAGTGATTTTCGAGCAGTTTGTGGAAGCCAGTAAAATGTTTGCAGATAGCAGTTAAATAAAAACGTATGGTTCCCTTTAACAATTTTAAAAGCAGGTAAATAGACGAATGCTGATAGATACATGCATTTCGTATTTTCTTCTCAGTGACAAAAACAATATCCGATATGCATAGATTTAGCTAACACTGGGTAAAACCAGAGAAACTTGAGATGCGAATGTAACCTGCATTGAGTGTTCAGAAATACTTATGTGCCAATATAAGGCTTCCTTGGACGTAGGTGTAAAATTCTGTTTAGCCTTTTGCACCTAAAGCTTACCTGGTTGCCACGACTGTTAGCAATACCTAAGAATATCGGTTTTTTAAATACAAATGAAGAAAAAATACGAAATGCATTCATCAACTAGCATTCGTCTTCATTCTGTGTTTGCAAATCAACAAGTGTTACATTTATTACCCTTGCAGTGGATTTTATTCAGACACAGGTATCTGGTCGGTACATGTAACGGAAATATTCCTCCTGCAGTCTAAGCAAATTAGCTGCATTTTAAGCATAAACTAAATACGGTATGGTGTACTGAGTGCTATTTAAGCACGGCACTTTGGGTGCATACGTTCCTTCACCACCCGAGGTAATGTCGTCAGGGCGCTTTTATTTAGCCGAGAGGCGCGTTACGAAGCGTCAGTGAGTGAAGGTGATCAATCTAGCCGTTAGTCTGACTTTGGATTATGCGACGGACACATGACGATGGAAATCCATCTATGATCCTTTCATCGTAGCATACGCGCGCGTAGCTTTTTCGGTTGCCGTCATTTAATGCAGTCGTCTGGAGTTCTGTTACGTTAGTTATAGACGAATACTTAGATAATTTTCCCTCACTAGCGCTGTATTTATAGCATCTATTTCTACGCATCGGCATATTTGATTATCTGTATAATACCATGCTTCCAATAACTCTCTAGCTTGCCTCGAATTCTTAAGGGATAGCATCGTAAAGTTCTCTAGGTCGAACAGGTGGTCTTTTTGGTCCTCATGCTTGGAAACCATTAAAAGATTGTCGTGCCTCCATCGTAATGAGGCTCTACCTTGTCGTGGTTCGTTGGTTTGTGTGCTTCAGAGATCCATTGAGCTCCGCGGTGTGGTGCACTTTTGCACCTTCAGAGCCACTCATCTAGGATTGGTCAATGGATAGATGCCAGACAAACTCAGCCTCCTTGTACTCCAGGTTGGGGGTTGGATTGACTGTGGCTCCTTATATCTTAAAACGGACGGCTTGTAGATCAACGCCCAACCCGCTGTCTTGCGATCAGGATTTTGAATCAAAGGCTTCGGTTGAGAACTATAATTGTTCTCCTGTTTAGGCCTGCGACAGTTGAACGTATCCTGCCCAAGCAATACACTGAATTTCACTTCAAACAATGTCTTGATTTGTTACCTACCGCGGAATGTACGCAACGGTGCCCTGTATGCCTCATCGAGCATGGTGGATAGGGGTACGGATACCACCGCTCAAGCCTACCCAACTTCTTATTATCCCTTTTACGCTTTTTCGCTCTTATGGTCCCTTTCAAGCTTCACTGTATTCCCCTTGTTGTCAACCTCCTAATTTTTGTCCTACACCACTTTGCTTTGATAATCTTTTACCTTTTATTTTCAGCTCACTTGTGAACGCGGAGCGACATTCCTGCCGCGTAGACAAACGCTTGTCCAACCAAGCGGCCAAGTTTGTTCATCAACTTGCATTTAAAGACCTCGATCCTTCTTTAGCTTGGTGTGCCTCAATGTACGCTCTTCGATACAGATCGGTCAAAGGGCAGCACATTCCCGAAATGTGGAGAGCCTCTCCATCCATATATGCTGCTTGCAGGAGTCCCGCCTGCAATACTAGAGCTTAATGCTCACCTTGCGATCACTTTCATGTGACAGCAGCAGCAATTCTCATTATGCCTATCCGGTGATGATGCAGCTATGAGCAACCGTCAAGCCGGTGTTTGCATTGCCTTGATTTCCCGGGCTAAACCAGCACTGGTTGATTGGATTTCAAGCACTAGCCGCTTGTGTGCGGTCCGATTGTCTGAGTATTCAAAGTTTATTCGTCGTAGGGACTAACGTGTGCCTTTACCTCATCCGAGCCTATGTTCCCACAAAACCTACCGACGATACGGTAAAGACGAATTCTATCGCCAACTGAAAAGTTACTTCGCACAGAAGAAGCTCAGATAGGGTTGCTTTTGCTGGGGATATGAACGCTCAAGTTTTAAAATTAGCAACTGCTTATTTACATCTGAACGGGCCACATTGTTTAGGCTCCTATAAAGATAACGGTGAGCTGTTACTTCGTTTTATGAAGCTTCCGCTTATTTCTTAGGAAAACTAATTTACGGCACAATACTCGCCGGAATTTGACTTGGCGTCCGCCAGCCACGAACCAGGTATGGACGCAAATCGGTCACATTGAGATTAGTTAACGATGGAGAGGCTGCGTCCAGAAGTGTCCCTTGATTTGGAGCACATGTGTGGAAACCGACCATGCAATTGTATGTTCTGCCCTGCGGATTTGTTTTGGAGGACGTCCACCACCATGTTGTGAGCGTACTGACACCAGCTAACTGGCAAACGCAGCTACTCTGAATACCTAGCGAAGTACGCTGACATGCAAGTTGAGTAAGCGCCAAGTGGATGCAGCTGAATATCAATGGACTCATATGTAACAGACAATACACGCAGCAGGATAATCATCCTGTGGTAAGTCCAATCGCCTACATGGAAATTGAGACCCTTCGCAGTCACTGAAACTTATCGATGCTCACCGGCATATTCCGGCGGAAAACGAACAAAATGGAGTTCGCGAAGTGCTCCCAGCAAATTCCGTGCTAGATCGAAGAAAGACCGAGAATCCTAATGGTCTCCTCTTGCTTCAGAAGCGGAAATGGCCGCTGTTTTTGGTAACTTGCGCAAGTTATTCCAGATGATACAGAAACGGGCAGGTGGAGACGTGGTGTTATTATAAATATACGTGACGAGTTTGGAACGCCCATTCACAAATTTTCAAACAGCTCAAGATTTTGAAAGAGAATAGAACCGGTCGGAATTGTAAGAATTCTCGCCGGCCACTAGTCCTCCTACTCCGTTGGCTGTCCTTTTGGATCCAACTTCTAGCTCAGGAGTCAAAATTGAGATCAAACTGTTGCACTTAACTAAAGCCGCGGGACCAAATGATGTCATGCCAACCCCCTTAAATATCGGGGGACCTACTCTTCTGGGTGATTTATACGTGGTACTAGTGCAGCTGTGAGAGCAGGAAGTAGTTCCAACCGACTCGAGTGGCTTAATCATAGTTCCGATTTTAAAAGGTAGGCTCACGATCGGAATGCCTTAACCATAGAGGTAGCAGTCTGATCTCCATCGCCACTAAATTGCTTGCCTCGGACATGAATTACAGACTGCATGACACACGTGAAAGCCATATTCGTGAAGACCAAGCCGGTTTTCGTCCAGGTCATGTCTGCACTGACCACATCTTCACTTTGTATCAGTTGCTGGAGCACCGTCACTTAGTTTGGCGTTCTAAGGTTGTCGTGTTCCTTGATATCAAAGGTGCATTCGATTCGGTGGATAGACGTGAACATTGGGACTGTATACTCAGGAAAGGTGTACCTGAGAATTATATAAATATTAGTCTAATATTAGACACGCGTATCTCTGGCATATTAAGGGATTACGTCAAGGTGTGTTCACTCTTTAATATATGCAGTTTTTAGTTACATGGATGCCCGCTGTCACCTTTCCATTTCAAGTTAACTATTGACGAAATAATGGAAAGCGAATTCACAGGACACGAGTTAGAGGGTGTGGTTCTGCTCCCAGGAGAACGAGTTCTTGACTTAGAATGTTTTGACGATTTTTCCCTTATCTGTGGCAGTTCACAAACGTGCAAAATGATACTGGATATATTAACACGGGCTGTCCGTTGCTTCGAGTTTTGCTTCGTACTGTCGAATTGCAGTGTGTTTCTCCAAGGTTGACCTGGACGGCCTACTACGCCGACCGTTGGTGGTAATTAGCCAGAAGTCGTTCCAAAATGCAACTAGCTGGGAAAGTGTATCAAAGCTCGTGGGATTGAAGATTAAAGCACGAACAGTATATTAAAAGCTCGAGCTGCTTTTGCTATCCTCTGCACTTATGTCGTCGGCGCGACATCATTCGCACCATGAAGGTTAGAATGTACAATGCAGTGGTACGTTCGATCCTACTGTAAAGTTGTGAAAACTGGCCCCTTTGATCGACTTACATAAAAGGGCTAATTGCCATAGATCACCCGTGAGTTCGCAATTTGGCTCACATCTGGTCACAACATCATTGCTTGCGCGCCGGGTGTGTGGATGGAAGAAGAGATCATGCGTGATCGATCGATGATTAGGTCGAGACCAATGTGGACCCTCAATTCGTAGCTGGCCTCTTTTGGAGCGACTCGGATCCCCGGTTAGGTTTCGGAATGCGATGTACAGTTGTCGATGGAAACACTTGCTGATTTGACTAGCAGCCGAGCTTGGTGGCATTTGTGCAGTGAGTTTCTTTGCCCCACACCATCACTCCTAACCTCCACCTCCAACCACGATTTCGCTATTTAGCCTAATAAATTTTTGCATAGCAATGAATTTTGCTGCATATTAGCCGGTTGATAGCATATGGAAACGCTGCCCATATTTTACCGGTAGCTCAGCTTACTCGCAAATGTTGCACTTTCCTGTCGTACTAGCTGAGTTATTTCCCAATTCTAGCTAACGTGTATCATGAATGAATGCATGAATGTCCCCGCATGGCCGATATGCATTTGTTGGTCCGTGTGGAATGTTTCCTTTCAGCAGGCGCGATGTAGTATTTGTCACACACTTTGCAGTTAATTTT
>OX104070.1:13087678-13246701 GCA_944474145.2 Dicrocoelium dendriticum
TAATGATATCAATGTTTTCTGTCATCTTACTTCGTATTTAATTCACAAAATACGCAGAAAACAAAATCAAAACTCAAAATAGGATGCGTAAAACCAAGAAATGCGTTTTCTATTTTAATCGTATTTCGCGATTTCATTTACACTATTTTTTATTCCGCCATGATTCAGATAGCACAATATCCTATTAAAGGCTCTGCATATATATATATATGTCCACAGACATCTTGTAATATGTACTGCTGCAGAATACAAAAAATAGCTTCAACTAATAGACACAAATCAAATAAACGATTATAATTTCTTCGAATATGATCGCGTAAACCTAGGAATGCCTCTGTCAGGTTAAAACGTTAAGCAATGAAATTTTGATGACAACAGACCACTCCGTACTGACACCTAATTGCAGACTGTCGGTCCCAAATAAATATGAGCAACAATGTCATAAATCTAAGGAAGCTGAATCTGTAAATTATGCCTTCATTTAACAGGTAGCTCCTTTATTTTCCTGGTTCCAGAGCAGCAGATGAAGATAATGGATGTAATATCAAAGGTTAATTATGATGAATTGTCGTGACTGCAGGCGTTTCATATGCTCAATATTCGTGAGACAATTTATTATTTTTCAAACAATAGCAATGAGGATACAGGTATCCTCATGAAACTACACAACCTGATATTAGTTTACACGGACCTTCGAGCTCAGCGGTGTTTAGCTGCACCCAATGTACTCTCAATCAATAATAACTAACCATGAGTCTTATATAAATATGTTGGAACAGATTATTCCTAAATGTTGTATCAAAAAACTTCGTTTTCTTCTCGCTTAGTGATGTAGTTCTACAGTAGTCGAAGCGACATCGGCGCCACAAGGCAGAAGACAAACTAAATGCCATCCTTTCCATTAGTAATTTTCAAACAACATTGGAAGAATATTTGGAAGAGAGATAAATTAATTCATCAAGTTAAATGATCTTACTCGGTGACCAGTAGCATGCTGTTTTACGAAACATCACGCGTTAATATTTCGATGACATAAATGATATCCTTGAAGTAAATGAAAAAGAAAAGCCAATTTTTTAACAATTATTAACTGGACATTAGGGATATCCGCTGGTTACGTTTTATAATTTTAATATTTATTTGCCAGTTTAGAATAAAACGGAACACCCATTCGTCTACTTTCTCAGACTCTGACACGGTGGATGAGTTTCAGGCTACATATGTCTTCAAATTATTCTTTATTAGGAAATATATATGTAGCCTAAGGATGTGTGTTCTTTATATACACTTGTAATGTATTTATATGTGCTAATTAGAAAACGATCAGCTATGTAATAAAGATTATCTTAACTATTTTTGTGATGAAGTACAGTGTGCTCACTGTGATGCATCATTATTCAATGCAGTCCGATAGGTTTGTTGGATTGATTCAAAGAATAACGGATAAAAGCGTCACGAAATATTTGTACTGACCTACATTATAATCAGATTTAGCTGCAAAGCAATTCCGAAGTCTAATGTAACGCTTTTGAAAACCATCAGTAAACAGTTCTTTTAAAATTGCTCGAAGATCATTGGTCACGATTGTTGGATACCCGCAACCATTGTGGGCGAAGTAGCAACAACATATCTGTCAGCGCAGATTATGTTCAATAAAGAGCGTGGCGTGGAACATCCAGCTGATTTTTGAACGCGAACGTTAATCGCGTGGATCACTTTGTGCGTTTGGGAGTCCGTTCTTGTCTGGGATTCCGTTTGTTGTGTGTGAAACTGAGCGGGTGCATCCTGATCCCATTTCTTTCCTAATCTATAGCATTTAAAGTAATCAAAGATAATTAGCACTCTGCTTCAGCACGGTAAAGTTTCATTAAGCATTCATGTAAATCCCTAGACTATTATCCTATTTAAATTAGCAGATTCCTATGTAACCAAACTCTACCGTGCATTGATAATCGTCCACAAACTGACTAAAGTACATTTTTCAGTCAGCAGCATATATTCATTTCGGTTATGTGCTCCAATGGGGCAAGCTTCAAGACATGTAACGTAATGCGGATGAGCGGGCCCTTATTTCGAAAAAAACGCGGGGTTTACCACATCAGAACCCTTAGCGACTTTTCTGAAGCAGATCAGCCACAGAAAGCCGCATCGCTCTTAAACTGCGGGTGTTAACTCCTACTTAATGCATTACTGATCATACGCTCGCGTTTCAAACTGCAAGGAATTACGCGACCAGAGACAATGGGTCCGCAATATACTTTCCATGGACTAATGGAATACGAAAGGTAAAATTCCGCACAGCTGCTTGGACATAGAATATGGGCTAAGCCAATTTCAAAGCCAGGAATTCGAGCTAACATTGGTTCATGGAAATTTGTGTTTATTACAGATGTGTGCAATTCACGTAACCAAAAGGAATTTATGCTTACGGTTGGCAATATAGGCAGCAGTTGTGGTGATCCTGTTACATGGGTTGTTGAAACAATGATTACCCATGGCTTTCTTATTTCAGTCTTTGTTGGTACTATTAGTTTTTTGTTCAGTGTTTTCTTTATTATGCTTACTTACACTTGACCAAACAGCTGACTATATGCTCATGACTTTGTGTTCTCGTCAACAGCTTTTAACCTAGTTATACATATCTACAGTATACAAATAAGAACCCAAATACAGAAAGTTTGTGTTAAAACTGCATCCATGTCATTAGGGAAATTTTAGATTTAAAATAAATCATCTCTTCTTTTCGCTTTCGAAGTTTTGCTCGATGCTTATAGTGATGATATCTGAAGGTAATCTCAAATACATCAGCAACTATGAGACCTAGATCTAGAGTCTGCTCTGCAGCCAAAAACCACGTGCAACTTTGTTAGGTGGATCAATATATACTCTATCTAACGTTTTCCTATCTAGTAAATGCCACGGTAGTAAATAGGAGTAAATACTAGTAAATGGAATGGTTAAATATACACATTGGAGGCGTGACAGGGTAAGCCTTGTTGAGCTGCAATGTATGCCTCTTACTCAACCGTTATCAAAAATACGCTTTTCGGCATCGCAATTTATATTCATGCACGGAAGGCATTTCACTTCAAACCGAATGATGGGTTCTTCAGCCTACTGAAAGATAAAATATAATGCATTATAAAGGAGAGTTAAATGGATGCAGGAAAGTGAATTTTTTATCGCCTTGCCACTTAAATGATGCGCGAAAGAAATAGGCGCATTCTGAACATACAGTGGATGAATTACTGGGGTAAGGATCCACTGCAAAAAGGATTTTCACAAAGTAAGGTACCTTAAATCACTACGCGGACATTGAACGAAATTGTTTTCACGCTCGTTCTGTGGTATATCTTCAAATAAACTTCGTCTGTCTATCAGTGATCAGGTCAGTCTACAGGCGCACTGAGTGAACGGTAAAAGCTGGGCGTGCATATTTCTTCTCAAAATATTCATACTACTGTTTATCAGAATTGGTATAGCACCTTTGTCACGGTCATTTTCGGACAGTTAATGCATCGTATAACTCTCCCGGTAAATGTTTCTGTTATATCCATTTTAGTACCAGTATGTGAATTCTTTCAATGCTGAGCTGTTCCATTTAAAAAGGAATTGACATACAAATGCCTTATGGTGTATTTCGGTCAAAGAATATAAATTAATTTTATCATTTAGTTAACTGCAGAAACCACCTCAAAATCTTGGTATTAATTTGACGATGTATGTGCCTATTTAGAGTTCCTGACAAGCTTTCAGAAAAGTGCAGTTTCCAACTTCTTTCTATTATGGTTCCTTAATCCTACCCATCCTCAGTAACAACTGAGATCACATCAAATATACGCCAACACTTTAGGGCACTACGCTATTTCTGACGACATCACTCCAAAAATGTTAGCTGGTTTCAGTATGTCGTATGATCTTTCAGAGAAAAAGGGTTGGTTTCCACAGGCAGTAGCGAATTGTCTACCAGTTAGTATAGTCAGTTTTGCTCGTGAATGTCTGTCACTGTCACTCATAGATTAGAAGTTATCGTTCTTGATTCCAATAATTAGGTGTTGGGATCCGTTGAACCCGGTGAATATGCGTTACTTTTATTACCCAGTAACATGTGGCGTTCCTTCAGCTACCATCTGGATGCCTTGTTGTTAGCTGGTTAAGAACACTTTACGTATAATTTCTCTATCTAATAACAACGAAATCGCGTAATTCTAAGTTTTCAATCGTTATTAAATGCCTGGTTGCGAAAACCACATGTATGACACAATTTCCCTACGTATGACATTAAACTACCTATTAATCGGAAGTTTCAATCGTACAATGATATATAACATAGTATGCTCACGAAAGAAAACGAGCACGTGGAATAATTAAAAGCCACAAAACAAGCGAGATCTAGAGCAAGCACAGGTACAAATAACTGGATCAAACAGCGAAATGCAAGCTCCGCAAAACAATTGGATAGCATATAAGGAGTAAGGAAGATGATCCGCTTTGTTAAAAAAGAACATGGAGAAAAGATATTGTAAGAAAAGCAACGCTGACCGTAACGAGTATGTCGGTGCATTCATAAGTAATCCAAAGTAGAATATCGCAACCGAGATTAAGCAAATAAATTACATTAGAACAACTCCAGGTTGATCAGAATGCGAGGTCTTGGAGCAAATATACCTATTCACACAGCCAGCCAAATCTCCCAAATTTGTGGAAGAAAGACGCACGAACCTGACTGGTGGTATACCACTATATATAGCACGTTGGGTGCAGAAAAATTGACTGAGATACACGCGTATGCGTGCAGCACCTTGTACCATCTTCACGTGCATCTCTTGCCCCTTCATTCGCGTTGCATTTACAAACAATAAATTACGTTTCGCTTGCCGCCGCCCTCTAGGATGACTTGCAACATCAATAGTATCGGACAGATGATTTGGTCGCAAATAACCCGTTCATGCTGTAAAATCTTAAGCGTGTTCTTCTACATCTAATTGATCACGGAGTAAAATGTACATAAACAACCAGGGTTTTTAATGCTTTTCACCGTATTTACAATCATGTGAATAAAAATATATAAATGTTTTGTTTATAGATTCTGAATTTCCATTTCACTATATTGATTGCGTCACTATACATGTTAGCATCTAAGTTTCCAACATTTTTCTCTATCATATTGATATAATATATTTACATTGACTAACATATAATATCCGTATGTACAAGACCCGTGAGCCTAAAATTAATTTCTTGTTTCTTATGCCCACTTGGATTGCGGTGAGGTTAAACGCACTCGTTCTCTCTGAGTCGAATTCGTGCTGATTTTATGAAGTGAGAATACTAGGACGAAAAATATGTCGCCAAACGTCCCAGCCAAGTCAAAGCCACAGAATCTGTTTATCAGTTTTGAAGCAAAATTCCCCAATGTTTTGTCTTCCATTGTAAGAGTTTGAAACGCCATGACGATAAAAATGTCTCAAAGCAGACAGCGCTTTTTCCCTTGGCAAAAGTCGTGCTGGTAGGTGGTTTTTAGCTCAGAGGTAGGCTTATCTAGTATTGTTTAACTTTCTTCTGGTTAGTTATAGAAAAGCAGAAATTGTCTGTGTTGTTCTATCTCTCATAGTCTACGTGTCTGTGTGCGCCAATGTCTGTTCGCCAACAGAGGGTACAGTTTTCATGAGCATGAATTCGTCTCGCATAGTTATAAGAGTATAAATATGTGAAGAATATGTTGTTAAAAGTTGAAGGTATTTCTTAACTGCTTTTAATCATATAAATAAGAAATAATGGGAATTGGATAATAAGATGAATACTTCGCACTGAAATTCAAACAAACATCAAGCACACGACCGTAAAAGAACTGCATTGCTAGCTCATCCTATCGGGTACACACAATGCTGCGCATTACATTTGGTCCATATAGAGCTAGAGCCGGCAACCCGACTGTTACCAGTCTAAGGTGGAGACCGATGGGCTATGTAGGGTAGTAACTTAACATGTGAATAAATTATCATAAGTGATATGGCGTCACTCACTATATTTACCTGCATATTAGTTGTGTACAAACGACCAATTTATCAAACTCATGCTGCTTATAAAAGTTATGTTATTAAGAATAGTTTGGTCTTTGTACTGATTATGTCTGTCTTTACCGTCTCCTGTTTTCCAATGGTTTTTACCGCGAATTAACAACAATAAGAGAGTGGGTTCTTGTCCCATAATAAAAGGAGGTAATCACAGTGCAGACGACTCCCGAGAGGAAGGGGACAATCCATGGCTTATTATTTAACATTTTACTAACCGTAGAAAAATGAACAGCTTGTATTGCTCAAACTTTAGCGCTGTAAGATTTCCGCACGTTTGCGCATTTGCAAATGATGTGCTTACATCCTTTCGGATATTATCTGACACTCGGAGTGACAAGGACCAGATTATGGTCTGAAATAATTCGCTTTGTTCCTGCCCCAACTCTAAACGAACTAATTATAAAGACCTTGAGAACTAGCGATGATAACCAAATGTTTACTCTCAAGATACTAACATGGTTGGGTTACGAGTATTCCAGCAATTGGAAACGGATCATAAAATTGCAGCTGAATGCTTGAAGTTTGATACTCATCTATAACTTTTATGCGATATGCAGTGAATTAGCTGCAAAACTATCAGTTATCTTGCATGCTGCTTTTCCTCAAGCCATATTTACATTATTTGCTGATTAGATTTAACTGACAGTATTTGTCATCTCAAGTTCACATGTATCCCTGGCGGTAACCGACGAAACCGAAGTGGTCATAAGTCGTTCAGAGTTGTTTAAGTTAGCTGCTCACTGATATCTAGATATCAAATAACGTCTTACTGATATCACTGAAATAGAATTATAGATTTTAAAATCAAATTTGTATCTTTCTTCAAATGATTACTTGAGATTTTTTAAAGTATATCTGAATAATTAAACAAACAGTTCAATACAGCTTCCTGCATTAAAAAACACTTACGCAATCATTTTATTTTTGTCGACCTCAGCATCAACTATACGAATAATCCATTATAGATTCTCTGCTGAATTTCAGTTACTGACTCTCCTTCACTACAGTGCCCCGTGTCTTATGTATTCTCATGTATTAATCACAAGAACATTTCCATTCTACTGTTAATTTACTTTCTTGCCAAAATCATAAATCTGGTTTATGTAAATTCAGATAAGTTAAAAGTAATTTTTACAACGTGGTTTCCCATTTATTGAGCATGAATTGTATGGTAAGTGAACTCATAAAACACACTTATTCATCAAGTGATGGCTGTACCTCGCTAACACATTCACTAACATGTCTTCAGTGGGCCAGTGATTGAATTATTATGGTTGTCTAAATTAGGTACATTTTCAGAAGTAACGCCTCATACAGGGAAAAGTTTTCGTCAACTTAATTCCATTTGCACAATCTATGTGTGGTTTAACTTTGCAACATGAGTGTATTCCTGATGATAGTTAAGCTTTTGTGAATAAGTAAAAAATTAGTTAATATGTTCGCTTATATGATACAACCATTGAAAAAGTCGTTTCAAAGTAATGCTCTGAAATATTAGAGTACCATCAAACGCGATTTGTTAAAACTGTATCGCTAATACCCTTTAAGCTGAAATGGGTGTTAATGACCCCAACTGTCTTTATGCTATCCTCTGATAGTTTAGCAGTTATTTTCCGCCGTTAACTACAAGTCTCATACTCATCGATATTCTTTGCATTAGGTGGACACTGACTTAGTCATATATATGTTTACTAAAACATTACTAAAAAAGCATAATGCAGGGGAAAAGGAGCTTGGGTTAGTAAAGCACACTACGTTGTTAACTACTAGTTAAATAAATGATCAGTCCATTGATTATAAGAGGTGATACTCTTCAGTAGCTTCATTGATTGGGAGGAGGTTCACCTAAAGAACCAAATCTGTCTTCGTATCGACGTAGCCCCTTCCCTTTGTTGCGAATAACCACTATCTTACTAGCCATGAAAAATACTAGAGCATGGTTCCCCCTCACCCCCTGAAACCACATTTAGGATTAACAGGCCATCTGATAGAGTTCAGCCACATTTTTTATTATCTTCCCCCGTTGCCGTTTCTCAACAGCAACAACAACCGGTTGGTCCACGTTACATTTCAGTTAACCAAAGAAAAAGTCCATCGTGTTACGTCCAAGTCATCTGAGTCGTTTTTCATAGGAATGCAAAAAGCCATGCGACCGGAAACTCCTTATATATTCAACTGAAACGGAAGTCAAACATTCCCAACTGTCTCCATGGTTCAATTCCCTTTGTTCTTCCTGTGGGTTGCCACTGATTATGATGAACTTTGTTTCAGCATTCCACTTCAGGCAAGCTTTGTTTTCCTTTATTTACCAATGTATTTATTTTAGTCACTTCAGAATTATCGCAATAAATGTTTTGGTCAACCAAGTGGTAACTGAAGAAACGTTCTCCAGCTTATGGATAACTCACATTTTACCAGAACGATTGGTTGTTAAGCAAGCAAGTTACTAAAAGCTTAAGTGATTATGTGCTTGACGGATTATCACATGCAACCGCGGTTTATTTGCCTAAGTTCGTAATGATAGGTGTTAAAAATGGCTGCTTATCCTTAGAAATATGCTAATTACGGTGTAAAATAGTTTCCGAAAATGTATGTAGTTTTCTTAAGAATTAAGTAAAGCAAACAAAAGTTTTCCCCTCGATTTGAGTTATAAGGTTTATTTACTCACTTTTCCGCATGCAATGTTTCCTTGTGCTTTTAATAAACTTGCTACATTTATCTTAATCCAGTAAGTTGTTTGAAATCATACTGATCAATATTCAATAGACAGCAACCTTTCACATACTGGTAAAACAAACGAAGGATTGGGTCATACTAAAGTGATCTTACTTTCGCCTTTGGCCTAAATATTGGTCTGGTTTTTATATTAAGTTACACCGATAGACCATACTAAACGGCAAATAGCCGCGAATTAGAGCAAAAGGTTAACCAGGATGAACGCAATTTGACATCGTTTTATTGTTAGCGAAGCATATTTTTTGTACGCGGGTCGTTCCGATGAGCAATAGACTTGTTCAAAATGGTTCGACTTAGTAGAGGCTGAATAGATTCACTCACACAAATTCGAAATTGACAGCTTTACGCTGCGTTTACAAAGTTCAAACCTCAAGTGAAATTTGCTGTATCCGCTGTTTGCTTGTATTGATACTCGTCATCTCCAATTCAGATATCGTTCCAGTTTGAAGTAGACCTTAGTCTTTATGATCACACGGACGGTAACTGGATTGGTGGTTCCGAGTTGCTCCTGCAAACTTTGACCTCGTAAAGCCCAAGGTCTAGATTATCAAGGACCGAGGTCTGAATAGATATTTCGAAAAAATCAAGCTCACAGCGTGTAAACCAAATGCTACTTAGTATCTTTAGCGATGTGTCGACCGTTCCAATTCGAATGCAGCTTAAAGATACTTCAGTATAATACAAAATTATTTTGTTGCCTGAATGATCACACAATTATTAGAATACTATGCACATACATTTTTGGTATCTTTGTAGAAGAACTCTTATGTTTGAAGGGGGCTGCAATAATAAATTGCCCAACGTTTTGATAATCCTATCTTCGTTGGAAAATTTTGCATCGCCACGTAATGGTTGGTATCACGGATGTATTCTTTTTAGTCCTTAAACGAAACATTCGAATGTGGTGGGCAACATAAAACGTGAAACGAAAAATCATGTTCCCCTGAAGTAATAACAACATCGCAGTGAGTAAAGCTACTATGATTTTGACGGCAAACGCGTCTGTAAAATAGTTATAAATCCTGTTCATTGCTGTAAATCATGTGACAAACACGTGGCCAGCCGTACAAATATATCTGTCTAGAGATAGGTTTCTGAAAAGCTATTTCAATTCTTTAGTTTGTCATTATTGCTTACACATTTGTTGAAGGCTATCTAAATTAGCATCAGTGCCGAAACCTCAAGGATTTTTGAATATTTGTATCCCTTGTTTGCTTAAAAATTATATAAAAGCAAGTGATGAGAGCATAATCTCATATTTCTACTGTTACAACATCAACTACTTCTGCAATCTAAAAAATTACTTCTAAGTAAATCTTTTGTTTAAACATAAGGTGCTTAAAAAGTTACGTTGTAGCATGCAAATATGAGAAACCACGTTTTCTGTTGAACGATGTTGATATCATTGTACTATTGTTAAGAAGTATCAACTTTGATGCAGGCGCAAATTTTGAATGATCATATACTGTAATTCACTTATTAGAATTTAATTTTATCACAATAATATTGCCAGCTAGTTAAGAAGATAATCTGCATAATTACTGAACCAACAGTTAAAAAGAAATACGCAGTTAGCTACTTACGTGTATAAAATTAACATAAGCCTAGAGAAAATTTTGCCTCCCATTTGAACTAGAGCATTTGCGAAGCGAAATAACTCGTTAATATTTCATTTATCGAGTGCATTTGAATTTATAAAAGAAGCAACGTACCGACATTTTCTTACTTTTGCCAAAGAATTATCCAAAGTTATCTGTGTTCAGTAAAAAGCAGCATTTCATTTCGGAAATTACGTCTTTCCTAATCGCATGATATGTTTGGCGCGAAGTTAAAAATCGTTAACAAATATTCTTACTTGATTCGAGTCATGTTGTTTGAAAACATGTCTGTTTTATTGAAATTTTGTTGGTTTCAGATAAGAGAATTGAATATTAGTCAGATAAGCCGTCAGATTTTAATAACTGGCGGTTAATATAAAAACTTTGTAGGCTATGGTGTTACATTCTATGAAAAAGCGTAATTTATTTAGGTGTCTGAAGCGATTAACTACTATTTCTATTTAGAGCATGCGCTACATGAAAAAAGCAGCATCTTCTATGAGAAGGAAGAGCAGCTTCACCACAATTTTTTGAATAAATCAATATTTTAACCTCATTAGGAATAATAATATTTTCTTTTCAAAATTACATGAAATGCAGTGATTCTAAATTCCCCGAAATCTTTTGAAGATTATTAAAACGGATAAACCAGAAGCCTTGGTGAATATACATTAAGACAAATGTAAGTTCAAAGTCACTTTCTCCCTGCAATTGTTTGCAGTTTCCGAATTCCAAGCTCAAATGTCTGCACTATTTATGTACGAGTGAGGGAAACCAGCAAAAAATGAGCCAGCAAGGAATAGCAACAATGGCGTTGTAGAGTATATCAACAATACTACATTATTTAAATTCTTTTAGCAACTATTTTTGAAAAGCATAGAAGAAAGAAAATATTTTTGCTGTTCAACGACAACAATATTTATTTTTATCATGGAAACATTCTTATATAAAGAACAAGCATTTTTCAAGTAATAAGACGGAGTTATGTAAAACATCCTAAAATGTAATTTTATCGCCATTTTGACACGGTGGTTACTTTTAAGCTTGCTTCATCTTCTTAGGGTAAATTTAAACAACAACCTAATTGCGTTACCTAGCTTACTTGTGCGTTACCTCATGATAAAAGTAAGCTTATCAAGATGGCTTTAAATAATATAACGTTATGATAAAATGCGAACGTTATATATTACGTTTGGCTTAGAAATGAGCCACGATATCGGGAGTTGTCTCTTGTGTGTTCGATTGTTTCGACATTTATTTGAAAATCTAGGACAACTTTAGTACATCCATTATAAGCAAACCAAATATTTCAGGCTGAGATATACGTAAGCAACTCGTCTCCTAAGTATTGTGCCTTCCTAATATTTGCAGATAAAAAACGTATATGGAATAAATACGAATCCCACGGGGAATCTTGAGTAAAGTGATGCACTTAATTATTTATAAAATCTAACAAACCTAGTATTAGTTGTTAAACGGAAATGCACTACCGCAGTCATATTTATTTCTCGCACGTTTACATACAGTCTACATTATCCAAATCGCGTTGTCCTACATTTCAATGCTAACAGACCCGAGCACTGTTTTAAGCAGTCGAATATTAGGCATACGCTGTTACCATTATATTTTTACATATTGCTTAATTGAAATAAATACAATG
Organism: Dicrocoelium dendriticum; assembly: GCA_944474145.2. Classification (NCBI taxonomy): domain Eukaryota; kingdom Metazoa; phylum Platyhelminthes; class Trematoda; order Plagiorchiida; family Dicrocoeliidae; genus Dicrocoelium; species Dicrocoelium dendriticum. The sequence goes on from OX104070.1 coordinate 13,099,750, forward strand.
TCGTACTCTCTTCCCCTCATGTTACCAAAACCAGCAGTTGAGTTAGTTAAAATTTACTTTACTTAAGCGCATTTTAAGCATTTAACCATAGTTTTGATCAATTACTAAAAAAGTGCATTTTGTTCCAAGTGCATATCATCAAGTTACCTTGCGTTCATAAAATTCAGTAGGAGGTTTCGGTAGGAAGTTTCCGCATTTAAATGTTTTAACATAAATAAAACAAAAATTATTAGTGAAGTTTGGATACATTAAATAAATCCAATATAATTTTGTTCAAACACATTCACAGGATCATTAAAAATTCAATTATATTTTTCATGCGTGCATAATCAAAGGATCTACAAATTACGTCTCTTATGTACAGTTTGGTGATTTAACTCACGTATTTTCATGACTAAACTAAGTATACAGAGCGCATAATGCAACCTAGAGCATGCTACGTAGAGGAAGGTAGATGCAAGTTTCCTAAACTGTGGTCAGTTTTATGGCAATTCAAATGAGCAAATACAACATGATAGCAAAATGAAGAAGCATCATTATTTGTGATTCCCTAATGTATTGCATTTTTAGTGATACGAAGACTCTAGTAAACGAAGAGATAAAGAGTTGTAAATGTGTACACTAATCAAAGCATATATTACACACCGGGTGGAAAATATTAAACACGACTACAATTAGACTAAGCTGTGTAGAGTGAAAACAATCAATGAAAATGAGCAGAAGCAAATTATGAACTTTAACCAGCTGCTTAAATGTTAATGCCTACTAATGTTTTACATGGCCTTTTGTCAATTTTCATACTGACCTCGAAACATCAAATATGTAAACTATTTAAAGGAAAACTTATTACGTCAATATATGCTATTGATTAAAGCACACAAAATCGCTATTGGTTAGCGGATAGTATAGATATTAGGTAACATATTGTTACTTTTATTTAGAAAAACGTAAGGAAAGTTAAATCATAGCATTTTGCGCTTTTTACGCCGTAAAAGTGGTATATCGTTCCTTTACATAAATTTCACAAATTCGTTTTACCTTTAACTAAATTAAGCCAGCAAAATGAACTGCATTTCCCTCATTCGCGGCATAAGGTTTTTCTCATATTTCATTTAGGATCTACCCGGTTTTAGTCATTGCACCACGGCTACGTACTTTCTGAAAATAAATAAATATATATGTACGAATATATAGGATATTTCTTTTTAAGGCAACCGCTTTTACGAAGATATTCCACAGCGTTCCACGTTGATAATATTGTGCCGTATTATTTGGCAGGACACAATGTGATTTATGTAAAAAGCCAATTTTTGAAAAGCTATTTTTTACATTTTTATTGACTGGAGTACAAGATTTTGGTCGGAGTTGGCGAAAGCCAAACAATTTGATTACGTTTAGGTATGTAACACTAGTATGGTAATCAAATGCAAACGAATACACTTGTTTATTTGCTCTTAGCCTGTTGAGATCAAATTCCAATTACAAAGAAAATTATTAGGAAGCAAACTAACTATCTACTTACTCGTTTTTATTATAATCTGACCTAAAATTTGGTATGCTGCCAGCCAATTTGTAACACAATAACGGGGCTGATTGGAAACACTGAGATGTAGAGTTTGTTGTAAAACAAATCAAGACATTTCTTCAGACGCGAACGCTGAAGCCACCAAATTAATGATTATTTTGTATGACGAATATCGTACATGCTTGTGATAGGGAATGAGAAGAATTTGAAAACTTCAGTTTATAGCAAATGATTCCAAACTTTTTAACATTTGACTGCAACATTTCACTGCACTAAATTCAACCCCCTTTTCCTGGAATTTATGAAATCACATACATTGTTCTGCAATAAACCCAGCCCATAAATTGCCAACGTGTACCGTATCTTGATGTCGTTTGCAAACATGTGGGCTCCAAAAATCAGTTAGAATCATTTATGATAAATGAAAATTTAAACATAGCATAGCGTAGTTTAAACGTACCACTGGTAATCTGTTTTGATTAGTAGAAATATTTTGAACAACCGTAGACTTTTGTTTCTTCAATCAAGTATATGTTAACTATTTCTGTGATGAGTTGGACATGGCAAATTTATTGATGCATTTTGCTATTCGCAAGCAAATCCTGTAACATTTCCAGCTAGATGCTGATTAACAGGCACGCATCAATTAGTGCTGCTACTTGTTCAATGTCTGGTATGTAACAAGTTAGTCAAAAGCAGTTTACTGTAGACAAGTGCAATAGAGAGTTTTGAATGCTTGGTATTCATATATATGGTGAAACAACGATTAACAAATAGTCGAATTTCCTTAGCAGAAAATGTGATGTTGTTCATTCAGTAATACGATGACATACGGTTTCGGGAGTATGATTTGTGTTTTAGCAGTTTCACAAGCGTTTTCATTGAGAGAAGCGGTTGGTGGCATTTAATTACTATGTAGATACTATTCGCTTGAGGAATGTTACGTGCTAGATAGCAGGGTATTTATTGTATGTTTGCCTCTGTGTCACCATTATCACAGCAATTCTCATTATATTTCTGATGATACGAAACTGACGTAACATCTGCATTCTACTTTGTTGAGTGGGTCATTTTTAAATTGTGGTTGATCCTGTGTTCTGCACAACCGTATGATTCACGACAATGGAAGCTTTTCCGAGCTATATTGCATGTGCTGATCGGTCAGTATGATCAGTTGCCGCAGATTATTAATCATTAGATGGCACGCTCACATCAGTTCACTAAAACTAAGTAAAAAAGCTGCTTTATAATACTCTATTGAGTTTCACTGGCACCGCACTCATCAAAAACACGTGTGCTTACATTAATTTGATCCAACTTCATTAGCGCGATTTTGTGCATTCCTACTCTCGGATCCAAATTCGATGAATCATCCGTAAGTGGAACATCGTGCGTTTTGCGATGTTCCATCGAAAACGCAGTGAAGGGTTTTTGCAAGTCACCGACCACTAAGCAATATTTGTAGACTTAAACGCAAGCAAATTCACATATTAATATGACGAGCCTTCAAATTATTTTTTTATACGGCGAATCGAAACATTTATTTAGCGTTTCGTATCACCTCGCTTGCTCGCTTTATCTGGAGCTCAGATTTCAACAAGGATACTATCCATCCGCTCAATCCTAGTGTGCCAGCAGTGCAAGCGCCGAAAGCATCGACTACAGCGACACCAAACGTTAAACGCTAGTAAAGCAGAAGCTATGCTGTTGCGAAAACAGCGATTACGGAATGTTTCATTTTCATCCGCATCTACAAGTACATTCCGTAAATCGAGCACAAACTGTCGGAGTTTTACTTGAAGGAACACCGAATTGCTACGGCTGCATTACGCTTCGATGCGCCACCAGCCTGTCACATAACTACCCCATCTCATCATTTTAAACATGTCACTTGTATTTCAGCGCATGTTTTAAGGAAACTGATATATTTTGTACCAATAGTTTTTCCGCTTTGCTGAACCTTCATCGAAAGCGCTTCAGGAAACAGCTGCATAATAGCTGAGCCCTTAACTTGATTTGTCCAATGAACGCTAGATAAACAACAAGTCCCATGAATTGTGAAATTAAGCTGCTGTCACCCAAATTTTCAAAAGTGGTAGCCGTTTGGAGCACGTTAAACGTCTCCCAATGTTTCTTTTCCGGTGCTCTTAAATTCTAAATAATCCATTTTAGTTTTGGGGCGCTACGTAGCTTCTTTGAGAGATTTAACTTCAAAGCACCAAATCAAAACTGATTCTGTCAACGTCAGTCATGGGTTACGGAAATCGGATCGTACATGAAAGTTAGACTAAAGTAGCCGACAGTGGGACAGTCACAGAAGTAAAATATCTCAAAGTATCTAAAGCCTCCGATACCTAAGAGCATCGAAGAGCATCGAATATTGTTACCCATTGTTTGGATAGCTCGGAAATTTTCTGTTCCCGCGGCGGCTAAATATTCTGCTCAGGGGGTTCATTTTCTAATCCTATCGACGCAGCCTGCAGTTCGCATAAGGATCGATGTAAGGACCACGCCATTTGCTGATTTTCATCAAAGATCTCGCGCGTGTCATCGAGTCGAAGATAATGCTATTTGCAGATGAGATTAAGTTTGGGCAGGATATGATTATCTTGACCGTCTCCATGTGCTGCAGAGAGAAGTAGACCGTGTCTTAGAATGGCCAAAGACAAACCTACGTATGTTTAATGGGGAAAAGCTGTATTTCACAAGCCCATGTAAGCATATAATATTTCTGATCACATGATGGACACCGCCCCACAGGAACGCGATGTTTGGATATTGATGCCAGGAGACCTCGGTTGTTGGACGCAGTATTTGATGGCGTCCAAAACAGCTAACCATCATGTTGGTATATTGAGCAGGGCGTTTGGGCGGTTCGTCCCTTCCACCTTCCCCAAAATGCTAGACGCCTATGTAAAATGCTATTAGAAGTACGCGAATCAGGTCCGGAAACACTAATGAAAACTCTACCTGGTAGCACTAGAAACGGCACAGCGATGGGTAAGAATAATGTAAAGGTAATGCTGTACCAGTCTTAAAATCTAACAATGAAAAACATCTGATCAAGATGATAACGATTTCCGTTATAACGTGAAGCAAGCCGCAGCACAAAAGTAAGGGGTTACTAGCTAAAACTAGCTACGACATAAAGTCGGCTGGATTGACTACGAAAATATTTTTCTTATCGAAATTGTCACCCCTGCGCACACCATACCAGCTTTTAGCCAGCAACTAGATGATGCATCAAAACACCTTCATTACTTGCTTTGATTTCTGTTAACCGGAAGCAGCCAAACACTATGCTCTCCATCCCTTAATAAATAGGTGTAGACCGATGTATATGTTTGGGAAGACGGAAACACGTATGTCTTATCGAACCTGACCTACAGTGGATTTATACTTACGAATACAACTGTAGGTCGAATAGTGTGACCCTAAACATGCCGAGAATTTGCTTTATACTGAACGTTCAACATGTTTACCTTGCAAGTTTGTTTAAACTAATGCATTTTATCAGCATAAAACAAGTTTCCCATCGTGGCCGACTTAGCTGACATGTAAGAGTAATGCTATATATTCGGATCCTTCGAGAACCAAAGTATGTATGCTACTGCCGTGTGAAGCGAAACGGATCTTCTAACACTTCCTTGAATGTATTATATATCTGTGGTATGGTGTAAGGAGAAAGAGCACCTCAGAAACAAGGGAAATCTTCTGTACTGCAAATACCTAATGCCTTATTTCCTATATATATAAATGGCAGAATGGCGATTGGTATAGACGAATAAAGGAAAAAGAAGTGCATGCTGTGCAAAAAATAGCAATGTCTTTCCAACGGAGTTCATGCGAATGCAGGTTATGTTAAGTCATATTATTACAGATTGGAGTAAATAGGCCTATGCGGCTGTGCCATCGTAAAGTTTCTCACATTTCGCCAGAAAACTCTACAGCATACTGGCCATCATTGGGTCAAGGATTTGAGCGGATACTAGCAACATTTTACTGGCATTGGCCACATATTTGGTTCCCCCGTCTTATGCAAATGAGACATTATACCAGAATTTAAGGGGAATTCTAACAGGAATTTTTTCCTACTGATTAATATGGTGTCATAGACTATTTAGAATTACCATTGAGTTTTTCAAGAATGTGGTGCCTATGATATAAATAATTTTTACTTGAGGACGTGGATGCTTTTTGGATATTTATCTATGCTTGGTTCCTACTTTTATATGATATCCTTAGGTAAAGACTGCCTTTAGTTTCTCATTTGTTATCAAATATTTTAGGAACAGTTAAATTGCAGATGCCTATTAAAAATGATAACCTGCCGTAGTTGTTGCATAAATGATGCCATATACGTGCTCAATACCTTTGGTAGAACCGAATCAAAAATGATTTTTAATAAGCGTGATTCGTGGATTAGTGAATTCCGAGGCGATGGGCACATTTGATTGTAAACGACGAAAGTCGCCACTTTACCTATCATGCGTTATAGATTCAATGAGTACATAATTTATTTATGGAGATATGACTTTTTACAAAATGTATAAACCCTATTTGGAACCGTGTTATTTACATCTGACTGAAATGTTATATAATTAATCTCTAAGAACAAAATACGTTTTCACTGCACACGATATTTTGCAATTGCTTAAAACAGGCGATAACTTTAAGGATTTGGAACTTTATCTTTTTCCCAAGAGGTGCGTAACTTTCAAAATAAGATCGTATCACTCTACTCAACCACCTGCATTTCGTCAACTAATAATATAGTTGACGCTTTTTAGTTCAATGCTTGTTAATTTTGTCTGAACGTAATCAATTTAGCGTTTTTCAGCTGTCAGCAGCTGAATTCTTTTCAGTCACAACCAAGTCTAATGTTTGGGACGATTATACATAGTTCGTAACAAATCGCCTGTACTCCTAACGACGAAACAAATTAGAATAAACGGCATTATATGTCCTTAATCTGTACCAGTTTTCAAGAGTCAATATCAAATTAGCTGAAACACAAATTGTCAATCCTAGCCAAATGAACACCATAAGCTACCCGCTCTATTTTCAGTCTAGACACAGGAACCTATGGAAGAGAAACCATTCCCAGAATTCAAGGCATAATCTAAAGCCCGGCTTAAATGGCTTGTGCTAAACAATGTCTATTATATGAAATCACGTTTTCTTTGTTAGTTCGAATCAACTGGGTATCCTATTTGGTACGCATCGTTCAAGACTTTCGGTATAGAGAGCGCAAATGAGTGCAGCAGAGATTTGTCTATTTGCGACTGGGCAACAGTCAAAACCGCTTTTTTAATGAGTCTTCTAATCTCATAAGCATGGTTAATTCGAACAAATAGCCAAGTATCAATAGCAGTGGAGCTTCGTATTTAGCATAATTCTCGTAAATGACGCTGCTTTTTTTCTCTCAAGGTTGAAAAATCAGCAAACTGTAAAGGGTATGTTCAAGGTTTAGTAAGGGTTTTGCTTCAAAATTTAGCTATAGGACCTTGGTAGTCATTTCGGAAAAGATTGCTAATTGGTCAATCAAGACTTACGTTTAAATTATAATGACACCTCCTTAGAAACATATTAAGATATCCGGTTCGAACTGCTAACTGCTAACGGTTCCGAAGATATTAAGAAACATTCTGTGCAATCCTGAAAGTTGATTTCATGTATTGCGTAAGATGAGCTTTTAGAGATGTTAAGTAAGACGCTGCAGAAAACAATTTCAATGGACTCATGGATAACACTAACTCAAATTATTTGCGACGGGAAACAAAACCAACGATGGTCTCTCTTTCTCAAACCGTAAAATATAATATATACCATTCTGAGAACCGAAACACTTTCCTTCATACACAGAAAGGAAGAAATCCTCTACCGAAAAATTATACATATTTGGCTGCGTCTGGCGGTAAATGATTTCGTTCTGTTTATAATGTTGTGATCACAAATCAGGGTGGTTCAATCTTGCGGATAATAACCATAGCATTAGTGGAGCGATTCCATACTTTCGCAAATACATTTAATGCAAACCACAGGATAGTCCGGCGACGCAGGACATCGAATTGTTGTGTGGCAATTTGTAAGCAACAGACAATGACAACAGCTTAGTGACAGCCGATTATTATTCCTCGTTTCCAATCCAGATGTGCACTGCTGCATTATATAAACATTAAATTTATGCCTACCCCTAAACTACAGGGAACTTTTTATCTGCGGCGACTATAGGCTACATGAACTGGACGTCTTGGTAACCTCTAACGACGAACACAAGGCTGAACATTAAGATATTATTTAAGGCATTATTCCGAAAAGTCTAACCGTTTACCCAGCCATTACCTTTATATTGCTTAAACCCTGGTTTTTGCAACCCGGGATTAAAAATGCCAAAATCCAAAGTTATCGAAAAATAATGAACAATCCCTAGGGCTAAACATTCATGTGACTATATATACAAGTAAGCTTCTTATGCTGAATTTCAAGAGAACCACACTGAAGCAATACACAAAATATCATAATTATTCTGGCTACAATAACCGATTATATATTCTAAAAGATGAATCATCATTAGGACTCTATTAGTTTGATTGTAATGTTACGCATTTCGGTTGTAACTGCTTTAAAAGTTGATGACGTTTGTTCAATCACGCTAACGTTGCTTACCAGAATAAGAAATCGAAAATCACGTTACTAAAAAATGAAATTCCTAAATATTTCAGAGTCTGTTCTGATCAAAATGCCTGCCTTTTTCACGTGTCCCAGCAAAATTTTGTATACTTTTGTAACGATAGTCAAGGTCGCTCATCAACAGCACCATAGTTCAAATTTTCTATATGTCAGAAATTAAATACAAGAATGTGAAAGGCTTAAATAGTAATAAAGTTATCCCCTACGTAAGACGGTAGTAGAAGTGGAACAAAGCATTGGAGGATCAGCTATTACTATTAGGTCGCTATATGCCGTGATCTTCCAACGAGACTTCCTGCAGTGTCGAATGCTTACATTTATCATCCTAATTAAATACGTATAACCTGCTTTTTATTAACACATTTTTGTTGAATGAAAAGTGTTCACCGCGCAGATACAGTTTTCCTGAATGCAATAAACTGTACCCGGGGGCGCAATAAGTAACAGCAACAACGCTGGCTGAGCCATTGGCGCATTTGTTCCAATTATGCTAGGATAAATATGTTGTGCATAACACACAAAAATGGGCTAATAAATCCATATAATAAATATAGCGATAGCTCGGAATATGCAAACTATGGCCCCGTGGTCCATCTCTATCAGTCCTCGAACATGATTGAGGTAATCAAAGCTGGTATTTAAGTCAACCATCTTGAAATTTGCTGAAAGTTTTCCGTCAACTCCTCTCATGCACAAACAACATATTGATTTCTCGCAGCTTTTCGATGAAGCGTCCTGCAAAGTGACAAATATCAAGGTAATTTTGTTAAATTTTACCCAAACGTGCAATTGGCTGAAACACCACATTTTGCTTCATATTCTTGTAAGATACGGATGTGGGTTACTGTATTGGGTGGATGGAGATTTACATGCAGAATCGGTAACTGCAGGATAGAATCTAAACGGTGCAGTCTGATCCGGTTCAGCCAATTTAGAATTTTGGCAGCACGACTGATTTACTTGTACACTCACCGGTATGCGCGTCTAGAGTGCCTGGATCACTTGCTTTTTTCACTGATGATATTAAGATATGGCGGGTAATAGCGAACAAGCAATATTACAGTTCAATGTTAAAAATCTCTGGATATGCTATATTATAATTAGTCTAACATTAAATGGGTCTACAGTAGTCGCAAGCCAAACTTAAAACAGACAGTGACTTTATATAAGAGCTATTATAAAAGATTTGTACAATTACAAATAACTATGCAATATCGAAGCGCTGAAGTGCGGATAGTCAGTAGGATTGTAAAGTAAGTTAATCTTATATTTTTGTTCAAATAATAATTCTTATTAGTGGCACCCTTTCACGGTGTATCATGTGTTTTGGTATTTTATGTGCACTATTTCACCGAAGCCCAGGTTTAACAATAACTTTGATAAGGTTTTGGAACACTTCACAGAATCGGTCTCTAATTTGCCTTCCGTTAGTTTACAACATAAGTTACAATTTTTTGTTCTATACAAAGTTGATAATATCCCCTGTTCATGTCGCTGTCTTTGAGTTTGTAACTGTGTAATCGGTTGATTCTAATATACCTCAGTGGCCATTTTGACTGTTGTATGAGGAATTGATTCCAGTGCAGTGTTCTAAGTGTCATAGTAAGGTATATTCTTACTTAAAAATAGAATAACGTGTAGACTCTAAGCTTTTCAAACGCTTTTATACTGAAGCATCCTTAGACTCTGATTCGTTATATTTGCATTGTGCTGTATTTGCACAAGTATTTCCGCTTTTCACCTTGTGTTCGATTTTTAAGTTAGGGCGTCGTATTCAAGGATTGCTGGGATGAGCGAGCTGAATTGACGAGGTACTGTTTATTCTATTATGTGGTGAAATTAGGACGTAATGCCCGGTGCAAACGAAGTCCCGCACGGTACAATTTTTGTGTATTTTCTAGTGAACATATTTGTCGCGAGAGCCCTCGTTATTCTCTGAAAGTTATGTTGGGGTGGAGGGATGAAAAACCGGCTTGCCAGCTGTCACCAAAGGCCTGCCTTTAGGGTAATAATCTAGAGCGATGTGAGAGGCTCAGAACAAAATGAGAAGTAATCAAGAACCAAGAACCATTTCACTGGCACGCGATGGAGGAACTGCTGGAAATATATCCTTCTGTCGGTTTGCAGTCGCATCACACAAAAGTGGGGCCTCGTGTGGATAATGCAATTAATATCTGGGGCGCATGATACACACACGATCGTGCAGCTCTCGAGACTTCAAAGCGCATTTCCACGAAGCATATCAATATATTCAAAAAGGGTTGAATACAACCGGTTTGTTTAGTTTGTTTTCCAGACTTTCTAATGCCTTGAGTTATCGGATTGGTTCAAGTATATTCCAAGAGGTCGAATGACGTTATCGCGTTCCATAGCAAATTTATCCGAGAAAAATTGTACTGTACTGGTGACCTAAAAGCAAACTACCAGCATTTGAAAAATTCAAAATACGTCTTCCACAACATGATTCTTATATGCAACAACACAACTGTGAGATGCCACTGTTTTATTTTGGCCATGCGGAACGTTGGGATACAATGCAGGCGAAAGGTTTGCTCGCTTTCCGTCTATAATGTTCAGAAGCTCTCCAAAATCCCGTTAATAGTCCCCACAATTTCTGTGCTTATATAATGCACTGACATACCCCTAACCCCTTAAAATACAAAATGTGGCGTGTTTAGCTGACAGATGGTACATTGCGGCTAACTAACAAATACTTGCACATGCAGCCTTTAATATTTCCTTAATGCCTTTCACCATTTTTATGATACGAATTACAACCATACTATAGGAATTTTAAAGCGTTTATGTTTATTTTAAATAAATTACATTGCCATCTTTTATCGCTACTGGTTGTCATGTGTAGGGTATGGCGTGGATCATATGCGGTTTATACTGTTAGAATTGTCCGGACTTTAAATAGCGCTGTGAATATACATATATATATATATTATTTTTAAAGGAACTAATCCGTTAAAAGGAAGCAAAGCTTGAAGCGTAGCTTGATCTGTAGGCATTTGGGGTAAGTTAACTATAACCTTGGAATTAAAATTTGTTGATTTGGAAACACAATATCGGCTTCGAGCATTATTTGCTCGCAACGGTATGGTACGTTTAGAAAAAGTATTTTGCACCGAAAGTAACTGATCATATCAAACACTTTCAGCGTATTTTCAAAATCCTTGACAAAGTTTGCTCATTCAATTTGTGCTAAAGATTTTCTTTGTAGACAAAACTGTTGCGACGCCATTTTTTCGTGCTATTTTTGTAGACAAAAGTGATTTGTACTTTACTATGAGCCCGTGAAGCTCCATATATAATGAGCATATACACTTACTTCAACCTCTTCAAGTACGTTCCTCTTTTTCGCTCATGATCTTACAAGGCTAAATAATTTTCCATTAGCTTTCGAGCACGATGGCAGACTTATTCGAGGTTACATGGGGAAGCTTAATTTAATTGAAGACCGACTGTTTGCATAAACGATTTTATACTTTCTGATAAACTACGCCTATTTGTTTCCGTGCTGACATTGAATTATTCTATCTAACATAGATACCAATATCGTTTATTTGCATTGTCAAATTGACCGGATGTTTTGACAAGGCTTTCACTGTGGTCCATTAGGTCCTTTTGGTTAAGCGAGGTGTCTACATCTCCATGTGATTCACTTGTTCTATTTATCGCTTGTAAGAGCTGCTGTGCATAAAATGATACAAAAAGCGTTTTTCAAGAAACCGCGTTTGAATGGATTTCTAAAAGGATCTGGGACTTTGACAACATTTACAAATAAAGGACTGTCATATAGTGTCGTGAAAATTGTAGGATCGTGAACTAATGGAATATGCTACTACAAGGACCAATAGATTTGGATTATGTGAAACCTTTCAACGCACTTATTGACGAATAATTCTGAAACATGTTTCGTGAAACTGGGCGCATGCAAAGCAAAGTTTACATCCTATACAAGGAAAGGACAATAAAAATGCTAATTCGTAGCCAGACGACGATAACATATTAACCAGTCAAACACTGCTACCCGCAATCCGCATTAATATTTTTATATTTCCTAATTATAGAGATTTAAAGGGAAACTTTTATGATTGCCCTTAAATATACTTTCTCTCCTGGTCTATATGGTGGGTTAAGTACATTTTATATATATTTTATATAAATGGTTTGAAGATATTTTAGGAAAAATTTGCAAAGCATTAGCATTATGGTCCCAATGAATAGATACATAAGTATTGAAAATCTAAATTTCTAATCTCGGCCTAATGAATGATAAGGATCTTTCGATAAGGTGCAAGAAATTAAGGATAATTTGGGATTTAAGCAATTTTTCCTAAAGCATTCAGCTGCGCGTTTGTGCCATTTCTGGGAGAGCCGTTTAGACGCCATCCTTTCTGTTTAATCAGTGTCAATGTGAACGAGATAGTTCCACGCGGGCAAATGCGGCACTCACTCTCAGCATACTGACAAATGGTATTCATGTGTTTATTTATACAGGAAGCATAATGTGCATGGGCAAAATGTATGAAGCTTAATTATTCCAAGCACCCGTTGCTGATGAAAGACACATCTTCAATCGAACGAATTGGGCAACCTTATTTAAGTAAGATTAAAATAAAGGAAATAATTCATTAAGGCTTTTTTCTACCCACAAACAAGTTGGTAAGCATGCGCATCGATTTCCTTCACATGTACCAAAGAACGAGAAAGAAAAACATCAAATCTACATTGCAACGTAAACATAGACATATCAAATGACCCACAATGTTGACGAAAATGTTATCTATATGCCTACAGAGCTTATGCAACTGCGATAATTATACCAACTTTGCAACAACCTTTTTTGAAATAATGTCAATTGGTCCTCCAAGTATAAGGAGAGGGATCAATATGTAATGGTGAATGATGATTCACTGCCAAAATAAAGAAATCAATTTAGTTTGATACAGCACTCTCGGAGTTGCCTTATACCAGATTCTGCCACAAACTGCTCATCCTCACGAAAACATAATGTTACCTAACTTGGGGATAAAACAAATAGGAGCAAATTACCCTGCTAAGTATCCAGCAAAGGGACTGGAAGCAGCCTAAACCATAAGCGGTTCGCCTTACATCCAACCAATGTTTGAGTATTTTCCGTTAGAATTAAGAAGATGGAATACCCGAAATAACAAAGGAAATAAGCAGTGTTTTTTTATATTAAGTGTAAATTTAACGACTTTGACTCAGATCGACAGCCACCAACAAGTTGGAAATGGCGGGATGTGCATTTCTTTCTATTGTATAGCCTTTGTAGCGTGGAACCGCCGCATCTTGACGCATTCGAACCCTTGATCTTACTCCTGCGATCCAGCGAATTATTACTCTGTGCCAAGAACTGACCGCAGCTGACAGACATGACAGATATTTAACTACGATTTAATAAGGCTCATCCTATACTGTCAGAAGTTTAGGAACGTGCATATGATAGGGATTTCCACCAGAGACATGACTAACTGTGCAAGCAGCAAATATTCATTGATTCATATAATATCAAAGGCGAACAAAGGTTATTTTCAGCATTGTAAGAAGCAAACTTACTTTGTCAATTTCAAGTGGCGCGTTGCCAACGGGATCAAAAATACATCTAGTCCAGAACTGGTTAACGGTAATATTTACAAATAAATGGTTGACCGCATACATTAAACACTTCAACGACCATACATACATAATCTAAATTGTCACGATGATAATCGTTTCAGTCCATATAAACAAGTGTTACTAAGTGTTACTAAGTCACGGCACTAAGTTGCACAATGTGTTGGCAGCATGGGCAAAGCGATGGGACTGGTGGATCAAGTAAATGGGATGGGGTGTTGGCAATCCTCAAGAGGTATGAGTATGAACTTTTTGGAGCGTTCACCAACTAAAGCACAGGTATACATTCACAGAGGAAGGAATGTGCAGGCGTGCATGCAGGTAGGCTTAATTAGTTTTGAAGTAAATGCCACCAAACTACCATCATCTGTGTAGAACCTAGTGTCGACAATAGTGAAAATATTACTCAATGGTGCAGAGGCAATTTGGGATGTCGGGATGGCTAGTTGATAGCGACTTTACAAAATATATGGCGGAGTGATTTAGAGATTGGATTTCAACATGAAATTTGAACCTATAGCAGAATCTTTGGGAATGGGGCGAGATCATTTGGAGGGGAATTCTGAAGTTTACGTCTAAATCCTGTCTAAATGTATTAGTGAAATGATGCAATTCAGCGGTAGAGCATTGGTTTATGACGGGTAAAATATTGTATCATTGTCCAGTCCTGTTGGATGTTGAGGTTATAAATCTTAATAATAAGCCGCAACGGTTAAGGAAGCCCTCTATACATAACTTAACCGGGACTTAAATTATTATAGGCGAAATCACGTAGCGTAATTGGGTCAGAATATAATGAACAACATTTTGTTAAGGGATAAATTAGGAGCGCCGGTTATATGTCCGTTATTGCGTTGTATGTCTGTGACACTTAGGGGAAGAAGAAATTTGGTCGACATTAATTTAGGCGGTATTTTGCCAAAAGCCTAAAACGATGACTCCTTAACGATATGTTGTAACTAAATTTTAAATTAGAATGACATGTGTGGTTTCGGTTTCTTAGGGTCTGATCCAACATTATGAGATCGCTTCTTAGACGCCAGTAACCTACGCTGTGAACTATGAGGGTATTTATTATGAATGCTTAGGAAAGGCAGGACATAACTCTAACGTCCTTTGTCTTGCTGCTTTGAGCGTTGTCACGCATGGTGCTATGGGCTTGGCCAGGGATTGCAAAGCTTTAACGGCGTACACCTTGCACGTTGTCACTTACACAGCAAGCATCTTCGGAAATAATGAGGCTTCAAATTTCCCGAACACTCTACGAAGATGAAGAAATGTTTAGTTTCATTGAGCCCATTTCAGTCTCTCTTAAGCACACAAATTCTTGTTGCACGAGCATGACAAGATCAGTCTCGTGAAACTGTCACTGCATAATTTCTGGTCCAAGTCGGTAGCTGTGCGTATTCTGATGGCGTATGTTCAGAAATTGCACATTATTACGCTCTAGACGGATCTTGTGTACGTGATGTATAGGTCGTGCTTTTTGGTTTTGTTATTCTCCACAAAGGCGACAACACGACATAGCAACATCATCTGCCAATAGCAGATAGTTTACAGATAAGATTTTGGCAAGATCATTTATGAAAAATAGAAACAGGCGTGGCCCATGTATGGAGCCTTGAGGGACGCCAACTGAAATTCGATTAGCTCCGACAGGGTTCTGCAAACCCTCACACTCAGTTAAGGAAGAACGAGAAAGCCGCCTACCCTTCCTAGAACGGGATAGCCGGTATCATAATGCTGAATATTGCGCAGTAGAGTGCGACAGTCCAGGAAGTCGAATGTCTTTGAGAACTCAAGTTGGGTTGCATCAACCCCTACATATGTGTGCACAGATTCCGTCTAGCTTGCACGAACTATTAACAAATAATTTGTGCAGGTCCGATGTTTGCTATATCTGTGATGCTCCGGAAGTAAAATTTTTATTTCCTCCAAGTAATCCATAAGCGCTTTAGCTACAACGGAGTGTATGATTTGGAGATCAACCGTGGTATTTTAATCGGACGATAATTCACTGGTTAATCGAGACTAAAGCTTTTGGAGTGATTATTCCGAGCTTCGACAACTGGGGGACGTGCATATCATTAAGACATCGCTGAAAATGTGTTGCTAGCGGTTTAACTAAGCTCATTACGGTAATTACAAAGCTTTTGTATGAATGCCGTTAGCACTCTAGTAGCTGTATTCGCGTAAGGACATCTGCTTCTTTAATACAGTTTTGGTTGTAAAAGAACTGTTATTAAGACATGATGGAGGCATGAGCTACGTATGCTTTATGTAGGATAGTTGCACACTTCGGTACGTACGGCCATGTAGGTTTTCTTGCAGATTTTGCTAACGGGCATGCCGCATGGAGAACCGGAATTCCGCGCTTAACGCTGCGAATTTTGTTATTTTTCTGTATAACACTTCGGGTTAGAGCAGAGCTTTACCATATGGTCTTGTTGGTTCCGTAACTTATCCTCTCGGTCAAGTTTGACACGCTGGTTCTTTTGTGTTTTGTAAGGCTCCAACATTCCTCGCTCGGAGACGCTATATGGGCTTGGCTTGCCAAATGCTTCCACGCCATGCACTTCAGTGACTTGGTCATTTCGAGGCACCATTTATTTAAGATAGATCCTCTTATCGCAATAATGATTTCCGAGAGGTTATTACTTAGATCCTGAGTAACTCGTTGTTAAAGAACTGCTGCTTTGTTTTATCTCTCGAAACCTGTTAGAGAAGGAACGTGGTGGTACAACGGTGGATCATCGATAATCTCTTGTTAATCCGCCTTGAATGTTTTACCAAGTATGGTCGAAGTATCTAGGCCGTGCAAAGTTAAATCTCATAACAGGAGAACTTGGCAGTAAGATCGTTCCAGTAGATCCATCATAGCGGAAGATAAGGGCAGATCCATTTCAAATTGGACGTTGGTGGGCGGTATATATTAGCCAATAGGCGTGTTTCAGCCTGCCTTAGGTATCACCAAACTTTTTTAATCGCGGGGTCTTTTACGTGCTCGATTTGAAGGTCGGTTGTTGCGCCAAAGTGGCATAATAGGTAGTGCGATCTGGGGGTCCGTAAACACCTCGTCCATGCCTGTCTCATTTACCATGATGAGGTCAATACAAATGAAAGTTTAACAAGTTTGAAGTTCTGCCAATTTAATGGGGTGCACTTTGGCGTGTGTGTACAACTAACTGAGAGCAACTGATACAAGATGCGTATTTGAAGATACATATATTTCCAGAGCTTTAAGTATGATATTCCTCTTTGGGATATATCTCTTGCCAACAACCAGTTGCGTTTTTTGCTCTGTTCGCTTACCTTACATTGCTTTGGAAGCGCTTTTAAACGGAATATATGTTTCCTCCTCTTCGGACGGCTCGGCGCTTTCAATGAGTTCGTGTTCGAAAATGCAGGCAACTGGGTCATCCGAAATTCTCCCCTGTTTTTTGTTCCCAACCCCATAGTGGCCTGGCTGCGAACGGCTGTAGATCTATCTCTGATGCAACCTCGGTGCATAATTTGTGTCCACTTCAGAGCGCACTTGCAAACATTTATTTGAAGAAAAGCGTGACTTTCAGCAGCTTAGGATTACTTCTCTTATAGTTAGGCGATGGGCAACCA
The DNA here is from genome assembly GCA_944474145.2 of Dicrocoelium dendriticum. NCBI lineage: Eukaryota > Metazoa > Platyhelminthes > Trematoda > Plagiorchiida > Dicrocoeliidae > Dicrocoelium > Dicrocoelium dendriticum. Next base: position 13,117,229 of record OX104070.1, read on the forward strand.
TAACGTTGCGCTGGCAATGACGTCATGGTAATAGAGAGAGCTTCACAAATTAAAGCCTTTTCGGCCAAGTCATGAGATAGCAAATGTGACTCGTGGTATGACTGCATGTGTGGGCCACCATGGACAAATAGCGATCTTTCGTAAGTTCGCTTGCGTTAATCTCTTGGGTTTTTGCTTCATTAGCAGACGCTCATACCAAGGGATATCAGCCAATACCCGGACGCCGCATGGAATTTTTGGTATTTTTTGAAGATTTGTCACCATTAGGAGCAAGCAGATATTCATCGCACAATTAGGAAAATACGTGACAGCCGTATCTTTCTATTCGGTTTCCTCAGCAAAGCGCGAGTCGCTAAAACCTACTAGATTAGAAACAATAACATTACTTTTGCAATGCAGCGACCTATAAGGCTGAGTTATAGATAACAGCTGCGGACCGCCTTGACTTATATATAACTGCGATAAATCGAAGCTCATCCATATTTCTATACAATTTATGAATGCGAAGTCGACAAGGCTTTCCTAATGAACAAATACATCTAATGCAATCTGTCAGCAATCGCGTGGCGTATAAGCTGCAAAGGCGAGTATGTGTTATATTTAATTTATGGTTTTTTATCTTATCAAGGAAATCGTGGCTCAGGCCCCTGCGCTCTCATCTGTACCTTTATAGGAGTCTTGAAAATGGAGGATTTTCCGAGATGGATTATAATGAAATTTCAGTCAAATCGGCTAGTTGTCTTCGCCCATGGCCTAAAGGCATAAGTCCCTGGCACGTAAGGATAATGACGTAGGCTGAAATATATCAGCATTCTGAGGTTCGCGCTACTGATGACTCATAATAAGTCGTGCTAGCCAACTAGTGGTTTTGCCTATCCGCCTGAATCTCTCTGCGACAAGTCTGTGCAACGAAATTATTAACTTCGACGCGACAGGCGATCACAATTTACTTCAAATTGAATGTTAGCCAATCAATTTGGTTTCTTCATAGTTGCAATGCAGCGTGTCATATAAGATTTGTGTATTGCAGATTCATGTATGCTAACACTTGGTCACCCCGTAATGTGGGCCGTTAGCCGTTGCTGTTCCAGAACATTAATTCTTTCAAGAAAGTCAGTTTTTTCAGCTACTGATTCCATAGAAAACTGAAGACCACCCATGACGTTACTTAGTAGGTTGTTTGGAATCGTTACATTTGTACGTTTTAGTATCACAAGTGTGTCGTTGACAAAGCGTGGCAACAGTTTGGACCAATTATTGACAAGTTGATAAATCAACTTCCATCTTTTGCAAGATGACATACGCCATTCATGTATGCCTGGCGGATCCCACTAGTGAATCTTTATATTTCACACAGTTGTTTCAGTTGAATTAACGTAAGCTGAAAGGCAAAGTAGAGAAGTTAGGAAGTACTGTCAGCCTTAATCTAGACTATCCATATGCCGATTTCCAAATTGTTTTGCAAAGAATTTCTTTGGCACCTGGTACATAACAGAATTGAACAGAGCAGTTACTTTGAAAAATACCATATTGCATTGTGCTCTATTCGCAGCATTTTAGGTGTGCTCATAAATTATTGAGCTTTACTTATAGAACTTTGCAATTCAATGTGTAGGCGTTTATGCTGTCACCACAGTTCCTCTGTGAGGTTGTGTTATGGCTTACCTGGCGCTGGCACGATTTGTCTTTACGGTGCACCATCTTGGTGCAACTTTGGAAGTTCGTATAATTGTTTGGTTCCACAGACTGATAATTCAAGGCCTTCTGATGACAAACATTTTACGAGCTAAATTTGCAGTTCTGTTTGAATACAGTTGTTTGAAGCACTCAGTGAGCTGCACTTTGTTCCTATAAAAATCCCTCAGGTAAGCTCCTATGATGTACGTTAATTTTTTAAACATCTCGAATCATCGCTGTAAAAATACACTAAGCGCAGCATTACTATTTAACAAGCGCTTCCATTTGTTTGTGCAATTATTACCTGCCTTCTTAAAGTCTTGTTATTATTAATTAGCCTCCACTTGGCATTTTTTAAAACAAGGGTTATTAACCCGTATTTAACGATTGTGCATTGTGCTCAGTCAACGCAGGGTTCAAATATTTAGTAATTCCCTCTCAAACTTGCACATTCTGCCGAAAGGTTTTTGACAGGATTTAAATATCTTTTTTTGTACCCAGTTCCCATCAACTTTCATTTAAATACCACCAACCTATATAACCTTCGAGCGGAAGATTTTATTTCCTTACTAGGGGTCATCTCTTGTTCACTCTATGGGAATCGGGCGAAATAAAGAGATTACGGGAAAGTGTGGCAGTTTTTGTGGGACGATATTCTTCAACTTACATACTGCGGATTGTACCCAGATTTACTTGACTATTTTCTGACAGATGTAGATACCAGGATAGATGCTGCTATGGCATTTGATTAGTATGTATGTTGCATTCCTTTTAGTATTATTAAAAAATTCGTATTGCATTCACGGAGCTTGCGCCTGAATTTGCCATTATAATATCCTTTCGGTTAGGAGGTTGAGTCACAGCGATAAATGGTGCTTGCGTTAATTCAATTGGCATTTATCTTTGCATGGTGCCCTTCGTGTTTTCCACGGTTCTCACGTTTGGCGTGTCAGTTCGTTACGAAAGTAAAGTTTGAAGTTAATCATCGAGTGTGATTTTAGGAATTTGGCATGCAAAATTGAACAATTGTTATGGCAATCAAACTTGCTATTCTTCCTTATCAAAAGAATCTTGACAGTCAAAATTTGTGTAGTCCCTAAATTGCTCTACTGCGTCAATTCTGCATGGGTGCAATTATCTTACACACAGTTTTATTTATTCTATCATTTTTGCTGTATTAGCAATTTATCACGACAGACTTTTAAGCTGCGGATAACTGTTAAATATGTTAACCCAGGTTTGCTATAAGTTGACTGACAGTGCAGGTTATAATGACCAGGAAACAGCATTATTTCCATGGGTTTTGATTATCATCGAGAATACCATACGTTGTAACTATCACCGGTTAAGAAGCAGAAAAACACGGGCCTAATATAACGAGGCAGTAGTTTGTGGTATGGAAACCATGGGAATATATGAGATACTAGAGTTTTCACTGAAATAAATCCGCCTATCTGGACAAACCCTCAGTGTGTGAACGCCAAGCAGCGTCAATAATAGCAGCATTTTCGAAATATGTTTAACGCATTAGGAGCTCGGGCATGTTTAGTTTACCCAAGTTATCCAAAGCATGGTCACTCATTCCAGCCATAAAAATAAAGCTCAATACGCAACATTATTCCGCGAGGACAAACTAAATGTCCAGCTATAAAATGTGATGTTATTTTGTTTTAAATCCAAACTACCTTAGGACAAATCCAACTGTCTCCAAAATGGGACAAGCGGAGGCCGTGTTATGCGGTTGCATAATATAAGTAAATCGTAGTGGCTACTTAGATAACAGGATGTACATTTAACTAACAAAAAACTGGCGGTTGCCGCAGCACCCTACGTTTTAGTGCAAATTTTGGCTTTTGCTGCTTGTGCACTGAATTATCAGTTGATTTTATCTAATGGCTAGACTGTGACTGCCGAAAAGGTAGATAACAATTTCTTAGAGATTTTCTGGAAGGAATCTAGATTATGTATATGTAAAAGTTTAAAGAATTCTTTCAAGATTTCAGCAGATGTGGATCCGTTTTTTCAGAGATATATGGGTAGATAAAGCTTTGCAGGATGATAAAATTATGATGGAACCCTTCCAGCTAGATATTCATGTGTATCCATAATTTTCTGACAGAACACGCATATCAAAGTTGATCTGGAATGCAACATTGAAAAAATGGTTTATTAAGGGTAAGTGAGCATGGCTTAACAAGTCCCGTGGGATGACAGTTATTGTGAAACGCCATTTTCATGATAAATTGAAAAGCGTTTTGTTGAAGACACTATAGACGTATATGGAATAGTGGAGATTTTCGCGTATTAAACATATAAATTTTATAAATCCATTGGTTGGTAGTTTCACAGGACACCGTTTTCATGTCTTTTGTAGCCTCAGGCTAACAAGTAGTAATATTAAATGTAAATGAGACAATGCAACGTAAACCCTTTTTAAAATATCGCCAGTTGTGAGCAGAGACGACATAATTAGGGAGGATGTTCCAAGGCTGGCATACACGGAGGGAAAAGAAATGTATACGGAATACAAGTCGGCTATATTGAAATGTCAGTTACAGAGGGTGAACGCTTAGGTTAGTGTTTTGGTCCAATTCAAGCAGCTGGCGTCAAATGTGGTTTGGCTTCTTCAGAATTTGTTAAACCATTATGATATACTCCGCAAAAGGCGATATCGACTACTTAGAGGTTTCACTCTAATCTGATTAGGCAGAAAATAGAGGCACTCGAAGAGCTTGGATGCCCTTCATTAAGGAGTCCAAAAGCTGCAAAATGAAAAAAAATATAATAGTATTTATAAAAGAACAACAATAACATCAGAGGTTTTAGAATTTGAAGTTCAAAAACTGTAAATGTAGACATATTATGCGAACAAACCTACCTGAATTTTAAGTATCTTTACGAACGAAATATGCACTCATTTAGTTAACTTACTATATATTTATCATCCCTCTGAGGCATAAGAACTTAACCGAAAATTTCATTACAAATGCACAAGCAAAATAGAGAGTACACGTTGTTTGGATGGATTACGAAGCGCAATCTCAATATTGACGGCGAACCAGATTACAATTGAACCTAGTTCTTCCGATCAAGAGGATGGTAGCTGATGCACATAGAAAATTGGTGTGCTTCGCACGGAAAACCTGCACTATTATGAAGTGTTTCGAATGTATTGCATCTCAACAGATAGAGTTATCATTCATTAAAACCGTGGCCAACGGGTTGTTATTTTCACTGCAACTAACAAGGAATCGGGACACGGGCAATGCTTGGCACCAAGGTATCATAAACGAGGTTGATAGTAATTGAGAATGAAAATTTGTGTTAATGGATGGCAACGCGCAATCTCAACCTCGACCGAGATACCTATTAACGCGAACCTTGGTCATTGGATCAAAATTTCCGCAGCGAAAGCGAATATAAATTGGGTGTTGCTCACACGAAGACACCGCAAAAAAATGACGCGTTTCCATGTTAAAATATCTCATCAGATCGAGTTACCAGGCATCGAACCAGGGACTATTAGGATGTTAGATGTGACAGCTACAACTTAGCCACCGGGTCACGGGCAACGCTTGGCACAATGGATTAATTCACGTTGTTAGGCGTCATTTAGAAATAAACGAATTGTGGATGGATTGCAACGTGCCATTTCAATGTTGACCGAGATTCCCATTGAATTGAACATTGTTATTTTTAGCAAGATCGTAGCTGGTACAAATATAAATTAGACGTCGCCCACACGAAAACACTGCAATACTACGACGCGTTTCTATGTTATCATAAACCATTAGATAGATTCAGCAGGCGTTGAACAACGGACAATCGGGATGTTCGTTGTGACGGTTACTCCGAAGCCAGCGGTTAACCAAAACTCTTAGCACAACGGTATTTGAACGAGGTTTACGGATGTTTAAAAATACTCGCTGTGCTATTGTATTGCGACGAGCAATCTTAATGTTGACCTCGATTCTCATTGAAGTGAGCATCCTCTTTCGTTCACGAAGTTCGTAGCTGTTGCATATAGAATTTGTGTGTTGCCCGCACGAAACCGCTGCATGTGTTGTCACACGTCGATGTTATTACATCACGTCTGAGGGAGTTAGCAGGCATCAAACCCGGGACTATCGGGATGCTAGTTCTAACCGTTACGCCAAAATACCCTTTAAATTGCAACGCCTGGCAAAACTATATAATGAACGAAGTTGTTGGTCATTTTGAAGTTCACATTTTAAGGATGGAATTCGATGAGTCACCTTAATGTGGACCACGTCTAAATGTGAAATGAACTAATATATTTCCATCACGAATACTTTGCTGAAGCAAATATTATTTGGGTGTTGCCCGCAAGAAAAAACCGCATTACTACGAACGGTTTTAATATGATTCCATTCCTCCAGTTATAGTTAGCATGCATCTAACCTGAGAACATCGGATTATTAGCTGTGACCGTTACCCCTAAGGCACGGTTTCACAGGCGAAGCTTGGCACAAAGGATTAATGAAAGATGTTTTTGCTCATTTAAAATACACGTAGTGTGGATGGTTTGAAGTGCGTAATCCTAATTTTGACCGCGGTTCCCATGGAATTAAACTTAGGTATGCTATCACGAATTGTGCAGCTGCTTTTGAAGTGGTCATTGTTATTTCCATCATGAGGACCGTATGTGATGCAAATATAAATTGGTGGCTGGCCGCTCGAAAACACTTTGCTACTATAACGCGTTTCGATGACATTACATCCTTTCAGATAGAATTAGCAGGTTTCTAACCAGTGACAACTGGGACGTTATTTTCCACTGCTACCTATGCCACCGGCTCAAGTGCAACGCTTAGCTCAACATTATTTTAAAGGTGTTTAAAATTAATTGTTTATAGTTTGCAAAGCGCAGCCTAAATGTGGACCGCGATTCCCATTGAAGTGAACCTTAGTCATTATATCACGAAAAACGTAGCTGATGCAAATATAAATTGGAAGATGCCCGCAAGATAAATGCAAAATTATGACGCGTTTCGATGATATTGGAACTCAAGGTATATTTAGCAGGCATCGAATCCGGGACCATCTGGATTCTAATTGAGACTGCTACCCCTATGACACCGGGTCACGTTTAAGCTTGTCACAACCGTATAATGAACGATGATTTAGGTCATTTTGAATTGCACGTTTTGTGGATGTATTGCAACTCTCAACCACAATGTTGACCGCGATTCCCATTGGATTGAACCTTTGTCATTCGATCACGAGTTACGTGGATGAAAAAAAATAAAAGTGGGTGTTATTAGCACGAATACCTTACAAAATATTGAAGTGTTTCGATGTCATTACATCTCATCAGATACACTGTCAGGCATCGAAACCGAGACCATCGTGATGTTATTAGTGACCGCAACTCTTAAGCGAACTGTTGACGGTCAAGATTTCCACAACGTCATAATGAAAGGTGTTGAGTGTCATTTAGAAATACACGTTGTGTTGTTGGATTGCGACGCGAAATCATGATGTTGACCGCGATTCCCATTGATTTGAACCTTGATCATTCGATCAAGAAAACGGAAACACACGCAAATAGAAATTCGCTAATGTCGGTACTAAAACACTGCACTGATGGGTTTCGATGCAAATTCCTTTCATCAAATAGAGAAAAAAATCATAAAAACCCGGGAGCATCTGGTTGTTTTTGTCACGGATATCCCTCGGACAGCGGGTTAAGTACAACCCTTGGCGCAACGGTATAACGAACGAGATTGAAGGTCATTTTAAAGTACACATTGTGTGGATAGGTTACGAGCCGCAATCCTAATGTTGACCGTGATTGCTATTGAAATGAACCTTGGTCTTTATTTCATAAGGTCCGTAACTGACGCAAATACACTTGAGAAGTTTTCCGTAGGTACATTGCAATACTATGACGCGTTTGGAGTCATTTTATCTTCTTAGCTATATTAGAATGTATGGAACTCCTGATCATACGCACGTTAATTTTGACGGCTACTCCTAAGACCCTGGGTAACCCGCTACTCTTGACAAACAAAATTACAGAATGATGTTCCCGGATTCGTTTCCTATTATGTCTATTTGTTGAGATTTAGTAATATCGAAACGCCTCATATTAGTGCAATTTTTTCCTGCGCGCAACCCGCAATTTCTATTTTTATCAGCTACGAACTCGTAATCGAAAGGCTAAGGTTCAGTTAAATTGGAATCGCGGTCAACATAAATATTGCGCTCCGCAATCAACCCACAAAATAGTACTAAAAATGAGCCACATTATTATTAATTCTGCCGTTGTGCCAAACATTTCCCGAGACCCGGTGAATTAGGGTCAGCGATTACTAAAACATTGTGATTGCCCCTGGTTCGATACGTGGTTGTCTCTTGGATGAGATGTAATAAAATCGAAATGCGTCATGTTTTTGCAAGATTTTCGAGCGGGCAACACGCAAATGATTTTTGCCTCTGCTGCGGTTCTCGTGACCGAAATACTAATGATAACTACAAACGTAATCGCGGTTGGTATTGAGAATGCGCATCAAAATCAATCTGCACAATTTGTACATTTAATTGACGGTCAACAACTATCATAATACCGTTGTGCCAAGCGTTGCCCGTGATCCCGTGACTAAGGAGTAGCGGTAGAAACCAACACCGCCATGGTCTCCGGATCGATATCTGCTAAATTAATAGGATATGTAGTAAAAACAAAACGCCTCATATTGATGCATTGTTTTTATGCGGACCACACGCATATTTCTATTTGCATAAATATGGTACTCTTCAAAGTGATACCAAGTTCACTTCAATGGGAATCGCAGTCAACATCGTGACTGCTTGTCGCAATCCATCCACAAAACGTGTCTTAAAAATGATGCTAAACATTGTTTCTTATACCGTTCTGGAAGAGCTGCCCTGGGCCCGGTGGCTTTAGGGAAGCGGTCCAATCTAACATCCCGATTGACCCATGTTCGACACATGATACCTATATCTTATAAGATGTATTCACATAAAAAACGGGGCATAATAGTGAAGTGTTTTCTTGCTCTGTACATCAAATTTCTCTTGCCAAGCTATAGTCTTCGACATAGAGCAACCAAGGTTCAATTCATTTTGAATCGCGGCCAAAATTGTGATTGCTTGTCGCAACCTTCTACGCAACATGAAGGTCAAATGATATTCTACATCGATAATTATACCATTGTGCCAGGCGTTGCCCGCTACCCGATTGCTTTGATGTTGCAGTCACCAATAACATGGAGATGGTCAAATTTTCCCCGATAGTTACTTATCCAATGATGTGTAATAACATCGAAACGCTCCATATTAATGCAGCGTTTTCCTGCGGACACAACCCAGTTTTATTTGCATCAGCTACGGAATTTGTGATCGAAAGCCTATGGTTCATCTCCATGGGATTTGAAGTAAAATTCAGATTGCGCGTCACAATCCATCCACACAACGTGTATTTTAAAATGACCCCCAATACCGTTCATTATACCGTACCAACTGCTGGTTTCTTAGGGTTAGTGATACTTCTTATATCCCGACGGTTCCGGGATCGACTCCTGATTATCTGATGATATGTGATCAAACTGAAACGCGTCAATTTCGTGTAGGGTTTTCTAGTGGGCAACTAATATTAATATTTGCATCAGCTGCCGTCCTCGTGATCGAAATACCACGGTTAACTTTAATGGGGTTCGCGGTTTAACATGGAGATTGCTCGTCCCAATCCATCCACACAACGTTTACTTCGAGATGGCTATCAACATCGTTAATTATACGGTTGTGACTAGAGTTGACCGCAACCCGTTTCATGTGGGCAGCTGTCACAACTAACATCCACATTGTTCTGGGTTCGATACCTGCTAACCAACTGATGAGATGAAGTAACATGGAAACGACTCATATTAATGCAGTGTATTCATGCGGGAAACATGCATTTTCTATCCGCAATATCACGGACTTCGTGATCGAAATTCCAAGGTTCACTTCAACTGGATTCGCGGGCAACATTAGAACGGTTCGGCGCAATTCCTCCCTAAAACATGGCCTAAAAATGACCCTCAACCAGTTAAGTATACCGTAGTACCAAATGTTAAACGGGGTCCGGTTATTTAGTGATAGCGGTTAACATAATATCCCGCAGTTCCCATTTTTACTAATTAAAACCCTCTCAGATTAGCTGTAATATTATTGAAGCGCGTCATTATATTGCAGTGTCTTCGTGACGGCAACACCCAATATATATTTGCATATATATTTGCATTGCACTTCGCAATACATCCGCACAAGGTGTACTTTAAAATGACCATTAACATCGATCATTATACCGTTGTGACTAGCGTTGACGGTGATCCCGTTGCTTCTGCGTAGCCGTCACAAATTATATCCCGATGGTCACGGGTTACATGCCTGCTAACTCTATCTGTTGAGATGTCATAACATCCAAACGCCTCATAGTTGCGTAAGGTTTCTGCGCAGGAAACATAAATTTCTATCTGCAAAAGTCTTGGTCCTCGTGATCAAAATGTCAAGGTATTCTTCAATGGGTTTCGCGGTAGAAATTGGGATGGCGCGTCGAAATACCTCTTTAAAACATGTATTAACAATGATCCTCAACCAGTAAATTATACCGTTGTACAAATGTTGATCGGGGTCCGGTAATTAGAGGTGTCGGTTATAATTAATCCGGATGTTCTCGTTTTCAATAATTTTTACCCCATAATATGAGATGGAACTGCATCGAAAAGCTTCATATTAGCGCAGTGTTTCGTGCGGCCAGCACGCAATTAATTGTTGCATCAGTTGCGGTCCTCGTGATCGAATGAGAAGGCTTCACATCAATGGGAAACGCCGTCAATATTGAGATTGCGCGTCACATACCATCTACAAAACGTGTACTTAAAAATGGACCACAACATCGTATATTGTACAGTTCAACCTACCGCATCTCTTGAAAATGTGGCTTTGTTATAGCGTTCTAAAGTAACATTTGGGTGGTCCCGTTTGGATACCTGCTAAACCTAAAGGATGCAATATAATGACCAAGAAACCCTTCAATTAATTGCAGTGTTTTCGTGCGGGCAATAACCAATTTCTATTTGTTACGACTATGGTCCTGTTGATCGAAATAACAAGGTTCACTTCATTGTGAACTGCTTTCAACATCGTGATCACGCCTCGTAATGCTTCATCACAACCTACATTTCAAAATCCAGTTTGACATCGTTCATAATACCGTTTTACCAAGCTCTACCTGTGATACGGTATCTTAGTGGTAGCGGTCACAAATAACATCCCGATGGTCTCGGTTTCGATGCCATATAACACTATCATATTAGCTGTAATAACTTCGAAACTGGTCATATTAGTGCTGCTTTTCGTGCTCGCAAATCCCAACGTATATTTGCAACAGCTATTTTCCGCCTGATCGAAATTCCAAGGTTCACATCTTTGGGATCGCGTTCAAAATTGAGATTGCTCGTCTCAATCCATCCATAAGAAATATATTTCAAATTGACTCACAACAAGGTATATTTTGCCGTTGTATCGAGCGTTGCCAGTGCCCCGGTAGCTTAGACTTTGCGGTCAAAGATAACATCCAGATTTTCCCTGGTTCCATGCCTGCCGACTGTTTGTGGATTTGTAATAATATCGCACCGTCATATATTATTGCAGTATTTTCGTGCGGGCAGCACCCAATTTATATTAGCACCAGCTGCGGTTCTCGTGATCGAAATACCATGGTTCACTTTATTGTGAATCGCGGTCAACACAACGTGTATTTCAAATTGATCCCCAACACCTTCAATATACCTTTGTGCCATGCGTTTATCATGACGCAATTTCTTTTGGGGTAGAAGTCACAAATGGCATCCAGTTGGTATTTGGATCTACGCCTTTCCTTTTAATAAGCGAGATGTATTAACTTCACATTAATGCAGTCGTTTCCTGCGACCAACACCCAATTTATATTTGCATCAGCTGCGGACATCGTACTTGAAATAACAAGCTCACTTCAATAGGTATCGCGTTCAAAATAAAGATTACGCTTCGCAGTCAATCTGGAAAACATTTACTTCAAAATGACTCTCAAAGTCGTCCAGATTACGGTTGTGCCATGGTTGCCCGTGACATGATGGCTTTGGGGTAACGGTCCAAGCCAACATCCCGAAGGTCCCGGGTTCGATGCCTGCAAACTGTATCTAATGCCATGTAATGACATCAAAAAGCGTCAAAGTAGTGCAGTTACTCCAGCGGGCAACACCGAATGTATATTTACCTAAGCCACGATAGTCAAGATAGAATAACGAAGGTGCGATTCACTGGGAATCCCGGTCAACCTTGTGATTGCGCGTCGCATCCATAGAGTGATCGAGTTTATTTAAAAAACCGACAGCATCCTTCGTTATACAGTTGAGGCAAGCGTTGACCTTGACAAGGAGGCTTGGGCGTAGCGGTCTCCAATATTAACCCAATGGTTTCGGGTTAGATTTCTGTTAAATCTAGCAGTTGAGATTTAATCATATCGGAAGGCTTCTTATTAGTTCAATGCATTCGTGCGGGCAACATCAAAATTATTAATGCATTAGATTCGGTACACGTGATCTACAGACCAAGCTTCATTTCAAATGGAAATGCGGAAACATTGAGAAGGCGCGTCGCAATTCATCCACACAAGGCGTACTTTAAAATGACCCTCAACATCGTTCAATATACGGTTGGGGCTAGAGTGTACCGTGACCCCTTTGCTGGTGTGTAACCGTCACAACTAACATCCCAATGGTCTTGGGTTTGATGCCTGCTAACTATCTGATAAAATGTAATAAACTTAGAAACGCGTCATAATAGTGCAATGTTGCCGTGCGGGAAAAACAAATATCTATGTGCAAAAGCCACGGTCATCTTAAACGAAATTTCAATTTTCTATTCAATGGGAATCACTGTCAAAATTTGGGCTGCGCATCGCAATAACTCCATAAAATGTATAATTAAAATTAATACTAAACATATATATGATGTCGAGGTGATATAGATTAAACTTGATCCGGTGGTTTCGGGGTAGTTGTCACAACTAAAATCCCGATAGTCACAGGTTAAATTATTATAACTCTATCAGATGAGATGTTATAACATCGAATCTCTTCAAAGTAGTTTAGTTTTTAAGTGCGGGCTAAAGCAATTCCTATTTGCATCAGCTACGGTACTCGGGATCGAAAGACCAAGGTTCACTGTAATGGAAATGGCGGTCAACATTGAGATAGTGTGCCGAAATCCATCTATCCAACGGGTAAATCAAAATGACCCTCAACCTCGTTCATTATACAGTTGTGCAAAGCGTTTCCCATGAAAATGTTGCTTATAGTTTGAGGTCATAACTAGCATCCCGAATGTCCTGGGTTGGATCCCTGGTAACTCTATCTCATTATGTGTAATAACATCGAAACTGCCATAGCTGGGCAGTTTTTCCCCGTGGGCCACACCCAATTCACATTTGCATCAAATACCGTCCACGCATTCGAAAGGTCAATGTTAATTTAATGTGAATTTCAATTTAAATTTTGAGAATGCGCGTCGCAATCCATCCACGCAACGATTACTTCAAATTTTCCCTCAGCGTCGTTCATTTTCCCGTTGTGGCAAGCGTTGCTCTTGACGCGGAGTCTAATTGCTATCGTTCACAACTGACATGCCGATGGTCCGAGGTTCGGTGCCTGACAACTTTATCTGATGAGATGTGATAACATTGAAACGAATCAACCTAGTTCACTTTTTTGCAAGCAACACCAAATTTATAATTGCATCAGCTGCGGTATTTGTGAACGAATGGTCAACCTTCAATTGATTGAGAAACACTATGAAATTTAAGATTGCGCGCCGCAACCCATCCACATAACGGGTACGTCAGAATGACCTTCATGCTGGTTCAATATTTCGTTTTGCAAAGCGTTGCCCGTGACTCGGTTACTTAGGGTTAGCGGTCACAACCACATCCCGATGTTCCCTGGTTCGATGCCGGCTGACTCTATCTGACGAAATGTAGTATCGTCATAGTAATATCATCATAGTAGTGCAGTCTTTTCGTGCAGACCACAACCCATTTCTATTTGCATCAGCTACCGTCCTCGTGACCGAAATACCAAGTTTCGCTTCAATGGGGATATCGGTCAAAATTGAGATTGCTTGTGGCAATCCATCAACACAAACTGTATTTCAAAATGACCCTTAACATCTTTCATTATACAGCTTTTCCAAGAGTTACCCGTGACCTGGTGGCTGAGGGTAAGGGTCACATCTGATATCTAGATGGTCCATTTTACGATACTGATAACTCTATCTGATGATACGTAATAACTTCGAAACGCGTCATATTAGTGCAGGGTTTTCCTTCGTGCAACACCAAATTTCTGTTTGAATCAATTCATGTTAATTCCAACTAGTTTAAACATGAACCTTAAATTTGACCGAGTGTGTTTCGTAATATAACATTTTACAATGTTTTACTTTCTTGTAATCCCGTTTCTTAGCTTTTCTTATAAGCAATCTCAAATTTTTGCTTACTTCCATGTAATAAACATATAGTTATAGCAAATTTTACCAACCATTCATTAAAAAACGGAAGATTTTATATCCTTTGAAAATCATGTTACTCTTCTTTGGCTGGGATTGTATAATCATATATTTAGTGGAACAGTCAGCGTTTGCTATCTTACTTGTTAAGTGTTTGTACCACCTAAATTTTTTGCACATGAATTCCTAACAATAGCTGCGTTAATTTATTTTGTATTTGCATGCTAACCAGTTTTATCAATATAAGTATCTTACTTCTGAATGGAAGGATTTTGGTGAGTATTTTTGTTCGTCGCAATCAGCTGACAATTCAGATATGTCGACCAGGTGTCCGGCCGTCTGGTGCTTTTCTGGACAGCTGCTCGACATATCCGAATTGTCGGCTGATTGCGACGAACAAAAATACTCAACAACTTCCTTCCGTTCATAATCAATACCAATTCGCCCGTACGGATTCCACAACATGCTATGTCGATTCATAGCTGCCGTAACCGGGAAGTCCTGACGCCGACCGCTGTCATCTGCATGGCAGTGGGGGATGCGTCGAGCTATATCGCATTTAGCTAACAATTCACGATAGACAGATACCGTCCTCCATGGCGCAGTTGCATAAGCTGCGGGCTAGTTGGCAAGAGCCACTAGCAATCATGGGTTCGATCATCCGACGAGGACCGATGGATGCGCACCACTGATGAGCCCCAATACGGCGAAACGGCCATCTGGTGCTTTTGCGGACAGCTGGTCGACATATCTGAATCGTCGGATGATTCCGACAAACATAATTATCTTAATTTATTAGTCGGAAAAATGAATACAATTTGTTTATGCGCATGGATAATGTAAAGCTTCATTCAAAAGGCAGGCAAAACTGGTTGTGGCGAAGTTCTATTTTAATTTGCAAAACCATCGGAACCTGCCAATCAAATCTTTGGTTGCTATAGCTAAATTTAGTTTATTAGTCTTTTAAGGCGCCGGGCTTAGGTGATTGTACCCACTTCCAAGTTTGTAATTTTAAATGCCTTTCACAAAATGGACCCCTCAAATGGCGAGCTCTGGTAATGGAATTTTTCGTTTTTTAAGAAAAATGTGTGTTAACATTCTGGTGATCATCGTTATGATTCACTTAGATGATTAAACAAGGCATCTCGCTGTGGTTCGTGTTTTTTAACCTTTCCGTCTGATTCACTCGTAAGGGAGGTCGGTCTTAATCGACCTTGGCAAAATATGCCATTAGCTGCAAAAGCCAGACGGTTGAATTGTAAATATATCATAAGCTGCCTACGTAGGTGGCCTGCCTAACAACCTGCTCCCTCTAGGTATTTTGAACTCCAGCAATTGGGAACATGATACTGTGCTGCCTATTGGACTGCAACAGAAAGAACTTCCCTCTAGGGTGAAGCAATATTAACACCATTTCATGCCTTGTACCTGTAGGCACTATTAGTGGCGGGACAGTTAATGCTAAGCATCATTTTCTTAGATGCCTAAAGTGTGTTCCTGATTAGCGCGCCCCTCCCAACTGCGGTTTATCCCTGGTAAGTATGCAATAAATATTGAACTGGTTCCCTTAATTGGAGAGGAATGTATCTGTTCTGAAGTCTCGATAGTATGAAGACGTGCAGGCCTGCAACAGTATATTACTTCCGCAATGCGATGTCAAATATATATATCGACATAGAAGTCTCTAAGTTTAAGTAAGTCAACTGTCCGCTCACCGTAGTTTAATGTGTGTGTGATTCTTGACATGAATTCTAATGATCTTGTGTGTTAGTTTATTTTTACCGGAAGGCTTTCTACTGCCTTATGGTTGTATCCCTTTATTTACGCAATTAAAGATATAAAATTATAAAGATATAACACTTTTTCTCCTGTGTTATTTAACGCTTTGGCTTTGTGTGGGAGGTCAAAATCCTACAATGGTTAATAAGTCAGTTTGCTGGAACGGTTAATAGTAGGGACCTTGGAGACCTGGGCATCCGCTTAAATTCCATAAACTTCTATGTGTAAAAGTGTAACGAAAATGGGCTAAGGTAAATAAGCGAATGTTGGCCCTGCTTTTTGATGCAATGTATTGGGCGACGTTGCTTGCTTCGCAAGCAAGTGGGCGTGTGTAACTCATGCAAAGAATCATCAGGTACTCAGATAAGCATGGTATATCGCAAATAACAGTCAAGCCCACATTATTGGAAATTTTGGACAGGTGCATTATCCACCAAACCATTATTCCTGCTATTAGATTCCGGCACAATATCTCTTTGACGGACCCTATTAACTAAAGTAAACATGAAGCGTAAAAATTGCTTTCAAGAATGGGACCCCACAATAAGCACCAAATCTTATATTTGGTTATATTCGCCAGATTAATGTAGTCAACTTATCTGCGGACTTCACTTAATTGAAGTAACATGGTGGTAATTCAGACACTGGGTTCCTATTATTAATCTTAGACTTTTGACCTTGATTCAAAACGGTGAACCAAAGATATAGCAATAGAAATCTAGGTCAGTAAAACCTTAAACTTAATTGAAGCCGGACGAACCCAGTGAAAATTAAAAGTTTTCATTGTAGATGCGGAGCCAGCATTCCTGAAACAAACTTTCAATCAGCTTTCGTATCTCGTTGAAGGTTACTTACGTAGTCTGTAAAATTATGTTTCGTGCTATCTGAGAAGTATACACATACATTTGCATGCAATCCAAGAGGAATTTGGGCGATCACATGGTGGGTCTCTTTCGATGTTGCAGCGTCTTGATATACTTGGCGTAAATGCTAATTTAAAAGCACGTAAGAAACTCTCGGTCAATTTAATTAATCCTTTCGCTTACTGCTAATAATTTTCACCCTTTCGCATAAAAATTTGTCCGTTATAAAATATCGAGCACCCGAGGTCACTATAATGGTCAAAATACACTAGTGACCATATATGCGAATATAATATACTTGAGTCCGAAATCAGAAAATGTGCGAAGAATATTCTTTTCGATAATTCTCATCAGGCGTGTACAGTTCTGAAGCAAAACATTTTGGAGAGAATAAACCCCGTAGAGACCTTTACAGAGAGCAATCAACTCATTAACTGGGTAATATGAAAATTAATCAATGGATTGATCTATCGGATTGTCGCACTAGGAAGCAGGTGATCAAAGAATGTCAAGTTTAAGGCCAAGGCCATTTCAGAGCCTGTAGCAGTGTGCGCCTTTTGTACTGCTCTGGTTTTAGGACTTTGATAGCAATGGCTTCAGAAATGCTCAACAAATGTTTCTTAAGCTGTTTTGTGTATCGTTTGGGTATAGTAAAAACGACTCGAAACGACTAATTTATCTTAACTTAGTGTCCAGTGTCGACCAAGTGTTGTAATACGGAACTGTTGATGGATTTTACTGTGCCTTTTCATAATGACGCAGGACAATTCTCAGCGATTCTTTTGGAAAAACGCCTGGTCTTATGTCCAAGATACATAGCACCACAGGTGCAGATGAACTGGTATAAGACAAACGATTCGGACCGAAGTGGAAGTTTATCATTTAAGCGCTGGAGAACCAGTGGTCTTGTTTCGGAAAGTAGGTTTAGATTGGCCGCTGGAAATGTCTTGGTCACTGCGGTCGAGAATTTTATATTCAACAGTTCGAATGCGACGTCCCCTTTAAAGAGAACTGTAAGGAATACATCCTTTTCGGGAACTGTAGCGACAAATTTGACAGCATCAAGTTGTTTGGAATGCTTTTTATGTAATGTACGTGGTGTCCATTTTCTTACAGCGTGTGAAAGAGGAGCTTGGTTTCGCTTTCAAGTGACTCTGGACTGCAGATTGCGCTGGCACGACGGTATAAGCAACGGACTAGATACCTATTGTATCTCAGCGGTACAAAGCTATAAAGTGGGTGTATTGACCTACCCACGTCGCTATGCGAAAAACACTACTTTTTATAGTTCCGTTTTCACGCCGATGCAATAGAACGTCTAAGAACGCCAAGCGGCCATCTTGCCTAACTTCACTGGTGAACTTTACTGATGGATGCACTCCGTTAAACTGATCCAATAGGGTTAGGTAATCGATGGAAGAGTCGCAGACAATAATAGTGTCGTCCATGTAAGGGGAGTATAAATCAAATGTAGGTACAAAGGTGTTCAGTTCTCCACGTTCAAGCTTTGAAAGGAAGATTTCGGCCAAATGTGAGCCTAGGGGAGAACCGATTGCGACGCCATCTGTATGTCTATAATAGATTCCATCAAACAGAAATTGTACGTTTAAGGTGCAACGCAGAATCGATTCTTTTAATTTATTCACCGGAATTCCGACATTAATTTTTCTCGCAGTGATGAAAGCATAAACGAATTTTACAGTCTCTACCAATGGCATGTTCGTGCAAAGTAATTCTACGTCAAACGAAAGCATTAATTTATACTTCGCGTTTAGGTTTTCTATTCGGATGACAAAATCAAACTTGTCTTCGATCATATAAATTGACAACTTTTTTTCGAAATGTTTCCAGCAACACTGTCATCCACTTTGCGACAGAGTGAAAAGCTGAATAGACATGTCCAATATTGTTCGCATCGGAACGCTTCTTTTGTGCACTTACGGCAAACCATAGAGTCGCGGAGGGTGTGAGCCGCATGGGGTCAGCTTTTAGAATAGTACATCATCTATGTGCTTTGACCATATTAATTCTTCCAAACTGGTAATGATTTTAGCTTTCTCTTGCGAAGTGGCCTTTTTGCTTTGTATCTCATCGGAATTGGTTAGTGTCGTTCAGAATCGTTGTCAGTTTAGAGATGTAATCAGACTTGTTCATCAATACCCAGCGAGGTCCTTTGTCTGGTCGGGAAAGAATTAGTTCTGGGTTGGGAAACTGCTCCTTGATTGCGTCATGGTGTCTTTTTATAGGGAAGTTTAATGTTTGAAACTTAACGTTCCGATACTGATGGGCAAGATTTACTAAAGTGGTCTTAAACGTATCAAGTGCGAGTGAAGATGAAGGTGTTAAGCCAAGTAACTTGTTCATTAAATTAACAAATTGGGTCTCCAAATGAATTTGCCCGCATTTCGGCTGGGAGAGGCAGACTTTTGGCCCAAGTTCCAATACTTCTAAATGTAGCTGGTTCAGTTGCTTGCTAGAAAGATTATGCACATATCTATCGGGATTGTCGGGTAAATTTGTTTCAGGTGAGCAAGGTTCCAAGAGTTTGCGTAAATTAATGTTTCGCCTCTCTTTCGTCTGTTCGCGTAATTCTTCCAAACAGCAAAGAAAAGATTCTCGGGGATCACTGCTGAGGACGTCCAGCACCGCCGAGTAGATGGCACGCAATCGTTCTAGTTCAGGGAGTCCAGATTCGATGGTTCCCAGCTGACTATGAGCGTATCTTTTGAGAGACTTGGCATTTAGACGAATGTGAATTCGTCGGAGCGATTTGAAAAACGTCTTTGGATAATGGTTACGTTCTATGCAATATTGGATGAAACATACACTACAAATAATTCCAAGATGTAATACCGTTACAAACGGCTTACATTTTATTTCAATAAATTCTTATTTGGGTTGTATTGTTTCATGTGGCGCTCCTTCCCATTTCTACCTGGACATATTAAGAGAGTTCAAAGTATCAAAGTTAACGGAAGGATTGTGGTCAGCTACATGAAAAGTCTGTGGGTCGTCCCAGGAAATATCGATTAACTGTGAACTTTCTGGAGTTGGTAATGTCAGAGTAAAGTGCATAATTGTTACATCATCGATGCCATTAAATTATTGAGTGTACATTAAGCTAGCTTGTTAAACGATCATTCATTCTAAGACATCTGTCAAATAACTGAACACGTATATATGCTTTAGGCACCCAGCAAATAGTTACAGTTAACCAAGCATGAATTTACAAATTTACCCAACCTAGCCCATTGCCTTGTGCAATATCCCTCTCACTGCTGGCTAAATTCATTTCGCTCCATTTCAAGACCGATGCAATGAAACATATAAGGAAAAGAAACAAATAATTGGGTCGAAATTAGCGCTTACTGCACATGTGTTCTCCAGTGACTGCAAAATGTGCCTTCTATGTAGTCATCGTCTATATCACATGCGTGTCCATTACAATTTCGCTGCTGCTCTTGTTTAAGACTTTGCATAGGCATTCCTCAGATAGATTAAAATAAACCGGCAAATAATTAACACATCGCCACCTGGGTGGTTACATAAAGTTACCAGCTCGGTATAGCAAACAACCGCAAATAAGCCTCAATTAGCTAAAATACAGTAAGAGGGAGATGGAAGCTTGGCGTCTGGCGATGGATGACAGATAGTGAAAGAAATATGGTTACTGAGTAACGAGTATGTAAAGCTAATGCGCAGATAACACGAACTGCCGCTAGTGCTAATTGTAAAATTATATATGACCAGGTCAGTAATGTCATATGTTGCAAAGCATCTTGACCCAGTTGATGAAACTTGAGCATAAATTCAATTCCCAGTACGATCTGTGTGTAAATAAAATACGCATAATCAGCGTCTTCGTATAACACAAAAGCGGTAAACGCAATTGAGCAAATGCGCATGAATGTTCATATAAATACGACTTGTGTAAACAAAATATATAAAGTCCGAAATTAAAAACGTTCGGGGGTGCTCCTCTCACTAGTGGCAGACCACTACTACCGTTTCATCCTCATGTGGACCATTCAATTACTGATAGCCAGAGTTAGCGTGAAAACCACAGCCTAGTGGCTATCGGTACATGTCGTGAAAACTAGGAATCAGAGGTCCGCGAGAAACGCTTGGCAAAACGTAAAGTAATCCAATGTTGGAATTTAGTTAACAGCTGTATGTTTGGTTTGGGACAGACAACGACTATGAAGGTTTGGGTTCAAGTTTAATTCATCGTCGGTCATCATGATTGTAAGGACTAGATCAGAAACACAAATATTTCAATATTGTTCCTCTTATACTTGGTAAGGCGCGACTGTGGTTTCGTCCTGGTTTAGATTAATTATTTGAAGATAGCCTAAGATTGGGTGGAAAACGTGACTGGTGATTATTAGTTCACGCACAGAAGACTATGTCACAGATCTACGAGCAACTCTTGACACAGCTTAAACCATAATTATAAACTAGTTATGCTGTGCCTAGGGCTGTTCGCGAATATATGAATCGCGGTTTCAGGGCGTGCACCGTGAACCAATAGGGTATGATTTCCAGCCCAGATCAGATTATCTCAAATTGATTAATCCAAACGAGGACGCACGCGCTGTTGAGATGTGCTAGTGCTGGGAGAAACAACTAAGAAATAATTCCATTTCGGACAAGTCCTTTGCGATCGGAACGGTCAAGGTTTACTTCAGAGCGAACCGAGGTCACAATACCAGTTACGTTTTGCAATCCAACCACACGGTGGTATCCCCAAGAACAACCGTGAATTCCCGTAACTTGAACAACGCGTTGCTCGCTGATTTATATGTCATATTGTTCAGGGCGTGATCCTTGAACCACTAGGATGTTAGTTACAAACTTCTGACTTTTTCTCCAATTGATTAGTCCAAAAGAGTACAAAACCGCGGTCGCGATGTAGCACAAATTCGAGCAGCAATAACGAAATAGGTGCAAATCGGATGCTTTCCATACGATCTGAATAAACGAATTTTGCACAATTCAATTTTACTCAACTGGTGCTAAAATATAACCACACAGCTTTTTCTTCAATATCAACTATGAATTCTTTTCAGCTATGCTATGTTTGCTCGTGGATCTCGGTGTCCGAGAGTTCAGTGCGTGTCGGGTGAAGCATTATGCTGTGCCTTTCAACCAAGCTAGGGTTAATTTCAACTTATGATTCTAAACCAGGACAAAACTGCCTTGAATGTAGGCTGGTGTCGGAAGTAACGACACCGAAATATTTAGTTTTACGCTATGGTGCTTGCAATTGGACTGAACAGAGTTTAACTCAAATAGAAACTATGGCTAAATACAGGTTGTGTACCGCAATCCAAACCAGAAAGCGGTTTCTTATATTTCACAATATGAATTACTTCGTTCTTTTCCGAAAGCAATTACTTATCTCTGTGCAATAACGCTCAGGACGTGTGCCGTGAAACATTTGACCCTGAGTTGTACGCCAGTTTAGGCAATCTACAACTGATGGATTTAAATCTGGGCGAAGGTCGGTCGTTTTGTGAAAGTGTTGGGAAATGAGACAGCGAAATGTTTCGCTTCAGGTACGAGCTTTACGTTAGGAGTGATCGATTTTCACCTCAAAGTGGACCGAAATCTCAAAATGATTGCGAATCGCAATCAAAGCACACGGCGGGTTCACTAATTTCAACCTCACTATTTTTCGCTGTGTCAATGGTTCTCGCAGATCCCTGTGTCAAGTTTTTCCGGTGATTAGTATACCCATAAGCTATGCTTTCCAACCCAGCTCAGTCTATATCAATGCGATGAGTCCATACCAGGTCGAAACCACGGTCGTTGTGAATAATGTTGGTAGAAGCAACACTTAAATTGTGGGCATACGGGTATGATTCATTTGAAAAACACCACCAAACTCAACATGAAGCAAGTCACAACAAATGTTGTTGGTCGCAGTCCAACAAAATAGTGGTTTTCGTGTTTTCACATTGAGTTCATTACGATGCTGAGTTCCAACCTAGCACATGTTTTCTCAAGCATTTGCATGTACAACTGGACCGAACCTTGACCCTAGTGTGCCTGTGTTGGCAAGAGCTACAACGAACTATTTCCAATTACGATTTTTCCTTACGATATAATTGATAATGATTTACAACAATGCAAAGCCAAGTCTTATTAGAGGTTGCGTGTCTCAATGCAACCACACGGCGGGTTCTCCAAATGCAAATTGTATTCCCTTCCGTTGTGCCATGCGTTGTACACGAGTATCTGAGGACTATTTGAAAAACAACATACTTGATCGAATTTGCTGATTTTCAGTACAGCACATGATATCTTCAAATCAGAAGTTATATGCAGGAGAAAAGCGCATTTTATTTGTAAGCAACAAGTAAATATTTCTACTTGCTATACGGTGTTTGCAAAAGGATAAAGAGAGGTTGACATCTACGTGAATGGAGGACTAAATTGAAATTTCCTTCGCAGTCTAAACAAGCAACATTTTCGTCTGGTTGAACTATGTATGCAGTTTCTCTCTGCCAAGCTTTGCTTGCATATCGCTGTATCAAATTTTACAGAAAGTGATCTGTTAACCACTGGGCTCTAATTTCCCACCGAGCTCCAGCTATTCCACCAGATGGGTTGGAACCAGGATGAAACCGTCTTCGTTTTCGCCGGTGCTCGGAGGAGCCATAACAGAATATTTACATGTAAGCATCGTCAAGTTTATAGAAAAAACCAAGGTGTATCTCAAATAAAACTTGGTCCAAATAAATGATTGTTTTCGCAAAAAACCCAAAAGGGTATTCCTTAAACTTATATATATATAACGTACCGATATGCAAAGCGTTGATCGCGGATCTCTGTGTCGTATTATTGCACGCCTAGCACCTAAACCACTAGGCTCCAAATTTTAATCAACCTCAAGCTACGGAAGCCTTTTATGTACAAACCAAAACGATGCCGCAGTCGAGTTCCACAAGAGTTCGGAGGAACCAAACCGAAATTTCTCCATTGTGGAAACTGTCCAAGCCATCGGAATTACAAGGTTAGAATTGAAAGTGAGCTGAGGTTGCATTTCGTAATACAACACCGCGATTTTACTAAGTTCAACTTTATATTAACTTTCTCCTATCGATGGTGATCACGGAACAATTTTTCATACTACACAAGGTGTCAGCGTTCAGGCATTAAGCTGCGGATTTCATTGTAGTGTCAAGTGATTCTCGAGGATCTATATGCCATAGTTTGCAGGGATTTATATATGATCTACTAGGAACCGACTTCCAATCCAGCTATGGCTATTTGTACCTGTTAACTTCAAACAGGAATGAAACGGCGAGCGTGGTATTTTGGTGTTAGGAGGAGCCACAACGAAATATCCTCGTTTCATATAGGGTTTTTGCCAGTTGATTTACCGAAGTTGACATCAAGGTGATTCGAAGTGTCAAAAAAGATTTTGTGTCGCATTCCGAACACACAGGGCATTCTCCAAGTTAAACATTGAATTCATTTCAGCTATGCCTAGCATTGACTGCTGATCTGTGTTTCAAATTGTTTAAGCGTGAAACGCGGACCACTAAGCTTTGATTTCCACCCCTGCTCATGCTATTTGTATGTGTTTAGTGCAAACCGTTACGAACCTGCCATCGTGTTGTAGATGTTTATAGATATTAACCAAGCCGAAAAAGATATATTTCAAATACGGTTATAGCAAGCTTTGTATTTGGAAAAGAACGTAATTATAACTTCATAAAGTGTTTGATTGAATGGACATTTCATGCAAATTATCTACGCACGAGTCGCCACCTTCTTAAGTTAAACAAGCAGCGAGTTGTGGGAAATAATGTACCTCTAAACATGTGCTGGATATCAAGAAATTATTTCCGAAGCGGAGCCTTTGAATATGTTTTAAATATTATTAGGGCGATACATGAAGAAACGATTTCCGAGCGCATGTTAGTTTTAAGTTAAATACATCGGAATGGGCGACATCACACAATCACAGACATGCAATTCAGTTCCCAAATATTTATGCATAATTGTTTTTCAAAGGTGGGGTTTTGTGCATATAAGTATACTGGATTCGGCATCACCGTATAGTGAAAACAGTTCATGTAGTGGTCGGCAATTCCAAATTGTTTAGTATTCTCAGCGGTTAAAGAGTGAAAACAAACTGTGCTCCTGTTCTTGTAGTCGATATTGCAGGGCTGACTAACGCGTTCATTACTGAGGTTTGCCATTAATAATAATACCGGCAGTGTATAAAATGCCAAAGTCAGCGGCGTAGAAAATTACACGGACGATGAATGCAAATATAGTATAGGTAAGCATAAATGATTTTCCCAGTGCTTCCTTCGTGTAAATACACTTTCTCCGTGTTAGCCTTGTGGGACATAACAATTGCTAAGATGTGTTTATACGTGACAACTTATGGCGTGCATTTTTGATAAAATATGACCGAGTAGATATTGTCATTTATTACACAGACAGTTAATGTAAATGCCCGAGAGTTGTGCTTTAATTGTGTTCTAAGATCTTGCTGAGTTTAACTTTACTGTGCTCAACTCGGCGTCTTTAAATATTGCACAGCCAAAATTTTCCAGCAGCAGAGATTTGTGCATAAGCATATTCAAATTGTGATACATAAAATTAACCAGGCCTAGTCGGTCTCTTTTTATATTGCACATACTTTTATTAAAATACACAAAGTTGCGCATACTTCGTTTTTTTGGGGCTTGATTATATCGAAGCTCTAATATGCGCCGCCGCATATTGAACAGTCTGTTAAAAAATGACCGAAAATTGCGCTTGAACGGCATTCTCAGCACGACTTGCTTCTAAATAAACTGCGCCTGTGTCAGCTTCCTCGTATTCATAGAGACATATCATAAAATCAGAAGATGATTGCCTCAGTGTTATTCACAACGCAGGCTGATTTAAATAAACTGATCCTATGACAGCATGGTCGTATAAAGTACAGGCGTTTTAGACACTTTCCCAAACATTGCGAATGTATAGTACTTTCAGAGCACGCTGAGGATTAATCACTATGCTCCAATCCAGGTCATTGTATTTTCTAGATGCTCACTAAAATTTGTCTTAATATATGGATCAATATACCTTCGATTTCACACTGAGTCTAAATAAACTATACCAGCGTCGGCGTCCTACGATGTCGCACTGTTGGTTCATGCAATTTCCGAAAGCATTTCATATAGGGTATTCACAACTTTACCTGATATTTGAGAAAATATATCTGATTTTTCGATGGCGTGCATTACACCTGCGATGTATCTAATTGCCTAGGTGTGGGGATTACTTCCCTGGCCAGCTTTTATTCTGTGAAATTTTACTATCCGTTGTACGCTTCGTAGAATATTATGCAATCAGTTCATGCAATTTTCGAAAATTTTGCATGAATTTATTCCTCTGCGCATACTGAGTGCAAATAAACTATGCCTCAGTTTGTGTCGGGGTATGTTTCACTGGTTCTTTATGGGTTAACCGAGGGACTTTCATGAATTTTCTTCTCACCGTGCGCACAGTATATAGAAATATTCAAAATTAGGCGGTGTTGTTTACTGCACAGCAATTCATGTGAGACTGAGAGGTGTGCATGAATTTTATGCTTATGGTTTGCTGAGAAATAATTATATCCTATTCGCCACCTTATATTTCACAGGCATTTCATAAAGTTGCTGATATGTGTGCATAGGTTTTATTCGTACAGTGTGCGGCGTTTACATATCATGACCTAAAAAGCGTCGTCGTTTGTTACATAGGCTGTTCATGGAATTGCCAAGATTTGTGCATGAATGAAATTCTCAGCGCATGCTGAGCGTTTATTAACTACCCACGGTTAAGCTTTGTGGTTATAGCACAGACAGTTCTTGCATTTGCAATGTTGCTTATACAATACCTTCTCATAACATTCCGAAGGTTAGTGATCTATGCACGAATAGGCGTCGTCGAATATTGCAATGCGATTCATGCAATCCCAGGATTTGCGCATGAATGTCATCTCTGCACTTGAAAAATGTAGATAACCTATAAAGGAACCGGCGTCGACTATGTTACACCAGCTGTTCATCCAGCTACAGGGAATTTCTCATCAGTATACTTAGTAGAAAAAGCTGGAAGTAAATATATATGCTCTAGTGGACTTCTTAGCATGTTGCACGGACGGTTTAAGCCCTTGCCAAGAATGGCGCGAAAAAGTTTCACGCACAATGAAAACTACCGATATTTAGAAAAGCATATCTAAAAATATCCGTTGTGTATTTGATGGCACGCTTGTAAGAACTATAGAGCAAATGGTTTTATTTTCTTTAACTACCTACCTAACTTCAGAAGCTTAACAGCGAAATTAATTGTTTTCGAGAGATTGATTTTATTCTGACCGCGTTCTTTATATATTTTACTTTCAAAAGTGTCTATTTATTTTACTATATGTGGTCAACCAAGAACAAATGCGGTCTAACTGATTGAAAATTGCTATTCTAGAGTGAAGTTGGATAAGCTTATAGCCCCAAGGAAATTTTACAAGATATATGTATATATAGCAATATTAGCCTTGGATAATAAGTGATCGCATATATTAATTTAATCCAGTTTCACCTAATTTTAGAATAACTGGAGAATGCGTTTTATCCAACGAAATTTGTTGCATATGTACGTCCGTTTTCGTTGCGTTCGTTTTCTTACAATGGTTTAGGAACGAAAGCATTAAACGCACATGTATCAGCAAACTACTAAAATAAACCATAATTGACAGTGCGATTATTTTTAAACTGCAAATGCTCCGTTCTAGTTATTTTATTGTTATTTTGTATAGATGATATCATAATGCTTAACATGAGCAATATTGATTTTTCTGGTAATGATTATAAACTGATTTAACAGCCGATTTAATCAAATTCCGTAGTTGTATCTTAACCTAGTTAGCTTAGACTAAAAGCTATTATAATTCATAAAACACATTCGTCATGTAGTGCCGAAAAGAAACTGAACAATATAATAACACTTAAGTGCGTTCCGTTAAAACAAATTAGTAAGCTTATCAGGTTCGTATCCGATGAAGCAGAATCATATATGGTGTTGCCCGCCTAAAATCACTGCATTCCATTATGCGTTTCGAGGTTAGTACTTCTCAGCAAATAGAGATAGCAGGCGTCAAATCCTGCACCATTGGGATTTCATTTGTGATTGCTGCCACTAAGTCACGGGTTCAGGACGGCAGGATTTTCTACAACGGATAATCAAATATTAAACTGTCAGTTGACAATACATCTTTTGTAGATAAAATGCGACGGGCAACTCCAAAGTCAACTGCCATTCCCATTGAAGTGAACCTAAGACATTCGATAACTAGGGCCGTAGCTAATTATTCAGAAGCAAATTGTGTTGCCTGTCTGTAACCATGCACTTCATGTCGCGTTGCGAACTCTTTTCTTCTTTAAACGTTATAACAGGCATCGAACCCGAAAAAATTGGGCTTTCTATATTGACCGTAACTTCACTTGTCACCCGTTCACGAAGGCAACGCTTGCAAACAATGTAATGATATATTCGACATTGGGAGAATGTTTGTTAAGATATAGATGCAGGACGGTAGACGTTTTTGCATTAGTAAGATTCTAAAGAAAATAAAGAAGAATATAGTTAGTTTAATAAATGTTCAAAAAGAACGTTGAATATAAGCAAATAATAATGATAACTCTACATATATTAAAACTTATGTAATTTTTCCCAAAGATAACGGGTCAAAAAGGAGCTTAATTTAAGAGACTTATTTATGTAATAGTTCTGCCAATCTTGCATTCTGCAGTCTTCAGTTCTGGCTGCATCGCGGCCGATTATTTTACCAAATCAATCACAGCATCAAGGGTATTAAGGTAACACTTAAAATATTTAGCGCATTTAATTAGGCTAGCAAAATCTAGTTATGTGGATGAAATAGGAACGTTCATAAGAATTTCTACAAATTGATTCTGTGACTGAATGACAGGTGCTGGTCATGAATTTTGCAAAATACAAGCAAGCTGTATGCGGCTATCATGATATTGTCCATATTTTGTGGAAACATATGTCAGCTTAAAGCACAATCAACTGAAATTCATAAAACCAGTGAGTAATTAGCATGGTTGCATCAATAAATAAAAAGAAGTTTCGTGGGTTCATCCCACACTTCAGAATCTAAGCCAACCCTAGTTCGGGATAAGCCTAATTGCCTGCCGACCGC
This sequence comes from Dicrocoelium dendriticum, assembly GCA_944474145.2. Classification (NCBI taxonomy): domain Eukaryota; kingdom Metazoa; phylum Platyhelminthes; class Trematoda; order Plagiorchiida; family Dicrocoeliidae; genus Dicrocoelium; species Dicrocoelium dendriticum. Next base: position 13,146,332 of record OX104070.1, read on the forward strand.
AAGTGTTTTGGGGTGATTTTCGTTGTTTGCGAATAATTAGATTGTCTTGCTGTGGCTACTTTTTATAAATGTCCCTTTTACCTGTTGTACGATAGCTCAAGCAAGCAGGTAAATGATGAACGCAACGAAAGGAGAAGAAGAGCGAAACTACCAGCGACCAGCGGCGTTGGAAACTTGTGATATGCACAGGACTGAAACGATTGATTCAAATCCTAAGGCTAGTTAAGATCAAGAGGTAGAATACCTAGGGATTCTTATTGGTTGACTAATCGATGTGGGTAAATTCGGCTGAAAGTGGAGCAAACCACATCCCTTGGAAAAACTGAAGTGGGAAAAATTCGACTTGTACCATTCAGTTTTGCAAATGACTAGAGTCCGAGGTTGATACTATCCCGCCTCGAAAGGCTAAAAGTGTTGACGATCCATATACATCCAGATTTGGATCCGTCGGAGATATATAAACGGAAATCCGCTATCATTTAGTTAATCAGTTTACCGGAGAAAGTAACATCCGCCATGGAAACTTTTGGGTAGTTCTCCTGAATCGGGCGATCCCGGATCAACTGGGCCATGACGTTTCTTGCACGCTCGGCGGTTCCAACAGCGGCTTGCGAGTAACCTTCTCAACTTTTGTTGTTTAGTGAATAAACCTGACGATCCGTATCACTTTGTAGCCTCTCCATGCTTAAACATATTTAGATTGGCAGAAGCCAGTGTAAATGTTAAGTCCAACCACCGTTCAGATTCTTTATATGAAAGAAATATAAACGGTGCTGATTCCAGTATTTGCCGCATACACAGTGTTGGTAATAACAATAATATTTTGAGCATGGCGAGTTAGAGACTAGTGCATAATCCATAAATGTTAAATGAGTGATGCTATAATATTTCCACCACAAATTTGACGACATTGAGATGGCTTTTATCTAATTATGCTACTGAGTACAAATCTGAAAATCAACAAGCATTTTGTAGGTATTTCTGGCACCGGACAAAAACGTTTGTGTTGCATTTTTCCGTTGCACCAAATAAACCGCACCTATATCATCAGGTAACAACTAAGCACCAGTGGCATTATGAATCAATAGTTTCGTTCCCGGTTGCATTGCAAAATACCAGGGTCTCCGTTTAGACAACATAGGGAATATCACTAATTTTATGGTAGGTTTAATGTGGTTCATAAATAGTCAGGGTGCAGCGCTAGTAGACACGGACGTAATATTTATGTAGGTGAGATTTCTAATACCTTGCAATCCCAGTGGCAAACGGACTTATAATTAACCACGAAATTTGAACCAGTAAAATAGGGCTTATTTATTTATAACAAATTTACCATTATTTTTGCACATTTCCCTTTATTTTGGAGATGATGTACTGAAATGAGAGAATGCGTCAAGAGCGGATATAAATAGCTTTTGTGTTGATTACTATTGTTCGCTTCAATTCTAAACCCAACAACAAATTTACACAACCTAGGTATTATAGAAGCCATAGGTACGGTAGTTCAAGCTGCAACGATGGTACGGCAGTCGACGGTACATAAAAGAAAACGACGTTCTAGTTATTTCTGATTCATTTTCTGATTCCAGTGTACATGTGTATACTGTCATTGAATTCATTGTACATTTTGAGTTAACAGAAATTCTGTCTATAGTGTACCAACACACTAGCGGCAATCTTGAGGCCATGTATACGTTAACAAACATCTGCCGTAGATGTGATTTTGTGCAAGGTAAACGTAAAAGTCACTGAAATGGCACATATATCGAAAGACTCAGTGGTTACCAGGAGTGGTCCTAGCATGTCAGCAAGATGTCAACAAAGAACTCGAAATGAAACAAATTTCATACAGCGACTACGCTGACGGAGTCAGAGGTGCGGCAAAAATGGGACACGGGATTTGCTGAAGCTTTGCTTCAAATTAGGTAAACCTCTGACAAAGTTGTTTAAGTGTTATGGCTTGAAGTTTGTTGAGGTAGATAATTTTAGTGGTTTATACGCTTCAGAGAGCGTAAGGACTATGAACGCTGTGAGCGACGTTCATACCGAAATCTAACAAGAGTAATCTGTGAAACATCGTAAGAATCTGCCAGGTTCGTGCAGATTATGGGCGGGTATCTTTGGGAATATTTGCGCAATATATGAATATAAGCAAATAAAGTGTGTACGGTTTTGCTCGTGAGAGACTGCCGAATTGCATCCGGCTTGTTCGGTCAGAATTATTTTGGAGTTTATTTCGGAATTTCCGCTACAATAACCGACCTCACCTCATTTTAACCCGAGTAATAGAACTTTACGCTCGATCTAACACGTCACTTTAGTCGCCTATTCGACAAGCACTGACCATGTTGATTGCATCGAATAGAAAAACAGAGCAGTATGATCGATGACAACAGCTAGTTGTTCATTTAATAATTTTTTTAAATCCCAACGCCAAGCAACTTACTTTATCCTCAAGCAAACGTTTCAGACGCACATATTACAAAATTAATTAGTCATCAATATATGATCGGCAGATGTTTTCCTTGTAAAATACAGTTGCTGACCGCTGATCAACATATGATTGCGTTACTCATAGCAAACAGAAGCCAGGAGGAATTTCAATTGACTACGTTTGTCCGATAATCGGTGAACAATTTCACAGGCAAGGAAATCGATATGTTGTTTGTTCACTTATCTACAGCTCTGAATGTTACGCGTGAACCTCACACATTCGCTGAATTCTAAATAGTATATTATGTACCCAATGTGTTCCAGCAAATAAAGTGTACCTCAGGATAAATATGCTGTAATAAAGGCGCCATTTGTTGGCGAATCAGTTGAAATGGGTCCGATTTTAAATAATTATTCAGCTGCTTACAGGAACGAAGTTCACGAAACCAAGAATTAATTCACATTCTAAACCGTCTTTTGTGACTTGACAAGTTGTTAGATAGCGAGATATGTTTAGGTCAGCAAGAGGAATTTTCCTTTCCATAACGATAATTACAAGCGCTCAGCAATGAGGATTGTCTACATTTGTTGCCAAAATGAAGTGCCATATTACGAGCAATCCCATTATGTTCTTAGAATATTGAATCTTTTAATCAAACGGCTTTTACGCCGAGCGATTTGCTATTACTTAAACAAAATGCAAAATAATTAACGCTGTTGGAACTATGTGAACGGCGTATGCGGTGTTGGAAATACACAAAATATTGGCCCTCTTTTTGATAAATCAAAAGAAGATATCATTCATATGCATGCTAGACAAAAGCAGCTAATATTTTGAAGCAAATTTAGCACTGGATAAATAACGCTAATCAATACGGACACGTTCAGTCCTGCAAAGTAGCATTTCTATTGGTTCAAGACTTGCTCTAATAAGTGAGCTGAATATTGCGAACAGTATTCGTTGAGAGGAAGGTATTTCAGAGCGATGTATAATTTTTCGTTTTACAGAAGGCTGCGAAAGGTAGAAGAGTTCAGTCGTGCCTGTTTGCTTTCTGCTTATGTTTCGTGTGACATTTGTTTTAATTCCGCTAAGTGAACCACTATGGTCAGAACAGGCCAAAGTGGAGGAATCGAGCATACCGTTTTACTGCCTGTACACCTCCGTAGCAAAGGAAGAAGGTTAGCTATTAACATATTTTATCGAAACATATTAAGAAATACTTCGTTTTAAATATGATTGAAAGCGTAGAGGAATATGGATTTATATCGCTATCCCCGCCGCAGTTACGTGTATCAATTACACAAACAATTTATTTGACAAAATGCAAATATTTATGTTTTTCCAGTTCGGATTCTGGGTACTTTTTCAACTAAATTCAGGGTTTATTTGCCATTTGATGTTTGGCTCAATGCAATAAAGCGCCCGCACGACAAACCGGTTTAGAATTTAAGCAAAGGCATTATATATTCACCTACTAACTACTGATGCGTTACCAGTGATTTTGAATGTTCCAATGTCTACAATTTGTGAAATATGGATACTGGTGTATACATCAGTTTTACAATACAAACTCACATTACCTCAACTAGTATTACTGGCCTTCAATATTGCTATGATTAATAGTTACATTTACCATAAATTAAAGTAGGTATGAATTTATAGGTAGTTGCATGTTCAACCATGTTTAAATTGTTTGCTGGTTCAACATTTCCTGCACTACCAGATCCCCATCCCGGATGCACTCTACTTTCATTTAAACCAGTTGTTAACAATTTTCTACGCGGCTCGCATGCCTGCAAAAGGAAATAACCAGAGCGCTAGCTTTTAAAGAACCAATAGGTAATGAGAGTTTTGGATTGCAAAATGATACACGTGTTCACAAAGCACAGGTTGATATGCCAGCGGTAGTACATTTATACATGGGAGAATAAATGTAATACCATTGATGGCAGGAAACCTAGAACCGAAGTAATTGTAAACGAAATGTACTGCGCATGAAAACATGTTTCGCCTACCTGTTTCGACGCGGTGAATTATACTCGCCTTATAATATTTGCCTTAATGTCCATCCTATCTGCCGGTGTGGTGTCTGCAGTACTGTGTGGGTCGGCTTAACTTGTAGATGTTTCCTAAAGCAAGCTTCCGTTTCTTGTCTTTTGTATTGCGACAAATAGCTGGGGTTTTTCTACCTGCAGCTAACATGTGTACTGATGATGATGACGTGATGCAAGCTGCTCCCAAAATGCTTCTCCGAAACTGAAGTTCAAATATTTTCAGAGATTTAAACCTGAAATATCTGCCGCGGAACATTCTAGCATAAACTGCACAACGTATTTGCATGGTCGGATATAATATTTCTTAGACAAGTTTGGCTTCAACTTGCCAGTATTCCCGTGAACAACTCATTTTATGCCTTCAGTCACTGCGGTCATGAGAAGTTTTGATTGCTGCTTACATAGTTTATCAAAGTCTAATATCAAGATATGCGCTACTATGGATGCTATTGACAGCAAATTGAAACTCAGTTGATTGGACGCAGATTATATCAAAACACTTCGGCATGGAGACGAATTGTTCCCTAGATGTTATGTCGTGAATTATAGCCGTAGATACTATTAAACGCGTGTATCTTGTTCCAGAATTATTATCCACTGACTTACAACAAATATATATAACCAAAATGTAAATAGTGTTTCCGATTTCACTTGTTTAATGCCAACTGCAGAATTCTGCACTGATTCGATAAAAGGCCAATGTATTGAAACAGAGTGTGCTACTGAAGGGGCAGAAATTATCAGTTGTAAAACTAGCCAAAAAAGGCGTGTCCTGTACCACATTGTCTTAGGGCTACATGCCCAATTGTCTTTTTGCTTCAGGAACTGTTTCCATGGTTTTGCGTACAATGACAAATTTTATTGTCATGGGTACTCCCAATAGTCTTAAGGAAAATAGAAAAGTATATATATGTAGCAAGCATATCACCCCAGCCAAACTGCTGGCAGATTTAGGTTAACAATGAAGATCATACTTGGACCGAAATAATTTTACATAAACAGTAGAATTGGTCATTTGAATTCATCTGCTCTTCCCATAAGAATAAAAGTTATATTTCTTGACAAAGCAGGGGAAACCATCTCTGGTTTCAATTATATATTTGAAGCAAAATCGCGTAAAACAGAAGGCTGAACGAATTTCATCACAATGAATCCATTAATATTCCCCATACGTAAATGTATATGCATAGTTACATGTTGCAGTATTCGAAGTGCATTGGACAATTAATTTTCGTTTAAATATTGAACTGATAACATGAGAATTATCAGGATAGCATTCTTGGCGTTGAAGCTGTTATCAACGTTTCCTTTCGTTTGTGGTTTAAGAAGTGGCTTTGCGGTAAATTTTGAATGTTTAATAAAATTATTTACAAACATATCCATATAAAGATACATTATCAAGCTTAGTAGAGTGTAAAATATCGCCCAGAAATCAGAATATCACCAAGGCATATAATACTATTTAGACTATCGATCTTCACTGTTGTACATAGCGGTTATATTTTCGTCAGACTCAGATGATTAATTAGAGCACAACCTGTTGCTTATGGCATGCAATTTGAGATTAATTATACATCGCACATATTTTTGTGAATATTATCCGATGGCGATTTGCAACTAAAGTCAAAACTGCCAAGATGGATTCAACGTGGATTTACTCAGATTGCCTACCTTTCGCTGATTTCATATTCGCGCAGACCGCCGGCATCCTCGATAGGCAAACACCTAGTATACTCGTGTAACCTGATAGAGCTGGGCTCAGCGTTAAATTTGGGTTACAACACACAAATCCCTGCGTCATTCGATTTGCTGAGGCAGTAGCTATAAGCCGGATTAAGCCAGCTTTCTGTGTTCAGAAACAATTAATTTTAGCCTAGAGCTGCCTTGGACATTCGTCATTCGTTCTGCATCTTAAGCTTTTCTGTTTTTGCCCACTGTTAACTATATGTATGCATTTGGCTAATGGTACTGAAGAAACAATAAGAAATGCATGCATCTACCATCTTTCTTCTTCTTTCCGTATTTTACAAATGTTTGTAGGGAACTAACTGCATTAAATATGCAGCTGCCGTGTCTAACAGCGAGCTCCTTGTCTTTGGTTTCCTTTGTAGAATGTAAACGTAACTTAAACCGGGTGAAATGCCTAGGCAAATACTGTAACACGGCATTATGTGCTTTAACATTTTAAACAAATTGTAGTTAGGTTCTAGCAAATTATTCTGAGGATCGTCAATAAATGATTGAATGAAACTTATTTGACTTGTGAAGTAATAAACAAATGCATACATTGATGACACCTGTGTTTTGCCAATCATAATGCACGAAAATCCGTACCTAAATAATCTTTTGAACTCCAAGTCCATACTTATATCAATATCCTGAGAAACTTCCCTAACATGTGCTTCCAATCAGCCTGCATTTGTCTATGTGTATACCAACCTGACAATGAAGTACAGCCTACGGGACATTGGATATTATATGACATGTTAAGTTTAGGCGATTAGTTAAGCAAAAAATTGGCTGAAGACCGGATGCGTGCAAGGAGAGTGCAACGGCGAGTGTTTGCAGTTAACGTAATCAGTGCGGAAATAAATGTGAACACCGTTGGCAAGGGCACGTGTTGTGTTTACTGTTTACTGGTTGAAAGCAGCAAGTAGAGTTTGCTCTGTGTAGCTGCATATAATGTCACTAAGGGAGAAGGACCCGTTACGTTGTGTTGTGCTCAAAATATTTTGCGTCGGTTAAGTGTTTGTCCTGGAACTTCTCAAGTTCCGACACGGACTTGGTCTCTATTGCGTGCTTCGGCAGGCCGTTCCATACATTCACCAATCTGCATTCAAAACAGAGTTGGTGAGCGACCCGATTCAAATCCGGTACGAGAAGCTTATACCGGTGTTCTCTTGTGCTCCTTTGTGTGCGCAGATGAAGCAACGGTTTAAACATGGGCTAATCCACATATGTAATATCCAGCGCGTCATGATGATATCAACCCGCATTCGACAATAACCTAGGGGTCTACTACGAAATACCTCCTATGTTTGGAATCCGGCTGGTGACTATATGCTGCACTTGCTCAATCTTTTCCACCTCCCCGTCTGACAGGACTATACTCAGGAGAGCCATACTCGAGCAACGGCCGTATTATTGAGACGAAGAGGAGAGTTATAATATCTCCTGTCCAAGTGCTGAATTTGCGCCTGAGCGCACAAAGGATACGTAGGCCGTTCCGGTAAAGCCTATGCATGTTATCCATTGGCTTTACGTCCTAGCGTGAGGGTACAGCGAGGCTGCGCAAGAAATTCGCAGGATTCAACATTTGACCAGCCACCGTGTAGGTTCGACTTTGTTCACACTTACCCAGCCTAATGAATTGCGACTTGACCTGGTTGATCGGAGGGTTGACGTCTGAAGACGACGTGGATAGGCGGTCGAGTTCTTGCAAAACAGGTCGCAATCGTTGGGTGTGCTGAATACTCTCCACACCTTCAAGTCATCTGCGAACAAGGCACAATGATATTGGAGTAGCTGACGTAAATCGTTTAGATGGATGAGAAACAAAGTTGACCCTGTAATGTGCCTTGGGACACACCAATGCTCGATGGATTTCAGTCGGTTAAGTGGTTGTCTATTTTTACCCTCCACTTTTGATCAACAATGCAATTCCTGACCTATTGGCGTAGCGAACCATTAACACCTCACACCGTCAGCCTGTCAACGAACACTGTAAGATTTACCTCGTCAAAAGCCTTAATGAAGTTAATATAAATGACATCGACCGATTGCCTTCGTTCGGCGCTTGCAACCATTCGTACCTCGTCAACAGTACGTTGCAGATACACGAGTTATCTTTCAGGAAGCAACGCTGGGCGGCCGTTAAGAGAATTTTCGAATCGCGAAGCTGCAGAAGGCTATTATTCACGATCTTCTCGAGCGTATTTATAAAATATGATCAGGCAGATCGGCCGCTGTTTATCTACCTTGCTTTGGTTACGTTTCTTTATTGTCTTTGCGACCAAGCGTTTACTGTCGACCGGTAATAGTCCAGTGAATAGTGACCTGTTGATCAGCTTAGTATCATATTGCGAGATGATGGCCGATAGGGACATAATAAACAGTGGGTAAATTCTATCTGGCTCGGTAGGCTTCTTCTCCGCCAAGACTTGCTAGAAACTTGAGTTCATCGTAATGCTGCAGTCTAGACTGTATACTTCATCGGGAGCTGTACTGCTGAAACTCGTTATAGACACCTATTCACTTGCAAACGCGGAGGCGAAGTGTGCCTCCAGTGGGAATGAACGATCTTTGTTCGAGGTTAGGTGCTATCCATCTGAGCCTTCCAACATTGGAATATTGCCTGCAGGGTTCAGGCGCAATTTTACTTAGGCCAAGGTCCATTTGAGATCAGTTTTTGCGGCGTTTGCATGCTGTTCTTGGAATCTTCTGTATTTTTTGTTTTCTAATTATTGCAGAGATTTCGCTGTAGGTTGTACGCCTTGTAGTCCTCATCTGAGCCAGATAACGAAGTTGTTCCATTGTCGGCATCTTCGTCCGAGCAGTTTGCTCTACTCCATTTCGAACCAATGTGATTTGACTGGCCTAATTTTTCGATAATTTAGGGGTAAAAATCGGACGCACAACTATTTCACTCCTTCCTTAATGATTGTTTAACAGGTTCTAATGAAATTATCTTCTGGTAAAGATCATTCCATCTGGTTCGCTTCTTGGGTGAGTCCATTACCTTTCGTCTTCTATTAGTTGAAGCAGCGCTTCAGCGGAGGACAACACGGCAGCGGCATTTCCAGGATGACTATGATCATCGAGTGGTCATTCGCTTCCAGAGGCTCAGAGAGTTGAATGTCATACACACGTTGCTTACAGATGGTCAAAAGCAGATCTAAACATGATGAAGTCGCGCTCAGTAATACGTGTCGGTAGGCTGATAGGCTGTGGGACCCCGGTTTCATATCTCAATGCCGTAAACTTCCTCTCGACTTCACAATGGGCAGGGAGTTGTTCCGCCTAAAGCAACTGTAATCGGGGTAATTTTAAATCGCTTATGAGTAGGAACAGCTCACGACTCATGTAGTTGCTGACATGCGGCAACCATTTCAAGCAGCGCCTCAGTGGACTGCGATATACTGCGCCTACGAGCATCTCGCAGCGTCTTAGGTGGATCGAGCATTGTGACGTCTCACATAGAATTTCAGTGCTTTGGTAGGCGCTCACTAGTCTCTCATACAAAAAAGACTTCATGTAAAGCGGAACGCCACCGCGAGCATTTTATATTTAGTCACAGCGGAAGCATGAGTATTCGCAGATTTTCGGAGTTTAAACATTTCTCATTAAGGCCTAGTACGTCTAGTCACTGAGCAGTTACAGAGTAGTACAGCTCATCGCGCTTGTTCAGAAGACGGCGGACGTAAGTAATGGCTGGGAGCAGACCGGGGTAAAAGGCGGGGGGCCAGCCTGAACCACCAGAAATTGTTGATCCGCATTCGCGGAGAAATCCAGTCAACTCTCGGAATTATGCCTACGGGGATTTGTTTCCTCATCGGCCGTGCATCACTTTAGTTGAATCATCGCAGACTTGTATTTGACTCTGTCTGCTAGGTCTAAGTCAGCTCACAAATTGACATTTATACCTTTCAGCATACTAAGGCAGGACAATGATAATTTGGTCGTGTCTCTTCGAAAAGTCACCCTCATGGGTCGACTTTTGCCATCAGTTCTCCTTTCTAGACAATCTATCTTTGAACCCGCCCTCATCCACGTCGAGCAGTCTATAAAACAGAGTATACAAATATTAAGCACCAAATTCATAGGGCATCTGAGGATTGGAGTCTCATGATTCAGTTGCTGAATGACCATGGGGCTGCGGCGAGTCAGGTCGATGGACACTGTTCTTTGTTCTTTGATATTTGCATTTTCCATTAATTATCACAAATTTGCCTATTGCAATTTTGAGCTTGTGTCAACTGAAGTAATCCTATGACTTAAAAGACTAGCCTGCGGAAACGATAATATTTTGCTCAAGGGATAGATTCGCTATAGTTCTAAGTGCTGGCTGTTTCTCTGATGGCGTTGTAGAACAAATCGAGCTCCGCGTTTTAGCTCTATTCTCTCTACTGATCCGCTTTTCAGGATTTCGGCTCCATTCTGCCCAAGTTTAGAAATACATAGTTTATAAATCTTCTACAAAAGATCATGCTGAATAACTCGAATTAAGCTAAATTGTTCCATAGACAGACCAAAGCATGAAATATGAACATTTACACTGCATTTACTGCATGCAATGCACTTTGCGAGATTTCCAATGAATTTGGAACAAATTCCTCAAAGTGTCTACTTTGTCATTTGAAAATAGGCACAGATCGATACGAGTAAATCAGCGTAATGTTGAATCACAGCCATTTTACTCAACTATACAGGTAGAAATGTTAAATTAAATCCAAATAACCAATGTGTGCATTACAGATACATTTAGAGCGTAAAACTAAATCAACAACGAAAATAATGGGATAAATGATCTGACGGGGACAGGAGCAATAGACGACCAGGACGGACGAGAATCAAGACAGAATAAAAGGAAACATTTACTGCCGACAAATGTTTAAAATATATTACTGGCTAATTCAGAATCACAAACGATACCGAAGAAAAGCATTTTAAGGGATAATGGAAGGTATAAAGTGAAGAAGGATCTACACAAGTTACCTAAAGCCGGGATGGAACAACTGGGATCATACTTGCACGGGGGACAAGAAATCTGCTGGACGGTAAGTTCGTTTATGCAATTCATGTGGAAAGTTTTTGCTGGACCGGAAATCATCGCTATTCCGAATCACCTTGGTGCGTGGGTGATAAGTTATCCCAGTAGTCCACGCTCGATGTTTAGCGAATGGAGTAATTTAACGGGGTGATTTCGGAATATGTCCACATGTGATTTATTGTTCCATGTACTTTGGTACCCATATGCATAATTTGATAATCAAACATATAACTGTATATTACATTTGTTAGTATTTGTAAACGTTTACAAACTTATACCAGAATATTATATCTAATTAATATAGATTCATTGCAAGCATAACTTTGGTCGTCCCATTTCACCTCGAACAGGATTTGCGCAGTTAATGTCTATCACAATTATTCCGTGTTTCGGCGTTCGGCTATCTGGCAAAATGTTTGATCATTGAGTTGTTGTTTTACCAAAAAATTTGATCATAGATCCTAATTTGAACTTACATCGTTTTCGGTTTCGAGCCCAACTGTCGTCTTTACTCAACTAAATCACGGCAGCTGTTAAAGAGGTTAATATTATTCTCGAATATGTTTTGATCTTAAATATACATATATTTATATGTTAATTTGAGCTTAAAAATTAGAGGCCCGCTCTTGTATTTTCATGTTTATAAATATAAAATGTTATCTTATTATTACACCTCTAAATCAATCACGATCTCACTTTCCTAGAAGGGAAGGTAGAAGATTGCCATAGTTTTAGTTACTGTAGTAAATGTTCGCTTAAATTAGTAGCACTTTAAAACAGGCCGTTGCTAGTTTGAATAAACTACATAGATCATATGCGCTGGAATGTGCATTGGTATATACATATATAAAGCATAAATAAGGGATAATTTAACCTCTCCATAAAATCTGTCCGTCACAGGTTTTTAGGTTAGGTCAAAAAATGAAGGAACGAAAACAGGATACTTGCAGTTTTGATCGATTTAATTTTCCTATTGTCACGGGAAAATTTCGGCACAGATCTTTCCTCATTGAGGAAGGAAATCAAGGGCACAATATTTTTCCATAATAGCAAATCATAGGAAGGTCGTCGAGGACACTTTGTGAGTGTCTTCTATCGATCGGATAACAAATGGATCCATAACTCACATATTTGTACTAAAGAATAAAAAAGTTGCCATCATAATTGCGTGCTCACAAATTAAATTTTATAACACGCGTCTAAATTACATCTGTCCCTACTAGCATGGAACATAACGTTATACCACGGTTTGCGCTGCAAATTTATCATTGAGCAATACTGGGTTGTGCATCCGGGCTCCTTGGGAAGTACTCCAACCCCATCGGTTAGTATTTATGGGTCAGATGAAGTTAGTCTGCTGTTCATCCAGCTTGCAGGTTTGAAATAGGATGGCAACCACTTATGAAAACCTAAAGCAATTCAAAATTCCCAATGTATAATGGACAAGCTTTCTAGTCAACCGAGTTATATACTGACCCTAAACGTGCTCCTGTCTATGACTGGGTGCCTTGGCATTATCTGCGTTTATGAAAGGTCATGTCTAATTCCTAATAATTCAACCACATCTTGCCTTGACCGTTGCGCAGTTTATCAAAGGTCACATAATTTGCAGCATACAGCAGAGCAGATAAGTGAAACGATGCCTCCGCTGGCTCTTCTCTTCCAACTAATCACAATTTTCTTACTTGCATCTCAAAGTACATTCCTAAATTACCTTCTATACATTCCTGCCTTATTGACAACAAATGCAAATCCACTGGTTTCAAAACATCTGCTGCTTCATCTGCAGTTAGCTTTCCGCACCATAAAAGATCACCCTATCGGAAACAGCACATTACAAATCCATGTTGACCAGTTCCTCTGCCTCCGTACACATTTCGTACTCTAAGACAAATGAGTCAAAATACTGCACTCATATGCACTTTCGACACGCTGCGTATTGACGTGTGTTGTGTGTCCGAAACTAGGAACAATCAAACTCATGGGTTTTTGGATTAACTGGAAACTGCTTGTCATTTCACTATGGTTTGCTTGCACCCGGAGACACTGATGCGGCAGCCACTATTCAAGCTGTGGTTTTTTATCGTACACTGCCTCAGTGCTGAGTTGGCAAACTATATTCCAGGCAACGGCCTTTTTTGTGCGGCCTGTTTGACGACTTCAGTCATGTTTGATTCACGAAATAGTATAGAAAGCAGTTTCCTTATGATTTCCGTTTAAGTTTCCACCGACTGCATTTTTGATGCTGCCAAGAACATATAACATCACGAACTAAGCACTCTACTACGCATTACTATTACTTCAGATATTATAGTACTTGGAAGAGGATTAGTTTATAAGCCTATTGTTTCAGGCTCTTTAGAAACTAATATAGGTAGGACTATCCAGCTTAACTTCAACCGTAAGGATAACGGCAAGTGTTTATTGCAAATCAGAGCGAAACCCCCGCTATACATTAATAGCACCGCTTTAAACACAATGGGAGCGGAAGTGCTACTAGGCTTCATCCCGTAACCGACCATCAAGCGACTCAACGGGATCACATTGCAGTGGGTTACATCTGGCCTGGTACCTTTCTGGATTGTCGCTCTTCTTAGATTACTGTTTTCGACTCCAATTGTGCATTGCTACGCTGTAGTTTTTTCATGAATTTCTATTGGAAGCCTGCAAAGCGTTTTATTCCCTTGCTGACGGAGACATATTTCCAGCTATCGGTCAAGGATGCCTAGAGGATGCACTGGGTAGCGAGATTTCGTTCCAGTGGAAAAAGTTCCTGGTAGCCATGCACGAAGTCGGATAATATGCTGGTTGTTGATTAAATACTGGTTCGTGAATATGACCTATTATTATTGATCGAACGTGATCAAGATTCAAGAGTCAATATTTGTCCCGTAACTGCTGAGTTATACTGTTCGTGTATGGTCAAGTTACTAAAGTTTGGCTGCGCAATGGCACAATCTGATTAGATCGGAGGATAGCTGTGATCCAATATAAAAATCATTTGGTTTAGACGACCTTAAAGGACACCTCTCTTCCCTTTACACGTCTGCCTAGTGTCTCCAGTCCTTGAGTCCACTTGAATCGCTATGGTGGTCATCAATTCCGTACTACTCATCTACGCACTGTATCTAAAGCTGGCACCGATTCCTGGCCTGCATATTCCACTCGATCGGAATTTACTTCCGTTATTTTCGGCAAATCAAACTCCAGTAATAACTAAAAAGCAGGCTTTTGATTGCGGTGAGTTAAACTGTGTGTACTGTTGGTGTGTTGTCTCAGCTGGTTCATGTGGCGGTGCCACGTTTTGCTGCGGATCACTGTTAGGTAGGTAACTACCAGTCTTTCCGATAACTGCAAACGGAGCCCATCGATTGACGAAATTCTCTTGCGCATGCAAGGTGTTAATCTCGGAGTGACCGAATGTCGCGAATTCCTTCGACGTGTACACGTCACAAGTGTTTAAAGCGTAACAACGCGATGGAAAAACTGGTTCAGCTGTTCGATGGAAGATGATATAGTGATTGATGTCAAACTTGCTATGACCTCTGGGCGATTAATGCGGATTAAAATGAGATTTGATCTACGTTAACCGAAAATTTGGATTAAAGGACCACAATAAGACAGTTTGAAATTATTGCACATAAAAGCATGTTGCCAGTAGCCTTTCCTAATACCACAATGGGGCTAATGTCGTAAGATTATTTGACCAGTTGTATAACAACCGCTATTTATAGAGGATTAAGCTCTAGCTCAACTTTGGTATTGCGTGAATGCATACTGCAATTTCTGTCTATACATTGGTCTTACATCGGTATGCGACTGTAATAGGACCTACATTTGGAAAATGGTCTGAGGCTGTCCTAAAGAACTACGGCGTATGGCTGAAACAACCGCTGTGAAATACTTTGCTGGAGTCCAGCATAAAAATTAACGGCTACATTTTGATACCCAATGCCAGTTTGCGCGCTTTGTCAGAAGAAATACTCCAGATATAGAGCTTATCTAGCCAGTCAATACCGATAATGTTCGGCGCTTGCTGATTAGCGAGGTAACATATAGACACAAATATTTACTCATTGTACGTAACCAAAACGTTAACTTACCAACTAACTCGATAGTATTTCATGATGCATTGATTACGTTTGGGCAAATCTGGAGGACGTCCGAAGTATTCCCAAATGGATTGTCAAACGATGGTAATGTCCGATCCATTGTCTGAACGAAGAATTGCGGGATACCAATTAGCACTCACTGTCAGCTAGCGCTTGAGGTATGTCGCTTTAACCCGATGGGTATCAACAATGCTGCTGATTTGGTCTCGAATATCCTTTGTTAGAATTGTCGGTTTCAGTCGAGTAGTGTGGATTGCAGTAACCATCGTTGGGACCAAAATATTAGCATTGGTTGCACTAATGTCGGTGAAAAGCGCAATGTTCATATTTGGCATTTTCAGACCAACACTGAGGAATATAATTCAACTAACGGTCAATGATAAATAATAGTTGAGTGCAATTAACAAAAATAAGCAAACTTGATAAAGTATATTGTCAAGAAACCGGCATTTCATTCCTGTCAGTTCGATTAGTTAGTGTGCCATAAAATCCAGTACCAAGTTCGATAAGACGAAGTACTAAATTACGAAACTACTTTTGATCTTGTGAATGTAGATGGTAAAATGCCGACTAGAATAGTAAGTACATTGCGGGAGGTGTAGATAAAATCGTGGCTGATAAGTTGACGCATGCGTCAAATTGCTTATCAAAAATGAAATCAACGATTGGTTTTTTTAAACCTGAGCGGCGTAACATAAATTTCAGTGATGGGACAACAATGGCATACCAGGTTTGAAGAAGTATTAGGAAAATAGCAGAGGAATAGTTTAAGCAATCAGGAAAATTACACCCAGTAATAAACCGTACAGTTAAACACGGAGTATGGAGAGAATTTCAAGCTTGAGCGTATAAAACGGGAGCTTTATACTTTTTATGAATTTTGCAAGAAAATATCGGTGCAAGTTAATCATATTATATTCAAACTTGTAGAAGTTTTAGGTAGATGAATGAGGTTAATTTGGTCCTCCAGATCACGGGGAAGATATGGTCCGTTGAATGCACAATGCTATGAGATAGCAATAATTACTTTACTTCACAATACTTGGAAGGGTTGAGAGATTAGGACCTGGATTTGGGATAATTCGCTAGTTTGTCGAATTCACGTTGGAGTTTTAAAGAGTCCTTCATGATTAAGATTATGCCACGGTGGACGGCATCGTCAAGATGCTTACAACATACGGATATTTTCAATGCTTTCAAAGAATAGCAAGATATAATTTGCTTGGAAGTTCAGAACGCTATTTGCCGCCCAGATGCGGGAAGTGGGTGTGATTTGCGAAATAGTCACGTACACACTTCAAAATTATGGGGATGCCATTTTCAGACAAACTGTTGGTCAGTGATGAGGCTTCAAAATTATTAAATGAAGAAAACGTAGCCGTACGCTAAAGCGTTGGAACGCGACATATTAAAACCAGCATCACTTGGAGAGCGACCCGTTTTATAGGCAAAGATTGTGACAACCTCAGTAGTATTTTGAGTGTAATTACCACTGATTAATGTTTTTTCATAACATTTAGCGGTTAAATGTGTGCGATAATTGGCCGATATGTCCGAAATAATTTTTAATGCATTAGTGTTATTTTGGCGGAATTCCGAATGTCGGCGTTGCAACAATTGTTAAGCATCGATTCATTATTTCCGTCAGACGTGTTGTTAAGTCATATGCGCATTTTAAACAGCGCGACTGCAGATAGGGCATCAAGTCAATCAGCTTTGTGAGATGCTTGCAAACACTTCTGTAAACAAGGATAACGTTAGGTGTTGACAACCTG
Source organism: Dicrocoelium dendriticum (assembly GCA_944474145.2). Classification (NCBI taxonomy): domain Eukaryota; kingdom Metazoa; phylum Platyhelminthes; class Trematoda; order Plagiorchiida; family Dicrocoeliidae; genus Dicrocoelium; species Dicrocoelium dendriticum. The sequence continues at coordinate 13,163,476 of OX104070.1, forward strand.
AATGCACACTTGTGTTTATCTACATCCTCGGAGATTAAGTGTTCTGAAAGCATTTGTTCCGTAGAGTTGTCCAAGAAGCCTTTACATTTCACGGTAACTGTGATTGCTGAAAACCGTCTGAAAGGACGAAGTGTTAAACTATCATATTTTAGCTTTCAAAGCTAATGACAGCTATTTAATATTTGCAGCTGTCTATGATTACCAGTCTGTTTTTTTCCTCACTAACTGCCTGATCAATGGAACTGCAAATCTCTCATTTCGAAAAAGGATTGTCTGAATGGAGCAACACAGATAACGTAGAATTTTATATAGTTCAAAGCAACGAACTGAGACAACATTTTAACAGGATACACTGAATGTTTAGACCTGGTAAGAGCGTAGAAGCTCATAACGGGACTGCGAGTCGACCTTGATGAACGTGGTACAACCATTTGCAACCACACTAAAATCAACGCTACATTGATGGTGTCTCCACGATTAGTGACGTTTGCGACTAAATTGCCAATCCCGGCGAACGAATGCACAACTGAAGCGTCAACCCGCGCTACCAGTATTCCAAGCATTTTTGAGGGTACACTGACTGTGCTTTTTCTCGTCAGATGTTTACACAGCTGCTTGAATTCATTGCTTTACTACAAAAGGGTGCATATGTACGCGATCATTCAATCTGATATAAAAGATCAATAAACTTACCAATATTTGGTGAGACCCGCCGTATTTTCATTCTTTTTTCACAAATTAGGCTCTAACCGTCAGATATCTGAGGATTCAAGTACCTGAAGCCATCCGACATTGATCAGCATGTTAACAAATTTAAGTGAACCGTGACGACGTTGGTACATCATGAAATTCCAGATGCATTGCGCGATAGATCTTACTCGCAGTTTGGGACCGTTAGCGAACCTGTTTTAAAAAGTTTCCTCTGAAATCCTAGGAGAGTATTTTATACTCTGTGAAGCGACAGCACTGAACTGACAAGTACTGATTTTTTACAATTTAATATGTAGTCTAAGATTTTAGTTGAATTTCTAAAGTTATCTGTTGAGCAGCTCTTACGTTTAATTGTTGTGAATGTGTTTTTTTGCAAACTAGTTTACCTTGCTATAAAAGGTTATGACGTATATTTTGATTTACCTAGGGACGAAGAATAGTCTAAAATAGTGTAATCTTTTAGTAAAAACGAAATATGAACGCGTCTAGATTCTGTGGGGGATTTCACAAATTGGGTAGACTCAGGGTGTTAATGGGTGTTATGGGTTTAGCGAGTGAGAACACAGATGGAATTTACCAAGTATTTTAAGGTAGGTTGGTAGGTCTGTCTGCAAAAGTTTACAAGTAGAACGAAACAATTTCCGCAGCCACATATCGTTTCCGACTACAGAGTTAGAAAGCTGCACCGTGCGATATGTGACCGCTTACATAGTTGCAGTGTTTTCTGGGTTTTAAAACGATGTACACCAAGGTTTGTCAAAGCATGTGATGAAACTCATTCAACGACGTCGGGGGTCTCTAGGGCGGTCGGATCTAATGCACTTGTAATAATTGTGATTACCGAGTTTACCATCAATGTCGAAAAGCAACATCACTTAAACTGTTATTATATGTTCCATTCAAAGTCAAATAATTGCTTACTCATTAACTGTTCCATTAAGTGATGGTACGTTCCTGGACCAGAGCAGCGGAATTCACGCCATTTTGATGAGAAAAATATTGCGTTGTATATTCCGGCTAGTATGATGCTTTGCTTTTTTCTTAGCTGTTATTGCTACTGCTTTCATATGTGTTTCCCGTCTTTTGCCGAACTCGATAAGATGCGCTTCACACATAGTGTCTCAAAGTAAATTGAATGAAACTAGCAATTAAAAATTTTCAACATTGCGCATTTTAAAATAATATTGTGATGGTAACAGCAACGCCCAAATGTAAAGGCTCAGCCTGCGGTATACTTTTAAAGTAAAAGTATATATATTGGCCTGAACGGACCACGTGCCTCTCGGCATACCTAAACCAAGTGCAAACCATTTGCCTTAGATTTTCCATAATATGCCACACAACTAATCTCCTTTAGCTTTAGGCGTTCGTTAATTCGGCCCCCCACCACTAGTCCTCTGATGTTTATCTGCATTTAATTACTGAGTTGCTCCTTTGGTCAATGACTCTACTATATTTCTTACTATCCACGCTGTTATTACTGCTTTTAGCTAAACACCACTGTTTGCCTCGATAATTATTAATCCTACGGCAATTTGGTTTAAGCCTTCTTTCACTGAGGAAATTGCCTCCTCCATAAATAATAGGTTACTATCCAGAAATGAGGGCGGAAATAACAATGGCATCATCGGACAAAACCTATAGCTCTTTGTTGGTTCACATAAATCGACTTGCAAAGATTTCCTCTGTTTGATGTACGTAAATATTAGGCCGGCCGCTGCGATGGATTACTTTTTTGACTAACAAATTGCGCCTTATTAGTTAAGAATAATTTGATCGCATTCGAAGAAATTTTTCGACACATCTCATCAAGTATATACAAGTGGGAATAAGGTGGCTGAAATCTTTGCTATTTCTAGCATGGTTTAGAATTGATATTCGTGTTTACCCGATGTAGCAGAGAATACAAAAGTACAGCCGAAAACTTATGCGACGTATTAAACGTTTCCCCTTAGACAATAGCATTTTAAGCTTGAGGTAAATGAAATACGCAATCTAAACATTTCCATGAGTGAAGTCTGCTTGTTTACACCTGCATACATCAACGTTATACACTTCAGCTGTAGGCGAAAAAGACCTCAGCTACAGTGTCGCAATAAAATAGATAATAAATAAAATGGCACGCCGGCTAAGTACTCATTAAAGTTCAGGAGAGCTGACAGCCGGCTTTCGTGCCGCAATATCATGTATTTTGTCTAAAGTATAAAAGTGTGATTAAAGGGGAGTATATGCTGAAAGGGGGCAAACAAAGGAACTTAAAATATTAACGCCATTGTCACCAGCTCCTTGCCATATCAGCAAGTGTGTCTAAAAGTTGCCTGGCCTCCCCTCCTCCTCCTTCAACCGCAAACCCGGTGCACACACCATACACGTCGTGAAATTAGGTGTGTTGACATGCGCAAACGTGTCCGAGCTATGGGAGCCTGTTGCGTGTTATAATGTTGTTAATCGGTCCACTCGCTGTTTCTGCACCAAATACGCGACACCGAACTTAATTACACGACTTCGACCTCACACCTGTAGTGGCCAGCCAAGTAACTTTTTCTTCCTGAACACTTATATGCTAGTTCAAATACACCCAATATACGCACGTCTTTCTGGCTACAACCATTCGTTCATATTCGATTAATTCCACATTATCACTCATTCTTTGCATGATGTACATTGCTGATAATCGCAGCTTTTCTCCCCATCCCATTTTAGTATCGATAAATATAACCTGCTTAGATTTACCACATTCTCCATTTGATATTGGTGAATTAATCTATATTTGTTCATGATTGGTAGCTATTAATCCTATGAGCCATGCATGAATCTTCAGAGTTTAACGACATTTTTTTCTTCGAGTGAATTTTAGTCACAGTTCCATACCACTAAGCATCGTATTGAACAGGAATCATTTACATTTTCACTGTTTTGGGACATTATACTATATTCACTGTTGTGTCTTCAGAGCGCCTATTTTTTCTGACCGCACGTCCGGTTCACGTTTGAATCTACCACGGAGAACACAAATGCGTGCAGTTGCACATTTTTGCACGATGCAATTTTCACTGTTTATCAGTGGCACTTTGTCGCATACTACTCGATCTATACCTATTCCTCTTGTTTGTACAATATTTAACTCGAGATAATATTTTATCGGGTAACCTAGCGTGCCTCTAATATTTACTAATTTTTGTAAGTCCAAGGATTGTTCCACCCACACCTACGTTCCAACCTTTTACTATTTCATTCGTTGAATACCAATGTTAGCCTCACTCGACAGAACAGTTCAGCTATATTCGAGCGAGCTCATACATATTCCACTCAAATACTACGCAATGCAGCAACAGCCAATTAATCGTTCACCCCAGTCAAACTCTAGGCGAGTTCGCTTCGCGATTGATGGACCAATCCACGTAGAATTGCTAACCAAACCAAAGTGGGACTGAAAAACCAACACCGCAGCAATCTGACGATTTTATATATAATACAATGTGACCTCCTCCAAAAGTCCCCTTTTGATATTGACCTCAACATATGGACGTGACTGGACATGTGTATGCCTACAGAGTCGTAACATAACATGTGCAGCCCAAGCATCATCCTGATCGAAGGCGTTTAGATTTAGCTAGCTATTGAAAATTACCCACTCGGAGGCAAAATTGTTGAATACAAATACACACGTCTGGTCAGCTGCGGTCAGAACTGCTTAAACGCCGGCGTTGCATTACACGCTAAGTGTCGTGACGCAAAGTGAGTTAATATAAAGGAACTCAAAAATATGACAGGCGCACTTTTATCAGAAATCAGGGTAAGCGAACATAAGTTTTCAATAATTCATCTTCAGACTTATACAATTATATGCAAATCAAAATGTGCGGAGAGACATTACAAGCCGTTGCTACTGGAGCGAGTTCATTGGATGCTGACAGCGCTGTCTGTTAAGCCACGACAATCGAAAGTGTTTGACCTCCTGGGTCAGAGGTTAACGGCCGTTCGGGACAGGGCAGTCCCAAGCCTTAAGTTAACTTCTTCTGAACACACAGCTCCAGTTCATACAGCCGGATCGCAATTGCTTCAGCGGCTAATATTAGTCGTTTGAGGACGTAGTTCGAGCGGTGCGTTTGGGCCTGATAGATAAGATAGATCGAGTCAGTGCATTTTGTGGCGTGCCCTGTATCGGCTAGTTGCGCGGCTATCAAACAGTTCGCAATATTCCACTTCCATTTTTAAGTCAGACCGGTGGGTGTTCTTTCATTCTCTTAGGTAGACGCCGTGTCGTATGACCAATATATTCCGCCCCACAGTGGCATGAAAACGAGTAGATACACATTTAGTTCGTGTGGACAGGCCTCTTATCCCTTAATTTTGTCTCATCGTCGGAATGCTAGTGAACTGAATTTGCATTTGCGCTCCTAGATAGGTGGGTTTGAGTAAAAAAAGACGATGAGATATAAGTTCCGTCGCAACCTCGCCCTTGTATGGCAGCTGTAGGAAGATTGGCTTACGTTCTACTGTCAAAACTACAGGCTTCGTTTCATGTTCAGTTTTGACTTTTATGCAGATTTCCGGATAGCTGTTCTCCCTTCCCACTAGTCAAATTCCCTCTAAAACTTCCGCAAGCGTGTCATTCGAGCAGGTAGGTTCAGCTCGGCTCACTAGGGTAGTTAGCAAGTTCCCTAAAACCTAAGTGGCAAAAAGCTGTAGAAGTTCGTGTATTGCCAATTCCACGTACTTTTCCTATAGACGCAGCGCTGTAACGCATGCTCATCCAGTATTTTCATGGCTCCATCATGGAAATGAAAGCGACTGTTTTCCAAAACATCGCAGGTGGATTTTATTGCTGGTTGTTCTTGGTTGAACGTGTTTGTTCGTTCCTCGGTACTTCAAGACGACTGAAGTAGGAGAAAAAGGTCATCCACGTAACGGCAATATAAACAGAAAATTGAGACCGTTGGCTTTAGCTTTCTTGTTTCAGCATGCCCATGAAGACATCGGCGAGGAACGGACCCAGTACGGAACATATCGGTACGCCATCGCACTGTCTGTATAAATCACCAATGAATAGAAACCGAACTTTGCATCTTACTATAGAGCGATATTTCCTTTAGGATCACCGTGGGTATGCCAACTTTAATGTGGTTTGCATCAACATACTCACATACGTGGTTAATGGTCTTAACTATTGTTAAGTTGGTGAACAGTAAAGTAACGTCGAGTGAACACATGGTAAGATTGGATACATTTACATCACGCACGGTATCCACAAACTCAAAATGTCCTTTACACTATGCACAACAATTCGCTCTCTATTAGGCGTAAGAATCATTACCAGCCTTGAGCGATCGAGTGATTTGGTGAGTTTTTCATATGCAAGACGGGTTGACGGGGACTTTAGTCCTGTGTGTTTTAGGTAGCCCATATTGACTTGGAATCACCGTTCTTACCGGCCGAAGTGTTTCATAATTGGCTTCATTTATGTAACCATCCTTTCGAAGCCGTTTAAGACAGTTGAAAAGTTGAGTTTCCATCTGTTTTGTTTTGTTTTTCTCACATATGGCCCTCAGAATTTGGTTTCATCTGCCAATATTTCTTTAATTTTGTTCAAGTAACGCACTTTGTTCATTATAACAATGCCTGCGCCGTTATCTAGCCGAAAGAGTAAGACCACATTATTACTTCAAGATGTTCTTGTTTTACCGGAGTGTTATGTATTATGCTCGCACATCGATACTTGTAGCATGCATGCATTATATATTATTTAAACTCTTCCACATGCATTTCGGAACAAGGAATCCGCTGAGAAGTCTGCGTGCACACATCTTCGAACTGTGCTTCTGTTGCTAGTCTATTTTCCTTCCTAGCAGGAAAACATAATTTAGGGCCTAATGGTAAGACCTCCATTTTAACGCGATCAAGCGTCAAGTATTACGGGTTTTGAACATACCTTTCTTGTTCGGCTGGAAAAGAAGTTAAGGGCATCTTATTTTTCAGCATGCTTGTGAACTGATGACGCAATCTGGATACTTGTTTTGTGATTATTTCCTTAATTATGTGATCCCTCGACTTTAATTCGCTCTTCACCAACCTACCTTTAGTTGAGACCATAAACTACATATGTAAGCATGTTGATGCAAACAACATTAATGTTGGCATACCCACGGTGATCCTAAAGGAAATATCGCTCAGATGAATGTGCAATGTTTAGTTTCAATTCAATGGTGATTTATAAGACTGTGCGATGACATAATGATAGGTTCCCCACAGGGTCCGTTCCTCGCCGACCTCTTCATGCGCATGTTGGAACCGGGAAAGCTAAAGCCAACGGTCTCAAGTCTCGGTTTATATAGCCGTTAGTTGGAAAACCTTTTTCTCTTACTTCAGTCGCTCGAAGTCTAGAGGAACTAAAAAACACGTTCAACCAAAGCCATCCAACAACCAGCACGTCTGCCTACTCTGTGTGGGATTCAACATGCTGATCCGCCAAACATCCCAATGCTGTACGGTTCCCAAATTTGCCCATACGGCTAATACGCCATGCAAGTTTGACAACCTTGCTTGAAAACCGAACTCTATGCACCAGGATCACCGCAACACTGAAAAGCGAGTAATACAAAGGTCCTACGTAAAAACTTAATAACGAAAGCTGAAGCTGCTGCGCTTTCAGCGAACACTCTCAAAACCTGAGAGGCGAATTTATATTAGTGCACGCAGTAGTGAGTAAATCTAAACATAGTGACCGCCAATTCCTAAAATCTAGCCAAAAGACGGAGCTCGACGGCAACCGTATTTAGTGGGTTGATCAATATAGCCGTCTTGAATGTTGAAAAACTTGCTTTCCCTTGACATTTGCATACACTACAAATCTCTCCTGAAAGCAGTTTTATCCTCCCCTAATTTGGAACATTAAAAAAATGAGCGGATGTTGTTCTTAGTTCTCAACACACCGTTCAAAAGTTACGCCATCGTTAAAAATGTTATTCTAAATGTTGCAAATGCCATTTGGAACCAAATATTCGGGGTATAGTTTAGCTACCTTGTATAATTTATCCCCTTTACGTCAGTGATCATTGCATACATGCAATTAAGTTTGTTAAACATTGCTTTTGTTTCAGCTAACGTTATATATCAACTAATTTATCGCGGTAGATGACCCATACATATTTTGATTTCATTGTATTTACCTCAAACATCCTGAAGCATTTTATTAGCCTATGATAAATTATTGCACTTTTTTATTCATAGCATCGCACTACGTTACTCTCTGGTCTGTGTCCTTAATAAGCTACTATCAGTTAATTGTATCACTGTATAATGTTGGTAAGTTCCGGCAACGTGCTCACTTCGGAACAAATGTTGTTTTTTTCCCATAGGTTCCTGTCGCAACGAATACCTGAGTTACGCACAAATATTTGCGACCGGTTGCAAAACGCTCAGCAACCATGCTGAATTCCGCATTACGGCCAGATCGAACCTAGTCGTTTTTACTTTCTTTTCCAGTTTTCATTGTGTACCATTATGCCTTAATCTCTCATCTATATGCGAATCTTCCCGACCCCGCTTTCATTGAGCTATTCTTCCATTCACGTCATTTACGAGCACTTATCTTCGGTTCTGCTTTTTATTATCGGAGTGAGAATTCACTTGCCATAATATTAACTCCGATTCAGCACAGTGATGCCAGTTACTCGCTTGTTTTTCCATTAACGTGAATTTCCAACTCAGAGTCCTCCTGCTGTAGCCAGTTTCTAAGCAGCTTCCATTCACTTTCAAATAAGCTACCATAAGCAGAGTCATAATCTTTAAGGGAGCTAGCATATATTAGCTTTTACAAGGACTGCCATTAGCTGATAGAAACTCTACATTGCTAAGCGAAATGAGTCAGGTGCTCGGTGTTTCATCCTTGAGTGAAGCACTAGTACACCAAATCTGGTTAGAACAGTTATCAGAAAGACTGCAATGTATACTCGCAACAATTCAACTGCAATCGCGCAGTTTTACCGTAGAAGATCTTTGACGTCCGCAATTTATTTGCGGCGCCCCACCGTTGAGGCCATATCTTTATCAATAAAAAATTGTCCTTTTGTTATGGTTTATACCACACGATATGTGCCCCAGCATGCTGAGGGTTAACAACTGTCTTAGCAGAGTTAATAAATATTCGCCACGATTTCAGTTATAACTCATCTAAATATAGCACCGCTCCTAGCGGACACGACCTTAAAGTATACTTAGTATTAGCTGTACGAAGAACGCTTCGGTGCGCTGGCTACTCTGTGGATAACACGTTATACCTTTTTCGGCTCAACTGGAAAAGGTTCTTGCCTGCAGTTAAAAGCAACTAACGTCATTGGCCTATCCAAATGCATTTGCCTACTATTTTTTAGGACAGCAAATCCGGAACAACGCATCTAATTTTGACCAGGTTCGAAATAAACGTGTGTCACTCAGCACTAATTGAGTTGACTTAGCCGGACACTCGTAACATTCGTGCCAACAGCGGCGCAACCACCTCTACTTACGACGGACGCAACATAAACATTAACTTAGGTCTAAGAATAACATTTTGCTGAAACTATATTATTATCGCTGTTATGCTTACAACTGGCAACCTAGTTTCCAGTAGTCATTAAGACCGCTTGGTAGGTGCGAAAACAAGAGGGATAGCCTGCCTCAAAACGATGCACAGCGTTACTGACACCATATCCGAAATTTCAAATATCACTGCATAATACGCAGTGGCAAAGACCTCTACTGAATATGCTTTATCCAATTATCCTAAACTCAACTTTCCAATGAACGCAACCCTAATCTTGGCATCCCATTTTAAGCAACATAATCGAAATAACTGCACGCATGTGTCATAAAGTCCGCGCCGACATTTGAAGGGGCAGCTGAAGCGGGTTAGGTCGGAAGTCGAGCAAACGACCACACTTGCAATAATCTACCTTTTAGTGACTCCTTGGCAGTCTCCAACGCAGATGGTCCCGCAGAAGTCTGACAAATTATGTAGATGCCGTAACTACCGGGCACTTAATGAACTTACGTTACTCGACAAGTACCCTAGCTCGCACATAGAGGATGTTACTGCAAGGCTGGTTGGTAAGGCAAAGTTCAGTATGAGATATATTGTTCTTGCCTACCTCAAGATGCCTGTCAAATATGACGACACCTAAAACAGCCATCACCATTCCCTTTAGCTTGTTCGAATATTCAAGCTGGTTGTACGGTTTCTGTAATGCTACACAGTCTTTTCAATACCAAGATTTCGCTTATCGCTATGTTTATAACATACTTGTATCAAGGCCATCCAACAAAAGACAAATTACTCGTATTAATTCGCTGTTCCAAAGGCTGACCTAACTCGATATCCTTTTTAAATAGATTAATTGCTAGGTTTGCAAGCCCACGGCAGAATTCATAGGCCAACGCTTCCCTTGCTATGGCTTTGAGGTACTTGTGAACAATATGCAATAGATTAGTGACTTCACAGCGCCGACCATTTCTCCAGTTGATTAGTGGTCTAGATAACTTCTATGGACCAATCATACCTCGATGCGCTAAATTTATGCAGCCTGTAATAGATCGTATTATACGAAACGCGTGTAACATCGTTTTTCCTGTTACAGAACATACGGCTTTTACTAAGCTCGCGGATGATATTTCTATCTTACCCCTCCTCGCTCGCCTCAAAAAGTCCATTTCTTTTTTGTCTAACAATCATCCGCTCAGACGATGCCTTTATAGCTGTTCTCCAACGGCACTTTAGTGAGCAATGACAACCTCTTGATTTATCCTTCAAACTCCTGCAACCAGCGAATTCCCTCTACAGCGCATTTGATGAAGAACTGTTTGTCATTTATCTGCCTATTCGTCATTATCGACACAAATTAGAAGGCTACGATTACTCAGGCTTACTAAAACTTCCTATTATAGAAGTCCAAACCTTCCGAATATTGAACCACGTTTTTGGAGCTAACTATATGTCTGGCTATTTATATTCTGACATTTAACTGATGAATAAAATATGTGTTTGATAAATCTGTTATCTCAAGTTTGCCTGACAATTTGTAACAATCCTGAAAATCTTTACATACATACGTTGGGGAAAGTCTAAATAAATGGCACGCTCTCTTCGTCACTTACCACGATAGATATGTTTGCCAAGATTGCACTATTTCACTATTAATCAAATTTCGCCATGGAAAATGTTATCCAAATAGCAGCGGAACTTGCCTAGAGCTGCATGTTGAGATCCTCAATGGAGGCAGAGTCACGTAATTGGACTAGCAGACGATATCGCATTGCTGGGGAACGACACATAAACCGTCCAGAGCGCCTTAGACCGCTAGGAGATGGAGGCCTCTAAGTAGGACTTATACTTCCCTCTGGCAAATCTAAACCCTGCTCCAAAATTGACAGGTGCCTGAAACCAGGCTCACCGTTGCTGGACATGTTCTGGAGCAATCACTTGGTTTACTTATCTTGACAGTTTCATGACGGCTAGTTAGCCGTGTTGAAAATAAAACCTCCCAACGTACTGAAAAGGCCCGCCTTGTGTTCATCAATTTGTGACACCCATGGCGTTGTCGTGATTTCAGTTATAAGCACAAGTGCAGGGAGTACAACGCTTGCTTCCGTGCAGTACTGCCTTAAGGCTATGTGATGACTTATTGGCCTACAATCTTGAAGCGGTTTTCAGTCTTCCAACATCGCTGTCTACGAAGGACTGCTTCTGTGTAGTTGCAATGCCATGTAAGCAAGGCAAATGCCTGAGATATAGTGCTTATATCGAGTAATGCCAGTTTTTAAGTATGTAATTCTCCGACATTATATGCTTAACTCTAGCATGTTTTGCGCTTGACAGCCTTCCATTTCGAGCGCTGTCTGTAGTCCCATTGAGCAATCGCAATTTTGTGGCGAAGGACAGCCAATGGCGTACAGAAGGAGCACGAAACAGGCAACCTCAAGTTTAGAGGCAGTCGGACAACGCGATTTTGCATCACGGTATTTGGAAACATTGGATGTCATGACTCGCAAAAGAAAACAATGGTCTCAAAGTTGGTCTGTAATCTTACTTATCTGCAATGCACATAAAAAAGAACAAAACCAAAAAAGTATCTCAAATTATCATGTGTAAAATCAAAAATATATGTCTTCATTTGTTATTGCATGTTGCGTTTTTCATTGCTATCCTTTTTTCTTCTGCCGTGTTTCTGATGGCTTAATGTCTGTTAACAAGCTGTGAATATATATATATTTATAATTATATATATATATATGGTTGGCGGCATCCGGTTTCGGATTTGCCTGTCACTGTGGCCATCCACAGAACGGATGGCTTGCGCTGCAACACCTACAGCTCCAACCACACACCCCATATCCAGTGTAAACCAGAAGGAATAAGACCGGGAGGCATGTGGATGGGAGCCACGTTTCATCAACGGAGCCGGCCCACACTGCTTCACAGGCAAACACAAGCACACTGTATTTTGGGAATCAAGCGCACACAAGGCGGTGGCTGGACCGTAGTCCGCTCCACACTGAGTGCACGGAACCACTCTTCGAGCCTAGCACGGCCACAAGGACCGTGCACCCCGTCCCTACTAGCAATGACCAACTATCTCCTGTAGCCAGTATGAACGAGGTAGTGGGTAATATACAGGTAGGCACCTTGCCAAAATGCACATCAAGTACAGTCAATCACTTGAAACGACAAAATGAAATAAAATAAATCCAACAATGCATACAGATACGGTGGCATATCTCTTCGCTAAATTAGCATATGAAGTAAGTTGGTCAGCAATGAATACGCGATAAGGAAAAAATGTCCACACGTTACTCAAAAATGCTACAAACGCAACAAAATTAGCGAAGTTAATGGCAATTAGCGTAAACGACGCGGCCAGCTAAGAGAAGACTATTCAGATAGGCAAAACTAACCAAATAAAATTGAATGAAATTTATGCAGCTTAAAGAGACGTAGTTTAAGCCTAAGTTGGTTTAGCCCAACTGCGGTAAAGAAGCATCAATAATTCAACATCAGCCTCAGCATGAAGCACATATATATATGCATGTATATACATATATATATACATACATATATATATATCTATATTTGCGCAGACAGCTGCTAAATGCGCTACTGTGGAATAGGCAACTGACTTAAGCTAATGGCCATAGATCATATAAACAATTATAATTTCTTTCAATATGCTCTCTTAGCCGTAAATATATATTCGTTAGTTTAAAGAAGTTAAGCAGGGAGCATTTGGAAAACTACCGAGTTCTTCATACTAACGCCAATTAGAGACAGTTGGTCACAAAAATCTATGCGCGCTAATGTAGCATGTTTTTTAACAAATTTGCTGCTGTAAAACGCGCCCTTATTTGTCAGATGGCTTCTATATTTTCCTTTTTTCTACAGCAGCCGATGAAGATCTTTGATGTAACAACAAAGGTTAATTATGATGTATTGCAGTAGCTGAAGGCCTTTTCATATGATCTGTATTCGTGAAACATTACATCTCTTTGCGAACAAAGTGTGTCAGAGAACATGTCGTCCACCTGACATTACACCACATGACATTGAATTACATTCGATTTTCGGCTCAAGTTTTTAGCGGCCCCTAGTTTGCTATCAAGCAATAACAGATAGCATGGAATCTTACCAAAATATGCTAAAACAAATTATTTCTAAATTTTATACAAACAGTTTCGTTATCTCCAAACTGAGTGGAATAGTTCTTTTGCAGTCAAAGCAGCTGAACCTAGCCTTTCTTCACAAAGGTGCCTTAAGACCGAAATCAAATTTTTTTACCTTCATATTATTTAGTAAATTTCACAGATCATTGGACAAATAGTTGGAGACAGAATAATTAAGCGTTCGATTTAAAACAGCATACTCGGTGACCAGTAGCATGCTGTTCTAAGAAACACGGTGTGTTAAATTTTCGATGAAATAACTCGCATCACTGAAGTAAATGATAAATGAACAGATTAATTAATAGTCATTATTAAATGGGGCAATAACATATGTGCTAGTTCCGTTTTGTTCATTTATACGATTTGTTTAGCAATATTAAATGTAACGGAATATCTTTTCGTCTACCTTTTTACACTCTGACACGGTGAATGCGATTTAAGCTATATATATATCCTTACATTAGGCTTAATTATGAAATATATTTCCGCAAATAGAAGTGAGCTTCCTCTATTCAACTGTAATTTATTTATCTGTGCTGCTGTAGAAAATGATAAGCTATGTTTCAAAGAAGTTCCTAGGTATTCATGTAATTAAGAAAATCTGTGATCACTTAAATGCATCAATATTACATGCGGTCCCAAATCTTATTTGAATTGACTTACAGAATAGCTGATATAAGGCTCACGAGATATTTTTATTACAATTCAAACTAATCAACATTAGCTTCAAAGTACTTCTGGCATCCAAGATTAAGCCATTAAAATATATTTGCAGTAGGTTATTTGGGTAGTGCTCTAGTCACATTCGTCATGCGTTGTTGGATATCCTCGACGATTGTGGGCGAAGTAACTAAATCATAACTGTCAGCGCAGACCCTGGTCAATAAATAGTGTGTTGTGGAACAGCCAGCCTAATTTTGAGCTTGGAGCTTAATCACGCAAATCTCCATGTGTGTTTGTATGTGCGTCGCTGTCTGGGTTCTGCTTGTTGTGCGCGAAATTGAGCAGGGCTCATCCTGGGTCCCTTCCTTTCCGAGTATAAAGCATTTAAAATAATCAAATAAAATTAGCACCCTGCTTCAGCAACGTAATTATCAGCTGCTTGGGAATCTTTGCTCCATTTTGCAGTAGTCATCGTCCTCAAACTGACGAAACTAGCTTGTTCGCATTTCGCACCATATCTTCCTTTCTTTTGTTCGCTGGATTTGTCAAACATCAAGGCAATTCACTCAATGCCGATGAGCAGGACCCTATTCCAGACCAATGTGGGTTTTAACACATCGGAAGCAGATCGCCAAGCGCAGGCCGCATCAATGTTACTCTGCGTGTGGTAACTCAAACTCGCTTCATATCTGAGCTCACGCTCGCGTTTCGAACTGCTAAGAAGTACGCAGTACGAAAAAACCATTCGGCCATATACATTACTTAGACCTGTAGAATGGACAGCCAAATTTCTGCACATTTGCATAAAATAATATGATATAAGCCACTTTTGAAACTCGGGAACTGCAGTAGCTTTGGTCAATATAATCATAGGAAATTTAACCGCTATGCCTTTCGCCAATCTAAGAATGGTATGCTTAAAGTGGGCAATATCGACAGCTTGAGTAAGTTTTGGTGATTCTGACATGGGTTATATAAAATTGATTCCCTACGCATTACGTTTTCGGAATTATTGTGGTTACTTTAAGATATTGGTCACTGTTTCTTTTCTTTATTTCCTTTACACTCGGATAAATAGCTGATTATACTTACCTGGCTATATATTCTCGACAACAAAATGTAACCTGGTTATACAAAAGTTCATTATATGAATAACAACCAAGCCATCGAAAGCATGCGTAAGCACGGTATCTTTGTACTTAGCGAAATTTTATCTTCAGGATACATAATCTTCTTTTCGAAGTTTTGCTCGATGCATTGAGTGAGGATATCTGAAGATAATTGCAACCTCATCAACAATTATGAGACTCAGAGTTACAACCCGTTCTGCATCCATGTGAACAATTCAGCTTGGCGATCTGGACAGATAATTACTACCTCTAAAGAATATCCTTTCTAGCGCATAATTCCATTTTTCTTATTTGCTAAATATAATCGTTAAATATACAGTTTTGATGTGTGGTCGGGTAAGTGTTGCTGAGCTGCGGTGTATGTCATTGTTTTCACCGGTTTCAAATGCTTGCTGTTTGGCATCGTAATTTAATTTAATGCATGAAAGGCATTACACTTCACATGAATGCTGAGGTCTTAAGCGTTTTACAAAAATAAGCAAACTACATGATAACATTGAATTAAATGTCGGAAGAAATGTGCATTTTTTCCTCTTCTTTTCACTTATATCATTCGTGAATAAACAGGCGTATTCTGAACCTAATGAGGATGAATTCCTGGAGAAAAAATTCCCTGATAAGAGATTGCCACCCATCATAGTAATTTAAAACACTACGCGGACATTGCACAAAACGCATTCTCACACAATTTCTTTGCCATCTCACCGAATAAACATTGTTTGGCTATCATTGATCAGGCCTCCGAATCGCAGGTATCCAAAATACTCCAGATAAATTGCGTGTAGGCAAAACGCGTGCATGAAAGTTTCTTATAAGGATTATTCAGATTTCTGCTTATCAGTATTTTTAGCACAAATGACATGGTAATTTTCGAACGTTTAATACATTACTTATTTATTCCAGGAAATGTAACTGTTAAATAACTTTAAATACAAGCCTGTGGATGCCCTTAATGTTGGCCAGTTCTACTTGAGAAGGAATTGGCATCAAAATGCCTTTGTTGCCTTTCGGCCAATATATATAAAATTAATTAGATAATTAACTTAACTGTAGAAGCCACATTATATTCTTAGACTTGATTTGGCTAAGTTCATCCTTTTTTAATTATCCATCGAAGCTTTCGGAAAAGTGATGGGTCCAATGTTCGTTTTATTACGATTTCGTTAATCCTACCTATCCTCAGGAACAACCGAAACCAAATCAGATGGACGCCAGCATTTTATGGCACTACACTATTTCTGACGGCTTCAGTCCATGCAAATTAGCTGGTTTCAGTGTAAGTGTTATTATTATTCAGAAGAAAGTGCTGGTTTCCACATGTGGTAGAGAATATCTACATTTTTATTCTAGTCAGTTTTTGCTCACAAAGGTCCGCCACCCTCCATTATGGAGTGGTGCATTTAGATGTTTGTGTTAATAGTCAGAAGTTGGGATCTTATTGGAACCGGTGCATTTGCGTTCCTGTTAGGAAACACTAACAAGTGGCTTTCCTTCATCGCTCAACTATATCCGCTGTAGTTGGCTGGTTGGGAACTATTTGCTATAATACATCTCAAGCTATTAGCAATCGCATACTTCTAAGTAAACAACATTTACTTAATGCCCGGTTGCAAACACACAAATGGTGCTACATTCTTACATGTGTGACCTCTCAGTACTTAATAATAGGCAGTTTCAATCATGCAATACCGCACAACATATTATGTTTTGCGAGAGGTTACGATCAATAGTTAAGGGCCACAAAAGTAACGATATCTATACGAGGAACAGACAACATGAACAAGATCAGACGGCGTAACGGAAGCCTCAAAAATCTGTTGGAGACCGCATCCTGAGTATTGATGGGGGACTGCCGTGTTCAGAAAAGAACATGGAGAGTGGTTTTCGTAAGACGAACAAATGACATATACGAATTTATCGGTGCATTCAGGAGTGATTTAAAATGAATTATCGCAAGCGAGGTTAAGCAAATCTTGTGCAATAGAATAACTACAGATTGTGAAGGATGCGAGCTTTTGGAGCAAATAAATAGTCAGACAGATAGCCAAGTCTCCCAAATTTGCAAAAGATGATCCAGGAATGTGCTCTGCGGTAATTCAACATACATGTTGCCCTGTGGGCAGAAAATACGACTGAGCTCCAAGCGATTGGGTGCAACTTGTTGTACCGTGTTCGCGTGCCATAAATCTTGTGTATCTTGCCCATTCGTTCTGTCTGCAGTTGCACCTAATGAATTACATTTCGCTTGCAACCGGCCTCCAGGATAACATGCAATATTAATGGTATCGAACTGATATTTTGGTCGCAAATGGCCCGCTCATGTTGTTCAATCCGAAGCGTGTTCCTCTCCATCCATCGTATTTAGCAGCGAAATGTATATCAACAATCACTTTTTAAATGATTTCAATGTAACCTACAAACTTATGGATGCTGTTGCATGAATATTTTGTTTTGCGGATCTTTAAATTCCGTTTCGTTAAATCCGTTACATCTACCAGTAGATTTGCCATATAATATTTCAACAGTTTGCTCTACTACATAGATACAATGTGCTCCAGTTTCTAACAAATATTATCCCCCTGTTAAAGACTTAATTGACCATAACTTTTTTTTCCTTTTTTTAAATTCCTCTTAGTTGTTGTTGATTAGAAAGGCACTCCTCTATTTTGTGATGGTTTTTATTATGAGAAAACTATGGCGAAAATTATTTTCGCCAAAGTTCCCAGCAAAATCAGAGTCATGGCATTTGTTTATCAATTATGATGTATTACCTCAAACAATTTTGGTTTGCATTGTGATCGTTTGAAACAGGATGAGGATAAAGCGTAAAATTGAAAGTCAAACTCAAACAGTGTTTATTCGCTTGGTACATAATGCGATAGAATGAGGATTGTAAGCTCTGAGGCAAACCTAAATGCAACTATTTGAGTTAATTCTCGTTGGCTATGGAAACAAGATGTTGACTGTTTTGCCAGAACTTTCAAACTCCATGTGACTGTGAGCGTCATTTTCTGTTCGGCACCAGAGAGAGGTTTTCATTAGAACGAATTTATGTCTCATGTTCAATAATATATGGATTTTGTGAAGCACAGACTGACGCAATTAGCGATATTTCTCGATTGCTTTTTACCTTATATTTGAGAAGTGGATGGAGTTGCATTTTAAAGCAAAAATACTTCGCATTCCGAAGCTGTCAGATAACATTTACACTGCCGGAAAAGAAAGGTATTGCCATTTCGTCCTATCGGATTCTCTCAATATTGCTCGTTCCATTTGGTCCATACGGGGATAGAACCAGCAACCCGACTTTTATTATTCCGTGTGGAAGTACAGTAATGGCAGGCAGTAATGTGCGATTTGAACAAGTTATCATAATTGATGTAGCGTCACTCACTATAACTACGTGCACACTACTGTGGTGCAAACGAAAACTTATAAAACACATGCCGCAAATTAAATTATATAATAATAAACATTTTGATTATTGTAATGATTATGTCGTTCGTTACGGTCCACTGTATTCCACTGGTGTTCCCCGTGGATTAGCTAAAATCAGGTTAAAGTTCTAGCCCCACAGGAAATAGATCAAGACGCAGTGCGGACGATTCCTGGAAGGAATGGGCGATAATTTAAGGATAACTACTTTAAACACCTTACTAATCGCAAATTGTGGTGATACAATATGTCGAAACAGTTGCGTATTGTCAAATGATGTGCCTTCGTCATTGCCGCTACTTAACTGACATGCAGTGATAATGATCGATGTTTTGGTCCGCAATATTGCGCTTTGTGCCCGCCCCAACTTTTATGAAATAATTGCAAATATCTTGAGACATGCTGGTCGTAACTAGAAGTATCCTGTCAAGCTAATAAGATGGCTGGGTTGTGGTCATTCCAGCCACCGAAACGGGTTACAAAATACCAGTTGTATGGTTGGATATTGATGCACAATCTATAAATCTTCTACGCTATATGTATTGAACTGGATGCAAAAAAATCACTAATCTTACACTGTAAGTGTCCTCAATCAAATTCGCTTTATTTGCTTAAGAGTTCTTAGCTGACAAAATGTGTCTTCCCACGTTTCATTTTATTCCCAAGCTCTAACAGTAAAAAACGTGGTGGTCATACGTTTTTTAGAGTAACATGTATGTGAGCCGCTTCATGAGTTTAGCAAATTACTAGTTCATAGAAATAAAATCGCGTTTTCATATTTCTTCACCTTCACAACAACACTTGATTTTAAAATTTTAGCTGGCAACTTTAGCAAGTGGTTCAGCGCGGCTGCCTGTCCTATAAAACACATACTGAACCTTTTCATTTTTGGTTGACGGAAATATCATTTTTCTTAATATTACCTTTAAGGATTTGCCGTTCACTTGCCGTTTCTGAGTGTCTCTCACTAATTTGAGTTCATTTCATTAGTCTTTTTTGTGTATTAGTCAAGTTAAAGGTTACATTTCTTCAGCTGCTTTAGTTTCCGGACACAAAATCACAAAACTAGCATAAACTTAAATAAGCTAATTTAAAAATACTTTTTTTAAACAAGGTTTCCCTTTTAGTGCTAAAGATTTGTATTTCATTCAAAACTTATAGAAAACACTTATACATCAAGTGATGCATGCACCTGGATAATACATTTGCTCAAATATTAATGATGAGTCAGTGATTCGACTATTTTTCCTGTATAAATTCGGTACAGCTTTAATACATAGTGCTTTACGCCCAGGAGCACAAAGTTGGTACATTTATTTTCATCTATACATGACAGTTGCAGTATATTGTTGCAAATATACAGGTATTATCCTGATGACAGTTAGGCATCTGCGAATAAGGGAAAACATTAATGAATATGCTCGCTTAAATGACATATCCTTTGTAAAAATCGTTTCAACCTACTGTTCCGAGATGGTTACGCGACTGTCCACCCAGCTTTCGCTAAAATTGATGAGCCAACAATCGTTAAGCTAACAATGGTACTAAAGCCAACACGTGTCTCTATGCTATCCGCTGATTGTTTGGCCGTGAATTAAAACTATGAACGCTGTTTAGACATTTTATTTATTAGGTAGCCTGCAACGGAATCATCAGTTTTGTATAGAAACATGATTGAGAAAATATCACGCAGGAGAAAATGTGGTTGGTATCGGTTTAGATCACCAGTTTATTACATGCCCGTTAAGGGAATTATTAGTCCATTCAGTATACCATGTGATATTCTCCAGTAGTTTCATGGTAATCCATGGAGGTTTATATTTGCATTCCCACAAATGTTGCCCTATTTTGGCAGATCATAACAACTATCTTACCAGCTAAAAATTCTAGAGCATGCTTAACCTCTTTAACTCTTTGTCACCACATTTACGATTAGCCTGCCATCTGAAATTTTTAAGCCACATTTGACCATTAACTTTCCAAGCTAAACGGTCTAACTACTCGCTTTTGACGTTCTTCAGCATCATCTACAACAACAACAACCGGTTAGTCATTATTAAATTTCATTTTACTATATAAATACTCCATCGCCCTACGGCCGTGATAAATGTGTCCTAGTTCTTAGCAACGCAGTAAGCCAAGCGACCGGAAACACGTTACAAGCTCAACTGGAACGGAAGTCAAATACTCCCAAATGTCTTACATTCCTTTTGTTAGTCCGGTGTTTTGCCACTGATTATGATGATCCTTGCTTCACTATTGTACTCGGAAAGTTAACGTTTTTGTTTTGTATTACCCACTAATGTAGTTATAGAAGTCATTGCTTAATTATCATAATAAACGTTTAGTTTATGCAACAGCTAACTAAAGAAACGTTCTTCAACTGATGGGTAACTCACATTTTGCCAGATAGGCTGGTTGTTTATTAACGGGTAATAAGCTGTTAATTTTAATGTGGGTGCCTGATTACCGAACGCATCGGTGTTCTATCTTCTAAGTTCGGCTTGGCATTCATTCAACTTTTGCTGCTCGTCCGTATAATTATACTAATAACGGCATCAAACGAGTACACCGGCACACCTAGTAGACAACGTCTGTTCACAACTGACACAAGTAGGCGTTGTGTATCCTTAGTGAGTACCGCATCGATTGGAGGAAGTGTCTCACGACCGAACTTGGCTTTCGCCGGGGATCTGCCACCCGGTAGATCGGGATATTTCTTAGCCCAGATTAATTTACAGGAACAGATCTATGATTACCTCTGTGGGTCCATTTCATCACAGTTTTAAAAGTAAACCTTTGATGGTATCCACGAATCATTCTGCTTAAACATTTGATTGGGGATGCCCAAGAGGCGAGCGGCGGGGCTTGATGAAATTATACTGGCGAAACACACCAACTTCCTTCGGAGATATATTGCGAACCGTTATCGGAAACCAATCACGGAAAGTTTTGTCCCTAAAATGGCCAAAATACGTGACTTCTGACTGAAGATTCATCCGGGATATTCCGAGAAATGCAGGTGAAAATATCCTTATAACCGTGCCGTTGAGGAAGTCCTAAAGAATCCTCTATGAAATTCTCTAAAAGCGCTTGCGTTGAGCTCCTCTTAGGTAGCCAATCTGTTGACTTAGACTACGCTGATGATATCGTCTTCTGGGTGACGGTCTACAGGCCGTCCAACTTGCACTCAGCCATTTGGAGATTGATGCGACAAAATAGGGAATGACTTTTCCCATACAAGTGTAAAGCTCTTTTCCAAGATTTTCAGATGCCTTTACCTGCACTCAATCTTAGTGGTGAGACACTGGAGGTTACGAAGTGTTTTGCCTACATTCATAGTTACATCCCAGGCAATGGAGCTACTGAAGAAAAATTTCGTTGCGTATCTCAAGAGCTCACCTCTCTTTCTCTAAGCTAAAGCATTTGTAGCGCCGCCATGGCATCGATATATCCATCAAAGGAAGGGTTCATTGTGCGACTATGAGCGCACTATTTTTTACGTTTACGAGACTTTTCCTATTCGTTTCGCTGACCTGCAACTGCTCTCTGTCTTTGAGCACCGTTGCTGGTGGTCGATTGCCCGTGTGTGGCCGCTGCACCAGGTAACCAAAGTTTAAGTTAGACAGCGTGGCTAAGGTTTAGGCAGCCGTTTGCTGGAGGAGCTCCTCCCGCTGTGTCCGCTGCGTTGTCTTGGACACGTACTGCGTACGTCCGGTCAGCGTCTTCTGTGTCGCGCGTTCTTCGCGGTTGCTGGACTTGCGCGGTGGACAACTTACGACATGGAGAATCCACACCGGAAGTGTCGGGTGACGCACCACTACCCCGGGGATTCACCTAATATACTGTATACTGTAATGTAATGTATACTGCTATGAGCTGTTCAATGAGCAAATCTGATAGAGTCATTTTATACAATAAATGTGCAGTGGCACACCACCAGCCCAATCTGGTATTTGTGATAGTGTTGTGCATTCGCAAGCACTGTGACTATCAATTTCTGTGTGTATTTGTTGACTGTGTATCCAGTCGATTTTCGGATATGAGCGGGTACTGATGACTTACGTCCTTACTGAATATTCATGCACTTTTACACAGTTCTTTTTGAGCGTTCTTACAAAGGACAAATGGGTAGTTCCATTTCAGCAAAGCCAAAAGCATTCAGACTTAAAGAAATGGTATCAGGGATCCGTCGATGTTAAATAAAAGAGGTTCGCCGATATTGGCGCAAAATTCCAGAGTAGGAAGAACAAATCCATTTAACGTTACAGAGGAATGAATGACTTTGTGAACCACACACCAAGAGAGAAATGGAAAGAATGATAGAAAAATGGGTAACGAAGACATAAACGCACATTTCTTGGAATAGTGTCAGTCAGCACTGATGGGAAAATCCCGTATCTGGGCACGTGGTTCAAGAACGAGCATTACACTTCGCGAAAAAATTGCAAAACACCGAATTCACTTCGTCAAACAGTTGGCTGCATGTTTTCTTCAATAGACGATCTTGCGTTTGGTAAGCAGTCGTGCGAAATTGTTGACTCAGTTATATGTGTGCATCGACTAGGCAGAAAAATTGCCCAAATATGTTTCGGCTTCCCAGCTCAAGACATTTTTAATTCACATGAAATTGCTTTGCTTTTCAAAACGACGTCAGAAAAATGCTTTGTGGAAAATGATAGAAATGCTCAGTTGCGAAAAGAAGCAAGGCGTTTGTAACATTTATATTGGCACTACCACATTGGGGAAGCGAGAACCGGCTGTAGCGATGTGGAAATCAGGCAAGACTCGACACTTAACAATATTATCATGTAAGACTACCGGCAGTTTACAAATATATTAAAAAGGCATGGATGAGTGCAGC
Source organism: Dicrocoelium dendriticum (assembly GCA_944474145.2). Classification (NCBI taxonomy): domain Eukaryota; kingdom Metazoa; phylum Platyhelminthes; class Trematoda; order Plagiorchiida; family Dicrocoeliidae; genus Dicrocoelium; species Dicrocoelium dendriticum. The sequence goes on from OX104070.1 coordinate 13,186,969, forward strand.
TATTTCCAAAGATTTAACAGCAAAATACTGAAAAACTCAACATCATTCCTGCTCTCCACAAAGCGGTTGCCCTCCATAATTCCATCAGTTTATTATCATATTGCAGTTCTTGTCACCCAACACCGCTGTTTACTTCAAACTTAGCACCGGCTGACATTCAGGCGGTTAAATCGAAGTTTACGTAAAACTAGCTTCTCTGTCTCATAAGGATCATGGAATCTCTTACAGGTATATACAGAAATGATTTCCTGATACGAGATTTTTATTTACTGCGCCTCTTAATTAGAGCACCATTTTAGTACCAAGCCAACGTTGTGCACTGTTGTCCTGCGTGCATCACTTGCGCCCTAGCCACAGACATATTTGCTCTCTAGCAAATCGGCTTGACAAAACTCCAGGATTATACTCGGTGCTCCGAAAGCATAGGTTTTCCTTCCCTTAGAAACTTTGCGCGCTACAATGGATGTTACAAACGCCCCAATTTTCCAGTGGGGGCGCGCAGCACACTGTGCACCGGCTGAGCTCCGCTAAGTAAAGTATTAATTTCCTTCAATTTGAGTTAGACCACGCTGGTCTCACCGAAGGCTCACAGTTTACCTACAAACCTCCGAAAGCGTGATTATGCTGCGCGTAACTGTGTTCAGTCTCTACCCTATACCAATTTATATTGGCTGGTAGGCGATACCCATGCAGTGCTACGTGCATGCAAGTGCGATCATGATCCGAATGTAGCCTTTACATGAATAGAAAATTCTTCCGTAATAATAATAAAAGCTTTTGCGCTAAGAGTGATAGCTTTTGCGATAAGTACGTGAGCGATTTCGTCAAGGATGTTAGCAAGTGAGAAATGGTTTTGTGGCCCGCCTTGGTCACATCGTGTCTGCAGTAATTGTACGCTGTTTGCCGGCGAAGATCAAGCGTATTCACTTATGGCCAGGTCCAAAACATACGGTGACAGTGCGTAGATTTTCGGCCTAGCTTACTGCTATCGGTGTTTTGTTTGGTAATTTGACAATATTGTTAGACCGAGAAGCGAATTTCTGAAGGCTGGTCAACTTTTAATTTTTGACAGTTCAAAAATAATGCTTTTGAATCACTTCGCACTGCGCTGTGTGAGGCTCCGATTTTGTTATTCCCTTGACACACTTCCATCCGTGGGCCATTTCATTTTGGATAAAGTTGAAGGTGACCCTGTTATTGGAGCGGTGCTATCATAACGCACGGCCGAAGAAGTAGAACCAGTGGTTGAGTATGCCAACAAAAGTCTTTCGCACAGAGAGTGCAGCTATCGCACAACACGGCTGGATATGCTGGCGTTAGCATTTCATCAAACAATTTAAGACTCATATACTCTGCCGCAATTTCATTGTGTGTACCGAACACCAATAATTGCAATGACTTCAAAACTTTCGGTACCCTGAGGGACAGGTCACCTGCTGTTATGGCCAATTGCAGGAATATCGTATTAAGTGTCAACACCTCCCGGACGAAAAGCATGGGAATAACAAAGCCGTAATTTGAAGGCTTGCAAGAGATCATGAAACATGACTTTTGAGCACAGCTGCCCAATTGCTGAACGCATCGGATGTAGATAAAGGAATTCACTTGATATTGGCGGAACCGAAGCTGAGCAACTGGTATACACGAAGTGTCCGACGTAAAGACCGACCAGCACATCCGGAACTAGCAGGTGCCAATTTAGAGTCTAAATGCCCATGATAACTGCGGTCTCGATTGCACTTAATAGGCGGTGTTATGTTTTTCCAAAACGGACCGGACTATTTCATAATGGTTGTGCCCACCTCTGTAATACTGGCCGTTATGCGTTAAAATCTGAACGGTTAAGACATGTAGGACAGAATAAAATGGAGGCTGCGATTCGAGGTCGGTTCTAGTGGCGCCATCTACGTTGGGATGTTGCTCTCTACTAACAGTCATGCAATGATTGTGCAAGGATCAATAACCTATCGAGCACTCCTGGCCATCTACTGCAGCGAATGACGGCTGAATTTCCAAACGAGATCCTGGGTATCGATATCAAAGGCCAAATATCGTTGACTGATCGATGCCTTCATGATCGTTCTCGAAATGGCGGACCATTTTGAGAAATGTTGCGAAGCAGTACTTTTAACAATGCAGACGCATCGAATGTGGCACAAGCTTTCTTCAGCAATTGAAAGCCGAGGTGTTAATCGCACTATCAGTTACACTCAAACCGCGGAACCAAATATGATAGCACACTCAAGAGGTAGCTGTGCCAGATTTCTGGCGTCTAGAATACAGGGAAATCTGCGTGCCATCCGCAATGAAGTGTGAAAAGTTTGCGTACAAACCCTACACTATCAGCATTTCTACAGTTGTTTAGGAATAGTACTCCTGTTCACCAGTGTGATACAGCCATAGCTAAATGTTTACTGGTATACCGAGCAGCTCTTCACTCATAGACCGGTTTGACATCACCTTTTTTTGTTGCGCCTACCGTCGGATAATATACTACCATCTTCACACCATGAAGCTAATATTGCATCGGAGCATATGTTTTGTTTACAGGTGGGTACGTTGCGAGCCGACCAGTTGGCGCAGTTGCATTTGCAGAAGTCACAGCGACAACTGAAAGCTTAATTTGACCAAATAGCTTTCGGCATCCAATTCAAATGTTGTGTTGCTGTCCGCCTTAAAGCGGCGATAAAACCACCAGTCGTTCCTGTGAAAATCCGTGGCAGTTGTGAAGGACATATCGTCGCGCTGAAAGTGTCGTCCGATCCGAGTTTCGAATACTGCCTGCCACACTTATATATTTGATGGCTGTACTCTTCAACAGGATGAAAGTGGTTAAGGAAATCTCAGACGATGAGGACAGCGCAGGTTAGCGAGGGAAGCATTGTAACGTAGCAGTTGTCTTTTGGATATCCTAAGCCTGCTAGCTTGACGTGAACCTAGTAAGTGTTTGTTCATAGCCATTGGATTAACTGAACATTATCGGCGAAAATTGATCGAGTCCCTTTTAGTTAATAGACGTAAGCTTACGAATGTGATCGCTCTGTGGTTTAACGATGGTTGATCAATTATCGGGGTTTGCCACATAGAAGAAGCTTGGATACCGAACGGAATGAACATTACATCAGTACCCGATGGATAAACATCGGGAAGCGACAGCACAGTTAGATATTTGCTATATGCGCACAACTAGGGATTATGATACCCATCTCAAAACAGTCAAGGAAATAATTTGCCAGGATGTGATGATGAATCGTGCATACATAAAGCTGTTCTGTTTTTATTCTCTCCGGCAATCATCTCACCACTAATGGATCTCTAATTTGAAAAGGTTCATATGTCGTAATGATTGATGGTCATCATTTTTCAAATTTTCCCACTTCAATTAAGACCCCTGTGCATTTCGTCTTTGCAGACACAGTAACGTTTGAACTTTTCACCCTAGTATATTAACACACGTTAACTAATTATCATCCTGACTTATATCGACGAGAAATACAGAACACTTTACCTATTTAATAGTAACTCAAATTCGTGAGAAAGACGACCTTATAACAGCTGCTCAATACTTCATTCCACAAAAATAAGAGATGCCGTCTTATTTTGTTCCGGTCACTTATGCGCAAAATATTACATAAAACATCTAAGCCCTTTACAATCCAACGCTCGTAACCCTCCTATTGTGATTGTTTTCGACATGCAGACAAGCAGTACGTGTCACTTCCAACGACCCAATTGAGATCACATAGCACCGCGGGTATGACATACTCACTGATTCAGTTATCAGTATGTGCACTGTTTTGGACTCGCAATTTCTCTGTTAGTCTTACACCCAGCCAAAGGAAGACTAAAACGAATTTTGGAAAGGTGAAGCTAAATGACGCCACGAAATTGTATTCGGACTTATTACTGTCATTAAGTCATACCTTCTCTCGTCAAAGTCGTTGCACTTGCTAATTCCACCTACTTAATATCAAATTGTAGTTCTTGTCACCCATCACCACTCTGTTGCGTCAACCGAATACTGAATACTGAATACTGAATAATGTATTATAGAGCAAGTAGAAATGGATTCTGTACAACTCTTTCGAGATATGGCGAAAAACGTTATAAAAGTTGTCAACCTTGCATATAATTGTCGTTCTCATGAAATTTTAACATATTCCACTTACGATATTTCACGATTCATAAATGTGATATGTCACCGTAAGAGTGTAGTCGTTCTCTGAATCGAATATAGGCAAAATGCAAATCTAACAACGTTTTGAACTGTTGCACATATGTTGCCTCAATCCCATGTTCGGGCAAACTATTCCAAATGTTTACCACTCTCCGTTCGAAAAACAGTGGGTGGGGAACACGTTTCATATCCTGCACAACAAGTTTGTATCTGTGTCCGCGTGTGCTGCATGGCCCTCGTAAGTGCAGCATTGGCATTAACATGGGGAACTCACCGATATGTAGAATTCGGTAGGTCATAGTGAGGTCCACTCCCACCCGACGGTAGGACAAGGTGTAGAGTCATAGTTTCTCGCACCGGTCTTCATAATCAAAGCCACGTAAACTCGGCATGACCCTGGTAGCAACGTGTTGGACCCGTTCGATCTTTTGTGCCTCGCCTCGGGTAATTTTTGAAAGTAGGCGGGCGAACCGTACTCTAGCATTGGTCTAATGATAGAAAAGAACAGGCGAGTGGCAACCGCTTCAGACCACGTGCATAAGCTACGTTTGAGCGCCCAAAGCATGCGCAGTCCGTTACGATATAGCCTGTTCGTGTTGTCCACGGACTTCAAAACATAGCTAGAGAGTACACCTAGGTACTTCACTGAGGGTGTGGGATATAGCGTTTGGCCGTCAAGGGTGTAGGTTCGGCCGTTAGCACTCTTCCCCAGGCTCATAAATGCAGACTTGGCTGGGTGGACCTGGAGAAGACCTTCTGCAGACCATGTGGATAACCGTTTGGGATCTTGCTAAAGTAGTCCACAGTCATCGGGAGCGTCAATTTCTCTCCAAATCTTCATGTCGTTCGCAAACAAGGCATACGGCGACCGGAGAAGCTGCGGTAGATCGTTGATGTGGATCAGGAACAGAGTGGGCCCCAGCACAGTGCCTTGAGTCAAGCCAATTGTAAAGGGGTACAAGTCAGTTAGATGGTCGTTGACCTGTACCCTCCACTTTCTTCCAACAAGAAAGTCGCTGATCCACCGGTGCAGTGAGCCACCGACGCCACACATGCTGAGTATGTGAAGGAGAACCTCATGACTGACCTTGTCGAGCGCTTTACTGTAATCGATGAATATAATGTCGACGGCCTTCCCCTTGTTTATTGCCTTCAACCACTCATGCCTCGTCACAAGCAGGTTAATAATGCATGAGCGACCTTGCATAAAACCGTGCTTTGTAGGCGTCAGGACCTCTTTTGACTGTAGAAATTGCAGCAATCTTGTTTTCACGATTTTTTTAGCAACCTTTGCCAATATTGGTGTCAGACAAATTGGCCTGTAATTGTCTACTTTGCTAGGGTCGCCGCCTTTCGGAATAGGCTTCACCACCGAACATTTCCAGTAAACCAGCAACAAACCTTCGGAGAGCTACCTGTTGAAAATGTCAGTCACGATAGGAGAGAGGATGGTTGAAAGTGACTTGAGTACCAGTGGGTGAAGCCCATCAGGTTGGCGAGTAGTTGAGCTAACTCTTCCTCGCCACAATGCAGACTATCGAGTTCGGTAAAAGCGGTACACGTCGAACTCGGAACAGACACCTGGTTATTCGCAAATACAGAAGCGAATTGTGCCGCCAACGCGGACGCACGCTCAGAGCTGGAGGTTAGGGGCTGTCCATCCGTGCCAACCAGCACTGGCACATCACCCGCCGGCTTCAGGCGTCGCTTCACGTATGCAAAGATTCTCTTGGGGGCGGTCTTCGCGGCTAATGCGAGCTGCTCTTCAAAGTGCCGGCTTTTATTCTTTTTTGCACTGTTGCAGAGATTCCGCTGACATTTATACCCTTCGTAATCATTGGAAGAGCAAGAGCGAAAGAATTTTACCACAGACTGCGCCGTCTGTAAGCCAGGTTACTATAATTATTGTCAAACCATTGAGGCTTAATCGGTCCAATCTTTCGACATTTCAATGGCACAAATTTGGAACACAATAATGTTAATCTCTCTTTTATAAATGTCCAACAATCTTCCACAGATGCAGTTTGTGACAGAGACCAATCCAGTTGGCTCGCGGCTCGAGCAAGACAATCGAAGTCCTTTTTCCAGTAGTTGGGAGCTGGTTGCAGTGGATATGAATACCACAAAGATAATTTCCTATCAGCTAGCAGTACTGATTGGTCGCTCGTAGCCAGGATCTACAGGATCCTAACGTCACGCACTCGTTGTTCGTAGCTCGTTAACATCAGGTCGAGACAGGACGAAGTTGAACGTGTTGATATGCGTGTTGACTGGCATTTGTGTTGCAATGCACCAGTTTCAAGTATCAAATCCACGAACTTTGCTTCAACCTCACTATGTCCAGGCATCAAATGCACATCAGACCATCGTAGTCGAGGACAGTTAAAATCGCCCATAAGCCGAAAGTGTGGACGACTCATGTGGGTCCGAAGATGGGGCAGCCAATTCAAGCAACGACTCAGGGGACTGCGATAAAATGCGCCCACAAGCAGTTCTCCGCGCCTGAGGCGGATGGAGCACCACAGTAGCTCACACAGGCCATCGTCACTTCGGTAGGTGCTCACAAGGCTCCCACGCAGGGAAGACCGGATTTAAAGTAAGACACCACCGTAGGCATTCTTTAGTCTATCGCATCGGAAACAAGAGTAACCGTTGAGTTTAAGTTCTTGGGTGTATAACTCTGCATGCAGCCATGTCTCTGCGAGTCCCACTACGTCTGGTTGCTCAGACGCAACGAAACAAACAACCTGATCGCGCTTATTCATAATACGGTAAAAACGTGTGTGAAGGCTACTCGCATATAGCAGCAGGAGCCACATGGCGTGCTTGAAGTGTGAGCAGCCTGTTTATCCTGATTCGCGGATTGTTGGAAACCACCCGAAAATTTACGATACGAAGATTTGTTTCCCCCTCACCAGTGAGTCTTCTCAACTTAATGATAACAGATTTTAACCGCTCCCTGTCTACTGAGTTCAGGTCGGGACGAACATGGATGTTCATACCTTTCAGCCTACTTAGGCGAGACATGATAAGTCTTGGACTGGCTTCCTCCAACGGGTTATTATTCATGCGTTTGAACTGAATTTTAAGAAACGCCGATTCTCCGTATTATAACTATCATGGAACCTTACAAAATTATGTCCTTAACTGATTTCATGAATTAAATATATTTATTTGACTTCGTGTTCTACATAAATTCTAGCTGGAAGAATGTGCAGAACTCAATCATCTCTGATTTTTAAAACGTGATTTCCTTGTACTGCAGAAATAGATTCTGAGAGAACAATGCAAACTTGACCTGAGACGTACAAGGATATTTTGCCTCCTTCAAACACAATTGCTATGCATTCTCTCTCAGATTATTTGTTTGGTTGCAAACTGGCTGAAAGCCATCTGGTTGATACATATTTCAAAACAGAACTAAACCGATACCTGCCAGCCACATCCATTTTAGCAGCATAGGGTGTAAATAATGGATCAGATTATCAGCAGGAACAACATTCTGCTAACCTTTTGAAAACGAATGCGTTCACAGAAGCACAGGGTAAAGTTGACATTTCACTCTTCTACGCAATACATAGCGGACACACTGGCATACTTGCGCTTATTCTGGACGTGAGGGAGAAACCACATTCGTTTCACTGCAATTGAGAAAGAACAGAACATTGCATTTGATATTTTTTCTTCTGGTTGATAATTATTATGACAATATAAATGTTGAATGATTATATGAGGTTTGTCCATTTCGACGATTTGCAGGTCAGTTTCTAAATCTTGGAATCCAAATCTGTGAGATTATCGTATTCATATTACTTATGTATCACACTTTGTGTATCACTACTGAGAATGCACCTGACGGCGGCCTGGATAGTACGTTCGCTACAAAAATCTTCGCCGGGGCTATGCGACCAAAGTCATCGTGGATTACCCGCAGATTGCCATTTTTGCAACCTAACCGTGTGAATCGCGGTTTTTTGCAGTGCCAGTAGCCGTAACAGTGCAAATAATTTATCTGAACCTAGGCAGCACATATCACGCGCCATTATCTCATATTTCCCCAGATGGAGCAGTCTCGTTGCAGAGGAACACGAGTGTGTTTGTTCGTAATTTTGCGTTCCAGTGAGTTAACGTGTTACAATATTTGTATCTGTTTTCTTCTGTAACTGGATTTTATTTTCAAGGCATTATTAATCAGAATTACATTAAAATTATTTACACGAAAGAATCTAAAATGTAAATGTTCAACAAAACCCATTAGCCAGGAGGGGTGAAGTTATCATAAACTAACGGGTTTACGGGGATACAGATTTTGGGGATCCCTGCCGTAGAATGCACCGTCTCGCCATACTGCCACATTACACGAGACCAGCTTCTTATTGTGCAGTCCCTTCGAAACAAAATATTACAAGTCTGCTCATTGCGGAACAAGGAAGAAAGCAATATAATTCACTGTTTCATATATTCTTTGAAAAGGAAATTGCATGGCTGCAAACAAACATCTGTCACATACGTAATTCGTCCCTCCACTGGTCATTAGATCATTCCACCCGGGAGCTGTCCTGTCTACCCCGATCAAATTTGACCTATGTGCTTCGTACAGGGCGAATTGTTTGTTACCTTCTGTTTTATTACCTTTTACACCATGTTCAACTTATACTTATGGATCCGTCACAAAAGTGATATTTCGTCGCATAAAGAAAGAAGTAACGTGTAGTGATTGGTATCAATTATGATGCGACGGAGATCATTCCGCTCATTATGTTACAAAAAAATTGACTTCTAGGTCAAACGGCAGCTTCTACTGCGTCTTCAACTATCCGGTTTTAATTGATTTATGGTTATTGTAAGAGTCGTTTGCTTGAGAATATATGTCAAAATCAGCTGTTTGGAATCTATACTGGAACCAAAAAAGTCTAGACAACATCTATCTGGTTCAGAACCTTAAACAAGACAGGTCCCTACACCTCAGCTACCGTGAAGTAGAAGAAACAGCAAAACGTTAAGGTTTAAGTTAAATCATTGCCGTTTGTTGCCTAGCTTATTCTCTTACCCGAAATTCTTGCAACTAAATAAACAGATCCGGCAGCTTTTCACAGTTCAGCTGGATCACAAAGATTTTTATTTTAATGCGGGACTAAAGAATACAATATAAGCAGTTATCTAAGCTTCTTATTTTCCATGAACCTGTGTCTCTTCCTTACAATAAACCAATTAAAAGAGTTAAAAATTGTTTGTCTATATTATCCTTGTTTACGGTAAAAATGCGCTGAGATATTTTACACGACTAATTAAACTGGCACATCTGCAGACAATAATCTGAACGTAAAACGCAAGTGAATGTATTTTGTGTGCGAAGCTAATGCTACAATTAGAATTTGTGCCTATGTAAAACCCATAATTAGCCTTGAAATTCTCTTCGGTCTAGCCAGGTCATATGAGCAGGGGCAGGTCTGAATATTTACCTCGGACTACTATCATACGATTACTAAGGACTACTATCATAATAAAATACAAAGTCCGACTGTTCCTTTTTAATTTCCAAGCAATGCGCCGACAGGGAATAAAGGTGAAAGGTGTCACATATGTTTTTAATACCAGCTGCTGCTAAGTGTTTCCTAAAATTTGCCTTATACGCCGACAAATATCACCCAGTGTTGGTACAGGTTTGTATTATCATCCAAGGTTTCCAAATATGGGGCACATTGTGATTTGAATAACCAATCCTTATGGAGATATAAGCACATTTTGGCGGCAAACCTACTGAGACAAACTGCGTTAAGCGCTTTATATGGAGGTTTAAAAACGGTTGTTCTTAGGTTCATAAAACACAGCCATTTTACCCATATACAAGGAAACTTTAAATTATTTTGTTCCACATATACCGAAATGTTTCTATCAGAAGGATAATCTGCAAGCGGTTTGCCACTGAGCACCTAGCATTTGCATTTGACCACAACGTCACATATATATTTTCATTGACAAATACATATGTATTGGACATAATGATTGGTGGAGGCTAACCCACGGTTGTGGGCCATATGATAAAAGTCATTTGGCCATCTTAGAGTAAATATTCCAGTAAGGTTTATTTCAAAATTAACAGGCGCAATATAAAGCTATTCGCCAAGTGATACATACATTGACATCGCAAGTATCATCGTGTACAATAAGGCACTAGCAGTTGCAGAAGAACCCCAGTTATATAACTTGATCCAGTTTGGATATGAATGATGAAGCTGTAACTGTTCATTGTAATCAGACACAAACAATTTTGTGTCTACATATATGGATGCATCGGCACGCAATTGTGATAAAAAGAGGTAATTGTAACCATTCATATATATTCGTCAAGCATACAGCACAATACAGACTAGAAAACAACAGTCCTCCGAGTCCGTTAGCTGCATGTTCGTATATAAAATTGAGCGAGTGAAGAATTGTTATTATCCTTGTAGGTCCATAATATTACCTTGCTTCAGTAAAAGACTGTACCTCACAAATATTTCGATGATAAAATATTAGCGATAATGTTCCCAAAACAAGGTGAGAGGGAACGATGTTCCTTGATATCAACATTAACTCAGTAATAACGTAGCTTTTTGCCATTAGTTAACTACATACAAATGTTCTATTCTTGAAAGTGCAACACATGCCCAAACAGGCATGTTCTTGGTGATACAACAATGACGCTTGCATGTTAAATAGACACATATTTAGAGGTAATATTTGGATTCAAATAATTTCGTGTGATTGCATATAGATAAGAACCAGTGTGGTTGTGTTGTTTCAATTTTTGAATATGGCGCCGTATTTGTGATTGATTTCGGACAGGCGTGATATATAGTCAAATTATATAGATGTATAAGATGACCTACGTCCTTTGATTGGGTTACAACATCCGGCTACTTAAGGTGGATTGACTTTGTTTAGTGGCAAGGACATCCGCCGCATCATAGCGCTGTTAAACAGATTTTGTGGCTTTTCATATACAGAAGCCTTATCAAGTAAAAACCCACCACATCCTTAAACACTGCAACCGAACTATTTGCGGGAAGGAGTTAAAACGGAAGCAACAAGCTAGGGCCAACTAAAGGTTGTTCTGCTATCCAGCCGAAGCAAGCAGGGAACTAATTAACATTCAGAGGAAAACAAAACAAAAAATCCTGATCATCTTCGTTAACGTGTTTCACTTTTAATATATTCCTTGCAATCAATAGTTGGTTGTTTGAAAGTAGGCCTTGATATACAAGAAGATATAGGTTCTAATTTTGAAGACTAAAAGCATTTGCTTAATACCAATCTAAACTAACTCATTATTGGTTAGGATTTAATTTTACATAATTAAAAATTGTGACCAATCCCTTGTGTTACAGCATTTGGGATCGATTGATTTCCCGTCCGAAAAATGCACGACGTTAGTCCTTCTATATTAAACTACTAACTGATAAGCATTATTTATGTGCTGAGAGTGGTTTACATAAAAATGTTTGCGATAGATTAAGCTATTATATTTAGGCATTGAAATATTTACCGTCTGTCCCTGCATTTCCTACATTACCTAATTGCAGGACGTAACATCCGGCAAGCGATTCCTCGTGGACACAGGTGCCCATTCAGTGAAGTTCCCCCGCGTCCAGAAGACCTGACACACTGCTCGATATAGAGCCTCGAAGCAGTTAACGGCACACAAGTCCGATATTATGGAGAACGTTTTCCCACTATAAATCTCAGTCTGCGTAGATACTTTCCTTGGATGTACATCATAGCTAAAGTGCCTACTGCAATATTACGCCTTGAATTCTTTCAACACTATTGTATTATCGTAGATCCTAAGCGTTGTCAGATCTTAGATGGCCTAACGCAACTAGCACATGGTGGTTTTAAGAGCTACGTAAAATCTATGAGTCCGCAGCTTGTCCCGCCTCTAGCTTCTTAGATGTATTTGGATCTGTTGCGCAAATTTGTCAGCATAACGAAGCCCGGATGTAATCCTGTTGATATCAAACATGAGATCGTTCATAGGATAACGACAGCAGGCAGTCCAATATTGCATTGCCCACGGCGACTAGCGCTAGATAAACATTCCGTAACGAAGGCCTAGTTCGATCATATTTAAGATTGGCTTAATACGTCCATCCAGCAGTCTGTGGGTATCGCCTTTACACATGGTCCCGAAGAATAAACCTGGAGACTGGAGACCATGTGGGAATTATAGGGGACTGAACGCCATCACCTTCTAAGAAAGATACCCCATTCCGCATCTCCAGGATTTCTCATCCTCGCTGTACGGAAATAAAGTGTTCAGCAAGATAGATTTAGTATGGGCATACCACCAAATTCCCGTTCATCATCAGGATGAACCTAAAACTGTCGTCACTACTCCCTTTGGCTTACTTGAGTTTTTGCGAACGCCATTTGGTCTTCGTAATGCAGCTCAGACGTTTCAATGTTTTATGGATCAGATAACTCACGAGATGGACTTCGTTTTCGTCTACATCGACGATGTCTTAGTTGCAATTTGAAATCATGAGGAACATTTCCGTCATCTGCGACAGCTTATCGAACGATTTGCGCATTATGGGGTAGTTAGCGACGCCGCCAATAGTCCGTTACGATTTGATACGGTAGACTTCCTTGGTCACCGTGTTTCTTCCGTTGGAATTGCAACCTTACCGGATAGAGTGACAGCCATCACTGAGTATCCCATACCTGATTCCGTCAAATAGCTACGCCGGTTCCTTGTCATGGTTAACTTCTACCATAGATTCATCCCGCAATGTTCAGAGTTAGCCCAGCCGCTTACCGAACTACTCAAATTAGAGGCTGAAACATCCAGCTTTACGGAATCAGCTAAACAAGCATTCAGCGAGCTAAAAAACAGCTAGCAACTGTCACTCTTCTTGTGCATCTGGATACTAAGGCCGAGTTTGAGTTAACGGTGGATGAGTCAGATGCAGCTGTAGGTGGTGTGCTTCAACAAAGACAGAGAGGTGAATTTTATCCAACTGCCTTTTTCTCTAAGAAAATGCAGCCTGCCGAACGACGTTATAGAACGTTCAGCAGAGAACTCTTAGCTATTTAACGCAATGTGCATCATTTCTGACATTATTTGGAAGGACGTACGTTCATGATATTCACCGATCATAAGCCGTTAACGTAAGTACTGCGTTCTGCTTCTGATCGTCTTTCCCAACAAGAGACTAGACAATTAGATTACATTTCCTAATTTACTTCTAAAATACGGCATTTGTCCGGCGCGAATAACGTCGTAGCAGATGCCTTATTAAGGGCGAAAATCAACGTTTTATTCGAACATTCCTACATTGACTTCTAAGAACTAGCCACAGCGCAGCATTAGGATAATCAGTTTCTTCAACAAATGCAAGAAAACAGTCTTCAAGTTAAAGCCATTCCGCTGCCTGGTAGTTTGGATGTTCGGATGTGTGATCTTTCGACAAGAAAACCACTACCTGTCGTACCACCAAACTATCGGCGAATCATCTTCGATTCCATCCACGGTCTATCACATCCAGGCATCCGCGCAACTCGCAAGCTTATTTCGTATCGCTTTGTGTGGTCAGCACTAAACGAAGACGTGCAGACCATGGTGAGAATCTGCCTCCCATCTCAACGTTCAAATGTTCAACCGGATACTCAGGCACCACTTAGAAAATTCACCGTACCCGATGCTAGTTTCAGTCACGTGCACATAGACACCGTTGGTCCACTGCCGCTGTTGAGTGGATACAGGTACCTACTGACATGCTCGATCGCTTCACTCGTTGACCCGTGACCGTACCCATCGCGGACATTTATGTAGAGACAGTAACACATACATTTGTGGCTCATGGGATCGCGCATTATGGTGTACCATCCAGCATAAACACTGATCGCGGTGCGCCATTAATGGCGACGCTTTTTCGAGAGTTAACCAATACTCTCGGAACCAAGCGTATTAGAACAACTGCGTACCACCCATCATCGCACGGGTTAGTCGAACGTTTTCAAAGTCAACTCAAAACAGTTTGATGGCATGTTCCGATACTAATCTTTGGACAGAAAACTTACAGCTGGTTTTATTAGGTCTTCGAACGACACCTAAAACTGAATTAGGTTGCTCCACCGCGGAGCTAGTATACGGTACTACGTTAAAGCTCCTGGCTGATCTCGTTCAACCGACCGACATCGACGCTTTAGATGCTTCAAACTTTGTCCATCGGCTACGTTCATCTACGCGTGAACTGCACTTTATCCCCACACGCGCACACAACAATAAGTGTTACATACCGAAAGATCTCGAAACTTGTTCATACATGTGGGTACGAAATGATGCAGTCCGCAAGCCATTACAACCACCGTACGAAGGACCATCCGAAGCGATCGCCAGAACCGAAAAACATTATATGATCAACAATAATTGTAAAGTCAATGGGGTTTCCTTAGATCGTCTTAAACCAGCGTACATCGAAAAACCTTGTAAACAACAATCTACTGAATCTTACTCGACACCGTGTACGCAGCAGATGCCACAGCTGATTGGCGATGATCCGCAGCTTGTAACATCTAAAGCTAAGCCACAAGGAGATATTAATACGGTCAGGAATGCGAGTCCGTGTTCCAGACTGATTAGTGTATCACACATCTTGACAATATCATCTTGTTCTGCTGATCACTTGCTAGTATCGCTTGCTGCCAGTCTTCTCCTGTTTTTCTCCAGATCCCGCCAGAACGCAACTGAACATCTCGCACGAGGAAGAAGCGGATTTTCCAGTCTAGACAAATCTAACATCCGTGCATTTACCAATCTGCACTGCTACCAAATCTTTCATTGTACTTACACACAGAATATTAGCCTGCATGCCTCCCATACCCCAGCATCGGGTATTACATGCGACACTGTACCAGGTAGAGGTCAGTGTTTACCGGCTATTCCCACCGGGATTTTTACTCCTGGTTGCTTGAACGTCGTGCGACTAGCGCACTGGTGTGGAGGTACGAAGAGTTTATTACACCTTTCATTACATAAACATCCGGTCAGCTGTTAATATTGCCAGCTGTATCGACTATTATATTAAAGCTTCCGACATCGATCAGTTTTCCTTTTGAATAGTCGGCTGACTCTAGACTGCCTCGTGTTTAACATCTGGGAGCTCCAAAAATACATTTATGGGAATACAGGTATTAAATCCCTTTTGGCATCCGAGAATAACGGGTTATTAAGCCAGGATCTCCGCAACCAAAAGGCGTTACAAAAATCCAACAAATGGGAAACTCGACATTCTAAACTATTATTTTCCATGAACCTGTGTCTCTTCCTTACGATAAACCAATTAAAATAGTTAAAAATTGTTTGTCTATATTATCCTTGTTTACGGTAAAAATGCGCTGAGATATTTTACACGACTAATTAAACTGGCACATCTGCAGACAATAATCTGAACGTAAAACGCAAGTGAATGTATTTTGTGTGCGAAGTTAATGCTATCATTAGAATTTGTGCCTATGTGAAACCCACAATTACTCTTGAAATTCTCTTCGGTCTAGCCAGGTCATATGAGCAGGGGCAGGTCTGAATATTTACCTCGGACTACTATCATACGATTATTAAGGACTACTATCATAATAAAATACAATGTCCGACTGTTCCTTTTTAATTTCCAAGCAATGCGCCGACAGGGAATAAAGGTGAAAGGTGTCACATATGTTTTTAATACCAGCTGCTGCTAAGTGTTTCCTATGATTTGCCCAATACGCCGACAAATATCACCCAGTGTTGGTACAGATTTGTATTATCATCCAAGGTTTCCAAATATGGGGCGCATTGTGATTTGAATAACCAATCCTAAAGGAGATATAAGCACATTTTGGCGGCAAACCTACTGAGACAACTGCGTGAAGCGCTTTATAGGGAGGTTTAAAAAGGGTTTTTTAGGTTCATAAAACACAGCCATTTTAACCATATACAAGGAAATTTTAAACTATTTTGTTCCATATATAACGAAATGTTTCTACCAGAAGGATAATCTGCAAGCGGTTTGCCACTGAGCACCTATCATTTGCATTTGACCACAACGTCACATATATACTTTCGTTGATAAAATACATATGTATTGGACATAATGATTGGTGGAGGCTAACCCACGATTGTGGGCCATATGATAAAAGTCATTTGGCCATCTTAGAGTAACTATTCCAGTTAGGTTTATTTCAAAATTAACTGGCGCAACATAAAGCTATTCGCCAAGTGATACATACATTGACATCGCAAGTATCATCGTGTACAATAAGGCACTAGCAGTTGCAGAAGAACCTCAGTTATATAACTTGATCCAGTTTGGATATGAATGACGAAGAAGTAACTGTTCATTGTAATCAGACGCAAACAATTTTGTGTTTACATATATGGAAGCATCGGCACGCAATTGTAATAAACAGAGGTAATTGTAACCATTCATATATATTCGTCAAGCATACAGCACAATACAGACTAGATAACAACAGTCCTCCGAGTCCGTTAGCTGCATGTTCGTATATAAAATTGATTGAGTGAAGAATTGTTTTCATCCTTGTGCGTCCAAAATACTACCTTGCTTCAGTAAAAGTCCGAGCCTCACAAATATTTCGATGATAAAATATTAGCGATAATGGTCCAGGAACTAGGTGAGAGGGAACGATGTTGCTTGATATCAGCATTAACTCAGTAAACGTAAATTCGGCATAGGCCCAGCTGTTCCAAATGGTTGTACGTGAGCCTGCAGGCGTAATGTCCTAACAACTCAGAAGAGCTGTCATAGAACAGGAGGTCTAGATCTATACCGGGTCTGTTCGTTGGTACCTTTACGCCGCTGGGTATGCAGGTTTGGAATGGGTTGTCTGTGGACGCATTGCTATTCGCGAGTTACTCTCTTTAAACAATAGGAACCTCGGTAGATGTTGTGGAGTTCATGTAATTTTAGACCGACAATTGGCCTGCCAAAATATTAAACGACGCTGAATATATATCTGCCGTTGATAGTGTGATATCTGCTCTTCTGCGTTAATCATTCTGGAAATTTACGTTCTTTGACCATGGAGGTTCGATACACTTGATATGTTGCAACTTCGTCATAATGGACGCAGGCGCTCTCGTTGGAATATGGTTGTCAGGTCAAGGCAACGGATTCTGCATAGCGGGCTACGGAACGCAGCTAGTCCGCTAATCTCAGTAACATATCGTCATCAACATTTGGTCAGGCGACTCTTCGAATAACTTTACTTGGTGTAATGAGGCGCAGCGATCCGCAGCTTAAAAACAAAATGATCAAATTTAACTGAACTAAAAAGCCGGATCCCTTAATTCAGATGATTGGAAATCCCCATTAAGGGCCGCCCAATACTTGAGCTTAACTCATAAATTGCACGACTGCCTTGACAGAAAAGCGCGTTACATATTCAAAGGTATTTACACATAACACCGTAGTAATTTGCAGGTAATGGAAGTTGCACTTTTGCTCAACTATTTCACCAGTTAACATAAAAACTAAACATTTTCTATAGAATTTTGACTTTAGGGTATTTAAATGGTTATCTTTAAGATATAGCAACTTATTACTTTAGATATATGGGCTTTAGAAATAGCATCTCTACACTTCTGTTTAATCGTGATTTCAAAAACATTAAACTAAAAACACATATAATGTCGTCTGTCAAGTCGTAGTCCCACGGAGTGTCTTCAGTAAAAGGAAAAGTATTCCCCCACAGATTAATGGACATTGTAAAATGCACATATATAACAAATCTTTTAAAATGCACTTTCATTGATTTTTGCCACATATGGCCAATCTATACGGCATAGAAATGGGATATGACGGAAAATGTCCTCACAAGAGTACAGTGTGAAATCATCCTCCCATTAAACTCTAATGCCAAAAGCTCATGAAATCCACCTGCTTAATCCATAGGTAAACAGTTACCGTATACCTGTCGTTTGGTTGATACTTCCGCAATACATACGACTGCGTGGCATAATGTTAGTGCCCGATTTCTACATTTTTGCTCCAGCTGATGTAGTCTGCAGAATTACGTCAGTCACTCTAAGCACAGAAACGCCTGTTTATCAGTCATAGCCTTCAATAACTGCGGCGGTGGTGTTACACCTGTCCTCCACCATCTAACCACATTGTACTTCGCTCTGTGTATTGAAATAAATGTATTCTTGTAATTTCCATGATACTCAATACATTATAATACGAAATAACAGCATTCATTTTCAGCCTGACTGCTAATATCTTTAAAATATGGTGCTGCATTTTGAAGGCCTATATAAAAATATAGGTATTGTAGTTGCAAAACGCGGAAGAATGATTAAGTTCGATTGTAACTTTTTTCGGAACTATTGAGTATTTTCATGGATGATGGAAGGAATAAAATAATCAAGAATGGAATTACTCAAACCAATAGTGATATGAAAATTTTAGTAATTGAATTAAAACAGATTTAATTTGATTTGTATTTTGTGAATTGATTTCAGGTCTAAATCTTAATTTACGTTGCAAATCACAATGTGTTTCCTTATATAACTCCACACAAAGCTCTGTGCATTTCTTGGCCTAACTTACGCGACAATAGAAGGATTAGGCTGCTAAGGTTCCCCAGATTGTTTCCTACGCGATGTTCAGCACAGGAAGCAACAAAATTGTCTTTTATTTGCTACACGGCATTGTAGTTGTTGTCTTTCTCAATAGGGTTACATTAAATATGAAAGCCCTATTCCGTCCATTCATGATAACTCAATTTTAGCTGGAGCATTCTTTATATTATAATAATAATAATTTTTATCATGTTAAGAAGTATGTCAAAAATTAGGAGTTTTCACCCTTAGTATTTCAATTCTGTAAATGGGATGCTTTCAATGATACGTTCAATAAAGCAATTGTGATTGCCTCACTATATAGGCACAGTGGGTCATGCATACATGCATAACCTGTACTAACAAACATGTATATTTTTATTTTTATATACTCCTTATAGATCTAATTAGAAACTAATTAACTACATTTTTAGAAACGCATAACGCATTGCGATTCAATTTCAAACTTCAGAATTTACCGATTTTAATGCTCTCAATAGCAGGGCTACGGCAGCATCATTGTCCAACTGGTAACCTATGTTTCATTCCCAATTTGCTTAGGTCATTTCAACCAGACAAACTCCATCGCTTGCGACTGCATGTCAATATATGTTCAACGCTTTAAATAAATGGCATTATATAACAAAAACTGGTTTCTTAGTAACCTAACGAAAACTGCGCTGGCTTTATATCGTATCATGTTCACAATTCCTAACCAATCCAAACAATCCATTGAAACTTAATAATGCAAGCTAACTTAAAGTGTAATTAATGTAAGTTATAATACGCATCATGAATTTGGGAGGAAATTTGTCTCATATTTTTGGCGCATATACTGCAAATCATAAAACACTGATTTGCAATATGCGCTTTTAATCGATTAATGGTTGTTATAAGAGTCGTTTTCGTGGGAATATATGTCAAAATCAGCTGTTTAGAATCTATTCTAGAACTAACAACGTTTAGACGACATCTACCTGGTTGAGAACGTTGAACACATGGATTTCTACAGCTCGGCTACCCTGAAGTAGACGAAAGGGCAAAAAGTTAAGTTATAAGTATATCATTGCCGTTTTTAGCCTAGGTTTTTCTGTTACCAGATATTCTTGTATATAAATAAACAGATCCGATAGCTTTCCACAGTTCAGAAGGACCACAAAGCATTTTTATTGTAATGCGGCACTAAAGAACACATTTATAAGCAGTGATCTAATCTACTTATTTTCCAAGAACCAGTGTCTCTTCCTTACAATAAATCAATTAAAAGAGTTGACATTTTTTGTCTATATTATCCTTGTTTACGATAAAAATACGCCGAGATTTTTTACATGACTTATTAAGCTGGCACATCTGCTGACAATAATCTAAGCGTAAAACGCAAGTGAATGTATTTTGTGTGCAAAATGAATGCCAAAGTTAGAATTTGTGCCTATGTAAAACCCACAATTACTTTTGAAAATCCCATCGGTAGAGCGAGGTCATATGAGCAGGGGCAGGTCTGAATATTTACCTCGGACTACTATCATACGATAACTAAGGACTATTATCATCATAAAATACAATGTCCGACTGTTCCTTTTTAATTTCCAAGCAATGTAACGACAGCGAATGAAGGTGTATGGTGTCACATACTTTTTAATATCAACCGCTGCTAAATGTTTCCTAAGAATGGCCTAATACGTTGACAAAGATCACCCAGTGTTGGTACCTGTTTGTATTATAATCCAGGTTTTCCAAATATGGGGTGCATTTTGATTTGAATGACTAATCCTTATGGAGATATAAGCACATTTTGGCGGCAATCCTACTGAGACAAACTGCGTTAAGCGCATTATAGGGAGGCTTAAATATGTTTTTCGTAGGCTAATAAAGCACAGCTATTTTTCTCATATACAAGGAAACTTTAAATGATTTTGAATCAAATATACCAAAAAGTTTCTATTAGAAGGATAATCTGCAAGCGATTTGCCACTAAACACCTAGCATTTGCATTTGACCACAACGTCACATATATATTTTTGTTGTTAAAATACATATTTATTTGACATAATGATTGGTGGAGGCTAACCCACGGTTGTGGGCCATATTATAAAAGTCATTTGGCCATCTTAGCTTTAACTATTCCCGTAAGGCTTTCTCAAAAATAACTGGCACAATATAAAGCTATTCGCCAAGTGATACATACATTGATATTACAAGTATCATCGTCTACAATAAGGCACTAGCAGCTGCAGAAGAACATCGGTTATCCAACTTGATCCAGTTTGGATATGAGTGACGAAGCTGTAACTGTTTCTTGTTATCAGACACAAACAATTTTGTGTCTATCAATATGGATGCATCAACTTGCAATTATAATAAAAAGATGTAATTGGTAACCAGTCACATGTTATTCGGTAAGCGTACAGCACAATACAGACTAGATAACAACAGTCCTCTGAGTCCGTTAGCTGCATGTTCGTATATAAGATTGAGTGAGTGAAGAATTGTTTGTTATCCTTGTCGTTCCATAATACTACCTTGCATCAGTATAAGACCGTACCTCACAAATAGTTCGATGATAAAATGTTAGCGATAATAGTCCCAAAAGCAAGGCAAGAGGGGAATACGAACTTCCTTGATACCAACATTAACTCAGGAAGAACGTAGCTTTTTTCCATAAATTAACCACATAAACAAAAATTGTTCTATTCTTGAAAGTGCAACACATGCCCAAACAGGCATGTACGTGGTGATACAACAATGACGCTTAAATGTTAAATAGACACACATTTAGTGGTAACGTTTGGATTCATATAATTCGCGCAATTGCATGTATATAAGAACCAGTGTGGTTGTGTTGTTTCAATTTTTGAATATGGCGCCGTGTTTGTGATTGATTTCGGACAGGCGTGATATGGAGTCAAAGTATATAGATGTAAAGGATGACCTACGTCCTTTGTTTGGGTTACAACATCCGGCTACTTAAGGTAGATTGAATTTGTTTAGTAGCGAGCCACATCCGCCATATCGCTGCGCTGTTAAACGGACATTTGTGACTTTTCATATAGAGAAGCCTTATCAAGTGCAAATCCACCACATCCATAAACACTGCAAACGAACTATTGGCGAGAAGGAGTTAAAACGGAAGCACCAAGCTAGGGCCAATGGAAGGTTGTTCTGCTAGCCAGCCGAAGCAAGCAGGGAACTAATTAACATTCAGAGGAAAACGAAACATAAAAAGCTGATCATCTTCGTTAACGTGTTTCAATTCTAATATATTCCTTGCAATCAATAGTTGGCTGTTCGAAATTAGGCCTTGATATACAAGAAGATAAAGGTTCTAATTTTGAAGAACTAACGCATTTGCTTTATACCAATCTAAACTAACTCATTATTGGTTGGAATGCAATTTTACATAATTACAAATTGTGACTTAACCCTTGTGTTACAGCATTTGCGATCGATTGATTTCCCGTCAAAAAAAATGCACGCAGTTAGTCCTTGTATATTTAACTACCAACTGATAAGCATTGTTTATATTCTGACAGTGGTTTACTTGGAAATGTTTGCGATATATTAGACTATTGTATGTAGATATGAAAATATTGACCGCATGTCTCTGGAATTCCTACATTACGGATAAGGTAATCTTATTTAATCAATAAATTTCAGAATTCGATTGGACAAATAAGCATAGTCCGGTGTTAATTTGTGAGACCGGAATACTAAGAGAGCAGATATCGGTATTCTTTGTTTCACTATTCAAACTGACAAATGACACCAGTTAGCCATACCCGTGGACTTAGTTCTAATGAATATCCTAAGTTCCGTTAGCAGTAATCGATCAAAAGAAGCGAATTTCATGAGTAAGTTCCGTATCTGAAGGATAAATTTTGGAAGGTCGCGGATTCGGTATCTAAATTTTTAATTCATTGGCAAGGTATAATTTATCTCATTAAAATACTTTACAAAAGGTGAGATTGAAAGAAACAAAGAGAAAATGCGTTGTAGAACATTGGAACATCCGCCGTGTCTTGGGTTTTGACACAGTCTAAGTTGTGGCATCGTTTGACTTTCATTATGCTAGAGCCATTCAGCTCACGAGGCTGTAAACTAAGTGGAGTGTTATGGTGTTTCTATCTCCCATCGTGGCACACCACGACGGACCGGTTTCCTCTTGAACTGGCATTGGAACTCCGTTCGTATTGGTTAACGACGATCGCCATTCGCACTAAGACACTGATGTCCACAAGCAACGCTTCACAGTGGTTTTAATTCAAGTGCTTGCAATTGGAGCGTCCACATTATGGTTTTGATTACGACACCCATGCTGAATTTTCTCGTCGGATTTCTCCCAGTGGACCCTGATATCGTGGGCTGGATATTTTTATATTGTCACCTTGTGGCAGACCGGCAAACCGCTAAATAACTATGTTGTCCTGCTTGTGCAGTAACGAGCGCAGTTTATTTTTGCACTTGACAGGGTTATATTATTTGGTGAGCGATTTGTGACCGCAGACTTCCGCGCGCGCAAATCCTTTTCAGAATGGCTGAGATGTCAAACTTCCCGGATACTTTCTGAAGAAGACCTACGTCTTTTTTCTGCGAAACAACCGATGTCATCCTCACGAGCAAGGGGAGCTCGCACTCGTGAGAAGCCCCTTGTTGAACCTATGTCCAAGTCGGTAGTTTTGGGCAATCGATTGCGTTTAATGAGATATTTGCACCTGTTGGCTTTGAATTACAACATATTTTCGATTGATGTATGATTGCTTCACGTCATTGCGTAGGTCTGCATGATTCTGCGCCGCTGTCATGTGTTCCGATCATCGACTAATGTTACAAGTTAATGATAACACCCTCTCCAGATCAGTTGTACAGATTGGGAACAGGCAACGCCTGTGCTCCGGGCCCCATGGTACGCCTTATGGAAGCTCGGTCAGTTCGGATAGGTGGATGAGAACACAACTATTCAGGCGACCTCAAATGAGGAACTCTGTTATTCAGCCCACTATGGGATTGCGATTTTGTGAAATTCCGGAGCTTTTCAAAAATGCGATTGCTGAGATGGTCAAATATCTTCGAAGACTCTAGCTAGTCGACATGTACTCCTACAGACCCTTCACATATTTAGTACTGCACGCATTAACCACCAAAACATTAGTAGTGAAATACCGATTTATTGAAATTTGTGCTGCTGCGGAACGTGAATTTCGTTACTCTTTAGAGATCACATGAGACACTATGGATTTCGTGTTCCTGGAGAGAAATTGTTATGGTGATATCAGGCAACAATTTATTGGTTCTGCACAGTCTGCATTGGTATGCGACTTTGTGGCGTATGCTCAACACCTTGCAGTTCGTAGCGTTGAACTGAAACGGGTTCTGAGCCGACCATTCGTAGATCCTGTCAAGTTCATCTTGAAGTGCTGCGTATTCTCTGGCCGTTAAAATGGCTCGACATATATTAAAATCATCAGCCAAGAGTAAGGAGTTAGAGGTAATTACTGTCGCGTGATCGTTTATGTAAATCAGGAATTGCCTTGGATCAAGTATTGACAAATTGGGACACAGCGAGGTTAACGTCGATTGGGTCAAGGAAGACGCCGCGAATTAAACATAGATGTCGTTGGAGCAAGACGTTACCTATTTAACCGAGGTTTTGGTTACCCATTGCACAACACTGCAGTTTGTGAATGAAAATACGGTGGTTCAGACGACCAAAGTCCTTTGAGACTACCATAAATGCTTAATCAACACCTACACCTCTGTCGATGGTAGCAGTCCAAATGGATCTAGCACTTAGACATTTTGAGGTGAAAGATAGCTTTTTGTGAAATCCATGTTGTTTTTATGTTACGCTATTGCGTTATTCCAAGATCACCGATAATAATGTGATCGAGCCATATTTGGCCGGATCTGCACGACTTCCACCCTTCTAGGTGGAAGTAATGATGCCCTGTTTCCACATTGCCGGCACATTCATCTTATCAAGGCATGGTTGGAAAAATATTAGCGTGAGTCTGCCAGGTTTACTAAAGCCAATTTAAGCGCCTTTGAACGAATATTATAAACGCCTGAAGCGGTCTGCTCACGCAAGACAGTTAGCCTTTTTCATAACTTCCTCATTCGTAAACAAAATGTGGCTAAATCCTGGTGGTGGCACAACTTGCAGGAACAGTGTATGCGGCGATGTATTGGCCGCCTGGGTTCCGGTGTGTGCGAGTCCATCTAACGTGCGTAAGGCAGGAATTATTTGTTGCACTTCACGGAGTTTGTCAAAATGTCTGCACAGGAGCTTAGTGTATAAAAGGAAACTCTCAGCTAGATTATATTGGTGCTGTAATTTATCTTCACGTACCATGTTTACGCAGTGAACCCTTCGGATAGTGTAGGCTTCCCCTGTTCGGCACTCGGTGACGTCTTGTCTCCGCCAGAGTAAAATCCTCTTGACGGTACACCTTTTTGTCCGCGAAGTACTTTTCCTAGAAACACTGGTTTCTAACGTGTTGAACTAGCAAGCAAAATCAGACTAGGCCATATCTGGGGATCCTTCTGTTAGAAATGACCAGTTTGTAGCGTTTATATGTTTGATTAGAGCGCTGTAATCCATAATGGGTTAACACTCCTCTGTGTTTTCTGAGGAACACTCTGCATAAAAGATGTAGTGGAACATGAGGGTTGCATGGTACCTACTGCCTAAAGAACCCTCTCTCGATACCGTTTGGATCATAATATCTTTATTGGTGAATACGAGATCAAGGACATCCGGTTTGTTTCCCGTCCTAAATCTTGTGAGAGATGTGATGTGTTTGTAGATTGGTAGTCCACTAATTATCTCCTGTACTTCCATTTTGAAGTGTTTGTTCCTACAGGCTGGGGTTTCTATGGTATGCATATTAAAGTCACCAAACAGGTGAATGTGGTAGTACGAAGGTGAGAGAATGGACTTCACTGTGGAGGCTAGGCGGTTATGCATTTCCAAAGTAGCCGAAAGCGGGTGATAAAACGCACCCATCTTCTTGCTGGGTGACGGTTTACAGACCGTCCAAGTTGCACGCAACCACTTGGTGAATGAAGCGAAAAAATATGGGATGAATTTCCCCATCCAATTCAAAGCACTTTTCTAAGATTTTCAGATGGCTTTACCTGCACTCACCCTTGGTGGTAAGACAGTGTCGGCTAGGGAAAGTTTAGCCTACAGGGCTAGTTCCATCACAGCCAATGGAGCTACCGGAGACCAGATTCCCTTGCCTATCTCAAGATCTCGCCTTCCTTACTCTAAGCTGAAGTACATGTGGCGCCGCCATGACATCGGTATATCCATCAGCGTACGGGCTTGTGGTGCGACTATCCGCACTGTACTGTTGTAGGGTTGCGAGACGGCCAGTTCCTATCCCTGACTAGCGCCGTCTCTCTGTCTTTGAACACCGTTGCTTGTGGTCAGTTGCCCTTGTGTTCGCTGCACCACGTAACCAACATGGAAGTTAGACAGCGTTGCTGGGGTGGAGCAGCCATTCGTTGGAGGAGCTCGTCCCGCTGCGTCAGCTGCGGTGTTTTAAACACGTACTGCATACGCCCGGTCGTAATCCTCCGAGTCGCACGTTCTTCGCGGTTGCTGGACAGGCGCGCTGGGAAACATATGACATGGAGAAACCACACCAGAATTGTCGAGTGAAGCATCACTCCCCAACCCCCTCGGATTTTCACCCAATGTATGCTTTTAAACACTGCGGAATGAACAAGTCTGTTAGAGTCATGTTATATGATAAAAGTGCAGCGGCACTTCGCTAGCCCAATCTGGTAATTGTGATACTGTTGTGCGTTCGTAAGCAATGTGGCTGTCACTTTCTGTGTGTATTTGTTGACTGTGTAACCAGTCGATTTTCAGAACTGAGAGGGTACTGCTGACGTACATACTTAAGAATATTCGTGCTTGTTTATTCAGTTCCTTCAGATAATTCTTACGAAAGACAAAATGACTAGTTCCACTTTAGCAAGCCAATGGCATTCCCACTTAAAGCAATGGAATCAGGGATTCGTCGATGTCAGGTAAGAGCAGTTCACTGATAGTGACGCAAAATTGCAGAGTAAGAAGAATGCAAATCCATATAATATGAGAGGAAAGATGTATTTGAATGACTTCGTAAACCACACAGCAACAGAAAAAGGGAAAATGATATAACATTTGGTAATGAAGACATATAAGCACCATGCTGGAAATAGTGTCAGTCAGCACTGATGGGAAAACTCATTATCTGGACACGTGATTCAAGAAAGAGCATTACACTTCGCAAAGTAATTGCAAAATACCGACTTTACCTCGTCAAACAGTTAGCTACACGTTTTCTTCAATAGACGACCTTGTGTTTGGGAAGCAACCGTGCGAAAGCGCTGACTAGGATATGCGTGATGCATCCTACTAGGCAGACAAATTTCCAGAAATATGTTCCGGCTACCCAGCTCAAGATATTTTTAATTCACAAAAATTGCTTTGCTATTCAAAACGAGGTAGGATAAATGCTTAGTGTAAATTAATAGAAATGCGCAGGTAGGTAAAGAAGCAAGGCACGTATAACAATCATGCTTTGCATTACCACACTGCGGGAGCGAGAACCGGCTATAGTGATGTGGAAATCAGGCAGTACTCGAAAATTAGAAATACTGGCATGAAAGACTACCGGTATTTTACAAAGAGATTAAAGGCATAGATGAGTGCAGCTGTTTTCGAAGATGCAACAGCAAAATAAAGGAAAAAGCCAAATCATACCTGCTCCCGACAACGTCGTTGCCCTCCCTAATTCCACATATTTAATATCATAATGCAGTTCCTGTCACCCAACACTACTGTGTAACTTTAACCCAAGCACTCGGGCGTCATACAGGCGTTTAAACCGAAGTTTAAGAAACAAAAGCTTCTCCGTCTTATAATGATCAAGGAATCTCAAAAATATATGTCCGGAATTGATTTCATGAGACGAGTATATTTATTAGACTTCGTGTTCTACATAACATCTACATTAAAGCAGATGCAGAATTCAATCATCTCTGTTTTGTAAAACGGGGTTGCTTTGTTATTTAGAAATGGATTCTGAGAGATCAATGCAAATTTGACTTGAGACATATGAGAAAATTGTGCCTCCTTCAGACGGAATTGCTGTGGATACCCTGTCAATGAAATTGCTTGGAGACAAACTGGCTGACAGCCATCTGATTGATTCTTATTTCCAAACATGTCACACAAAAGACATAAACCGTGACCTGCCAACCACATTCATTTTAGCAGCTGATGATGTGAATAATGAATCAGACTACCAACAGGAACATTATTCTACAATCGTTCTGGAAACTTATGCATTCACAGACGTACAGATTCCAAATAATTTGTCATGCTCCTGTGAAATACATAGCGGACATTCTGTCATATTTGCACTTCATCTGGACGTGATGGAAAAACTATATTATGTTCATTGCAATCGAAAAGCAACATAACCCTATATTTTGTATTTTTCATCTGGTGAATAATGATAATGACAATATAAAAGTGTGTATGGGTTTTAAAGCTTGTCACGTTAGACGATTTGCAGGTCTGTTTCTAAAATACTGACTCACAATCTGTGAGATTATCGCATTAGTATTACTTATGTATCCCACTTTATGCACCACTACTGAGATTGTAAATGACGTCGACCTTGATATTGCGTTCGTGAAAAGAAGTTCGCTGGCGTTCTGCAACTAACGTCATAATGAATTACGCGCCGATTGCCATTTCTTACAACCTATATGTATGAAACGAAGATTTTTGCAGTGTCAGCAGCCGTAACATTGCCAACAAATTTCCGAACCTAGGCAGCACACATCAAACGTCGTTGTCTTCTATTTTTCCCCTATGGAGTACACCTTTTGCATAGGAGCAAGCTTATGTATTTTACGTAAATTGCGTTCCATTGAGTCAAATTATTTACTACTTCATATATATTTTCCATTGTACTTGGATTTTATTTTTAAGGCGTGTTGAATCAGAATTACTTAAAACTATTCACACAAAACCATCTAAAATGTAAACGTTCAACCAACCCCCTCAGCTGGCCGGGGTACAATTATCAAACGCTGACCGGTTCACGGCGACACAAAGGTTGTGGTATCCTGTCGTAGTATGCACGTACTCGCAATACCTGAATATTTTCGCAGACCAGCTGCTTGTAACGTAAGCCCTTCGCAACAAGCTATTCCATATCTGCTTACTTGCCGAACATGGAGGAAAGTAATATAATGCATAGTTTCACACCCTTTGAAATAAATTGCATGACTACAAGCAAACATCTATCACATGCTGCATTCATCCCCCTATTGGTCAGTATATCATTCCACCCGGGAGCTGCACTTTGTACCCCGATCAGATTTGACCGGTGTACTTCCTAGGTGGCGAATATTTTGGTTAGCTTCTGTTTTATTACCTTCTACCCCATGTTAACTTAGACTTATGAATCCGTCACAAATATGATATTTCATCGCATAAAGGAAGAAGTTACGTGTAGTGGTTGATATCCATTCTGCTGCGACGGACAAATTGACTACGAGTTCAAACGGCAGCTTCTACTGCGACTACAACTATCCGAACGAAATAGCCTGAATAACTACAAAAACGAGGCACCCACTTTGTACCTCTTATTTAGAGCAGCTTTTAATACTAAGCTAACGTTTTGCACCGTTGTTCTGCGTGCATTATGTGCGCCATAGCCACAGATATCTTCTTTGCTCACCTACAAATCGGCCTGAAAACTCTCCAGGCTTATATTTGGTGCTCTGAGCGCATGTGTTTTCCTTCCCTCAGGACCTGCGCGTGCTACAATGGATGTTCCAAAAACTCCGTTTTTCCATTGGGGGCTCGCGACACCCTGTGCATCTGCTAAGCTCCGTTTAGTAAACTCTCATTTTTCGTCTATTTAAGTTGGACCACGCTGGTCTCACCGAAGGCTCACAGTTTACCTACCCACCTCCGAAAGCGTGAGTATTCTGGGCGAAAAATGTTTAGTCTCTATGCTATACCAATTTTTATTGGTTAGCATCCTCTACTCATGCAGTGCTGCGTGCATGCAAGTGCGATGATTATCAGATGGTATCCTTTATATGAAGGAGAAAATCATCTGCACTAATAATGATGGCTTCTGCACTAAGAATGATAGCTATTGCAATAAGGATGTAAGTGATTTTTACAAGGATGTTAGCAAGTGAGAAATGGTATTGTGGCCCGCCTAGGTCACATCGTGTCGGGATTAAGGGTACGCTGTGTTCCGGCAAAGATCAGGCGAGTTCAGTTAAGCCAGTTTCAAAACATGCTGAGGAAGTGCGTAGTTTTTTCAGCCCAGACTACTTCTATCGGTGTTTTGTTTGGTAATTTGCCAATACCGTTATTCCATGTAGCGAGTTTCTGAAAGCTGGTCAAAGTTTAAGTTTTAACAGTTCAAAAATAATGCTTTTAAATCACTTCGCACTGCGCTATGTCAATCTCCGATGTTGTTATTCCCTTGACTTGCTCCCATCCGTGGGCTCCTTCAATTGGACACTGTTGCAGGTGACCCTGATTTTGGAGTGGGGCTATCAAAAAGCACGGCGGAAGAAATGGAACTAGTGGTTTCGTATGCCAACAAAAGTCTTTCCACAGAGAGTGCAGTTATTACACAACACGAATGGATATGCTGGCGTTAGCATTTCAGCAAGCAATTTAGGACCTGTCTACTCAGCCGCAAATTCACTGGGCGTACTGAACACCAATCATTGATATGTATGTATGTTATGTATTTCCAAAGCGGACCGGACAATTTCAGAATTGTTGTGTCCACCACTGTAATCCTGGCAGTTATGCGTTAAAATCTGAAGAGCTAGGACATGTAGGACGGAATAAAATAAAGACTGCCATTCGAGGTCCTTTCTGGTCTATGTTGGGATATTGCTCTCTAATAATAATCATGCAATGATTGTGCTAGGATAAAAAAACGATCGACCACTCATTGCGGTCTACTGCAACGAATGACTGCTGAATTTCCGAACGAGATCGTGATTATGGAGTTCAATGGGTTAATGTCGTTGATTTCTCGAGATCATCATTAAGTCCTCGTTATGATGGACCATTTTGAGAAATGGTGAGTAGCAGTACTTTCGAAAATGCAGACGCATTGAATGTGGCACTAGCTTTCTTCAGCAATTGGGTGCCGAGGTGTGGATCACACTACCAGTTACACTCAGACCGCGGAACCAAATTTGAGAGCACTCTCATTTGATAGCTGTGTCAGCTTTCTAGCATTTAGAAGACAGGGAAAACTGCGTTCCATCCGGAAGAAAGTGGGCTAAATGTGTGTGCAAACCCTACACTATCAGCATTACTACAGTGGTTTAGGAATAGTAAGCCCGTTCACCAGTGTGATACACCCCCACCTAAATGCTAACTGGTATACTGAGCAGCTTTTCACTCATAGACCGGTTAAACACCGCATCATTCTATGACTGGAATTAAGCTGCGCCTAACGTCGGATAATCTACTACCCGCTTCACACCATGAAGCTAATATTGCATCGGAGCATATGCTTCGTTTACAGGTGGGTACGCTGCGAGCCCACCAGTTGGCGCAGTTGCATTTGCAGAAATAAAAAAGCGACAACTGAAAGCTTATTTTGACCAAAAGGCTTTCGGGATCCCATTCAAAATTTTCATGCTGTCCGCATTAAAGCAGCGAAACAAACACTAGTCGTTCCTGCGAAACTCCGTGGCAATTGTGAAAGACATTTCGTCGCGCAGAAAGTGTCGTCCGATCCGAGTCTCGAATACTGTCTGCCGCTCTTATTTATTCGATAGACGTACTATTTAAATGGATTAAAGTTGTTAAGGAAATCTTTGACGATGAGCACAGCGCAGGTTAGCGAGGGAAGCATTGTATCGTAGCAGTTATCTTTTGGATATCTTAAGCCTGCTAGCTTGATGTGAATAAAGCAAGTTGGATTAACTGAACTATATCGGAGAAAATTGATCGAGTACCTTTTGAACAATAGGCTTAAGCTTACGCCGGTGATTGCTCTGTGGTTTAACCATGATTGATTATTAATCGTTGTCCTGCCCACCACTTCGTGGTTTGCTACATAGAAGAAGCTGGGACACCGAACGGAACGAATGTTACACCAGTACCCGATAGAAACACATCGGTAAGTGATAGCACAGTTGGATATTTGATATATGCGCACAACTAGCGAGTATGATACTAATCTCTAATCAGTCAAGGCAATAATTTGCCGGGATGTGGTGATGGTTCATGCACACATGTACCTGTTCGGTATTTTCTTCCAGAGAATCATCTCACCACTAATGGATCTCTGATTTGACAAGGTGTACATGTCGTAATGTTTGAGTGTCATCATGTTAAAAATGTTCATATTTTAATTTAGACCGTGGTGCATGCCATATTTGCAAATACAGTAAATTGTGATGTTTTCACCCTAGTCTATTAACACAGGTTAAATAGGTATCATTCTGACTTATATCGACGTGAACTACAGAACACATTACCTATCTTGTAGGTACTATAAGTAAATAAATTCTCTAATCTATTTTAATGGACCTAAACACAGCTGCTCACTACTTCGATCTTAAAAATATGAGAAGCCGTCTTATTTTGTTCCGGTTAATTATGCACAAAAGTATTACCTAAACCTTCTAAACTCTGTCCAATCCAATGCTCGTAACTATCCTTTTGTGGTTGTTTGCGACATGCAGTCAATCAGTACGTTCCACTTCCAACGATCCAAATGAGATCACAAAGCACCGCGGGTATGTCATACACACTGATTCGGTTATCAGTATGTGCAATGGTTTGGACTCGCAGTTCCTCTGTTAGGTTGACACCCAACCAAATGTAGACTAAAACCAATTTTGGGAAATTAATGCTAAATGTCGCCAAGAAATTGTATTCAGACTGATTACTGTGCCAAGAAAGCGAACTAGCTTGTTGCTCGAGTAATGTGAACAAATGCCTACATGTGAGTGTACAAATTAATGGTAATTTTTCAAAAATTCCAAGCATTTAGTCTTGGTTTTGGGTAACAAGCCTCACACTTGCCACCTGGCCCACAAAAAATGCGACACTGTTGAAATACTCGTTTGGACTCTCACACTGATTATTTAATGCTACTGGCATTTGCTTTGTTCGCTTTTTGTTCACTTCGCATATGCACATTACTTGGCCAGTACCGCATGTTGTGACAATACAACGACACTCCATTCAGGATGTTAATGACACCCATCTTAATTGATTCTCATTATACCTACCAGAAGACTATCATACAGAAGGACGTCAAAAGTTTATGTTATCTACATTTGGCATCGTGCCGTCAGGTGGCCTATATACTAAAATATGCTAACCTACTTTTAGTCCGTATAAAAGTATTCAAATAATCCCATGTGACTTCGTGTACTGGGGTATGTCTGCTCGCCCCTAAATTAACCAACAACCAGATCGTTTGTGATTGATTTCGGACAGGCGTGATATGGAATCAAATTATATAGATGTATAAGATGACCTACGTCCTTTGATTGGGTTACAACATCCGGCTACTTAAGGTAGATTGAATTTGTTTAGTAGCGAGCCACATCCGCCATATCACTGCGCTGTTAAACTGACATTTGTGGCTTTTCATATAGAGAAGCCTTATCAAGTGAAAATCCACCACATCCATAAACACTGCAAACGAACTATTGGCGAGAAGGAGTTAAAACGGAAGCACCAAGCTAGGGCCAATGGAAGGTTGTTCTGCTAGCCAGCCGAAGCAAGCAGGGAACTAATTAACATTCAGAAGAAAAAGAAACATAAAAAGCTGATCATCTTCGTTAACGTGTTTCACTTCTAATATATTCCTTGCAATAAATAGTTGGCTGTTCGAAATTAGGCCTTGATATACAAGAAGATAAAGGTTCTAATTTTGAAGATCTAACGCATTTGCTTTATACCAATCTAAACTAACTCATTATTGGTTGGAATGCAATTTTACATAATTACAAATTGTGACTTAACCCTTGTGTTACAGCATTTGCGATCGATTGACTTCCCGTCAAAAAAATGCACGCAGTTAGTCCTTCTATATTTAACTACTAACTGATAAGCATTATTTATATTCTGACAGTGGTTTACTTGGAAATGTTTGCGATATATTAGACTATTGTATGTAGATATGGAAATATTGACCGTCTGTCTCTGGAATTCCTACATTACGGATAAGGTAATCTTATTTAATCAATAAATTTCAGAATTCGATTGGACAAATAAGCATAGTCCGGTGTTAATTTGTGAGACCGGAATACTAAGAGAGCGGTTATCGGTATTCTTTGTTTCACTATTCAAACTGACAAATGACACCAGTTAGCCATACCCGGGGACTTAGTTCTAATGAATATCCTAAGTTCCGTTAGCAGTAATCGATCAAAAGAAGCGAATTTCA
Source organism: Dicrocoelium dendriticum (assembly GCA_944474145.2). Taxonomy (NCBI): domain Eukaryota; kingdom Metazoa; phylum Platyhelminthes; class Trematoda; order Plagiorchiida; family Dicrocoeliidae; genus Dicrocoelium; species Dicrocoelium dendriticum. Next base: position 13,221,218 of record OX104070.1, read on the forward strand.
TGAGTAAGTTCCGTATCTGAAGGATAAATTTTGGAAGGTCGCGGATTCGGTATCTAAGTTTCTAATTCTTTGGCAAGGTATAATTTATCTCATTAAAATACTTTACAAAAGGTGAGATTGAAAGAAACCAAGAGAAAATGCGTTGTAGAACATTGGAACATCCGCCGTGTCTTGGGTTTTGACACAGTCTAAATTGTGGCATCGTTTGACTTTCATTATGCTAGAGCCATTCAGCTCACGAGGCTGTAAAAGAAGTGGAGTGTTATGGTGTTTCTATCTCCCATCGTGGCACACCACGACGGACCGGTTTCCATTGAACTGGCATTGGAACTCCGTTCGTATTGGTTAACGACGATCGCCATTCGCACTAAGACACTGATGTCCACAAGCAACGCTTCAGGGTGGTTTTAATTCAAGTGCTTGCAATTGGAGCGTCCGCAGTATGGTTTTGATTACGACACGCATGCTGAATTTTCGCCTCGGATTTTCTTAAGTCATCCTTTGGCAATCTGCTGATAGGAACCGTATCCGAAATTGATTGTTTCCCTGTTGCTTTTTGGCACTACTGCGCTCCATGATCGTCCAATGTGACCTAGTTATGGTACATTCGTTTTCACGCCAAATCCGTACAACAATATGAGCAATTGCAAGGTACTCTCTAAATTACACCGGACTACATATTCATACGGCCTCCGAAAGAAAGAACAACATGAGTCACCGTCGAACACTACTTTGGCCTTTTGCTTCATGGTACATTGAGTTTTACCACGCAACCTTATTGAACATCAATAACTGGCAAATAACACATCGGACAATTACGAATCGCATTCGGGCAATTAGACGTCTTTCTGTTCAGACAGATGTTAAATGCATATGCTCGCCCCCAGATCGAATACGCAATTGATGCCTGGCAGCCATCGCTGAAGCACGCCTACAATGTAATATGCAAACTTCAACGGAAATATTTCAACGATTTCCTTGGAATACGCCACCTTGCATACCGACAGAAGCTGAAACGTTCAGGAGTACTCCGTTGGCGGTATCGCTGACTATCTTGTGACATCATGATGTGATAGTTGATTTTATACAACAAAATTCATGTACGCCGCTCTTTACCACGACAGTATTAAAAACTATCTCATAGGCCACTCCTTGCAATTAGTAGATGAGCACTGACGTCTAGAGTGCTGAATAAAATTTTCTTTGCTTTGCCTCAAAATTAAGACGCTCTGCACGAATCGGTTGTTTATGCACTTACGCTACGCGGTTGGATGATGCGCTCAACAACATGCTTTTTATTGCTTAAAAGATATTCGATTTTTCATCCAGAAAATAACTTGGATAATTTTGGCTATATATTTATGAAACTGGATGAATGACAAGGCCAAACCATAAAAGCTATTGGTCCATTCTTTTGACATTATGACAATAAAATCACTTTTCAATTAGCCTTTAAAGTACAACAATCCAGATTACCAAATAGGATGGTTTAACAATGCTTTTTGAAGTAGCATGGGTTTATTAGGTGTTTGTATAGATTTTGCATAATTAGACACATCCGGACAGCCACCACATTTCCAAGAATGCGCTAGACAGCCGTGCCGTCCGTTTGGGACACGTCAGTGTCACGCAACCTTATAATTAAATTGCTCGTTAAAAATGTACTGACGGTGTATAGCACATCTTGTCTGGTAATCTAATATATGCTTATGATTGGATAACCACAGTGCCATACTAAAGTTAACAACCCATTTCCATCATGGAACAGCACGGAAGGAGGCAGCGCGTAGGCTGTTAGCTAGTGTTTACTCAGTTCGGTCAGTCAAACTTTATTATCTGGTGTGTTAAACCAACAACGGAAAACAACAGTGGCTTAGATATGAAATTTGAGAATACTGCAAAATGTAGGTACCTAGAAGTTTCTTCGGAGGATAATAAACAGTGAGATATTTGGGTCATATTCCTGCGATGTCAAAAGCCACGTTTGTGGAGTGTGTGCTTAGTAGATCCCCATACCAAGTAGCGGAATAAAAAGTGTTTGTAGGTAGTAGGGGGAATCATATGATTTTTTGTGTTTTGGTCGCAGTTAGATATCAATCATGGCGAGTTGCTGACGTCGTACATGGCTCAGTGATATATTTCGCAGACTTGAAAGTTTAAGGTCGCGGGTTCGAATCCGGCAGGCTCAGGTGGGTGCGCGAAACTGAAGAGCACCAATAGCACGAAACGGCCATCTAGCGATTCAATGGAATTGTTGGGGCTGTCCGCCTGTGCCTAACTGAGAAGAATCTACGAAAAACAAATTTTGCAATACAAGTAAATGCAAGGACGGAAAACCTGCACTTAAGCCGATATGCTTGTGCATTTTACAGAGGAGAAGGTGCATTTCACGGCCACCCTGACGATGTATTCAAATGAAAATAACTGTGTAGCTAATATTAAAGCATAAGCAGAACCATTTTTATTCCTAAGAGATGATTAGCTAAACATTGCATGCGTAGCTTTCCCTCATGCTTTTGTTAGATTTGGGGTGTTAATTTGGCTGATCAACAAATATGCCATGAGCTTCGTTTTCAGGTATGGAAGACAGTGGTGACATTCAGTGGCATAACGTTCCGAGTTTGGAAAAATCACTAGCTTACCGTTGGCAAGAAGCTGAAGGTGTACATTGTTATGGTGCCTTCAGTTATTTGTATGTTTGCGAAACGTGAACGAAGTACCGTCGAGATGTGAGAAATCTCGAGCGGCTTCATCAGTAGTTTCAACTAGGGATTCTGCGTTCGTTTGTTGCAGGAGAGTTGCTGACATGGTGGTGCTACGGATTGGAATGGATGCAACAGACTGCATAATTTTGCGGGACATTCGGGGTGGCAGGGTTGTGTGTGGCGTACGGATTCAGCGCGGATACCGAAGTAGCTGTATTATTGTTTGATGAGTTTCTTGAAGCGGAGTGTAGGGAAAGAAAGCTGCGTTTTCAGGACAAGATCAATGTGAGCCTAACAAGGTTTAAAGTCGATTTCAGTTGTTAGGGACCGATTGTGTTTGAGCGTCGTGTTTGGCGCGATCTGATAACGAAGGCAGTTGCAAGGTTGCAGGGAAATGCATTTGCTTATGCGGATACGAATTGGAAAAGACGGTAGTGATTGACGGTGCTCCCTCGACGTCGAGCACATTGTGCTTTAGCCCATGATTTTGCCATGGCCCGAGTCGGGCAGACATGTTGAGCCAAGAGCATCATAACGACGAAAGTCTTCCTGGGAAGGTAAGCAGAACCGGAGCAGCTTTGGTATATAGGACGCATTCGCTTACATTCGATTTACTAACTGCTATTTGGGAGCTAAGTAACGTCGTTTTAGCTGGCGGCTATATTAATCCTTATTTAGTCAAATCAATTTAATATAAACCGAAATATTATTCTACCAAATTTGAAGTTCGCTTCGTTTGTTTTTCATATGTATTTTATATACCTGTTCTGTTTTTCTGCCATCTTGAATTTATCGTGGATACGTTGATAAGTTAAGTCACATGCTAAATTAGAATTTATTGCGGGATATCTGTACGGTGTTGCAGCTGTATTTTGTTTGATGTTGTCCGTTAAATTTACTGGAGGTAGCCTAACATTCTTAATGTGGTTGCACTTATTTTACACGCCTATAAGGTGTCTACCTGTCTAGTTCCCACTGCCTCCTCTATACTGGCTTTAGGAGAAGTTTGGTCGTTGATGAAGGGGACGGGGTTCACAGTCCTTAAGTTCGCATTATGCTTGAATAATGGTTACGTGTAATAAGAAGTGGACTACAGTCCAGCCAATGCCATGTGCACAATTGACACTAGATTGCCTTCCATCGTTTGCTTGTGAAAGAGTGTGGGAACGCTACTTTGATGGAGCGTCTCCCATTTTAATACGTACCTATATTATTCAAAATCGTTACCACTAGATATCAGTTGTGTGTGTATAAAAATGTAACTCATGCAGCGCAAGCATGAAATGACAAACATGACAGCTAAGAATTGTGTGGCTATAAATTGAGACAAATGCAATACTGTCATTACCAGTCTTGCTAACCGCAGTCCGCTACGACAATGGGCTAACAAAATTACTTCAAACATTTAGCGATGGATGTGTTTGACATCACAACGCTCGCAACGGAATGCTAAAATGAACATAAATATAAGTTAGGTATTCTAGGTCCGTTCTTTGGCGACTGTGAATTAGCCTATCCGGAAGGAGTGTCTCGCATCATTTGTTGCTTTGTCAGACAGACTTCTATTATTTATTTTCTCAAGTGCATTCTTTTGCGCTTGTATATCTGTTTATTGTGGTTTTAGGTTGGTTTCCTTATATTTTACTCTGGTATTTTAAAACATCTAGGCTCACACTTTTTCGCTTTTACCGTTTTTTCGACGGTGTTAGACACACCTTGAATACGTGATTCACCAGACATATTTCTTAATCCTAATTTTTTGATTTAATTATAAGTCCGAGGATTCCCAACGCACGAAGCAACGTCATACATATATACCATGGTATTAAGCTCATTATGCTGCTGTATGCCTTCTACGTTGTAAGGGATACCAAACACAAATTAGCTTTCAAATATGATTTCCCAAGTGTTAAACGAGAGATTTTCCAAAGACTAACTCGGGATTCCATATCATGCTTACCTTATCTTCCATTAGTGCACCTATTGCAGCAAAACCATTTGATACATGTTCCCTTTGAACCATGAACATAGTTTTCTATAGGATAAATGTGTTATGTATGGTTCGGAAATACAGAAAACTGAATAGGAAATTTTTGAACTAAAATCTTTGAATAGTTGTAAAACTGCAGGAATCCAGTGGAAGCATCATTCCTACAACATGAAGCGGAGGAGTAAGGAGCATGGGCATTATTTGCGATTGGTCCGCAAAGAAGGCAGCTGACAAAGGAAGCATCATATAACTAACAATCAGAAACCTAAATTCAGAACATTGATCGAAGAGCAGCGCAGTTGACTTTGTAAAAATTTTTGTTGGCTTGTGCTGCCTTCGTGAACGCATACACATCTGACTTTCGTCTCAAAACTTGCAATTTATCCAAAAAATCTGATTAACTTTTGGAACAATTGAAACATCGTAATATAACCTTATAATTAAGGGAATCCAATTCAACCTAGAATTAAGTCGACACATCCAACACAATCAACGGAATGCTGAATTGTGCAAAAGATTAAATGCAATCCTGAACATGAGATTTTTCATTCCTATTGGACAACATGTCAAATCCTTACTTTCCTGTATAATGTGTTTCTTCATTACCTGGATTACAGCACTGGATAAGTTAACTCCATTTATACAGTATCGACATTGTTCCCGAATATGCATAAAGCGTTTGACCAGGTGCATCTTAACAGCTACTGTAAAAATCGGGTCATTTAGGGATTGAATATGCATTACTTTTTAGTTTACTTCATGCGCAGATAGGTGTTAACATGTAGTCACTCTAAGCGAACATTAGTTACTCCAATTCCAAAAATTAATGGTTTTTTCTATTGTGGCTAACTTGTTCATCCACTTTTCCACTATAAATTAATGATGGTATAATGTCCGTCAAACAAGGCAGACCCATGATTACGTAGTTGAAATGCAAGTTGTTTTCAATGATGACGAGAAACTTCACAGGTAACAATGTCCCTCGTTCAACGACTATTCGACTTACGTGTGATAAGTTGTGACAAATAACGGATGAATTTCTCAATTAGTAAAACATGCATCCAGTACTAGAGATATTTTGTATCTGAATTCAGTGAAATACTTGCGAATCTGTGTACAACTCTAACTTGTCTAGTTATAGGATACTTTTTGAATATGAAGTAGTAAATCCCAACAATTAATGGATAATGAAGGGAAACAGAAAATCATGAATTGCAAAGAAAACTATTGCAAACACTGTATACCAAATTAAATTGAATTTGTATTTAGTAAATGGACTGCCAGTCTAAATATTAATTTACGTTGCAATTCACCGTAAAGTTCTCTTTTTAATTCCAAACAAAGCGCCATTTATTGCTTGGCCTGATTACTCGAAAATAGAAGTTTGCTCTGCTAAGGGTTCCCAAAATATTTCCTACGCAAGATTCAGTAAAATAAGCAGCAACATTGCGTTAATTTGTTACAGGGCAACCTTCATGTTTGGTTGCGTTGTCGTTCGAAAATCCTCAGCTTCTTCTTCCGAATATAAGTCCAAATTTTTCCAGCGAAGCTGAGGAGTAATTTAACTGCCCCGAATGCAAAGAATGTACCAAAGATGCAAACTGGTGCAATAGCATGATCCGCACGAAGTATTTGCAAGAATAAAGAAGTGTTGAATAGTCATACTCTGGCTTTCTTTAAGGATAAGCGCACCTCGGGTCCAGAACTTCCTCGACGTCCTGACGTTAGGCGCAACTCCGTTCCTGACAGCACAGAAGCTATATCTCCTGGTTCTGCTTGCACACGAATATCTAAGCTTTTAACCAAATTTTCTTATACTCATCAGCCAGAAAAGCCGGAAAATAATTGGAAATCGGAAGGAAGTTGAAAACTTGAAAACACCACCTATCATAAACCACATCCAACTGCAGCTCACAATTAACCAACTTACTACAACTTTATTTTAGGCAAGCGCGTGCAGTCCCGCACTCATTCCTTCCATTGGCAATCAGCTGGTACAGAATTCTTGTTCCAATCTACTTGCAGTTCATCCACATGATGGGGTTAGTGCAATACCCTATATTGCAAATCAAGCCAACTGAATTCAATCCATTCCGCCGACCCGGGATAATTAGTGCCATCTGCACCAATACAACATAGCATGACACCGAAAGATTTGTTCCGATTATATGCTTACTTACTTGCTTTTCATTTTACAGTCAATTATCAATCCTCTTATTTGCTCAAAGTGGTTATCTAAAAAACCACGATTTATCTACACTAAGTAAAGCAAGGGCAACAAAGAGCAGTTTCATTTTCTAAGCATGCACAAAACCGTAGTTATTGACACATTGTGCTCCTATAATAGGTTAGGCTTAAGATGTTTGCATTTAACTACCATTTTATAAAATGTTTCATCACATAAAAGTGACGGTTATGTGATATATTTTTAAGTTAATGTTAAGGCAGTGCTTCTTGGCAAACAACAGTTAAGTAATCGCCCAAAATCCGTGTGGATGTCACATCTCACAACGTATCCTAACAATCTGTCTATTTTACGGATTAAGGGAAAGCATCGTTCAATTCACCTTTTAATAAATTCAAAGCCTTAATGAAATTTGCTACTTTTCAGCCTATCCAAATGATTTCATGTTTGCTTTTTAATCAAAAAAATAAATAATTGCCTACATGAGCTTTCCATTAGTATTGCATTGGTAGCCAAATCCCATGTGTTCCACGCAAGTGTTCATTTTCACTACCTGGTTTAAAACACTAATCCATTTTCTCCAGTTATGCAGTTTTGATATTGTTCCCTGATATGCAAGCAGAGTTCGACCAGGTGCGTCATAAAAGCTACTCTAAAAATTGAGTAAATCAGGCTTCCGGCAAGCGAATGCATTTGTTGACGTCATGCATATTTAGGCATTTGCACGTAGCCGCTGAGTAAACGTTACGTTGCCTCAGAGAAAATAATTAGGGATGATTTACGTTGTGGATTACTATGTCCTTCCATTTTACTAGTCTAGGTTTAGAGTGTCGGGATTCACGTCAAACAGTGCGGACCCCGTTTTGAACATTGAAACAAAGGTTGTTTTTAAATTGTGACAATTCCATTTTCCTTGCACAATAATACTCGTGCATCCACTCACCTATGAAACGATATGACACTTCAATTATGAAGTTATTAGCAAGTTATTCATGCAACATATCCTGAGATTTTCGTTCCCTGAAGTCAGTTTCACTCAAATATGGGAGGAATTAGGGGAAATATTTGTCATGTAAATATACAACAACTTTGCATACTGTGATTTCGCAGAGTAAGGTACTTATATTTGGCAAAGCTAAATGATTTATATCTAGAAATGTACGGAAACCCTGGGCGCAAATCTCCTTTAATGCGTAAAACAAATTATGTTTTATGTACTTGGGTGATCGGAGCCATGTTCTTATACTTGTCCGAACCAGACTGGGTATGGATCTGAGGGTCCGCCGTTGCACCACCACCAATGAGATGCCATGTGTATGACGCAATAATCGAGAGCCGCGCAAGAAATCCATGCGCTGGTTGGATTGCTAAGATTTTGGAACTCTTCCTGTAACTGTGTGCTAATTTTGTCTAGCAAATGTGACGGGCTTTTACCCTTGCAATCAAACGGTTATTTAATTAACCGGAATTCCCCAGGCGGAAGGATCGAGGGGCTCTGATGGGTGACAGAGGTGGGCTGCGCAATATGTGTCTTGTTCTTTCAATGTTGATATCCAGTACCAGAGATTTAATTGTTATTTTATAATGCGTGATATTTTATATCCTGCCTAAATCGTCTTACGCGTTCGGTTTAGTATTATCGGAAAAGAGCAAATAGTACGACATCATCTGCGTAGGCGTCGTGGTCGATTGGAGCTACGGGGAAAATGCACTACTTATGATTGTGCATGTGATGCTTCAAAATGTCATGATGGAAAGCATTAGATAAAATAAAGTGTTTATCCGTGACGAACTTCACTCCATGGGCAAATCCTAATTAAATTGCTGTTTGAAATTCTAAAGTTTGTGTAATGTAGAATAAAAGAGTGGGCACGGTAAGATATGGCCATGCGAACCAGTGAATATTCAGCGATGGAATCAAAGTCATTTGTAACTTAAGAGAAAAAATTGGACTAAAGAATAATGTTCAAGTGGGAATGTCTGAGTAAGGAGTATAATTTCACGGGGGATTCAAAGCAACCTTCCTTACAAAGAAAAATAACATGAATATGGTCAGCTAGGAATGCAGAAACCAAGCGATCGAATATCATTTTAATGAAGATTTCCATCGAACACTGAATTAACTTAAACTGGACAAATAATCAGGGGGAGGAAAGGAAAATATTTTGAACCAAACTAAAACCCTCCATGTTCATGTGATCATGAAAATATGAAAAATCCAATAAGCAAAATAAAAATATCTGATGAACCTTGGAACCATTAGACTTATATATTTCATTCTGATATGGTATAATCCGTTTGAAAATCAATCCATTGCGCGCAATATAGAGCTCCTTACGGCATTGGTTGTAGATTTTCAAGACCCTAGTTTATTTTTGAACAAACGCGAGGTGTCGGTTTATCAATTATCGAAGGGTGCGATCGCATCTCATTCCAGAAGTCGTTGAAGCCTGAGATCACCACCTCATCCGGCGTGGATGCCGTCTGTCAACGGCCATGGAATACTGTAGCATAAGTGTCTACTTTTTTGAAAATGGTGGAGATATTGTATGTGGTTTTATTTAAGTCGCTGTCGCCGACGATGTATAAAAGACAAATGCTCGCTCTTTGCGCTTGCTGGACCGCCACTTTTTGGAACATACGTTTGAGCGCACGCAATTAATGGCGTAACTAAATGCCGTTTTGGAAAGACCAGTATGCCTATCATCAAAGACGTTTTGCAGCGTAGCTGCGCGGTGTTCATGTTGTGATTTGCGTTGGCCAGTCTTCGTCTGGCTTCCGCCAAAATGCATTGAATGCAGTGTAGTCACCTGTGGTTTCAGTAATTAAATACAAAGATTGACAGTAAGCTTCCCGTGGTGGTTAACGCACTATTAATTAAATTGACTCCTGGAGTGATTTCGTTTTTTTGTATCGCGTGATAATGATAGACTGAGCGATATACCGGCGGGCTGTCGACGGCCCATGTCAAATTAACCTATGTTGTGTGCTGAAAATCAGCAGGAATGTAGAGCCGTAATAATGGTCAGTCAAATGGGAACGGCGCGAAGTTAATAGTGAAACCAGAACTGTTGGATTCAGCTGGAGTGTTAGGGGGGGCACCAGGGTCAAAATTGGGAAGAGAGGTAAAGATGAGTTGGTGTCAGAGTGTTAATGATGGATGACGACGCGTTGCGGGTCACTGAATCAGTTGAGCAGTTATAGAGGCGTACGCTTGTTCCATGGTGTTCCAACTAATATCTTAAATACTTTACTTATTACAGTCATCTGATTGATTTGAAAATTAAATGTGCATTTGACTGAACAGCTAAGGAAGATTTGTCGCGACGAGAAAACTATCTATGGCGCATTGCCTGGTCCTCTAAAGCAGACCAGAATTTTTATTGGCTGATAATCCGCGTCAGACCGTTGGCGTTGTAAGGACCTGGATTGATGGGACGGTGGTGCTTATACCACCACGATTGCATACAAAAGTTTTGTTGAATGCTGAACATTCCAATTCCGTCCAGTTTAAATCGAATGTATTACCCAAATATCCCGTTTTGTTGCTGCGGTAGTAAGCTAGGTTTTGACCTAAACCTACGCTTGCGGAAAAGGTGCACTGTCCTAAGTCGCTGTAATGGAGTAGTTCGACGTCGTATCTTAAGCCTGGTAAATAATCCTCTTGCTGAAATTCGGAGGACGTGGACGGCTGTTGTTGGTTGCAGCAGTTGAAGATGCTGTATTACATTGGCCGGGGTGATTGGCTTTGGAGATGACACGTTTTTGGATCTAACTAGACAATCTAATAGAGAGATGGATGAAGTTGTGTGTAAGATGTAGACAAGCAATGCTGATTGTTGCGATTTACTTCGACAAAGGCCCAGCAGTTCCACATTGTTGTACGTGAGCCTGCAGGCCTACTGTCCTAACAATTCAGAAGAGTTGACGTAGCAAATGATGTTGAGATCTAAACCGCGGGCATTTCGTAGGTACCATTCCGTCGCTGGGTAAACTGGTTCTGATTGGGTTGTCTGAGGAAGGATTACTACTCGCGAGTAACTCTCTTTAAACAATAGGAACCTCGGTTGACGTTGTGGAGTTCATGTAATGTAGACGGAGAATTGGCGTGCCAAAATAGAAATCGACGCTGAAGATGTCTTTGCCGTTGATGGTGAGGTACCTGCTCTTCTGCGTTAATTCGTCTGGAAATCTACGTTCTATGACCGTGGAGGTTCGATACACTTGGGATGTCGCAACTTTGTTCTGATTGTCACTGGCGCTCTCGTTGGATTATGCTTGTTAGGTAAAAGCAACGGATTCTGCACAGCGGTCTACGGAATGCAACTCGTCGGCTAAACTCAGTAACCATTCGTCCTCTTTATTTGATCAGATGACGCTGCGAATAGCTTTCCTTGGTGTACTGAGGGCGCAGCATTTCTCAGTTTAAATACTAAGTGAGCAAATGGTTACAAACTACAAAAGCCGGTTTCCTTAATGCAGAAGGTTGGAAATCCCATTTAATTGCCGCCCAATACTTGAGCTTCACTCATTAATTGCACAATTATCGTGAAAATACGCGCTAGATATTCGAATGTATTTATACTTAACATATTTTGCACATAATGAAAATATCACTTAAGCTGAACTACATAATAAATTAACAATAATAAACAAATTAAATTTTTATAGTATTTCCGCCTCAGCCGTTTTTATTGGTAATTTTACAGTAATTTTATATTATTCCGTTGAATATACGTGCGTCATGGTTGGCAAATTTTAAGTTATATTTAAGCGTGATTTCACCAACATGAGTCTGAAGGCACACATATGGTCCTCTGTCAAGATGTGTTATACTAAAGGAAAGTGTCGTCAGTAAAAGAAAAACTCTTTCCTCACAGATGAATGGACATTTAAAAGGCACATATACACAAAATCTGTTAAAATGGCACGGTCATTACTTTGTTGCCGCATATTGCGAAACGATACAGTGTAGAAATTGGATATGACGGAAAGTTGCCTCACATGGTTACGGTGTGAAATCATCCTCTCATTTAACTCTAATGCCAAAAGCTCATGAAATCCACCTGCTTTATCCATAGGTAAACATTTACCGTACACCAGTCGTTTGGTTGATCCCGCCACAATATATACCATTGCGTGGAATAATGTTAGTGCACGGTTTCTACATTTTGCTCCAGCTGATGTGGTCTGCTGTATTAAAGCAGTTACTCTCTACACAGAAACGCCTGTTTTGTCAGTTTTAGACTTCAATATCTGCAGTGGTGTTGTATCTGTCCTCCACCATCTAACCACGTTGCAGATCGCTCTGTATAGTTAACTAAATACATACTTGTATTTTGAGTGATACTCCATATATTATAATACGTGCTTGTAGCAATCAGTTTTAGCCTGCGTTTTAATATCTCTAAAGCATGGTGTTGTATTTTGCAGGCCTATATAAACAGAGACATTGTAGTTGTAAAACGCGGTCCACTGATTGAGTTTGATCGTAACATTTGTCCGAGTTAATCAAGCTTTTATCATGGATAATGAAGGGTAGAAGAATAATTATGAATTGAGTAAATTAAATCAATAATTTAGAAGAAAAATATTTCACACACATACCAGATTTAATTGAATTTGTATTTAATGAATAGTTTTCCAGTCTGCATTTTAATTTATGTTGAATTCACCATGACCTTCGACTTTTTATTCCATTACTAAAATCTTTTTTTGAGGAAAGTATACACATGCGTTCTCCTTCAAATTTACCACGGCACCCACTGATGCGTTTCGTTCTTATATGAACCAAAAGTTTATTGTTGGTATATTTTATCTACGTTTATTATAGCCCGCACTTCATTGCTGTCATTCGATACCTGACGTGCTTGAAAGACGTTTTGTATTGCGTTTATTTCCTGCCGGTAAACCTAAATATATGCTGGCTTCATCAATTGTGATCCTAGTAATATAAATGGTATGATTTCCTACTATGTGAAGCAAAATCTACATTGCAATTGAACGGCAAATTGCATTCGCAAGAAAACATAATTACTGCTAGTGATTTACTAACATTTGATCCAAACGTTCCCGTCTTGGCAAGGCTGGAATCATCCATACTACTGAAGCAGTTTATTCGGAACTTTAAATTGGTGTTAGGCGAAATCGCCGAAATGTTATAACATAACCAAGCCAACCAGACCCACTGCAATTGTAATGTTGTACCCAATGATTTGACATATTTTAAAGTTCGGAACTTATACGTAAGCAATACGGTGACCTCCATAATCCGTAAATTATGTTAATTGACGTCTGAATTAGTTTCACTATTACCAAGGCTTTCCTGGCAAATGCTCACAAGTGTTGGGGAAACAAACTGAATTATGACACCAATATATTTTCAAAACTTTAAGAAAATCTTCAAGTAATTGAAATTTGTTTATAACGTAACAATCTTGATTTGTGGTACGGCCAATCTGCCCAACTATTGTACTTTAGAGTGAAACCGGGAATACTAAATAGTTTCTCTAAATCCTACATAATTTAGTTTCACATAAATACAATTATCTGCCAACTAAGCTTATGACCCTATTGTCATCACTGCAGCCAAGCGTCGTTACGACAATAGTATATTACCATAGTACATATTATAGGAAATATGCTAGCATTGTTATTTAGTTGTTAGTTAAATAAAATTTGCTTTACCCCACCTGTTTGTAAAGCAATGCAATGCAATACCTACTGCTGAACACAGCTGTATAGAGAAGTACTCAGCATGCATTAATTATACCCGGTGGTCGCACTTATTACAATAAAAGAAAGTTCTTATAACAAACATTGTAATTTAACTAATAATCCATTGCCAGCATACTTATAATGGAAGCAATTTGCTCGCACAAATGTGAGCCCATCACTTGACCAATTGAAAGGCCCACTGCACTCTATATTTGCGGGGAATATTAATATTGATTTTCCGCGCCAGCACTACATGGTAACGGCCCATCGCTGCCGTGCAACCATGACCAGTCGCGCGTGAGCAGAATATAATTCGATGACGCCCACTCCTAAGCCGGTTTGAACCGGTGACCTTATGATTACAAGAGAAGCATGCATACCACTCAATAATCGGCTGCCATATAAGGTAAAAACGCTGATATATGAATACCGCCGGTATACCTTATCACAAACAATTCACCATTAAAATCGTGACTTCTGCTTTCTACAAACTTTACCCTACTCACAAACTTCCAACATTAATCTACCATCGACCCTTGGACATTTGAAGGACAGGTACTTCGGTCCATTGGAAAGTGACGTGTGAGTGAGCCAATCTGCAACATCAGGACAGGTACTGTGAGCCCATTGGCAATACGTCGCGCACCAAGCAGAAGTCATGTGTTAAAATTTGCGCACCTAATAGTCAGCCCTCGGTAGCTCAGGTGGTAGAGCAGCGGACCGGAAATTCGTGGACCGGGGTTCGACTCCCCGTCGAGGCATATTATTGTGCGTGACTTTTAATCGTGACTTCTACTTTCTACAAATATATATTTTATTTGATATCGTCATTTCGAGTGACTGGCTGTTGTTTGGCTTCTCCGGTGTAGCTACGCTTTATGTGTATGTTGACAAGGTGCCTGCCTTTCCAGTACCCACTACCTCGTCCATAATGGCTCTAGGAAACTGTTGGTCGTTGTGGAGGGGACGGGTTGCACGGTCCTTGTGGTCTTAATAGGCTTGAATAGTAGTCCAATGCACTCAGTATGGAGCGGACTACGGTCCAGCCACCGCCTTGTGTGCGATTGATTCCCAACTACAGCGTGCTGGTGTTTTCCTTTGAAGGAGTGTGGGCCGGCTCCGTTGATGAAACCTAGCTCACATTCGGGTTTACACTGGAAACGGGGTATGTGGATGGAGCTGTGGGTGGTGCTGCACAAGCCAACCTGGTCTTTCTATAAGCGAAGGCGTCCTGTGGCTGGCCACAGTGACAGACAAATCCGATGACGCAAAATATATAAAAGCAAGCATCCTTAACCTGCAGAACAGATAGAGAATCGATAAGCAAAAATAGCGGCGAGTTGATGTGTTGAATATAGTATCAATGATTAAGATGTAAGAAAAAATAAATGTTTTCTATAACAGCGATGTGAATGGCTCTAAAATAGAGAATGAAATTCACTAATCGTAGAAATCTTTCCGATGTTTCCTAGCCCTTCGTTTTATGTTGCTAGAACCAAGGGATTATTTTTCCGTAACGGCAGGGCTACACGGAATTAATTTTATATGTTTTTATTGAACCAATAATAATACCGAATACGTCTTGTGCCGAACACTTGTAAAACCATATTGAAAGATTCGCCGCCAAATATTGACGGTAGCATACACTGGAAAAGCACGACAACGGCCAAATTTTCTATTGTTCGATTCATCGACCTCAAGCTGCAGCAACCGGCAAATTCACATATCACACTTGGTGTGCCCTCGCCAAATTTGTGCTTCTCCGTGACTGACATAAAGGTGAATGCGCTCGCAATGCCTTTGGCCAGAATATTACAATGTCTCAAGGAAAATGTTAATGTAAATGTGCAAAAACAGTATATTGATGTTCGTTTAAGCAGCAAGTGCCCGCAATAAGGTTTTTGTCATGTCTTCGTAGATCTGTGCTTTTATTTTACATAACACAGCCTGTACACACTGCCTCCAGTGAGCAACAGGTTTCTAATCCAAAGTAAATCAGATGTCATTCAAAAGAACTCTCTGTTATTATCCGGTAAATATCAGAGCCAATAGGTATGCCCTACTTTTGCTTCGCACCAGAGAACTTTGGGAGCACTTGCTTCAATTACTAGAACGCAAAACTATCTCGCCTTAGTGTTATGACGACATTTGTAACCAAATCATGTGCAACGTACTCTCTCATCTTTGGTCCCTTTCCGGTTGTGTAGTCCTTTTGATTTGCTCTACAATATCTTAAGCACCATAAGCAGCAATATTTGGTGAAGCCTAATACCACAACCCATTACCAGTGCAATGAATTTGAAGTAATCACACATGTGCTAATATTAATTAGCGTAGTTCAGCATAGCAACCATATGTTGCATACTTTCGTAAGTTTACTTCAAACAATTGGCGTACAACCTAGGCCAAGTTGTGTTAAAACTGTCAAGAAAGGTAAGAAATAATAATTCGGCCATTGAAATGGTATGGTCTTTAGCCATGAACCAGATATCGATTAAGGAAACGTATCTCTCCATTGAGTTTCAATGTAAGATGGATACGACGGCTAAAGTTGCTAGTCTCGGCGATTGCAAGTGGTTAACAGACCAATCAAATACGAAGATTTAATCACTAGAAGGCAGTGCTAATCCAAGTAAAAAATAAATTGTGTATTCTCTTTTTGAAGAGACACTCCTGTTCAAGTAAATAAAGCATTTTCTTGTTCGACGACATCAAATGTCGAATAATTTACTAAAGCAATATTGTACAGGATGTCATGGTCGAGTTTGGAAGATCCCTTGAGAATACAAATTCAGAGATGTATAAAGGATATGTAAGCCATCTTTTAACACCGTTGTTCGCTGCTGTGTTTATGGCTATTTTGTTGACATTGATCTTGTCATTGGTAGTCACAAGAAACAAGGGCAAACTGAGCACCTACCATAGATAAACGTGTCAACAGCGAGTACGGTAGTAAGGACATATACAATGAATACGAGGAATGTCGCGGTGTGCTTGATTGACTTCCTTCTTCAAAATACACTAGTTAGTGACAACATTCCCGTTGGCATAATAAAGTAGCAGGAGGAAAGCTGAAGACTGTGAATACACGGAACTTACTACTGCAATATATGCTCTCTGTTTTAGACAGGTCTCTGGTTGTTCATCATGTGACATTCCATAATATAGTTTACATTTTGTACGGTTAGGTATTTGCTGGTCCTTGTTATGAAATTCCTGTTTATAATTGCTAGCACTAATGTCCGTTGGTGATTTGTTCCCGATTCAGGTACGTCATTTATGGAAGAACTTAGCTTCTCTATTAGTTTTCGACCTGCAATCTATGAAGGAATGTATATTATTTTGTGTGTTATATGATGATAGTTGTAAAACTTTCATATTAAGGCTTGAGACCATTATCCTCTTGTGAAGAATGTTATGGAATATGCTTAGACTGTGATTAATTTGCCTCAACAGGATGCGATCAAGATTAAATTGCACAGAATATTCCAATCACAATGAGATCCTAATAGTCGCTTTGTGAATGTAAGCTATGCGCTTTCTAGTAAATGCGGTCTCGTTAATTTGCACTATTGTACGCTACCATGCAGCATTCAAAAACCAGACGTTAAATTGATGAAGCGGCGAATATTATGGCTTATTCTAATTTGAAACTTCTAAATAGCATTACAATGCTTTGTTTGATATTTGAAGTGACGTAGGCCACTTTTAAGGAGAAATTGTGCAAGCATGAGTATATCAGTTCCAGGTCATGAACAGTATAGCGTATATTGAATTACTTGTCACATATGGTTAAACTGCTAGTTGTTAAGTCGCGTATGTAATCCAGAACATAAACTGATCAGTCGCAAATAACCATCATCGATTTGAGCAGCAAGTTCCGAACGCTTAGAGGTTGAGCTGGATGTTATTAGTAATTTCGTTTATGTTAGCAAGGTGTAAAACGTATATAGCCTTGATATTTTCGGCAACCACATTTGTTTTTCCGAATTCCACGGCGCCAAAATTATCGTTCACGTATATGAAACTAGGATAGGACGTAGGACACTGATTTGTACTACACCACATTTGACCGCTGTTGATTCAGATATGTTTTTCCGAATATGTAGTTCCTGCGTTCGATTTGTAAGATACGATTTTAACCAAGGTAGCAAGAGTTCCGCATTCTATATTATATCAATTTCGATATTAGTGTTCTTGTGGCCGTAGATAGAAAGCTTTATCCAGATCGAGGTCAAACAAGATCGCATAATTACTGTTATCAAGTAAGATGTTTTGGAAATTCTACTTGGCACGTTATACAAGAATGTGCATTAAGAAAGTCGTGTTGCAAGTAGTTGATTAACTTACGAAATAGTAGTAGTTTTGACAGTTGCTGATTGTAAAAGTCGCGGCATCAATTTGGATGGGATTGCTGCATAATTTATCGGAAGATAATTTTTTGTTTCTAACATACACTAGCTAGATTGATTGCCAGTGTAAAGGAACTCCGGCAGAATATGTCGTATGACACTTAAAACTCTCAGACAAAGAAGAAGAACAAACATTTGAAGCGATAGAATGGACGATCTCTGTTAGTGAGAAAAACGAAACAGTTATAAGCCCGCTTCTGAAGAAAAATGCAGTAAAATGTGGTGAAGTGCTTGGCAAGTCCTGTTATTCCATGGTTGCGAAGATGAAATAATATAACTTAACTTGTGCTTAAAATTGGCCAAAATATTTCCGAGGATAGAGCAATCTGCGAAATTTAGCTGAAAGGTTGACTGCCTAAATATAAGGTGTTTTTATGATGGAGACGTGCGACCTGCAGTAAAAGACAGGTCTTTTCTAATGAACAAATAGAGAATGTTCTTTGTTTTTTGCTAGTGACAGTCACAGCGGATCGAAAAATTCATGGATAGGATCAATTATGTGTGCTGCGAGAATAAGTCTGGAAGGGATAAAACAAAATATTATGGATTTTAAAACAAAGAAATCACGCTGTTTTTTATGACGTGAACATGCATCCACTCACCGTAACTTACAGAGTACGGGTATTTCGAACGAGTTTTTCACCCAGTGAGTTCTCGAACGCTTTAATTAGCTTGGCCAATGTGGCCGAAAATATGCCGCTGTTGGAAAATTGCACAGAGAATTCATAGGTAGATGGAATGAAAGATATCAAAATTGATCTTTCGCAGGCAAAAACGAGCAATATTCTGTAACCCATAGACCAAAGTTTAAGCATGAATCTGAGAAACCGTTACATAAATAAAAATTGTGGACATAATTCTCTATCACTTCGAAAACAAAATGTTATCTGGCTCATCATCAGCGGTTGATGCCAAATCAAATATTTTTGTGCGCAATGCAATAAAGTTACTTTCAAAACTAGAGACAGGTTACGGGTGCAACAAGAAAACTTTATTTTCCCATGCTAATTTCAGTCAACTAGAATCCGAAGCAATTTCTGATGACGTCGTCATCGCTTAAGATGAGATCAGCGGTCTCAAAATCCCAGTCGTGAATCAGTAGTGTCTGTCGCCATTGACATCGATGTTGAATGTACCCCGTATCCGACAACAGTTGACGATGAAACCGTTAGTAATATTTTATGGAACCGACTAGGATAGAAGAACGCAGCGACCCAGAAGAGGAGGTGCCGGATGCCTCCGTGAGTAATAGCACTAAGCGCGTGTCGCATTGAAGAGCAAATAACGGTGTCATTGATCTGTTACCTACGGACAATTACATTTGAAGGCAAGGATTTCTCATTCATTTGGAGTGCAGAAGAGCAAAAGTGACTGGGGTATCTGCAAGAATAATGTCCAAATGACGTTAGTTTGATTTCCCAACAAAAAAAGGGTAACGCCATTTTCTGCAGCCATTCAGATAAGAAGCTTTATGTTATAACTTTTAATGTATAGGTCATGCTCTTCTGATTAAGTTTACTGTAAGCTTTAGTTCCAATTTATGAATTTTCTCTTATGTAGCATGTTGCAAATCATATGCTATATTTCATAATAAGTATATGGTTGTTTCCCGTTTGGGAAAATGGCAAAACAGTTAATTGCCTACGGAGCTTTATTGCCCAAGTTCATCCCGATGGTGGCAATAAAGCGGATTCGAATCTACTGTAAAAACATTACTACTAAACTGGTTAGAAATTGTGTTCACTTTATAAGGGAAAGGCAGATAGTAGCTGAAAAATAGGAAACATATGAATTCTGTGAATGTATATGGAAACACTATAGAGCCTTTAAACACAAAACCCAACATTTTTGTTTAGAAAATTCAGAGGATTAGAAGTGCACCTTTCAGTATGCGCCTTCCGCTAAGTCAGTTCACTCACGTCCAACGGATTGTCAGGTGATCCGACTAAGATGTCAGTTCCCTTTGCGCAAAGGCGGGCGTCAGTCGTTGACCGAACAATGTGTGTGACGAGTATACATTTCTTTCATGATGCGCGACTCTTTGTGTCAGGTTAACGTGTTCAGACATGATGATCAGACAGAAGCTGGTCCTGTCATTACACATTCAGGTTTGGGTCAAGCTGAGTAGTAACCGTACGAGTAGTGGCGCATTTCTCAGTAAATGCCTTGTACAGCAGTCGAATTAGATGATTGCTAGAGGGCCCTCAGTTTAACCTAGCAAATAAGACAAAACTTAGGTTGTAGATTTTTAAGCGATGAATTTGTGCGATTAAATTTGGTTGTGTTCAGTAGTTAAAAATGATGTGCATACATTTCCAGAAAACTATCGTGTATTCTGCCGAACTATTTCCCGGTTTGGATGCGTCAATTATACAGGAGCCGAAAGGTTTATAATAATCTGAGATTATTAGCGACTGCAGGTAGGAAGCATGATGAATATCACGGATCCAGTTTTGTGTCTGCCGTTTTATGTGCAAGACAGGTTCGGTTTGAAATTTACAAAATAAAACGGCTTGACGGAGTCATTTGGTCTTTAAATTCATAATCATCTCCTTTGGTAATGCAAAAACCATATTCTCATTTCCGATATAATAATTGTTGCACAGTGTTATCAGAGTCGCAGCGAAACGATTAAGTAAATTTATTAGTTTTCCAAAAACACAATTGTGAAACAGATATTGACGAGCAAGTTGGTTTTCCGTGTTTCATTACCAAACTAGCAAAAAAAGCAAACACGTTGTTTAAATTCGATAATTCATGGAAGCAAAGTCTATACTCGATATGACCACGTGCTTCTTCTGCTTGACGGGACGTCGGGTGTTGTGGCACTACCGGCATTATTGGTAATGCTGGACTGCGACCAATCTAATGCGAGTGTTTGGACGAGTATTTTCTGTGCACAAATGTCCCGGTTACGTAGCCGTTAATTGTTTACCTCTGCGGTCGACAGAAGGCAGCATCCGCTTGCGCGTGCATAGCGTCTGCGTACACAGTATTTTGGTATGAATGCGTCATGCTAGTTAGTTTGTAGAATTGAGTATATTATATGCGACTACATAGCAGTCGTGACATTCATCCTCACACGGTTGCAGAGGCACTCAGAACAATGACCACTGGTTCCAACCGACACTGACCTGGTCCTTTTCCAAATACACCTAGCTGGTCAAAAGTGGGATGAATTGTGCACACCGAAGTACTTTTGCGAGTAGGCATCAGGTCTTTGCGTTAACGGCGCGCATTCAGTGTTGTGGACATGATTACACGCCATGTGTAGCAAAAATTTTCCCACTGTTGACATGGAAATACTTCAGTTCCTCTACCATGTGACTCTTAAACGATAACGATAAACATACAATCGCTTATCTGTGTAACTGGGTTTTATTTTCAGTAATCTCAGTTTGAAGTGTTACAAAGGAGAAATTTCAGGGTATTCATTACGCTCCGGATTAGGATATTACTCAGCTTTTCGGAAAGGCGTGCACAAATAATCTAAACCTGTTTCATTTCAGAACGGATGAAATTGAGTTCATGACTTCTCGATCCCGAAGTAGCGCTGGGATTGTATTGGCAATTTCGGGTTTTGTAGATGAGCACACAATTTCTGATTTGCGTTTCATGATTTTCTGACGTACAAATGTTAAATACTTGTTATGTTCTCTCCCAGAAATGAATTTACGCAACTGTGTGGAGAGTTTATTGGCACGATAGCATTCCAAATTATTTTCGAAAAGAAAGCTGTCGTCTACTAGTCTTCGAGAATGCAGACCAAACCATTGATGGCCAATTTCGGCTACTTTATCTACATTTTATTCATTAAGAGGTTCTCAAACAACAGAAAAAACGGTTAAATTAGTAGCCATACCAACATCTTGCAGAAAGGATTTAACTCCAAAAGATTGGTATAGTTTGTGGGCAAAGTTTCGCTTATGACACAAAACCTTCCTCAGGCCGATTGAACAAGTCGAGGATTGGATTGGCAATTATAGGGAACTGGGATGATAACCATGGCGAATGAGATGCAGTCAGATATAAGCAGTGCATGGAACGGTCACAAGTGGTCCGTCTTATAAGGTCATAGACGTAGGCCCTGTTATCGATGGGCACGTGGATGATGTGATGTCTATTCGCTTCCCTGGATCCGTCCGACTGCGCTTCTCAGACTGGTTTGGTTAACAGAGCACGCCACGCTCTAGGAAGTTTTATCAACGCCCGTGGGATGGAGGATGGGATCATGAACCGTGTAGCAAAAGCTAAAGATGCCTTTGGTAACCTTAGCCACTTATGGCGCGGGCGCGAAAGCACTCCTGTCCTGATCGGTACTGAAATTTACCGTTGTGGAACCTGTCCACGTAGTTCAACGGAACTAAAGATGCTAGTTAAATACGACCATTTGTACCTTCCCACGTTAGCACACATCTGTTTGGAACATCGCGTGAGCAACCTGCGTGTTCGACACCTAGATTATGGCACAGGAAAAGGACAAGAACCACTCAGCAGCGTTATTTCACGCACCAGGCTCTGTTGGCTGGGCCATGGGTTGCGCATCCCAGCTTATCGACTTCCGCTATATGCATTGTTTGCGGGCTAAGGGGTGTGGATGGAAGAAGAGGAGACCTAAGCAAACGATAACTTGGTCGAGAGGAATGAAGGTACTCACTTGGAAGTAGGCCTTGGTTGCAGAGTCTTGGCTGCCTGGTTGGAGTCCGGAAGACCATCCGCACGTTTGGCTGGATACACATGATCATATGTCTAGGAGCCCACCTCAGTGGCGTTCGTGCTGTGAGTTTCTTTGTCCCACCCCAACCCTCACAGCCTCCCCCACCAAGCACAAGCTCACTATATAGCCTTAGCTAATTTTGCATAGTAAAGGTTTGCTAATGGTAACCGGCTGTTAGCTTACCGGAACGATGACATCTGATACCGGTACCTCAGTTGGTTTGCAGCTGTTGCGTTTTTCTCATATTTTATGTATTGCGGCACAGTAGCTGAGGTGTTTCCCACCTCCAGCTAAAATGTATATTGATGAATGATGAAAATGTCACTCGGGCGTAATTTTCGGCAGTGTTATCACCCAAACTTAATCTACTCGTGTGAACAAGACGGCGGCGAAATATTGCATGTATAATGATTAACCTACTTATTTCGGGAAAATGTGTGAATAAATCCACTCAGCATGCCTTTGTTTATTATCCATATGTGATCCGTACCGGCCCCTAGATAGTATGATGAAAATAATATTTTGGCTTTTACTATTTCGCTATTTGTGATCATTTAGCTTCATGTATTTAACATTAAATCAAGCATATATGACTGGATGGTTGATACAATTCGGGAATGGTGTCCGATGCTAGAAATGGTGTGTTTGGACTTGAACTTTTAAATATTTTTGCGTTAATATTATCGTATTGAATGAAGCGTTAAGCACCGGATTCCTGGTCGCGCTATGATACTCAATTCGCCGATCATTATGTTTCATGTTTCAAGTGATTTGTTACTTATTGCATGCGTCGAGGTGATTTTCCTCGTTAAATCCTAGTCGCGCTCCTTAACTAATCATGCAGTTTTACTCTCCAAATATGGTTAGTGAATACAATATTAACCATGCGTCAAATAATTTTCCCACTAAGAGCAAATTGACTGAAACGGCCTAATTCATCAAGTTTGCTTAGACATGCAGCAGTTTAATATAATTTAATCATGAAATCAAAAACAGCAGTACCTCAGTCATTTGGACTGAACATTCGCTGTCGGGCAATTATGATAACCTAAGAAATAAAAATAATGATATGGAGAGGAGGGAAGCTTATTTGATAACCATAATGCCGCAAGCAATCATTTAGGTTTAACTCGCCCCCAACTTCGATTAGCATCATGAAATCACAAAAAAACTAGCTATCGGGCAACGATAAGGCGCTATCAGCGAGACAGCTTTCTTTTGACTTTCACTGCCCCGCGTCACAATGAGCCAATACCACGCAGATAACTCAGCACCTAATAAACTATGAACAAAAAATCTGACAAGGATACGGCATCAGACACGTCACTGGTGTGAACTGCGAGCCATGTCCTGCAATGTCATGAAGAAACTCCAAGCGGGTCATTTTGATTCCAGCTTGGATGGCGGACGGAACCAAGACACCAATTGTGGTCGTCAGTGACTTCAGTTCACCCTTCTATGTCAACCTATATAAAAGTCAAGCTAAGCACCACCCTACAGGTGGCAGACTAAGCATAATCCTCGTATATAAGCCGTGTCCATGCATACGTAGCACATACCCGAGACAACGAAATGTATTAGGTATTATTTTAGTTCAAGGGATATAGCATGATGATCACTACATAATACTCGCCTACACGCATCATCGTTCCAGAACGCCTCGTGCCAGCCGACACCAACATTGTTTCGCAGACAACGATGTGCAATGACTTGAAGGCGCATCAGATCTTCAGACCGAGTGGGCCAAAATCACAGTCATAGAGCAGGATGGCCCTCACCTTGGCATACTAAAGCTTACTAAAGCTGAATCACAACACTGTACTCAGAGAACACCAGATAAAGCTGGCCACACAAAACAGCCGGTTGAAATGCCGCACGAATTTTTTTCTCTTCGTGTGTGTCAACAGTAGAAATATCCTCTCGCATAGGTTTTTTCTTTCCCCACGCTAACGTTATTCAAAAAAGTCTGAATGATTCGCTTATCCATTTACATTGCGCTGTATAATCGGTGATGTCTAAATCATCCGAACGCGAAAAAGCGGTGCTTATTCTCAGCTTCTGTGTTTTCTGCTTAAACGCTGTAGCTGTGGAATATCGTTTGGAAATACTACTATTGCATTCAGAAATTACGTCAGTCAAAGAAAGCGGTGCACAAGTAAGCGTTGTCATTTATTTTTTCTTTAGATCTACCTTCCAGATATTACCTACGAATATTACTCCAAAGTAATAAATCAATACGCATCCTAAAATATTTCATTGAATAAGGGCATCTGAAGCACTAGACTCTCACACTGATGATTTAGACATATGTTTGTTTTCACTTCAAATATTCTACATGACTTGAAACACAATCGCTTCTCTACCTCATATATCATGGTTTCTGGTTTATTGTTTACAAGGCCTTTCAAACTGAGAAAAATTCTCTTCTGTCGCCATAAATGCAACAAGTTCAGTACGACAGCTCTTGCCTTTGCAGTGCGTGAACTGACGTCTGTTTCTATGCGCCCATCGTTGCTGACGCAGCTGCCAATTTAAGTGAATCATTCAAACAGCTCACATTCCTCTGTATCAACGGTTAAGGAATCATCATCATCGTCAACTGGCTTTTGGTCCTGCAGCAACGCTTTGCACTTTGATTATGCGAAGCTAATTCCAAACAAGGGGGTTATGTAGACAGGATATTCTGGGTTGGTTGGGCTGCGTGAATCTCATCAACTAACAAGACATTTTCATATACATAGACAAAAGCAACTTGCCT
>OX104070.1:13246796-13478399 GCA_944474145.2 Dicrocoelium dendriticum
CGGTAACCAGAAAACTTCATATGATATGTTGCAGGTGGCATCACATATATATGTTAGCTCTTTTTATCGTTTCATTTACAATTACAGGCTGCGTACTTAACAATTACCGACCATTCATGTGATTTTAGTTCCGCTTGGTTGTATCTCTGTACGCCTGCCGAGAAGCCAGCATGCGTTTAGCCAAATACTTAGGGCCTACTCTGCAAATTAGCTAAAAACGGACTTCCACAACTGTCAGCTTCTTGGGACCTAATTGCTATTACGGAAATATGGTTTGCTGTGAGAGAATGAAAGCCGAAATCGCGCTAACCGGTAGATGTCTTGTCCGGAATGATATAGCTATCAAATGTGGTGGGGCAGCTCTCTACGTTCATAACTGCCTTCAATGCGTATGCACACATGATTCGAAAACTGATATACTTGACTCCAGTCTGTGCAGCTCCGGGAAAAGAGGGAACCATCTTGAACTTCTGGTTGTAGATTTTCGCCCCAAGCCGCCTACACTTGAGATGGTGTGAAAAATTGTGGCTGCATAAAGGCACGTGATTAACGGGAAATACATTACCGTCCTAGTCACCAGCGATTTCAACTTATATGCTCTAGAATCGCAGACCACATCAGGAGAGCAATTCAGTGCAGACCTGCAAGATATTGTCTCAGGTTTTCCGCTTTATATTCACGTCATTTCGCTTAACAAACGTAGGGGAAATAACATGTCGTCAATATTGTGCTGAATATTCACTACTGAAGAACTTATGTTCGAGATAGTGATAAACGATACTCCTCTAGGCAGCAATTAACATGCGACTTTGACTTTCATGTGCACTTGTTAGACTGAATAACCCGAATATAGAACACAAACAATGCGAAACGTCACCAGTTACCACACTCTACCCCGAATCGTTGAAGCAACCGGTTAGAGTTGTTTAACAAAAGGGCAACCCATATTGCTTGAGAACGGTACGTCCGTACGTTTAACACTCTGGTTGGTAGACCATCTGAAACAAAGACTAACAATTAGAGAAATATGAACTAGTTGATGCGGAGTAGGACACGCAAAATCATGGCGATGCGCAATGCGGCGGGGTATGCCCAAAAAACCAATCCGGGTAAAATTAAGTGGAATACGTATGTTGTCCTAAATAACCAATGTACTCAGTTAATGTGCGAGGACAAAATATATTATCCAAATAATTTGGCCGGGCGAGTAACTACAAATCCTAATTTCTGCAAAATAACAAGAACATCCTCCTCAAAGAGAAAAGAGGCTTTTTCGCTCCTTAAACATAGGATGGTCTAACCCGGCTGTAAAATAAGCTCCAACTTTCTGCAACAAAAATATGCAGCAAACTTTCATTACATCCCTTGGTCTCCTGAATTCGTAGAATCTATGGCGCCGATACGATGACACACTGTGGAGGAACTGACGACATCCACGCAAATACACTTGCTGTGACAACTATTACTTTGGCTGAAACCTTGACGCGGATGTTCTAGCACTGCCTAGACGACCAGCACCTTCTTGCAATCCGGAAACACAAAATAATTACTCCAATTTATTAAGGATGGTCGTTCATACTCTGTTAATTTTCGACCACTTAATGCACTGTCAGTTCTCTCACAATTTATGATGGTCATCATTGCCAACGCACTCATGACTTATCTGGACGACTTTGGTTATATTGTTCAGCAGCAGCCTGATTTCTGCCAGAATCGGTGGTGAAAAACGAATATATTTGTGCCACGATACAGTAGGACCGAAACTATGGACGACGGTGCAGGAGTTGATGTGGATTACCCTGATTTCTATAATGGATTAGACCGATTTATCCATTGTATCATTCTTGATAAAATTAACGTAGCATTGTTGACACTCCTGTCTAGCGGACCCGTAATTTTCTCTTACACAGGCGCCAGGAGATGAGAGCAACTTTATCCTTGTCAGACCCAAATCACTTCAAATGTTGAGTGCCAGTGGGTACAGTAATGGGTCCCGTGTATTCTTTGTTTTCATAAACGATCTAGTGAGTCAACCTGCTTCAAAGTGTTTACTCTACGCCGATAAAATCAAAGTTTGGCGAGTGATGAGAGCTCCAGGGAACGTATCCAGCTTCATTTTGACCAAGCAAAAATTTAGAAAGGCTGGTCAAAAACCCCTTCTCTTCAATGTGCCTAAATTTCGAGTGCTTCATTTATGACGTTGAATGCTGCAAAGGAATAAGCTGGGGGACCAGGATCTGCAAAGGTGTTTTCCAATATGATATTGATGTGTTGGTCAAGGAACATCATGGCTGCTGGGAGAAGTCTAACATTCATGGAAGGAGATCCAAATATTTGTGCTATTACGGAGAGCTTTATGGCAATTCGAACTGTTGATTTTCTGCCAAGTACATCCCGATTATACACGCCCACAATTTGATTGTGCACTTAAAACATAGCATTCATGGTTAAAGCGGGATGTCACTACCTTGGTGCTCTCACAACAGCAAGCGACTACAAATGTCAAAGGGCTTCTTCACTTGTCATACTAGCAGAGCCTCAGAGCTCTTGGGATTTCCAGTAGATGTTATCACCAATGCTCCGTGGCGAGCTAATCATGGTTTCCCGCTTAGTAAGCAAAGCTTATCACTTCTGCCGTCATCTACTGAAGCTGATTCACAACAACCAAATGAGAAGTATTTGTTCCAAAATCGCAGAACAGTACAGTCGGTTAGGGTATCGGGGGCAGTTCATCTAGCTGCGTGAAATACCCTATGAAGCTATTAGTTCAGCCCCCATTAGTCGTATAAAATGCACGGTTTGGCAGCGAAATTGACATATTACACCATATCACGTAATCCAAACGAACAATACAAATAAGAAAATAAAAAGAACAAACCTAAGCATCTCCACTTTTGTCTGGAAATTTGAAACAATGACCTGGGATTGCACATAAAACGGACGGGGAGACTGTTATCGGTAATTTCGTATTTGCAGTTGTTCAATATTTTCTATAGCCATTGTTGCCTTTATTTTTCTCACCCCTAATTGCTCATCCGGCCGGGACGGCATAATTTAGCCGCAATATACTATTAACTATTGACAATATTTATCGCGTACCTGTTCCGTCAGTCTTATAAATATGTTTTGCTGATACTCTGGAATTCCGCCTTTTCGGGACACAGCAAATGGTCTTCCCATGTTACCGATGCCGTTGCACACTACGGATCGCGCTCTGTTTGGACTTGTCCCACGTTTACACCAAATTCAGAGTGATTGGAAACGCAGTTATTCAGATTATATTTCCCTGAATCAAGTACGCCATCCATCTGTGTAGCTTATAAATGAGGATACTTAGAATCCTTTTTGATTGTATTCCGACTCGTCGGGTCCAAGTATATACGGCAATATAAATATTTATTTGATCCCCGCTATACAAATATTTTTATAAGCACTCAAGAAACAGAAGGGCGTTGGAGTGAACACATATAACTCTCGATACACTTATTGTCAGCTGTAGCAAGAATCTGATTAAAAAGTGGTTACTTGTATTTTTTGTCATTTTCCTGTTCAAATTTGTCAATACTTATTATTCTCACAATAGAGTCTATGGTAATTTGCTAATACAAAAATTGATTCCTGGCCTTAATATTCTAGGGTCAGAGAGTGGTTGTTAAAGGCAAACGCAGGAGAGCTCATTTGGGACAGGGTCTGCTAGAAGACTCGCGTGAAGATCGCAGTCACGGAACCGAACAATATATCACTTTATGACGAAGGAGCCCATGCAACAGGCTGTTTCTGACAGGCTAGCTTGCGCGGTGCTTCTTTGGAAATAAGTGATACCATTGTAGAAATACCGAACACCAAACAAATCATGTTCTGCAGGGATGCGATCTCTCGGAATCGTGGAAAGACTTTCACACCGTACGATGGTTTCGTTCCCATGTCATTTCTTGTGTTGCTTCTGGAAATAAATATACTGCTTCTCGTGTCGCCAATAAATGGTACGTCTATCGCGTCTATGAATAGGAAGACTTACGTTCCCCGCAACCGAATCCAACCTGTTTCACCAGATAAACGTTGTATATAGATCGAAGCTAGGAAAATGTCCATTCGTCTAGACATACAAGGGAACACTTAGTCACATAAACAATAGTTCTATTGTGTATAAAATATGGTGTTTTGTCCAGTTCACTGTACGTCCTTCCGATTACCATTTTAGCGGCCACACAATAGTTATCGCTCAAATGATGAGTATTGTAATAATTTCACTATTTCTACGAAATTGTAGGAGACTACATTGGTAGATTACATTTCTAAAAGTAACAGTTAGTCTCCGTTGGTACTTAAAGCAATGGTTTCACTGAATGCATGACCGTGCTTTCGCCGATTGAATTCAAACTTAGTTTTTTAGGTCAGGTTATCCACTATCCTAGTAGATATTAGTGGATTCTCAAATGTGATGCACTGCATTAAATTGAGCGTCGTTTAGAAGCCCTTCATTATTTCACAACGCTGATATGTACCTAGGACAAACTACTGGCTTTGTCTTAAACAGTGAAACGAAATATTCATGAATACCTGTTAAAACAATTTTAATGTTCTGAGTAGTTTCATCCAATTTTTGCCTTTCAAAATATTGGTAGGCCTTTCGGTGTAGGCAACGAAATTCGTGCGCTTTGTCATCATATTATTGGGGACAAACTCACTCTTTATCCTGTCGACAAGTTAATGTTTAGACATTCAAATGCGAAATGTTTCTCACAACTAGAGTATTGCTATGCACATTACATAATCCTAATGAGTCCAGGTTACCGAAATTGCTCACTTTTCCTTACGTAAGACTTTGGTCCAGTACGAAGAGCCAAGGATGGAACTTACTAATGTCTCATCCACTTAGCAAAAATCTGTTGCTTTATATCCACTGCTTTCGTCCGGAATGTATTGTGTATATATGAACGACAGATGAGTCTTCGTTAATAAGCCTGTCTTACAAATAGAAATTATGCATAATGCGCGCAGAACGTCAGTTATTTTCTATTGTACAAAAACATGCACTGTCAAGCAGAGGAAATATTTCTTTATTTTGTGATCATAGTACCTTCGATATTTAACAAACATTGCGAATATTGCCGAGCCGCTGCGAAGGCTTGCGCTACATAACCAGGAATGTTTTATCACCGAACACGGCAATGCCTATGTGACCCTAGGATGGAGGCTTACATCCACACCTAGAGTAATGAGCCTCTAGGAGCACTGTCTATAGCATTTGCAACTTGTTCTTTAGATGTCGTTTTTGTGCCATCTGGCCCAGCGGCAAGATGGTTTGGAGTAAGTGATTACCTTTGTATGGAGTACCATGATAGCTACTAAATAAATTGTTCGGCCGGCTAATAGGATGTATTTACATTCGTTTGCGCGTAGTAGAAGTTGCGTCTTTTCTTTTTCGGAAGTCGATTCACCGCAACAATCATTCTATGCTTAAAACAAAATTAAATCGTGATTTCAAAGTTCAGATGTCGGCAGGCTTGAGTCACTGGTACTCATAGTAATTGAAAGAGGATTGTGAAGTAAAATTGGCTATGTTCCGTCTATATCTGCTCTGTTTCCAAATGCGGTTCAAAGGAAGTCGGAAGCTTGAATTTAGACGGATAAAATGATATCTGCCAACTCATACGAGAAGTTTTCTGCAAAAAACAATTGACCCGACACGAGAGCACCCTGATAATGATTTAATCCAAGCAATGCTTTAGGAGTACATACCCAGTGGATGAACTGGTATTACGAACATCCTACCGGAGTTAATTCCATATTATACTTTGCGTCACTAACATTCTACTGTAAGGAACTGCCTAATAAGTGATAGGCAGTTTGATTTTCTGTAACCATTACTTATTCAGTTGTTGATTGTGCCCATGGAAATCAGCAAGGTATTGTACCATAAAAAGCTTGTCTACGACACCACTATTGGTGGCCGATTTTGAAAACCCGCTTCAAGGATATTATTGGAAGATTGTATGCCTGTCAGCTATATGATACTCGTGCAGGAAACGGTATGTCAATGGTTAACCTTTCCTGTACCCCATGAATACTTGGGCACAAAATACCATGGGCATTCTCAAATCGTTTTCAATGCACCTACGCAAAATAGAAATGTGCTAGAAGGGGCCTAAACTTTCAGGAAGTCCCCAGATACTACTCCGCGCCGAAACGTAACTACGGCATTTGCCTCCTTGTAGGCTTTAAAATTATGACTTGCTGAACAACTAGTCCAAAATAATCTCTCAAAGTTTCGAAGAAACGAGTACGTCAAATTATTAAAGTGTATTTGTTTCAGACATTTTTAGGACTATGCCATAAATCCACCCCAGGAACTGGCTTGTCGAGCTATACCATTTCTCACTTGCCAACACCATAAACACAATCACCTACATCCTTAGTGCAGAAGCAATTATTCTTAGTGCAGAAGTTTTCCTCCTTAATGCAAAGGCTATCACCAGATATTCATCACACTTGCCTCCAAGTAGCACTGATTGGGCAGAGGCTAAAAGCAAATAGAATTAGGTATAGCTTAAAGACTGAACACAGTTACGCGCAGAATATTTACGCTTTCGAGGTGGGTAGGAAAACTGTAAGACTTGGGTGAAACTGGCACGGTCCAACTCAAATAGACCGCAATTGAAACCTTACTAAACGGAGCTCAGCCGGTGCACAGTGTGCCGCGAGCCCAACTGTACAATGGGGCTGTCTGAGACATTTATTGAAGCGTGCATAGTTCCTGAAGGGAAGGGAGAAGCGCTCGTTTAGAGAATCGGGTATACGCATGAAGAGCAATCAAGCCACTCTTGTAAGTGAGCTTGGGATACGTCTGAGGCTAGAGCGCAAATGATGCACGCATGTCAACAGTGCACAACGTTGGCTTGGTACTAAAAAGGTGCTCTAAAATAGAGACGCATATAGGTTACCACGTTTTGGTGGGTATTAAGGCTATTTCGATCGAATAGTTGAAGACGCAGGAGAAGCTGCCGTTTGACCTAGAAGTAAAGTTGTCCTTAACATTATGAGCGGAACGATCTCCGTCGCAGCAGAATTAATACCAATCACTTCACGTAATTTCATTTTTATGGGATCAAATATCACTTTTGTGACGGATCCATAGGTATAAGTTGAACATGGGGTAGAAGGTAATAAAACATTAGGTAACCAAACAATTCGCCCTGTACGAAGCACACAGGTCAAATTTGATCGGGGTAGACGGGACAGCTCCCGGGTGTAATGATCTAATGACCAATGGAGGGACGAAGTAGGTATGTGATAGATGTTGGTTTGCAGCCATGCCATTTTCTTTCAAAGAATATGTGAAACAGTGAATTATATTACTTTCCTCCTTGTTCTGCAAGTACGCAGGCTTGTAATATTTTGTTGCGAAGGGATTACACAGTAAGCAGCTGGCCTCGTGAAATATGGCGGTATTGCGAGACGGTGCATTCTACGGCAGGGATCCCCAACACTTGTATCCCCGTGAACCCGTTAGTGTATGATAATTTTACCCCGCCTGGCTGAGTGGGTTTTTTGAACATTTACATTTTAGATTCTTTTGTGTAAATAATTTTAACGTGATTCTGATTGAACATGCCTTGAAAATAAAATCCAGTTAACGAAGAAAACAGATACAAAATATTATAACACGTTAACTCACTGGAACGCAAAATTACGAAAAAACACAAGCGTGTTCCTCTGCAACGAGACTGCTCCATCTGGGGAAAATATGAGCTAATGGCGCGTGATATGTGCTGTCTAGGTTCACATAATTTGTTTTCACTGTTACGGCCAGTGGCACTGCAAAAACTGCGATTCACACAGTTACGTTGCCAAAAATGTCAATCTGCTGGTAATCCACTGACTTTGGTTGCTTAGCACCGGGGAAGATTTTTGTGGCGAACGTACTATCCAAGCCGCCGTCAGTTGCATTCTCAGTAGTGATAAACAACGTAGATACATAAGTAATATTGATACGATAATCTCACAGAATGTGAGTCAAAGAGTTAGAAACTGACCTGAAAGTCGTCGAAATGAACAAACAACATAAAATCATGCACACCTTTTTATTGTCATAATAATTATCAACCAGAAGAAAAAATATCAAATGTAATGTTCTGTTCTTTCTCAAATGCAGTAAACGAATGTGGTTTTTCCCTCACGTCCAGAAGTGGTGCTAGCATGCCAGTGTGTCCGCTATGTATTGCGTAGGAGCGTGAAATACCAACTTCACCCGGTGGTTCTGTGAATGCATTCGTTTTCAAAAGGTTTGCAGAAAGCTGTTCCTGCTGATAGTCTGATCCATTATTCCCATCCTAAGCTGCTAAAATTGATGTGGCTGGCAGGTCACGGTTTAGTTCTGTTGAGTTACTTGTTTGAAATAAAGTATCAACCATATGGCTGTCAGCCAGTTTGCAACCAAACAATTAATCTGAGAGAGAATGCATAGCAATTGTGTTTGAAGAAGGCAAAGTTTCCTCGTATGTCTCAGGTCATGTTTGCATTGTTCTCTCAGAATATATTTCTGCAGTACAAGGAAACCACGTTTTAAAAATCAAGGATGCTTGAGCCCTGCACATTCTTCCAGGTAGAAGTTATGTGGAACACCAAGTCAAATAAATATATTTGTTCCATGAAATCAGTTAAGGACATAAATTTGTAAGGTTCCAAGATAGTTATAATATGGAGAATCGGATTTTCTTAAAATTCAGTTCAAGCGCCTGAATAACATCCTGATCGTATGGTTGACGCAACAGATTGGTGATGGGTGACAGGAACTGCAATTTGATATTAAGTAGGTGGAATTAGCAAGGGCAACGAATTTGACGAGAGAAGGTATGACTTAATGACAGTAATAAGTCCGAATACATTGCGTGGCGTCATTTAGCTTCACCTTCCCAAAATTAGTTTTACTCTTCTTTTGGCTGGGTGCAAAACTAACAGAGAAACGGCGAGTCCAAAACAGTGCACATACTCATAACGGAATCAGTGAGTTGACATACCCGCGGTGCTTTATGATCACATTTGTATCGTTGAAAGTAGCACGTACTGCTCGACTGCATGTCGTAAACAATCACAATAGGATAGTTACTAGCAATGGATTGAATAGGGTTCAGATGTTTTAGGAAATACTTTTGTGCATAAGTGTCTGGAACAAAATAAGACGGCATCTCTTATTTTTTTGACCGAAGTATTGAGAAGCTGTTGTTGGGTCCGCTGGCACGAATTTGAGTAAATGTAGTACCTATAAGATAGGTAAAGTGTTCTGTATTTCACATCGATATAAGAGAGGATGACAATTATTTAACGTGTGTTAATATACTAAGGTGAAAACATCAAACGTTACTGTATTTGCAAAGATGGCATGCATGTGGGTCTTAATTGAAGCTGGAAGATTTGCAATATGATGACCATCAATCATTACGACATATGAACCTTGTCAAATCAGAGGTCCATTAGTGGTGAGATGATTCCCGGGAAGAAAAAACGGAACAGGTACATGTATGCATGATTCTTCATCACATCCCGGCAAATTATTGCCTTGACTGTTTTGAGATGGGTATCATAATCCCTAGTTGTGCGCATATAGCAAATATCTATCTGTGCTGTCGCTTCCCGATGTGGATCTATCGGGTAATGGTGTAATATTTGTTCCGTTCGGTATCCAAGATTCTTATTTGTAGCAAACCCCGATTATTGATCAACCATCTTTAAACCACCGAGCGATCACATTCGTAAGCTTACGTCTATTAACTAAAAGAAACTCTATCAATTTTCGCCGATATTGTTCAGTTAATCCAATGGCTTTGAACAAACACTTACTATGTTCATGTCGAGCTAGCAGGCTTAGGATATCCGAAAGACAACTGCTACGTTACAATGCTTCACTCGCTAACCTGCACTGTCCGCATCGTCTAAGATTTTCTTAACCACTTTCATCCTGTTGAAGAGTAAACCATCAAATATATAGGAGTGGCAGGCAGTATTCGAAACTCGGATCGGACGACACTTTCAGCACGACAATATGTCCTTCAAAACAGCCACAGAGTTTCGCAGGAATGACTGGTGTTTTTATCGCCGCTTTAAAGCGGACAGCATCAGAACCTTTGAATTAGATGCTGAAAGATTTATGGTCAAAATAAGCTTTCAGTTGTCGCTGTGATTCCTGCAAATGCAAGTGCGCCAACTGGTGGGCTCGCAGCGTACCCACCTGTAAAGCATATGCTCCGATGCAATATTAACTTCATGGTGTGAAGATGGTAGCAGATAATCCGACGGTAGGCGTAGCTCAACTCCAGTCATAAAATGAAGTGGTGTCAAACCGGTCGATTAATGAAGAGCTGCTCGGTATACCATAAACATTGAAGTATGGCTGTATCACACTGGTATACGGGAGTACTATTCCTAACCAACTGTAGTAAAGCTGATAGTGTAGGGTTTGTACGCAAACTTAGCGCACTTCATTGCAGATGGTACGTTTTTTCCCTGTATTCCAGATGCCAGAAAGCTGACACAGCTAGATCTTGATGGTGCTATTATATTTGGTTCCGCGATTTGAGTGTAACTGATAGAGTAATTCACACCTCGACACTCAGTTGCTGAAGAAAGCTTGTGCCACATTCGATGCGTCTGCATTTTCAAAGTACTGTTTTGCACAACTTCTCAAAATGGTCTGCCATGTCCAGGACGTAATGAACGCCTCGATCAGTCAACGACATTGGGCCATTGATATCGATACCCACGATCTCGTTTGGAAATTCAGCTGTCATTCGCTGCAGTAGATCGCCATGAGTTGTCGATAGATTTTGATCCTTGCAAAATCAATGCATGACTGTCAGTAGAAATAATATCCCAACGTAGATGGCGCCACTAGAACGGACCTCGCACCGCAGCCTACATTTTATTCTGTCCTACATGTATTAACCGTTCAGATTTTAACGCATAACGGCCATTAGGAAATAGTCCGGTCTGTTTTGGAAATCCATAACACCGCCTATTAAGTGCAACTGAGACTGCAGTTATCTTAGGCATTTGGACTCCAAATTGGCACCTGTATTTCCGGATGTGCTGGTCGGTCTTTACTTCGGACACTTCGGGTATACCAGTTGCTCAGCTTCGGTTCCGTCAATATCAAGTGAACTCCTTCAGCTGCATCCGATGCGTTCAACAAGTGGGCAGCTGTGCACAAAAGTATGTATTTCATGATCTCTGGCAGGCATTCGGGATAAGGCTTTGTTATTCCCATGCTTTTTGTCCGGGAGGTGTTGACACTTAATACGATGTTCCTGCAATTGGCCATACCATCAGGTGACCTCTCCCTCAGGGTACCGAAACTTTTGAAGTCATATCAATGATTAGTGGTCAGTACACATAATGAAATTGCGGCAGAGTAGATAAGTCATAAATTGTTCGATGAAATGCTAACACTAGCATATCCATCCGTGTTGTGCAATAGCTGCACTCTCTGGACGAAAGACTTTTGTTGATATATGGAACCACCGGTTCCACTTCTTCGGCCGTGCTTTTTGATAGCACCGCTCCAATTTTACGATCTGCTTCAACTATGTCCAAAATGAAGGGGCCCACGGATGGAAGTGTGTGAAGGGAATAAAATAAACCGGATACTCACATAACTCAGTGCGAAGTGATTCAAAAGCATTATTTTTGAACTGTCAAAAATTAAACGTTAACCAGCCTCTAGAAATTCGCTCCAAGGACTAGCACTATTGGAAAATTACCAAACAAAACGCAGATAGCAGTAAGCTAAGCCGAAAAACTACGCACTTCCTGAGCATGTTTTGGAACTGGCCATAAGTGAACCCGCTTGAGCTTCCCCGGAACACAGCGTACTATTACTGCAGACACGATGTGACCAAGGCGGGCCAGAATACCGCTTCTCACTTGCTAACATCCTTGACGAAATCGCTCACGTCCTTATTGCGAAAGCTATCACTCTTATTGCAAAAGCTACAAATATTATTGCGGAAGATTTTTCTACTCCATGTAAACGCTACCGTCAGATAACGATCGCATTTGCATGCACTTAGCACTGCAAGGGTATAGGCTACCAGCCAATTTGAATTGGTATAGCGTAGAGACTGAACACAGTTACGCGCAGCATAATCACGCTTTCGGGAGTTGGTAGGTAAACTGTGAGACTTCGATGACAACAGCGTGGTCCAACTCAAATTGACGAAAATTGAGACTTTACTATACAGAGCTCAGCCCGTGCACAGTGTGCTGCGCGCCCCCACTGGAAAATTGGGGCGTTTGTAACATCCATTGTATCGCGCAAAGTTCCTAAGAGAAGGAAAACGCATGCTTTCAGAGCGCCGAGTATAATCCTGTAGTTTTGTCAAGCTGATTTTCAAGTGAGCAAAGGAGATATCTGTGGCTATGGCGCAAGTGATGCATGCAGGACAACAGTGCACAACGTTGGCTTGGTACTAAAAAGGAGTTCTAATTAAGAGGCGCAGTTAATAAAAATACTCGTTTCAGGAAATCAGTTCCGGACATATCTTTGTAAGAGATTCCATGATCCTTATGAGACAGAGAAGCTAGTTTTACGTAAACTTCGATTTATCCGCCTGAATGACACCCGGTGCTAGGGTTGAAGTAAACAGCAGTGTTGGGTGACAGGAACTGCAGTGTGATATTAAGTTGATGGAATTATGGAGGGCAACGGCTTTGTCGATATCAGGTATGATGTTGCCTTTTTCAGTATTTTGCTGTTAAATCTTTGGAAATAGCTGCACTCTTCCATGCCTTTTTAGTACATTTGTAAACTGCCGGTAGTCTTACATGCAAATATTTTTAAGTGTCGAGTCTTGCCTGATTTCCACTTCGCTACAGCCGGTTCTCGCCAACATGAATGTGATACACGCCTTGCTTCTTTTCCCACCCGAGCATATCTATCATTTACATAAATCATTTATCCGACGTCGTTTTGAACAGCAAAGTAATTTCATGTGAATAAAAAATGTCTTGAGCTGGGTAGCCGGAACATATTTGGGCAATTTTTCTGCCTAGTCGATGCACACATATAACTGAGTCAACAATTTTGCACGACTGCTTACCAAACACAAGATCGTCTATTGAAGAAAACATGCAGCCAACTGTTTGACGAAGTGAATTCGGTGTTTTGCAATTTTTTCGCGAAGTGTTATGCTCGTTCTTTAACCACGTGCCCAGAATCGGGATTTTCCCATCAGTGCTGACTGACACTATTCCAAGAAATGTGCGTTTATGTCTTCGTTACCCATTTTTATATCATTCTTTCCATTTCTCTCTTGGTGTGTGGTTCACAAAGTCATTCATTCCTCTGTAACGTTAAATGGATTTGTTCTTCCTACTCTGGAATTTTGCGCCAATATCGGCGAACCTCATTTATTTAACATCGATGGATCCCTGATACCATTTCTTTAAGTCTGAATGCTTTTGGCTTTGCTGAAATGGAACTACCCATTTGTCGTTCGTAAGAACGCTCAAAAAGGGCTGTGTAAACGAGCTAGAATATTCAGTGAGGACGTATGTCATCAGTACCCGCTCAGTTCCGAAAATCGACTGGTTACACAGTCAACAAATACGCACAGAAATTGATAGTCACAGTGCTTGCGAATGCACAACACTATCAAAAATACCAGATTGGGCTCTTGGTGTGCCACTACACTTTTATTGTATAAAATGACTCTATCAGATTTGCTCATTGAACAGCTCATAGCAGTATACATTACATTACAGTATACAGTACATTAGGTGAATACCCGGGGTAGTGATGCGTCACCCGACACTTCCGGTGTGGATTCTCCATGTCGTAAGTTGTCCACCGCGCAAGTCCAGCAACCAAGAAGAACGCGCGACACAGAAGACGATGACCGGACCTACGCAGTACGTGTCCAAGGCACCACAGCGGACGCAGCGGGAGGAGCGTCTCCAGCAATTGGCTGCCTCCACCCTAGCCACGCTGTCTAACTTAAACATTGGTTACCTGGTGCAGCGGCCACACACCGGCAATCGACCACCAGCAACGGTGCTCGAAAACCGAGAGTCGTTGTAGGTCAGCGAAACGAACAGGAAAAGCCTCGTAAACTTAAAAAAATTAGAGCACTCATAGTCGCACAATGAACCCTTCCTTTGATGGAAATATCGATGTCAGGGCGATGCCACAAATGCTTCAGCTTAGAGAAAGCGAGGTGAGCTTTTGAGATACGCAAGGAAATTTGGTCTTCAGTAGCTCCATTGCATGTGATGCAACTATCAATGAAGGCAAAACACTTCTCAGCCTAAAGTGTCTCACCACCAAGAGTGAGTGCATGTAAAGGCATCTGAAAGTCTTGGAAAAGAGCTTTGCAATTGTATTGGAAAAGGTCATCCCTTATTTTGTCGCCTCAATCGCCAAATGGCTGTGTGCAAGTTGGACGGCATGTGGACCGTCACCCAGCAAGATGATATCATCAGCGTAGTCTAAGTCAACAGATTGGCTACCTGAGAGGAGGTCAACCCAAGCGCGTTTGACGAATTTTGTAGAGCATTCTTTAGGACTTCCTCAACGGCACGGTTATTAAGATATTTGCCCCCACATTTCCCGGAATATCGCGAATGAAAGCTTCCGTCAGAAGTCACGTATTTTGGCCTTCTTGTATGGACGAAACTTTCCATGAATGTCGTCACCTGTAGCAAATATGCTTAAGAAGCAAAATCGCGAAGAAAATACATCCGAACGTGGGCGCCAGCTTATGAGCCATGGAAGAGAATAGACCTTGATTTCCCTGGTCCCGTTCAAGGTCAGTTTTTGCATTGTGATTGATGCGTATACCAAGTGGCTGGAAGTATACCTGATGAACACAACTGTGACAGCCGCCGCAGTACAACAATTACAACGGTTATTTGCACAGTTAGGTTCATCAAACACCTTGGTTTCCGATAACGGTTCCCAAATTATCTCCGACGAAGTTGGTGTGTTTTGCCAGTATAATTTCATCAAGCACCGCCGCTCGCCTCTGTGGCATCCCCAGTCAAATATTTAAGCAGAATGATTTGTGAATACCACGAAACGTTTACTTTTAACGCTGTGATGGAATGGACCCACAGAGGAGATCACAGATATTTTCCTGTTAAGTTATCTGGGCTACAAAATACTGCGATCTACCGGGTGGCAGATCCCCGGTGAAAGCCATGTTCGGTCGTGAGACACTTCCTTCAATCGATGCGGTACTCACTAAGGACACACAACGCCTACTTGCGTCAGGCGTGAACAGACGTTGTCTACTAGGGGTGCCGGTGTACTCGTTTGATGCTTATGCGAACCACCAAACATGCGGTTGCAGGATAACGAAAATGCTCTGTGATGTACGTGGCGTCTGTCGGAACGTTTTCTATCATACGGCACAGTTACCAACTACAAAAACGACGGATCGTACAAAAAATAACTTCTACTTTCGAGTTGCCATTTGATATATTGTTGAACACCTTTGAATTACCAAAAATTGTGCGGCATATCGAATTGACAGGAACGTGCGCAGAGTCATGCGACGGAATCAATGGGAGAATTATGCGGCCCAATAAAGCTATGCAACTTTTACAGGTAAACCCAGCGCTTCATCCGCATGAGTCTGGAGAACGTGTTTCAAAGAGGGATATGTTACAATAGGCAATGCGGTGCCTTAAAAGTGCCATGTCGTCCCACACACCTGACCGTGAACTTCACTCTCATTCAGTGGTCCACTGTGGTTCAAATCCATCAGGCCTCCTCCAGTCCGAAACACGCACACGGTAACCTTTTAGTCAGCTGTCTTGTCCGTTCCATGTGATTTGAGATCTGGTCCAAACATTGTCTGTTGCGATGAAGATCTTTGTTTTTAAGGCCGTAAGCCCCATTAACCTCGATTATAACACATAGGTGGTTGAATATGCAGGATCGAGTGTGCATTCCCTTCCTGACCGTATGTCCGTTTTAATGACGGTGCATTATAAATTCGTAGACTATGGGACGTTTGCGTCCATTCGATACAATCCATTTGCATCTGATGGACTGATGGCGTTAAACAGC
This sequence comes from Dicrocoelium dendriticum, assembly GCA_944474145.2. NCBI lineage: Eukaryota > Metazoa > Platyhelminthes > Trematoda > Plagiorchiida > Dicrocoeliidae > Dicrocoelium > Dicrocoelium dendriticum. The sequence goes on from OX104070.1 coordinate 13,262,863, forward strand.
AATAAACAAGTATAACCCATAGACGTTATATGAATTCCTCTCCAAGTTCAGTTAATCTGTGCTATTGGTCACCCTTTCGTCGGTGCCTTAGTACTCAGTACTAGTAAGCAGCATAGCTTTTATCTGACCTATTATCAGTTGGCTGCCATGAGACCTACTTGGAGGCTTTCAATATGACCGTGCGCGCAACGCCTGGTGCGTTCATACATAATTTCAAAATTGCTACGCTTGAAGGAAATGTTCATCGAGAGTATATCACTCATGACTTTTCGTTGGTAAATTCTAAGTCCAAGGAGGTTGGTTTGTATTCGCTTATAAGAATTGCCAAAGAGCTATGTGAATTTGACTACTGTATCATCATACAGGTCCGCTGGAACCAATCATCGATAATTGCCTTGGCCTTCAGGATGGGCTGATTTACGTTCACTGTCAATAACAGGTATTTGCGAGACCCGTATAAGCCTCGCAATTTGTAAAAGCCAGGTTTCGTTAATTTTTAAAGAGGAAATATTATTATCAATATAACGATGTAAAACGAAATGTTCATTATTGTTTTCGATATGGACCGGTTAATAGTAAACGTACTTTTATTACTCTCAGCTTATAAACTCGGTATAGGTATATCAGTGCTATAATGAATGGATACAACGACTGATTTAGTGTGGATGCCGTTGCTTTGTAGTGAAAACAGATATTGCCATCATAGTTTAAATTATCACGTTGTTTGCTCACATCCCCGTTATTTTTAAGAGATCTCAATACATTGAGGCTGGGCGAGATCGAAGTTCAAGTAAGTTGTGTATGTTTATTTTCATGCAAGCATATCCTACAACTGACAGAATCATGCTGTAAATAAACCCTTTATCTTTCTTTACGCTGACTCTGGATCCTTTGATAGACTGTGTTTCTGGATAAATTACTGACTATATTTCATGTGCCGGTTCCAGATGTAGCTATCAGAACGCGCCATATAGCCACGCTGTTTCGCGGTTTTCGCGTAAATATTTTACCTTTTGGCTAGTGGTTATGAAACGTAGATATACGTTTTCCCTAAAAACTAATTGTCAACTGCTTTAGTCAAAGGTGTTTTGCAATATACACCGAGCATGCGAATGTTTATTGACAGTTAGGTTCATAATTTGGGAAGGATTCCGAACATCATTAATAAGATTACATTAAGGTGGCTATATTTGATCGTCCATGAATCAGTTATGTATATGTTTTACTTCAGCTTTGGATATTTTCACTTGATAAGAGCTGTTTACGACTTTAGCCCCGCGCCTGGTATTTATGAAGTTGTACATATGTCAATTCGGAGCTTTTACTTTATGAAACAGTGCAATATCCCTAATTATTCGCGTTACTAATGCAGCCTTATGACATTTGTTTCCTTCGTTGATGTTCGTCAAAATGATGCATATGAAATACGTGCAATATATGCCAATGCGATGGGCTGCCAAGCGAATATTAGCTAACTTTATATTAAAAGGGTTTGCTTTATGTAATCAGTCTACTTTTGCCATATCTAATAGGGTTTCGTGATAAACGAAGGGAGTCAAACTAGTCTATTAACGATACCGTCATTTTTGTAGATATAGTATGTTGCTATTTGGTAAACCTTGATTATTTACCTTTGCTGGATTAATCTTTAAATATTGAGGACATATTTTTTAATCTATTTAATTAGAATTCATGTTAAGTTTGCATTTCCTGCTATCACACGTTAAAAATATTGTTCTGGCTACCTAAGTTTTATTCTGGATATCCATAACCCACTTTGATTCCTTTGTAGACACATACATTTAAATTTATTTGTACATGCATGAGTCTACCGTTCATGTACGAGAGAACATATTATTTACTACAACCTGTCTGAGTCTTAAACATTTGCGTGTATGTAGATATCAAAATAAGTTAGGTTATATTAAAGCGTTACAATTCTGTGAAGATTCAACGTATATATTCAAACACCAAATAGTCCCATAATTCAAATCGGCTAGGGCAATAATTATTTCTAGGAAATTAATTATGATTGACTCAAGTCAAATTATTTTGTCAATAATGCTCTCTAAAGGACTAGTTATAAAGAAATATGTTAATTACTTTGAGCAATATTGTGAATATATAGTCCTCCTTACCTACTTCAATATAAATGCTCTGTTTTCGTTAAATAGAAAGCCTATTGTTACAATGAACGGGTACCTAATAATTATTTGACATACATAAGAAAAATACGCGAATCCAAACACAGATAAAAGGAATTGAGCAATTTTGGTGCATTTTGTGTCAAATGGTTTATATATGGTTTTGAAATCCATGTTTAATTATAAAATTGGTAGTACGAGTTTATCCGTTATCACTGGTAAACCGCAGGGCAATCTTAGACATTCTTATCTTTGTATATTAGATAACTTAACTAGGTTTTTCTTCGGCTCTTTCCACGTATGCACTCCTTTATCCAATAGATGTTTTACGCTATTTCTCAAATCGCTATCTCTGGATTCTTGAGTTAACTGATGTTGAATTATTTATCTTGTCAATATAGAATAATAACGTTGAGTCACATGAAGCGATGCGTTGTTGCAAAATATGTTCACCTATGCAACAAGTTTTGTGTCCCGGATTGATGGCTAAATTTATGCGGTCTTCGATATGGAATTTACACTTTCGATACGAGGTTCTACTACTTTTATATTGACGATATTTGAAAGAAAATGACGGAAAGAGTAGATTTTTCGAATTTTGAAGCATCGTGAGTTGCATAGGCGTCCTTTGTAAAGACCAGGTTAATCTTCTAAGAGTCTAGCCAAAATAATTAAGTTATTTATTCCTGAAAGACTTTAGCAGTTTCTAGTGTTTAGGGCTATCTCCGTTTGCTGAATCTTTAACTATTTCTTTAATTGAAACAAATGATTCGCTTCTGTAAAACCCTTAAGATTGTATTAAATTCGAAACGTCATTATAAACGCAAGGGAAAAAGCTATGTTTATTAAACTACATTTGCAACACAAAGATTATTTAATGTTTTTAATTGATTTGTGCTTTACATTTAACATATTTTTTACACGTATACATGAAGATAAAAAGGGTTACCTTTGCATCAGCGACAAATGAGCAGGCTTGATATAACGTTTCGCAAATTGCATGAAAAATGCACTCATATATTTATTCAGTTCCTGCCTACTCAAAATTATTCGCATCATAAAATGGCCTTAATTTTCATAAGTAAATATATACAGCAAGTTAAAACATATTGCTCAGTAAAATCAAATTCAAAAATTTGCTAAATATAATAACCATATACAAGCAGATGTTTTAGTAACTGGTTTACTTCGATGAGTAGGCTAATTCGAAAATACACTAACTAACTATTTTCTTAACAGTTTCAAAGAAACGTTTTTTCTGATAACTTGCTTTTTAGATACATGCCGTTCTGTTGAATATCAATTAGATCCTAAAACGTTTTTGTTACTTTATTTATCCACCATTTGACACATATTTTATTTCTTTTTCCAATCACATTTATTAACTTAAATTACACTTAGTATTATTATTCCAATCTCACGTTGTAGGTACAATGTCTCTATTGTGGACTAAACGCGAGATGTGCAATTGGGATCGACTAAATTGGTGTGTATAAAGGAATTGGTTACAGCGAGTTGTACACGGAAATCAGCAAACTAACTGCATTTACGCTTCAAAGTTCTGTTTGATAAATTTAACTTAATTATTGCACCAGGTGGCTCTATCATAAAACATTTGGTAACGATTTGTAACCTAGTTTGTTAGATGAGTGTGTGGACTAACTTTAAGATAAAATGGCAACTTAGAGGGTGTAAGTACACGTGGCAGCCAAATGGGAACACGGTATGTTAAAATTGCTATAATGCTTCCCGTCAATTGGGATAAAAACCTTATTAATGCAATTATGATCTGTAATTAGATGGGATTGGAAATATTTCGTCAGGAACAAGAAAATATGCAAGTTACACAATGGATAAGATTTTTAACTCCTAACTTCTGCCCTAAATAATTTTGCCCCATTATTTAATCATATATGTTTCGGGGTAGTTAGTAAATATATGCGACTTGCAGATGCCTTTGCGTTGGTTCGTCCCCAGGAATTACATGCTAAACAGAATGTTTTTGTTACTTGACTAAATGAAATTTCATGTTACTGTTCATCGTTTTGCCTTTGGTGTTTCTCTAGTAGGATTGTATTATGCAACGAAAGTACAGTGTGTAAACGCCATCAAATTCTTGAACGCAGATAGTTGCATAACGTATTACAACAATTCAAATAAAACTGACGTCCGACGCAGTGATATGCAACCCGGTGTTAAACCTTTCATTTTGGTATATTGTATTTCTGCAGGAAATATATAGAAGATCGGTTTAGCAATCAGTCGCAAAATTAAGGTAAAACTAAAAGCGCATGTTTCAAAAGCTTAACAAAACAACTGAAAGCGTATTACTTACAATAAAATATTAATAACTGTTGGTAAATGGTCACTACCAAGGCAGTTTTCAGAAATACATTTAAGACATCAACACGAATACGCGTTTGCAAAACCGCGTAGACAAATGTTCCCCGAAAGGTTTCACCCGTTGATCGCAAGACCTATTATTTTGTCAGGCATAAGCTTGATTGATTTGCAGAACAAACTTAACACTGCTGTATGAGCAGTATGTAAGAAGACCAAGTAAAGAAAAAGGGAACGATTTCAAGGAAAAAGAGGAAAACCGGCGAATATTTTAACGGCTTATCCATACAGAGCGACGAAATGAAGATACCAAACATGAAGGAATTGTAGGGATATTTGAAACAAAGTAAAAAGAAATGACAATTAAATTGTTACTCATGGCTAACAAACAAAAGCTTCGTGGTTATCTATAAATTTGGAAGCTGTATATATTTAAAGAAAATTATGTTTGGTGTCACTCACGAATGTGAGTAAATTATTTCCAGGGAGTTTTATATGGATAATAATGATTTTCCTGCATGTTTTTAAAAGTAACCTGCGTTGAGGAATTCTAGATTGATTTAAGCAAAGCTTATATATATATATGTATATTATAAGGATTATGTATTTTTGGAACATGTTTAAGGTAAAATGCTTTCATAACAAAAATATTTCCGCATTTACGCTTTAATAATTTTGACGATGTAAATCAAGCGTGGCTTCGAAGTGCAATATGAAGCAAAGTGGTAGCTGCAGAGATTATGAAATACTGCAAAGGTAAAAGATATTTAGTACGAATAAACACATAGTTCTTAGAAAAATAACATTTATCAAACTTCAAAAAACGCTGAATGTATGCGTTTTAGCGTTTGTGGTGACTTTCTCATACAACGTTGTTCTGAAAGATGAAAAGATGAAAGCTTTTACAAAAGCATATGATGAGCACAATGCTAGCATACTTAATGCGGTTAAACTCGTGTTTATTAGCGGTAGCTAAAATTGCTTATAATGTCGCTTTTCAAATAAACTCTCTAAACTGGTAACAATATATTAGCAAGGATATCCCGGACACAGTGTCACACAACATATAATCATACCGTTTTTCGCAACAAAGTTACATAATTCGACCGACGTAGCGTCATGTTGTGAGCTAACTTTCTATGTGCCACATGTTAAATAAGCAGCTTAAAATATGATCACTTGTTTTTAGCATCCTTAATTGTAACTAGAATCTGCGAAGTTTTCTTGAGATAAGTGAACCAATTTGTTGAAGGAATATGTCTACAGTCGCTGAGGTTTACAAGTATTTGTACAGATTTTTGCTACGCTTTCTATACTGGACACATTGTTTACGTGCATTATACCGTTTTGCATTGAAGTTTTAAGTATTTCGCCTGATTTGTTGAACCCATGTGTACAGGCAATGGGATTTGTGCCATTACACGAATTTCCAAAATTGTTGCCATTAACCCGGAAGCAAAATGGACATGCAGACATTCCGCACGAAATTGTGTCGTTTATCAATGATCATGATGTTGCACTTAGTGCTCAGATATTGTGTGTGTATTGCTGTATTTCGAAAATGGAAGGAACTGCATTTTAAGCAAATAATTTCTTACACGCAATAGCAGAATACAATGTGTCTACTTCCATGGTGGTATATAACAGAGATTTCCTCTTTACTCCGCTTAGCCTCAGTTTGTTTGAATAAATGACGAGCATTTTAACGTCTCAAAATGAGTTCTTATGTTTTGGTCGCAAATTACATTGTTGCAAGCACAGAGCCAGGATTGGTGAGTGTATATATTTTCAGCAATAAAATTCATGCTAACTGTAAGAAGTGAAAAGGGGAAACTCATAAAAACTTCAATTCTACTTGTAATCAGCCGTATATTCAATCACTATAACAATCCAATTTTAAAATATTGCCACGTGATTGCTTAATTGCTAAGCCTTGTAACAGGTTTTAAATCTATAGTTACAAATAATGAATATTAAAGCCAATTCACCACTTCGTAGATATTGCATAGACAATAAAGTAAAATTCGTCATTTAAAGATAAAAGGAGTAATATAGTCAATGATTGATGGCGAATATACATGGCTATGTAAAAATGCCTCCGATTAATATTCTTACTAGCAATAATCTACACGCAAGTGTGTGAAGAAAGCGATAATTTTGAAAAGCTAAACAAAAACAAAGAACAATAAAATTGGAACCAATATTAAATTTTGCATTAGCCGTAATCTCACCTGTTTTAGTCGCGTACTGTATAAAGCGACTTTTTCCAAACTATTTTGTTCGGATACAAATTTTGCTTTGCTCAGAGTTTAGGTTTCTCAGCTACTTTAATAACACAATTGTTTGAAGGAAAGCGAAATGACCGCAATAAAAAGCAACTCCGCTGATAAGTGCCACGACAATAACACAAATGTGGGCTATTATGGATGGTTGTGTAGGCAAGACAAATGCAGTTCAGTGATGTTCCCCACAAAAGGTTTAATTCGGAGAAAAATTACATCGCACTAATTCAAACTTTAGTTAATTAACCTAAACAATGCGAACCCTAACAATTTTGTGGTAACATAAGTGCAAATACCAATCGCAACCGCGTGCATGTTATTGGACAACATGACCAACCTGTCATTTGCCACATATTCCGTATAAAAAGCTAACGCCATATAAAATGCCGAATTAAGGATTGGTTATCAAGATTTCATAATTATTCACCAAGATTATAGCAATGTATGGACAAATAATGTTCTTTGGTTAGAAATGTTTAGATGTTATATTCACAACGGCAAATGTACGAGGACTACAGACGAAATGCCTATTAATAACGGGATATTAGTTAATATTAGTTTGAGTTACAATCGGATTCAGCCAATCGGGCGTCCGTATAATAGACAAGCTTGCATAAAACTAACGTGTCACTTCAAATAAATACTCATTATAAGTTATATGTTTTATATAAAAACGTCACTCAGCTTGTATTGTAAAGAAAATCGGCTTCGAGGTACCATGCAAAAAATGACATTTCATCAGCACCAATACAAACTATATAAGTCCGGTACCGTATGAGTAATTACGGTAAAAATCTAGCGATAAATTTCGAACACTTTTAAAAAACGTTCCAATTGAAATTGATTATTTGTTTGATATATGTATACACATTTATCCCAGCTTGTGGGATTTTTACCCTTGCGTACTATAAAACCCACTACGTTTAAAACATCTCGGTTTTAGCAAAACGATTTTTCTTAAAATATGTTTTCCAAAAGTAATTGCACACGATCCGATTCAGTTTGTTTAGGTGCCTGCGTATTTACATGCAGAAGTGTGCAAATTTTATGCAACAGTGTCTGTCCTTACCAAATTAATTGTGAATAAAGTTGAAAAATAAAACTTTGTAGTTTGTGTTTTTATACATTTTTTGGAATAAAACCTGGCAAAATATGTAATTGCATGTAATTACAATAAAAGCATAAATAATTATTTTACTCCTTAATTGATTTATAACACTGCTTTTAGTTTGTAGATAATAGTGCATCCTTAATATATTATAAAACAATTCACATTGTTAACAAGTAACATCATATTCGCAGCAAACCGGACTGAAAATAAAATCCAATTTTACCCGTTACGCAGTTGCAGACGCAAATTTTGTATTTAGCTAACGTTGAGAAAATTGTATATGTGCGCTCTAAAAGAAAGGTTCATTAGTTTTAAACACCAAGTTTTTGCAGTTGGGAAGGAAAGCGACACGGGATAAAGGAAGCGCCTGCGGTAAGCTAGTAACTATAATTATGATTTCAACACTATCGTTTTTTTACTGTTTGGTCCTCATATACTTGTCAATGAAGGTATTCTACGCGTGTTATACAGTACACACAGTCAAATTACATTTCGAACAAACGTTAACATAGTGTTTTGCTGGTTAAAACAATACATTGGCTTGCGTGTATCTGTTTGGGTAAAATTCTACTCCTCTGAAATACTGTCCAGTTTTTCAATGGTCACCCCTATGCCACTAAAAATTTAAATGTAGAAATATAATCACTTGTTTCAAGTACCTCCTAGTATACGCCTTCGACATATTTATGGGATTATTATGGTGCAATTTAATTGGACTAAACACCAGGTAGGTCACTTTCAATGCGGATAAATAGCTTGCCCCATCAAACTTATGCATATGCAGCTGAGCCACGGTAGTCGATAGGTGGCCAACAAAGATAAGCACCTAACCGCAATAAAATCTAATCCAATTTGAAGAGATAATAAACAGTACCCTTAGAAGAAGTCCAGTGATGCGCAGTAGTTAAATATTCAACTGTCATTGGATTACTATAATTGTGATCCACGTTACATTATTTAATAAACTTTACAGCAAATCGACAGGGAGTTGCTCGACGCATACATGTATTTAGAACGACCATAACTTGGGATATGCACTTGCTTGAAAAAATGTTTCCTGCAATGTAAACTGAAGCCACATGCCGCAAATATTTAGGCTATTTACTTCCTAAGCCAAGTTCTATGGGTAAACTTGTTCTCTGCTTTGCAATACTAGTATAACTGGTATAATGTAATAATGTAATTTGATTACTAATAATCCTATCGTGACAATTATTCATGTGCAGCTAAGCTTATCGGCTCATATCCTTTAGAGCACTTAGAAGCAAAATGTTCTATATTTGATCGCATTGCCTCGCTTTGGGCCCCAACTCACAACACTGTTTTCTACTTTATCATATTCGATGTGGGCAAATTTACTTAACCCATAAGCATGATGATCAAAACTTCAATCTACAATCAAAGGATCCCGGTTTCATCTCAATTTGTCAGTTAATTCCACCGTATGAGTCATATAATTGGTGTTAGAAATAAAATGTACAGAATATTTTTCGCATCGGACACGTTCTGAGTGACCGTAATATCCTTTGTCCAGTGCAGAGCACAATGAGACTTAGATTGATAATGCGTGGCAAAATCCTTGCACACGATGGCATTTCAAATTGTCTATAAATGCTTAAGCCACAGCGTCAAGAAATATCCGATTAAAACGGTGGCCCGTTGAAGTATATGAATGCGATTAACCGATAATTTGTGCTTTCCATTATAGCTTCGTTTATCTCTACTGTACGAAGGCAGTACATATTGGGCAATATTTGCTATGATCATTTTAATTTATGAAGGATTTGTTAGCTCTTCACCATTTGAATACCACTCAATAATATCACTTTATTCAAGGTAAAGAGCCGGAGGATCTTCTTATTCTAACTAGCAGCGTATTTATTGAAAAATTATGGATAAAGATTTTAGTCAGCACTGGGAATTTTATATACTGATTTGGAGAACGGTACTTGTAAATCGCATTGAGATTTCAATTCGTGATATCAGCCATCGTTTTGTGGGTCGCAGCGGCGTAAAACATCGGATAGCGATGCAGGCCACTGGCATTCGTGGTTTTCATCATTCAATTTGAACCAAGAGAATGCGCAATATCGATGAGTCTTATTAGGGAAAATCAACGGACTGGTACTTTTCTTGATTGAAAACTGACATTTGTGGCTTGTAATAAGTTTGGGTGGAACACATTAAATGAAAATATTTTCAGCATTCGCCCTAATGTAACAAAATGGAAATGTACGCAATAAAAATTATACGCAAAAAGACTTAGCGATGGTTGATAAAACGGTGAGGACGAGTAACATGTATTTCTTTAGGTGGCTGCTAAAATCAACTGTTTTACAACAATATAAAATAGAATATTGAAGATTGCTAAAAAGGAAAGACGTTTCGCTTCCTTAAGAAAAATAACTGTGCTATTTTTTATACCTAGTTATATTCAGCCTTTTTTATGTAAATACCGGGTAGGTAATCACAATAATTTCAACTGGTATTATAGATTAAATAGGAGTCGTTATCAGTCAAGTACACTACACGCTGATAGTTTGCGTGTTTGCCTATGAATATACTGTTTTTGAAAAGGAATGGGACAAATCTTCGATAACTCAACATTTAAACAATGTATTAGCCTCTAAAAAAATGCGAGTAATCCATGACCTCCCCTCTGTCAGTTCCTTTTAAAATAATATTTTAGCTCCTGAAGGCTGTTAGAAATCTGGACGCATAAGTGTTTACACATGCATCCCCAGAGCATTATAACAATGTGGATAAACTAAAATACACTAATGTTTACTAGCTATGCATTCACATCTAGCTATGGAGATAAAATGTGCTGAGAAATGGGATGCCGAAGACTTGCAGTCGAGACCGTCCCAGCTGCAAAATGATAGTATTGCAATACGGAAAGATGTCATATTTACTGAAGAGGAAACCTAGTGTGCACGGCGTTTAAACATGCAACCTCGTGTTGTTACGTCTACAGCTAAAGGATGATAGCAACATGTTTATTTTACTGGTGTACAATCATCCTTAGCCTTAACGTGAAATGGATTAACATCTACCAATTCCTTGTGATGGGCCGTTAACAAACTATTTTCTCATATCCTTAAGATCGTAGATTATAAAATGCAATTTTAAAAAGCGTTGTTATGAAATAACATTTCATGAGACCTCTACAACATTCGATGCCGTCGCGCCACTTTAATTTATTTCGCATACTATACTAAAGACAATTAAGAAACCGTGTCTGCTAGACCGTTTATTCAACACAGGACATATAATGCATACATTAAATAAAAACAGCCCTTTGGACTTCATTGGTCAGCTACTTGTGGGTCGCAGTTGCGCCTGCTACGCGGAATATCGGGATGTTAAGTCTGAGATGAATAATAATACTACACGCTTCTACCGATTGCCAATATTGTCACTATCACAGTTTAGTCATTCCCTGCCGATTACCCACAAGAACTGTTCTGGATGAAGGTCGTCATCAAATGCGATCAACAGATTGAAGTTATTTTTGAGTAAGGCTTGTTGCAATTATCGTAAATCCTTTGGTTTTGTAATGAGTAGAACGCAATTTGGATGATCTTTTGCAAGCTGTAATAACAAGAGTATAGGTGCTATGTGATGCTGGAAACACTCGATTGTTAAGCAACCCAATTTTGTTGTTATATTACCTAATTATAAAAATTAGATTTAAACATCACGCTAATACACTAATTACCTTCGCTGACAAATAGTAACTGCTGAATAAATTTTCACTGAATTTACTCTATTCCGAACAGAATAATGGTTGGGGATTCAAAGTGCCCTGAAGTTTCAGTGAACCGCGATATCAAGCTATTACAACCCATCGTATATCCGCCGCGAGAACATAGCTACATATGAGGCATTTTTGGTGGCTTTGACTTATCTGTAGCACACAAGTTACCTGGTGTAGTTACTACTGATCCAAAATAATGTCACTATTCTTTATTTGGTGTTTACCTAAGTAACTAATCCAAATCAAGCAAGAATATAGTAGCGTTCCATTTGACTGTAGCGTTTAAATTAACATTTATAATATATGTATAATAGAATAATCACTTAAGCATACAGATAATTGTCCCTTTTATTGCAATACATAATTATTGTGTATTAGCTTTTGGAATTGTTACAGTTAAAGTAGTTCACCACGCATATTTCAGAGAGCAAAAATTAGAGTGTAATAGACACTAAGCGCTTCTTTACGAAGGAAGAAAACTGGTAGAAGCGGATATACACCATGGATGAGTAGTCGCTAATCTAAAATTTGTATATCAACATATTTATATACTATTTATTAAGAATATCTGCTAATCTCCCACAACAAACCAAAATCGAAATATATTCATTAAACGCAATATTGTTAACCTAATTCATGAGAAGAACATCAAAATTATTACAGGAATTCGAATTAGAATTATTGCAAAAACTAAAGTTCACATTCTAATTGACAATTCTCTGATTGTTTCCAATTGTAACCTTATAAATGAGAACATTCTGACCAACTGCATTACAGAATCGATGAGCAACAATTAGGAACCGTTTAAGAAATTTAAACTGCTGCCCTAATTTCTTTTCGCACTATCCCGTATATTGCTAGAGATACGTTTCTTAGCCCTTTTAAAAAATTAAACATTCCTTGCTAAGATCAATTTTCCGTCAGATCGGTAGTCTACCAAATACTCGGATTAGTTGTACTATGTAAACCAAAGGGTATAGTTGTTTAATGCAAATCAGTTCCAATTTCTTTTAGTCACAGCACTTTTTATTTTATTTCCGTTCATGATATCTAGTGGTACATTGTCGTTAACCCAATATTAAACACGATTCCTTACATTCTGCTCTAAGGGCAGGTTGTGGACATATTAATGAGCTATTAACCCAACCATTAGGAGGTCGAATGTAGACACATTATATAACCAAATTTTGTTTCGCTTTGCCGTAACGCTTGCCGTAACGTATCGCCAATCAGCTTAATTTTAATACAAAGGCGAATAAATAGCAAGGAGTTAACTTGTTTGTAAGTTATTTCCGGCCCAAATGCAACCTGGGTAACCTTTCTAAATAAGAAAGTACAATGCATTCTCCATACCTTCCCGTAGCACTTACTACAGGATGGGACATTATGGCTCAAATGTTTGTCTAAGAATCAGAACCTAACGGTTTGGTTCATTGGCATTTACTTTGTTCGAAACAAGGTAGGTATTCAGAAAAATTGAATAGCCACGTAGTCGGGATGTTTAGGCATTACCATTGACACAAACACCTCTCTATTTTCCTGAAAATACCAAACCCTTATATAGGTTTGGAGGCCAAACAGGCAGTTATGTCTCAATGCTAAAGAGCAAAAGGAAAATTGATGTTCCAAGTGAGCCAAGTGATGGCATTTTCTTATATTAAAACAAAAACCGAAAAAAATAATGACCTATTTTGTTCTGCATAATGCAAAATCAGTGTCCAGTTATTTATTGAGAGTTAACAATGAAAAGCAAATAGGTGTTCACTCGAAGAAACTACCGGAATATCAAAGCTACCTAGAAAGTGACCAACATTGCTTTCTAGATCGTGTATAGCATGTCATAAATGCATCATTCGCGTTGGTTTATTCCGCGCCAATATTAAGAGGGTTAGAAGGAGACGATACATTAAAAGCATTTTGTCGACCGGTAATCTCGCTCCGTTCCGTTCTTGGAAGTCCACGAAATTAATAATCGTTGCGTACTTATGGAGATTACCAACGTGAAATTAATAAGTACTGTACATTAAACAAGTACACAACGGTACGCTTACATTTTAGTTTTGTGATATCAGATTTTTTCCTATTTTCATTTTGAATAGCTTATACCAGTTTAAAAACAGGTTTACACAACCTCTGGTGTTAATCACTTAGGTTACTTTGCATATATATACATTTATATTTATATATAAAGCAGCATTGCAACTAAATCAGCCGACGATTAAAATGACTGATTACTTATCCATTGAAAGTTTTAAATTCAGTGTTTTCTCCAACCATCATACGGAACTATACAAGCACATATTTCCACCCTTAACAAACATTGCTCCCCGTTCATTGATCGACTGGAACATCCAAAACGCCAAATGCTAACGTATTACTAATTGTGAGTTTCGCCATTTATTATCACTAACTGATGTTCGACGCATCACAGCTAGCAGAACAAGTAGTTGTGCACTGTTGTATTAAACGCACAACACATAATAATTGAGCGTATAGAAAAGCAAGCTTGTGTATTATGTGATTAGAGGGTTACGCTTTCGAGTCCAATTTCAAACAATGAAGGTTGCACCAAAAAACAAACAATCTCATACTTTGATAACAATTATTAGCTAGGACGCTGTTGACAAAGTGACAGTATGCTTCTGGAAACAATGAGAACCCTCGACTTTGACGTAATGAGTATATCATCCTAAGTATCAAATATATTATTACAGTTCTCCGGAACCTACCTCTGAGAACAGACAGACAAACACAAATAAAAATCGGCAACTGGGCGCACTAACAAATGGAAGTACAGCGAGCGAACTCTAAAAAACTTGAAACCATGGAGCACCATGCAATCCTCTCTGATATACTTTTTTAGGAAATGTCCTGCAATTTGCAGGGTTAATGAAAAGCGGTGGATTACTGCTCCTTTAGGATTAACAGTTTAACAGTTAGCTGTACATAGAACGAATATGCGCTCACACGGGATGTAGGTGAATAATAACTGAATATTTTACTCTACACATATCCCGTGTGGGATATTTGCATTCTATTTATTGTATGTACATTAAAATCGTAAGAATTTACATGAGGTTTAAAAATATATTAACGCATTTGTAGCAGAGGATAATTTCACTTTAATAGGAGATATGCAATCTGATTGGGGGAATACTATTATAAAGTCTGTTCAGTGTATACAGCTGGGTAATTTTGATTAAAATCTATCAGTTTCCAATCAGCACACAATAGAATTTACATGGAATTTGATGATGTCAGAACAAAAGTTTCACGAATAACATGTTACACACTTCACTAGTCTAATGCACGCGGAAACATCAAAATAAAGACAACCTTACGTGACCCAATCTTATGCTGCGCATTGCCACAGTAGAACGGTCTTTCAATATAGAATGGTGCAATATTGGGCTCCTACGCAAAACTGATATTCGTCACCTTCTATGGATTATGAGTAATGGGAAAGTGTCAGTGTTTTACAATGAGTGTTGTAAATGTTAATCGTATTTATCGGTGATCATAATACAACCGGATTCGTCAATCCTCCCAATAGCCCTAATCCTACTGCTTTATTCCTGCAGTGAAAAGTCCCATTGATTCCTTCTGAATCGAAACCTAAAAATGGGCGTAGATTATGCTGCAATATTGCGAAATAATTCTTAAATTTTCTAGCAATAACGTTGCCCGTTACTACGAACGCTGATCTAAATCTTCACCACAGTGAAGATAAGATCAAATAGGAATTGAACTCATATAGCTTTGAGATTTAAACTTAAATTAATGTCATACAATTGATATTCTCAGGATTTTAATGGGAATACAAAGTAGAAATAACATTAATCGTCTGCTTTTGCTTGCACTAAATAAATACGGATGAAAACAACTGGAGCAAAGAGACGTGCATTAATCAACACAGTGACGCTTCCACAATCAAAGTTGGGAGTGAAAGCTTTCCAGCCTCTGTTGAGCCAAATCATGTTCAGTAGGACTACCGGTTTTCGAACCGACCTGCATACAAGTAGTATGCGTTGCCAAAAGGTAAACATTAGACAAATTACTTTTAACCTATTGTAAAGTATTCTTCATTTCAGAGCAATTAACATCTTGAAAATGTCCGAAGCTGCGGGTGAATACATACAGCAGTCCAATATTTAGACCAACGGTGAGAGGAAGATGATTTGATTAATTGTGCTCAACATTTTATTCGTTTCAACGGTATGTGCCACGTCGCGGTCTAGTGAATAATGACCAGTACGTTTGCGAACCAATTTTTAACTAAAGTAAATGAACCAGGTTAGCGAAAATCACAAGGAAAACTTGCATGCGTAAAAGTTAATAAACAACGTTTGATAATTCCAAAGTTTATAGGCAGCCAATTGTTTGCATTGGATAAATTGCCCCGAAGAAAATTATAAACATTCTTACATGTTTATACGCCGAGATTAATATAATTATAAGGATGAGCAGAAGAACAAACTGTTGGAATATTAGATGGCAAATCTACTGGTCGATGTAACGGATTCAACGAAACGGAAATGCAAGATCCATAAAGTAAATATTCATGAAAAACCATTCCTAATGTTGTAGGTTACAATAAAATCGATTAAAAAACTAATTGTTGATAAACATTTTGCTGCTAAATATGATTGCTCGAAAAGAACACGCTTCGAATTCAACAACATGAGCGGGTCATTTGCGACCAAAAGATCGGTTCGATACCATTAATATTGCATGTTTTCTCAGAGGCCGGTTGCAAGCGAAATGTATTTCATTAGGTGCAACTTTAGCCAGAACGAATGGGCAAAATATACAATATTTATGGCACGCGAACACGGTACAACAAGCTGCACACAAACGCTTGGATCTCAGCCGTATTTTCTGCCAACAAGACAACATATATGTTGAACTACCGCAGGGCACATTCGTGCGTCTTCTTTTACAAATTTGGGAGACTTGACTACACGTCTTGCTATTTATGGGCTCCAAAAGCATCTTGCACAATCTGTAGTTATTCTATTGCACATGATTTGCTTTATCTCGCTTGCGATATTTCACATTATGCACCGATAAATTCATTTATGTCAGTTTTACGTCTTACGAAAACCACTCTCCATGTTCATTTCTAAACACGGCAGTCCCCCTTCACTACTCAGGATGCAGTCTCCAGTAGTTTTGTGAGGCTTCCGTTACGCGGTCTGATCTTTTTCATGTTGTCTGTGCCTCGTATATATATCGTTACTTTTGTGGTCTATAAATATTGATCGTAACCTTTCGCAAAACATAACATGTTGTGCGGTATTGCATGATTAAAACTGCCTATTATTAAGTACTGACAGGTCACACATAAAAGAATGTAGCGCCATTTGTATGTTTTCCACCGGGCATTAATTAAAGTTTGTTTACTTAGAAGTATGCGATAGCTAATAGCTTGAGATATATTATAGCGAACTGTTCCCAACCAGCCAACCACAGCGGATGCAGTTGAGTGCTGAAGGAAAGCAATGTGTTATTGTTTCCTAACAGGAACGCAAATGCACCGGTTCCAATAAGATCGCAACTTGTGACTATTAACACAAACATCTAAATGCACCACTCTATAATGGAGGGTGGCAGACATTTGGGAGCACAAACTGACAAGAATAAAAATGCAGATATTCACTACTACTTGTGGGAACAAACACATTCTTCTGAATAATAATACGACTTACACTGAAACCAGCTAAGTTGCATAAACTGAAGCCGTCAGAAATAGTGTAGTGCCATAAAACGTTGGCGTCCATCTGATTTGGTTTCAGTTGTTCCTGAGGATAGGTAGGATTAACGAAACCGTAATAAAACGAACATTGAACCCGCACATTTCCGAAAGTTTCTAAGGATAAATAAAAATGAATGGACTTGGACAAATCAAGTCCAATAATATAATATGGCTTCTCCAGTTATGTTAATTATCTAATTAATTTATATATATTGGCCGAAATGCAACAAAGGCATGTTTAGGTCAATTGCTTCTCAAATGGAACTGGCCCGCATTAAGGGCGCCCACAGGCATGTATTTAAAGGTATTTAACTGTTACATTTTACCCGAAGTAATAAGTTATGAAGTAACTGTCCGAAAAGTACCACGTCTTTGGTGCTAAAAGTATTGATGAACAGTAATGGGAATAAATCCCATGTGAAAATTTCATGCACGATTTTTGCCTACACGCAAAGTGTCTGGAGTATTTTGTATACCTGCGATTTGGAGGCCTGATCACTGATAGTCAGACAATGTATATTAGTTGAGATGACACGGAAAAACCGTGAGAATGCGTTCTGTGCAATGTCCGCGTAGTGTTTTAAATTACTATGATGGGTGACAATCTGTTTTTCAAGGGATCCTTGCTCTAGTAGTTCATTCTCAGTAAGGTTAGAATACGCCTGTTTTTCATGGATGATGTAAGTGCAAAGACGAGTAAAAATACACTTTTCTACCGACATTTAATTCACTTTTATCATGTAGTTTTGCTTAATTAGCAAATTGCTGAATACACCAGCATTCATGTGTAGTGTAATGCCTTCAGTGCATTAAATTAAATTATGATGCCAGAGAGCAAGCATATAAAACCGGTTAATAATGGCATACACTGCAGCTCAGCAACGCTTACCCGACCACAAATAAAATTGTATACTTAACGATTACATTTAGCGAATAAGAAAAATGGAAAAAATTAACTAAAATGGATAATGTTTAAAGGTGGTATTTATCTTTCCAGGTCACAAAGCTGAATTGTTTACGTGGATTCAGAACGGGCTGTAACTGAGTCTCATAATTGCTGATGAAGTTGCGATTGTTTTTAGACATCGTCACTCAACAAATCGAGCGAAACTTCGAATAGAGGACGATGTATTATGAATATAAAATGTCCATAATTACAAGAAAACCGTGTTCACACAAGCTTTCGGTAGCTTGGTTCTTATATAATGCAATTTTGTATAACCAGGTTTCATTTTGTTGTCCAAAATATCTAGTCATGTAAGTATAGTCAGCTAGTTAGCCGAGTGAAAATGAACTAAAGCAAAGACGAAGTGACCAAGATCTTAAAGTGACAGCAATAAGACCGAAATATGTAATGCGTAAGGAAGCATTATTTATATATTCCACGTCACGGAATCACAACATCTTATTCAAGCTGTCTATATTACCCACTGTAAGCACACCATTCTTGGATTCGTGATAGGAATGTCGGTTCAATAATCCTATGATTGTATTGAGCAAATCTACTGCAGTTCCGGAGTTTCAAAAGTGACTTATTCCATAGTAATTTTTATGCAACTGTGCAAAAGTTTAAATGTCTTTTCCAAGGGTCTAGGAATTGTATATTGCCGACTTGCTTTTTCGTGCCGCATACCTCCTCGCAGTTCGAAACGCGAGCGTAAGCTAAGTTATGAAGCGAGTGTGAGTTACCACACGCAGAGTAACCTCGACGCGGCCTGCGCTTGGCGATCTGCTTCCGAAATAACAATAAGTGTTCCGATGTGTTAAAACCAGCATTGGTCTGGAATAAGGTCCCGCTCATCGGAATTGAGAGAATTACCTTGAAGCTTACCAAATCTAGCGAACAAAAGAAATGAAGATATGGTTCAAAGTGTGAACAAGCTAGTTTAGTCAGTTTGAGAACGATTGCTAGTGCAAAATGGAGCCATGTTTCATAAGCAGCTGTTAATTTAACTAGGACTTTTACGGATGTACATGAAACCTTAATGTAAGTGTACGTTGGTGAAGCAGAGTGCTAATTTTGCATGATTATTTTAAATGATTTATAGTTGGAAAGGAAGGGACCCAGGATGAGCCCCGCTCAGTTTCACACACAACAAGCAGAACCTTGACAGCGACGCACACACAAACGCACATGGCGAATTGCGTGATTAGGCTGCAAGCTCAAAAATAGGCTGGCTGTTCCACAACACGCTATTTATTGACCAGGGTCTGCGCTGACAGTTGTGTTTTTGTTACTTCGCGCACAATCGTCGAAGATATCCAAAAACGCATGACGAATGTGCCTATAGCGCTACCCAAATAACCTACTGCGGATGTATTTTAATGGCTTAATCTTGGATGTCAAAAGTATTTTGAAGCTAATTTTGATTAGTTTGAATTTTAATACAAGTATCTCGTGTGGATTATATCCGCTATTCTGTAAGGCACTTCAAATAAGTCTTGGAACCTCATCGAATATTGATGCATTTGAGTGATCACGGAGTTCATTAATTACAAGAATAACTAAGAGCCCCTTTGAAAAATAGCTTATCGTTTTCTACTGCATCACAGATAAAAAATTACAGTTGAACAGGGAAATTTCGCTTCTCTTGGCTAAAATATATTTCATAAAAAATGCCTAGTTTATGATATATACAGATTAAATTGCATCCACCGTATCAGAGTGTGAAAATGTAGACGAAAATAAATTCCGTGATATTTAACATTGCTAAATAAATCGTATAAGATGAACAAAACGGAACTAGCACATATATTATTGACCCATTTAATAATACTATTAATTCAGCTGTTACTTTATCATTTGCTTCATTGACGCGATTGATATCATTGAATTGTTAACACACGATTTTTCGTATAACAGCAGGCTACTGGTCACCGTGTAGGCTCATCTAAATCGACCGCTTAATTATTCTGTCTCCAACTATTTGTCCAGTGTTCTGTGGAATATACTGTAGAATATGATGGTAATAAATTTGATTTCGGTTTTTATGGCACATTTGTGAAGTAAGTCTAGTTTCAGCTGCTTCGACTGCAAAAGAACTATTCTACTAAGCCTGGAGATAAAACTCTTTGTACAACATTCAGAAATAATTTGTTCTAGCATATTTAGGTAAGATTAAATGTTGTTTATTATTGATTGAGAGCAAACTTAGGGCCGCTAAAAACTTGAGCCGAAAATCGAACGTAATTCAATGTCATGTGGTGTAATGTCAGGTGGACAACAGGTTCTCTGACACATATTTTTCGCACAGAGAGGCAATGTTTCACGAATACAGATCATATGAAAGGCCTTCAGTTACTGCAATTCATCGTAATTAATTTTTGATGTTACATTAATTACCTTCATCAGCTGCTCTAGAACCATCAGCCACTTGACAACTGGAGGATTGTATTACAGCAGCAACTTTATTAAACATATTACATTAGCGCTCATAGTTATTTGTGACCTATTACTCTATTTTGCGTTAGTATGGAGAAATCGGTAGTTTTTCAAAATCTTCCTGCTTAACCCTTTTTAAATTAACAGATATTTATTTAGGGTTGGGAGAGCATATTCAAAGTAATTATAATTGTTTATTTGAACTATGGCCACTAGCTTCAGTTAATTGCGTACTCCACGCTAGCACATATTACAAGCTGTCTGTGCACATATATATATATATATATTGAAGTCTGTTAACAGACATTAAGCCATAAGAAACACGGCAGCAGAATAAAGGAGAGCGATGGAAAACGGAACATGTGATAACAAATGGATACAAATATTTTGATTTTACTCATGCTATTTTGAGTTTTTTGGTTCTGTCCTTTTTCATGTGCATTGCAAATTGGTAAGATGACGGACCAACTTAGACACCATTGTTTTCTTTTGCGAATCAGGACATCAGATTTTTCCAACCACTTTGATTCAACATCGCGTTGTCCGACTGCCGCCAAACTTGAGGTAGCCTTATTCGTAATACTTCTGTACGTCATTGGCTGTCCATCGCCACAGAATTTCGATTCCTCCCTGGGACTACTGACAGCGCTCGAAATGAAAAGCTGGTAAGCGCAAAACGTACTAGAGCCAACACGTGCAATGTCGGAGAATAACATTCTTAATAACTGGCATTATTCGATCCAAGCACTTGGTCTCGGGCATTTGCGTTGCTTACGTGGCATTGCCACCACGAATGAGCAGTCCTTCGTAGACAGCGATTTTCAAAGACTGATAACGGCTTCAAGACTTTGAGCCAATAACTCATATCATAGCCTTACAGCTGTACTGCACGGAAGGAAGCATTGTACTCCATGCAATTGAGCTTAAAACTGAAATCACGACGACGCCATGGATGTCACAATTTGAGGAATGCAAGGCGGGCCTTTTCAGTACGTTGTAAGTTTGTATCTTCAACACGGCTAACTAGCCGTCATGCAACTGTCAAGAGAAGTAAACCAAGTGACTGGCTCCAGAACATGTCCAGAAAAGGTGAGCATGGGTTCAGTCACCTGTCAACTTTGGAGCAGGGTATAGATTTTCGCCGAGGGAAGTATAAGTTGTACTTAGAGGCTTTCATTCCCTAGCGGTCTAAGACGCCCTGGACGGTTTATTTTCGTCTCCCAGCAACGCGATATCGTCCGCTAGTCCAATTCCGTTACTCTACTTCCATTGAGGAACTCAACATGCAGTTCTAGGCACGTTCCACTGTTATTGGGAGAACATCTATCATGGCAAAATTAGATTAATGGTGAAATAGGGCAATCTTGGCAAACACAGCTGGTCAAAGCATATGAGGAAGAGAGCGTGTCGTTTTTTCTGACTTTCCCCGACGTATGTATGCAAAGATTTTCCATATTGTTACCAATTTGTCAGGCAAACATTAGATAAAATATTTATCAAATATATATTTTATTCATTATTTTAATGTCACAATATAAATGGCCAGACATATAGTTAGCTCAAAAATGTGGTTTAGTATTTGGGTGGTTTGGACTTCTTTAATTTAGGTGAAAATGCGAAGCTTTACTAAGTTAAGCCTGTGTGATTGTAGCCTTCTAATGTGTGTCGATAACGACGAATAGGCAACTAAATGACACGCAGTTCTTTGTCAAATGCGCCCTAGCGGGAGTCCGCTGGTTGCAGGAGTTTGGAGGATAAATCAAGAGGTTGCTACTACTTACTAAAGTGCTGTTGGAGAACAGCTCTAAAGCCATCATCTGAGCGGATGATTGTGAGACAGAAAGAAATAGACGTCTTGGGGCAAGCGAGGAGCGCTAAGTTAGGGATATCTTTCACAAGCTTAGTGAAAGCCGTATGTTCTGTAACAGGAAAAGCGATGTAAAACGCGTTCCGTATAAGTAAGTCTGTTAGAGGCAGCATAAATTTAGGGCATCGAGGTATGAATGGTACACAGTATTTATCTAGACCACCAGTCGACGGGAGAAACGGTCGGCGCTGTGAATTCCTTGGTCGCTTGCATATTGTTCACAAGTACCTCAAAGCCATAACATGGGACGCGTTCGCCAATGAATTCTGCCGTGGGCTTGACAACCTAAAACTTAATCGATTTAACAGTGATATCGAGTTAGGTCAACCTTTGGAAGAGCGACTTAATACGAGTAATTTGTTTTTCGTTGGATGGCCTTGCTACAAGTATATCATATATGTAGCGATAAGCGAAGCCATGGTATTGAAAAAAACTGTGTAGCATTACAGAAACGGTACGACCAGTTTGAATATTCGAACAAGCTAAAGGGAATGATGAAGGCTGTTTTAGGTGTCGTAATAGCTGACAGGTATATTGTGGTAGGCAAGAAAAATATATATCATACTGAATCGCGCCTTAATTGCCAGCCATGCAGTAACATCCTGTGTGTGCGAGCTTGGGTACCTGTCGGCGAGCGTAAGTTCGTTGAGCGCCCGGTAGTAACGGCATCTACATAAGTTGTCAGACATCTGCAACCATCTGAGGGGGAGAGTGCTAATGAGTCACTAAACGATTCTCACAAGTTTGATCGTCTGCTCGAATTCCGCCCTAGCCCGATTCAGCTGCCACTCAAAAAGTCCGCTCGGGTTTAAGGACACATGCGTGTCGTTATTTCGAATATGTTTCTTGACTTGAGATGCCACGAGTAGAGATGCCTTCATTGGAAATTTGTGTTTAGGATAATTAAAGAAAGCATATTCAGTAGAGCTCTTTACCTCTACGTATCCTGCAGTGATATTTGTAATTTCGTATTTGCTGTCAGTAACGTTGTGCACCGTTACGAGGTCGACTATCTCACTTATTTTCCCACCTAACAAGCGGTCATAATGACTAATGAAAACTAGGTCTTCAGTGGTAAACATTACAGCGGTAATAATAAAGTTCAGCGAAATGTTATTCTTGGAACTTAGTTAATGTTTATGTTGCGTCCGTCGTAAGTACAGATGATTGCTCCGTTGGTGGCACGAATTAGATGAGTGTCGGGCTAAGTCAACTCAATAAATTCTAAGTAAACCACGTTTATTTCGAATCTGATCGCAATTAGATGTGCGGCCCCGGATTTGCAATCATACACGTAAAGTAGGCAAATGCATTCGGCTGGGCCAATGACGTTACTTGCCTTTAAGTTCAGGCACGAACATTTTCCTGTTGAGCAAAAAAGGGTATACCATGTTATCCACAAAAAAGCCAGCACACCGAAGCGTTCGCCGTACAGCTAATACTAAGTACTAGCTCCAGGTCGTTTCTGCTAGGAGCGGATGAATTAGATGACTTATAATTGAAATCGTGGCAAATATCTGTTAACTCTTCTAAGACAGATGTTACCCCTTGGCATGTTAAGGCACAAAGCTTAAGGTATAAACCACAAGCAAAAGGAAAATATTTTTGTTTAAAAAGACATTGCCTCACCGGTGGGGCGACGGAGATAAAGTGCGGACGTAAAAGATCTTCTTCTTCGGTATAACTGCGCGACTGCAGTTGAATTGTTGCGAGTAAACCTTGGCGTCTTTCTGATAACCGCTCTAACCATATTTGGTGTACTAGTGATTCACTCAAGGATGATACACCGAGTACCTAACTCATTTCGTTTAACAACATAGAGCTTCTATAAACTAATGGCAGGCCTTATAAAACTGATATCTGCTGGTGCGCTTAAAGAGTATGACTCTGCTTATGGTAGTTTATTTAAAAGTGAATGAACGCTGCTCAGAAACAGGCTACAGCAAGAGGACTCTGAGTTGCAGATTCACGTTAATGGAAAGGCAAGCGGGTGACTGGCATTACTGTGCTGAATCGGAAGTAATCTTATGGCAAGTGAATTCCCACCCCGACAAAACAAAGCAGAACTGAAGATAAGTGTTCATGAATGACGTGACAGTTGGAATAGCTGAATAAAAACGAGGTCGGGAAGATTCACATATCGATGAGAGAGTAGGGGATAAAGATACACAATGAAAACTGGAAAACAAATTAAAGACGGCTAGATTCGGTCCCACCGTAATGAGGAATTCAGCATGGTTACTATACTTTTTGCAACCTAAGACACAAATATTTGTGCGTAACTCAGGTATTCTCTGCGACGGCAACCTGTGGGAACAAACATCAGTTTTTCCGAAGTGAGCACGCTGCCCGAACTAACCAATATTGTACAGAGTTACAATGAACTGCAAGTAGCTTATTAAGGACACAGACCACAGCGAAACGTAGTGCAAGGCTAAGAACAAAGAACAACAATTTGTCATAGGATAATACAAGTGCTCCAGGATGTTTGAGATGAATGAAAATATGTATGTGTCATCTACCGCAAAAAATGAGTTGATATATAACGTTAGCTGAAATAAAAAGTAATGCTAAGCACACTGAAGTGCATGTATGCAATGGTCGATGACGTAAAGGTGTATAAATTAATAAAAGGTAGCTAAACTATACTCCAAATCTTTGGTTCCATATGGCATAAGCAGCATTTAGAATGGCATTTTTAACGATGGCGTAACTTTGTCAACGGTGTGTTGAAAACTAAAAACAATGTCTGCTCGTATTTGTAAGGTTCCAAAGTAGAGGAAGATACAGCTGCTTTTAGGAGAGATTTGTAGAGTAGGCAAATACTGTTGCCGCTGAGCTCCGTTTTGTGGCTAGATTTTAGCAACTGGCGTAAATATGTTTAGGTTTTCTCAGGATTCTGTACACTAATACAAAATCACATCTCAGGTTTTGACAATGTTCGCTGAAAACGCAGCAGCTTCAGCTTTCGTTATTGCGTGATTACGTAGGAGATTTGTATTGTTCGCTTCTTTGTGCTGCGGTGACTCTGATGCCTAGAGATAGGGTTTCAAACAAGGTTGTCAAACTAGTATTGCCTATTAGCCGTAAGGGCACATTTGGGAATTGTGCAGCCTGGGGATGGTTGGGGGATCAGCATTTTAAATCCCTTACACAGTAGGCAGACTTGCTGTTTGATGTATGGCCTTGTTTGGACGTTTTATTTGGTTCCTCAATACTTCGAGACGACTGAAGCAAAAGAAAAAGGTCGTCCGAGACTTGAGATCGTTGGTTTTAGCTTTCCTTGTTCGAGCATGACCATAAAGACGTCGGCGAGGAAAAGACCCTGTAGGGTATCCATCGCTACGCCATCGCATTCTCGGTATAATTCGCCATTGAATAGAAACTGCATATTGCCGGTGCATCTGAGCGATTGTTCCTTTAGGATCACGGTGGGTATGCCAACATTAATGTGGTTTCCATCAACATACTCACATATGTAGTTTATGGTATCAACTAATGGTACATTCAGATTTTGTTCTGTTCTCCGAGCTGAACAGTTTCCTTACAGACGTTTCATCACCAGTCGTGGTGACTTCCTCAGTGCGTTATAAGTTACAAGTTACAAGACTGCAAGAACACAAGGGAGCCTGTCGAAACCATTACCCATCATCCTTGGTCTCGACACACGTTGATGAAGAAGGGCACGCATTTGATTGGGAGAAAACAGAGATACTAGCGCAAGGAGAGACCAAAAAATGTAGAGAATTCCTTGAATCCTGGTTTTCTACAGTCAGTTCAATAAACCAACGCATCGATTTAGATCCGATATACAGGCAGCTGCGAGAAAAGATTTTACGTGGATCATCTGGCAAATGAGTCGGAAGAGGCGGCGCCCACACTGGGAACAAGCAATGATCACGGGACCTGAATCGAACTGAGCAGGTTCAAATGTCACTCGCTCACCGGTAAGAATCGACAAAACAAATCAGTTTACTTATAACGCACTGAGGAAGTCACCACGACTGGTGATGAAACGTCTGCAAGGAAACTGTTCAGCTCGGAGAACAGAACAAAATCTGAACAGATCACCCGAGCTACAAGTATTCCGATTTATTGCTAATGGTACATTGGTGAATAGTGAATTAAAGTCAAGGGAGCACACAGTTAAGGAAATAATCATAAAACGGAGATCCAGAGTGCGTCATCAGTTTACAAGCAAGCTGAAAAAGGAGAAGACCTCAACTTCTTTTCCAGCAGAACCAGAGAGTTACGTTCAAAACCTGTAATGCCTGAGGCTTGATCACGTTACAATGGAGGACTTATCAATATGCCCTAAATTATGTTTACCTGCTACGAAAGATAATACACTAGCAACAGAAGCACATTTTGAAAATGTGTGCACGCAGACCTCTCAGCGGATTCTTTGTTCTTAAATGCATGTGGAAGAGTTTCAATCATTTCTAGTGCATGCATGCCACAAGTACCGACGTGCGAGGACAGTACATAACACTCCGGTAAAACAAGAACATATTGAAGCTAATAACCGTCTGGATAGCAATAATTAGGCCTTACTCAATCGACCAGATAAGGGTGCGGTCATCGTTAGCATGAACAATGCGGAATACTTGAGCAAAATGAAAGAAATACTGGCAGATAAAACCAAGATTCTGAGGGCCATATGTGTATGAAAGCAAAATAAATCAGATTGAAGCTCAACTTTGCAACTGTCTGAAACGGCTTCGAAATTATGGTTACATCAACAAAGCGAATTATGAAACTTTCGGCCGGTAGGAACGGTTATTCAAAGGCTATATGGGCTACCAAAATATCACTCGATATCTCGGTGGCTGGTTTTGATTCGTACGCCTAATCGAGAGCGAATTGTTGTGCATAGTGTGAAGGACAGTTTGAGTTTGTGGATGCCGTGCGTGATGTAAAATTTTCCAATCCGACAATGTGCTCCCTCGACGTTACTTTACTGTTTACCAACTTCACATTAGTTGAGACCAAAAACTACATATGTAAGTATCAAAAGACAGTTAGGCGAACAAGCTTGTTTTCGGTGGTTTGCATCAGGCCAACACACCACAGATGATAGGAATAAATCAAACAGATTGTATTTAAATACAATGAATCAATGAAATGAATTGACGCTGTAATGCGATCAAGTGAACACACTGGCTTGGACATCATTAGTGGAAGGGTTATGCGTGGTGTAACATGGAAAAGCTTGAGGCCATGGCAGCTGTAGAGCCTGTACAAACGTCTTTTGGGCACATAAATCGGGATTATGGAGCAGAATAGTGATTGCTTCCGCTGTCGCCAATAGGCGACATCAGAGAGCCCGCGTGTGGCGTCCAGATGTCTTGTAGATAGGCCAAAAGGCCTCTCGCACACTCACTTGGTGATTTGTGTCGGCCAAATGTCCCAGTACAGCGCTGACTACTGTCTTTCTGACACCAGTGAAAAGCCAAGCCGGGCAATGTTCTTGTACTCTCTCAGGCAGTATCCTGATCGTCTTTCCAATATAATTTGCTCGACATGAGCAAGACAAATGGTACACACAGAATGATATATTCGACATCGGCAATCTGTCCTTGAGATTCTGACTCAAGACTGGTGTAGAAGTGAAGCTGACGCGGAGGTCAGCTACAAAGTAGGTTCTCGCCGTTGCATTGCAGAGACTTCGAATAGTTCGTTCTGCTATCACATCACCTTTGAAAATCAGTGATAAGTAGTGATTGCAGTGATTGGTTGGACTTTAGGTGCTCTTGCCGCCATGTGTTTCCGGATGAATTTGTCCGGATAACCATTTTGTTCGAGAACGCTTCGAATAAAACTCAGTTCATCTGACAGCATATCTTCCGTGCATATTTTTCTCGCTCTTTCTGTTGAACAACGGAGAAGGCTACGTTTTTGACTCATTGAAACAAAACTGGTGAAGTGGGTATACTGGCCGGTCCAATTTGTCTTTCTATGTACTCTCCTTTGTACTGTCCCGTCGAATGTTCTGGTGATGTGGACATCTAAAAATGACAACGAGTTGTTACTTTCAAGTTTTATGGTGAACATTATGTTGGTGTGTGCAGCTTTGAAGCTGGCCAACAGATCTTCGATACATACTCGACCATCCGCAACACAATATACGTCATCTACGTATGACCGTAGAAAACCAAGTTGTTGATACATTCGTTTAGCTGAGTGTTCTCCAACTTACTCATAAAAACACCGGCGAGTAGCAGTCCTAATGGAGAATCCATCTATTTGTCTGTAAAACGTCTCATTGAACTGAAACTGAATGTTCTTAGTGCACGCCAATATCAGTTGCCTTAACAGTCATTTGGAATACCGATATTGATGTTGTGCAACTGGATAAACTCACAGAGATAGTCAATGGTCTCTACTAACGGGACGTTGGTGAAAAGTGACGTCACATCTAATGAGAACATCTTCTGTCCAGTTAGATTGAGATGTTGCACCGAGTCAAGAAATTCGAAAGTGTCCCAGAGGCTGTACCTGTAGATGGCTTTCCTGAACGGCTCGAGGCGTTTAACAAGCCACTTAGCAGTCAGATGATACGGACAGTTGTACATGTCCAGTATCGGTCTCAACAGAACACCTTGCTTGTCTATCTTAGGTAAGCCATAAAGCCTCGGAATAACGGTTCCACTAGGTCTGGCGTACTCAAATTGTCAGTCTATGATGTTATTTTATTTCAAACCCCGCAAAGTCTTGTCATGTTCTTCTCGATTGCCGGCGTCCTGTCTTTCCCGTTTTGCACTTTTCGAAATTTCGATGTGTCTCTTAGGATGGAGTATGCTGATGCAAACCACATTAATGATGGCATGCCCACAGTGATCCTAAAGGAACTATCGCTCAAATGCACGTGTAAAGTTCATTTTCTTTTCAATGGTGATTTATAACGAGAGTGCGATGACGTCGCGATAGGTTCCCTACTGCGTCCGTTCTTCAACGACGTCTACATGGGCATGCTGGAACAAGGAAAGCTAAAGCCAGCGATCTCAAGTTTTGGTTTATATTGCCGTTAAGTTGACGACCTTTTTCTCTTGCTTCAGTTGTCTCGAAGTATAGAGGAACTAACAAGCACCTTCAACCAAGGCCGTCGAGCAATAAAATCTACCTGTGAAGTTAAGGAAGACAGTCGCTTTCATTTCCTCAATGGAGTCAATTAAAGACTAGAAGAGGGTGCGCTACACCGCTGCGTCTAAAGAAAAAGTACGTGGAATTGGCAGAACACAAACATCGACAGCTTTGTGCCACTTAGTATTAAAGGAAACTGCTAACTACCCTAGTGAGTCTAGCTGAACCTATATGCTCGAATGACACGCTTGCGCAAGTGCTAGAGTGCATTCGCCTAGTGGTAAGGAAGAACGGCTATCCGGAATGCTTCATCAGAGCAAAAGTGGAACATAAGAAGAAGTCCGTAGTTTTGACAGTAGAATGTAATCCAATCTTCATACAGCTGCCATACAAGGGCGAGGTTGCGACGAAAGCTCTATCTCGTCGTCTTTAGTTTGCACTCAGAAGCACCCATCTGGCAGCGCAGATGCAAATTCAGTTCACAACCATTTCGATGGTGAGACTAAACTCAAGGGATGAGAAGCCTGTCCACACAAACTCAATGTGTATCTACTCGTTTTCATGCTACTGTGGGGCGGAATACATTGGTCGTAAGACACTGAGAGTGAAGAAACACCATCCGGTCTGGCTTAGAACTGGTAGTGGAAATACAGCGAACAATTCAATAGCCGCGCACCAAGCTGATACAGGGCAAACCTCAAAGTTCACTGACACGTTCAGACGCATCTATCAGGCTCCAAAGCACCGCTCGAACTACGTCCATAGGCGACTAATAGAAGCCGCTGAAGCGATTGCGATCCGGCTGTATGAACCGGAGCTATGTGATCAGAAGCCGTTAACTTAAAGCTTTGGAATGCCCTGCCCCAAAACGGCCGTTGATCTCTGAACCACGAGGTCACAGGCGGTCGATTGTCGTGGCTTAACAGAAAGCGCTGTCAGCATTCAATTAAATCGCTTCAGTATTAACGACTTGCAATGTCTCTCTGCAAATTTTGATTTGCATATAATTGTATAAGCCTGAAGATGAATTATCGAAGACCTAGGTTCGCTTAGCCTGAATACTGATCAGTATGTGCCAGTCCTATTTTTGGGCTCCTTTATATTAACTCACTTTGTGTCACGACACTTAGCGTTTAATGCAAAGCCGTCGTATGTGCAGTTCTGACCGCAACAGACCAGGCATTTTGGTTTGTATTCACCACTTTCGCCTCCCAGTGGGCAATTATCAATAGCCAGATACATCTAAACTCCGTCGATCAGGATGATGCTGGAGCTGCACAAATTATGTTACGACTCTGTAGGCATACACATGTCCAGTCTCGTCCATATGTTGAGGTCAATATCAAACGGTGACTGTTGGAGGATGTCTCATGGTATTCTCTATCGAATCGTCAGATTGTTGCAGTGTTGGTTTTTCAGTCCCACATTGGTGTGGTTAGTCATTCTACGTAGATTGGTCCAACAATCGCGAAGCGAAGTCGCCTAGAGTTTAACTGGGGTAAACGAATAATTGTCTGTAGCTGCTTTGCGTAGTGTTGGACTGGAATAAGTATGAGCTCGCTCGAATATTTTTGAACTGTTCGGTCGAGTGAGGCTAACATTTTATTCAAAGATTGAAATGGTAAAAGGTTGGAAGGTAGGTTTAGGTTGAAAAATATCCTGGACTTACGAAAATTGGCAAATATTACATGCACGGTAGTGTATCTCATAAAATTTTGTCTCGAGTTAGAGATTGTAAAAACAAGATGAATAGGTATAGATCCAGCAGTATGCGACAAAATGCCACTGATAAAAAGTGAAAATTGCATTGGGCAAAAATGTGCAACTGCACGCATTTTTGTTCTACGTGGTGGATTCGAACGTGAAACGGAATTTCGTTCAGAAAAATATGCACTAGGATGACACAACAGTGAATATATTATAATGTCACAAAACAGTGAAAATGTAAATGATTTCCTTTCAATACGATGCATAGCGGTGTGGAACTGCGACTAAACTTCACTCGAAGAAAAAAGTTGTTAAACTCTGAAGATTCATGCAAGGCTCATAGGATTAATAGCTATCAATCATGGACAGATATAGATTAATTCACCAATATCAAATGGAGAATTAGGTAAGTCTAAGCAGGTTGTATTTATCGGGACTAAAATGGGATTGTGTGAAAAGCTGCGATTATCGGCAATGTACATCATGCAAAGAATGAGTGATAAGGTGGATTTAATCGAATATGAACGAATGGTTGTAGCCAGAAAGACGTGCGTATATTGGGTGTATTTGAACTAACATATATATGTTCAGGAAGAAAAAGTAACTTGGCTGGACACTACAGGTGCAAGGTCGACGTCGCGTATGTAAGTTTGGCATCGCGTATTTGGTGCAGAAACAGCGAATGGACCGCTTTGCAACCTTATAACACGCAATAGGCTCCGATGGCTCGGCCATTTTTGCGCATGTTAACACAACTAATTTCGCGACGTGTATTGTGTGTGCACCGGGTTTGCGCTTAAACGAGGAGTAGGGGAGGACAGGCAACTTTTGGACACACTTGCTGATATGGCAAGGAGCTGGTGCTAATGGCGTTTATAATTTAAGTTCCTTTGTTTGCCCCTTTCAGCATATACTCCCCTTTAATCACAATCTTATTCGTTAGACAATATTAATGATATTGTGGCATGAAAGTCGGCTGTCAGATCTCCGGAACTTTAATGAGGACTCAGCCGGCGTGCCATTTTATTATTTATCTATTTTATTGCGACACTGTAGCTGAGGTATATTTCGCCTAGAGCTAAATTGTATAACGATGATGAATACAGGTGTAAAAAAGCAGACTTCACTCATGGAAATGTTTAGCTTGCATATTTCATATACCTCAAGCTTAAAATGCTATTGTCTAAGGGGAAACGTTTAATAAGTCGCATAAGCTTTCGGCTGTACTTTTGTATTCTCTACTACATCGGGTAAACACGAATATCAATTCTAAACCATGCTAGAAATAGCTACAGATTTCAGCCACCTTATTCCCACTTGTATATGCTTGATGAGATGTGTCGAAAAAGTTCTTCGAATGCGATCAATTTATTCTTAACTGATAAGGCGCAATTTGTTAGTCAAAAAGTCATCCATCGCAGCGGCCGGCCTAAAATTTACGTATATCCAACAGAGGAAATCTTTGCAAGTCGATTTATGTGAACCAAAAAAGAGCTATAGATTTTGTCCGATGATGCCATTGTTATATCTGTTCTCATTTTTGGATGGTAACCTACTAATTATGGAGGAGGCAATTTCCTCACTGAAAGAAGGCTTAAACCAAATTGCCGTAGGATTACTAATTATTGAGGCAAACAGAGTGGTGTTTAGCTAAAAGCTGTAATAACAGCGTGGATAGTAAGAAATATAGTAGAGTCATTGACCGAAGGAGCAACTTAGTAATTAAATTCAGATCAACATCATAGGACTAGTGGTGGAGGCCGAATTAACGAACGCCTAAAGGAAAAGGATATTAATTGTTTGACAAAAAATGGAAAATACAAGGCAAATCGTTTGTACATGATTTTGATAAGCCGAGAGACACGTGGTCCGTTCAGATCAATATAAATAATTTTACTTTAAAAGTATACCGCAGGCTGAGCCTTTACATTCGGCCGTTGCTGTTATCATCACAATATTATTTTAAACTGCGCAAAGTTGAAATTTTTTTAATTGCTAGATTCATTCAATTCTCCTTGAGACACTATAGTCTCTTTCTAGTTGTTAACTCTTGCAGGCCAACCTACAAACCTACCTTACCAAACTTGGTAAATTCCATCTGTGTTCTCACTCGCTTAACCCATAAATAACTCAACTTTTATTAACACCATACGGATAGCCAATTTGTGAAATCTCCAACAGAATCTCGACGCGTTTATGTTTTGTTTTACTAATAAATTACTCTATTTTAGGCACATTCTTCATCCCTATGTAACTACAACTATTTCAAATAAAACACACGTCATAACATTTTTTAGCAAAGTCAAATAGTTTGCACACAAAATATGCATCCACAACAATTAAACGTAAGAGCTGCTCAGCAGATAACTTTAAAACACGCGAATAAAATCTCAGACTAATTATGAAATTGTAACAAATCCGGACCTGTCAGTTCAGTGTTATCGCTTCACAGGCTATAAAATAATCTTCTAGGACTTCAGAGGAAACGTTTTGAAACAGATTCGTTAACGGTCCCAAACTGCAGGTAAGCTCTATTGCTAATGCATCCGGGATTTTACTATGTACCAACATCGTCACGGTTGATTTAAATTTGTTAACATGCTGATCAACGTCGGATGGCTTCTGGTACTTGAATCCTCAGATATCTGACGGTAAGATCCTAATTTGTTCAAAAAGAATGAAAATACGGCTGGTCTCACCAAAATTGGTAAGATTATTGATCGTTTTATATCAGATTGAATGGTCGCGTACATATGCACCCTTTATAGCAATGAAATGAATTCAAGCAGCGGTGTAAACACCTGCCGAGGAAATGCGCAGCAACTTAATTCAGTGTATCCTCAAAAATGCTTGGAATACTGGCCGCTCGGGTTAACGCTCCAGTTGCGCATTGTTTCGCCGGGACTGGCAATTTAGTCGCAAAATTCACTAATCGTGGTGACACCAGCAATGTAGGGTTGGTTTTATAGTGGTTGCAAATGCTTGTACCACGCAAATCCTGGGTTTACTAAGGATTAGTGAATATTTCGTATGATTGTAGATAGTTCGTCAAGGTCGACTCGCAGTCCCGTTATGAGATTCCACGGTCTTACCAGGTCTAAACATTCAGTGTGTCCTGTTAAAATGTTGGTTCAGTTCGTTGCTTTGAACTATATAAAATTCGACATTATTTGTGTTGCTCCTTTCAGACAATCAGTTTTCGAAATAAGAGATTTGCGGTTCCATTGATCAGGCAGATACTGAGGAAAAAGAACAGACTTGTAATCATAGATAGCTGCAAATATTAAACAGCTGTCACTAGCTTTGAAAACTAAAATATGATGGTTGAACACTTCGTACTTTCAGATGGTTTTCCGCAATCACAGTTACTGTGAAAGGTAAAGGCTTCTTGGACAACTCTACGGAACAAATGCGTTCATAAAACATAATCTCTTAGGATGTAGATAAACACAAGTGTGCATTCAGCTTCTCTACACCTAACGTTTTCCTTGTTTACGGAGTTGTTTTCGAGCATCGCACAAAGCTGATTGATTTGATGCCCTATCTGCAGTCGCGCAGTTAAAAATGCGCATATGACTTAACAACACGTCTGACGAAAATAATGAATCGATGCTTAACAATTGTTGCACCGCCGACATTCGGAATTCCCCCAAAATAACACTAATGTATAAAAAATTGTTTCGGACATGTCGGCCAATTATCGCACACATATGCCGCTAAATGTTGTGCAAAAAACATGGATCCGTGGCATTTACACTCACAATCCTGCTGAAGTTGTCACAATATTTGCCTATAAAACGTGTCACTCTCCAAGTGATGTTGATTTTAATTTGTCGCGTTCCAACGCATTAGCATACGGCTCCTTTTTCTTCATTTAACAAATTTGAAGCCTCAACAGGTCATAACTAACTAACAGTTTATCTGAAATAGGCATCCCCATAATTTTGAAGTGTGTACGTGACTATTTCACAAATCACACCCACTTCCTGCATCTGGGAAGCAAATAGCATGCTTAACTTACAACCAACCTATATCTTGCTACTCTTTGAAAACACTGAAAATATCCCTAAGTTGTAAGCATCTTGACGATGCCGTCCACCGTGGCATAATCTTAACCATGAAGGACTCATTGAAACTCCAACGTGAGTGCGAAAAACTAGCAAAATGGTCCAAATCCAGGTCAAAATATATCAACCCTTCCAAGTATCGTGAGCTAAAGTTATTATTTCTATATCCCTGCATAGTGCAGACCATGGACCATATCTCCTCCCGTGATCTGGAGGACCACATTTACCTCATTCATCAGACTAAAACATCAACAGGTTCGCAAATAATAGGATTAACGTGATCCGATATTTTCTTGCAAAATTCACAAAAATTAGAAAGCTCCCGTTTTATACGCTCAAGCTTGAAATTCTCTCCATACTCCGTGCTTTAACTGTACGGTTTATTACTGGGTGTAATTTTCCTGATTGCTTAAACTATTCCTCTGCTATTTTCCTAATACTTCTTCAAAACTGGTATGCCATTGTTGTCCCATCACTGAAATTTATTTTACGCCGCTCAGGTTTAAAAAAACCAATAGTAGATTTCATTTTTGATAAGCAATTTGATGCATGCATCAATTTATCTCCAATATTTTATCTTCACCTCCTGCAATGTACATACTATTCTAGTCGGCATTTTACCAACTACATTCAAAAGATCAATAGTAGTTTCGTAAGTTAGTACTTCGTCTTATCGAACTCGGTACTGGATTGTATGGCACACTAACTAATCAAACTGACAGGAATGAAATGCCGGTTTCTTGCCTATTAACTTGATCAAATTTGCTAATTTTTGTTCATTGCACTCAAGTGTTATTTATCATTGACCGTTTGTTGAATTATATTCCTTAGTGTTGGTCTGAAAATGCCAAATATGAACATTGCACTTTTCACCGACATTAGTGCAACCAATGCCAACATTTTGGTCCCAACGATGGTTACTGCAATCCACACCACTCGACTGAAACTGACAACTCTAACAAAGTATATTCGAGACCAAATCAGAGGATGGCTAGCGGCAGCATTGTTGGTACCCATCGGGTTAACGCGACATAACTCAAGCGCTAGCTGACAGTGAGTGCTAATTAGTATCCCGCAATTCTTCGTTTAGACCATGGTTTAGACATCACCATGGATTCACAATCCACTTAGGAAGCCTTCGGGCGTCCTCCAGATTTGCCCAAACGCCAAACTGCAATCAATGAATCATGAAATACTATCGAATTAGTTGGTAAGTTAACTCGTTTATTTACGCACAGTGAGTAAATATTTGAGTCTATATGTTACCTCGCTAATCAGCCAGAGCCGAACATTCTCGGTATTGACTGGCTAGATAAGCTCCTTATCTGGAGTATTTTTTCTGACAAAGTGCGCAAACTGGCATTGGGTATCAAAGTGAACCCGTAAATTTTTTTGCTGGTCTCCAGCAAAGTATTTCGCAGAGGTTGTTTCAGCGATACGCCGTAGTTCTTCAGGACAGCCACAGACCATTTTCCAAATGAAGGTCCTTTAACAGTCGCAAAACGATTTAAGACCTATTTTCGTCAAAAATTGCGGTATGCATTCAGGCACTACAAACTTTGAGCAAGAGCTTAATCCTCTATAAATGGCGTTTGTTATAAAACTGGTCAAATAATCTTACGACATTGGTCCCATTGTGGCATTTGGAAAGGCTACTAGCTCATGCATATATGTGCAGGGTTTTTCAAACTGTCTTTTTGTGGTCCTCAGACGCAAAGCTCCGTTAACAGCAGATCAAATCTAGGTGTAATACGCATTAACCGTCCATAGGTCATGGGAATTTTGACACCAATCACTGTATCATCTTCCATCAGACAGCTGAACCGGGTTTTCCGTCGTGTTGATCCGCTCTAAACACTTGTGACTTGTTATGGACCACAGATCACGTCGAAGGAATTCGCTACGTTCGGTCACTCCGAGATCACCACCTTGCATTGACAAGAGATATTCCTTAATCGAAAAGTAGATGGGCTCCGTGTGCAGTTATCGGAAAGATTGGTAGTCTCTAACTAACAGTGATCCGTAGCAAAACGTGGCACCGCCGATTGAACCAGCTGAGAGAACGCTCCAACAGTACTCACAATTTAACTCACCGCAATCAAAAGCCTTATTTTTAGTTGTTACTGGATTTTGATTTGCCGAAAATAACGGACGTAATTTCCGATCGGGTGGAATATGCAAGCCAGGAATCGGTACCAGCTTTAGATACAGTGCGTAGATGAGTAGTGCGGAATTGACGACCAACATAGCGATTCATGTGGACTCAATGGCTGGAGGCATTAGGCAGACAGGTAAAGGGAAGAGAGGTGACCTATAAGGTTGTCTAAACCAAATGATGCCCATACTGGATCACAGCTCTCCTCCGATCTAATCAGATTGTGCCATTGCGCAGCCAAACTTTAGTAATTTGACCATTCACGAACCGTATAACTTAGCAGTTACGGGACAAATGTTGACTCTTGACTCTTGATCACGTTGGATCAATATTACTTGGTCATATACAGACTATAGTATTCTATCAAAAACAAGCATATTATCCGACTTCGTGCATGGCTACCGAGACACTATTCCACTGGAACTCAACGTCATTTGACACTGGAATGAAATCTCGCTACTCAGTGCAGCCTGTAGGCTTCCTTGACCGATTGCTGGGAACATGCCGCTGTCACCAAGCGAATAAAACGCTTTGTAGGCTTCCAATAAAAGTTCATGAAAAAGCAACAGCGTAGCAATGCACAATCGGAGTCGAAAACAGTAATCTAAGAAGAGCCACAATCCAGGAATTTACCATGCCAGCTGTAACCCACGGCCATTTGATCCAGTTGAGTCGCTTGAAGGTCTGTTAAGGGATGAAGCCTAGTAGCACTTCGGCTCCCACTGTGTCTTAAAGCGGCGCTACTAAGGTATAGCGGGGGTTTCGCGCTGATTTGCGACAAACACTTGCCGTTATCCTTACGGTTGAAGTTAAGCTGGATAGTCCTACCTATGTTAGCTTCTGAAGAGCCTGAAACAATCTGCTTTTAAACTAATTCTCTTGCAAGTACTATGATACCTGAAGTAGTAGCAAAGCGTAGTAGTGTGCTTAGTTCGTGAGTTTATACGTGCTTGTCAGCATCAAAAATGCAGTCGGTGGGAACTTAAACGTAAATCATAAGGAAACTGCTTTCTATAATATTTCGTGAATCAAACATGACTGAAGTCGTCAAATAGGCCACACAAAAGTGCCGTTGCCTGGAATATAGTTTACCAACTCAACATTGAGGCAGAGTACGATAAAAAACCACAGCTTTAATAATGGCTGCCGCATCAGTGTCTCCGGATACAAGCAAACCATAGCGAAATGACAAGCAGTTTCCAGTTAATCCAAAAACCCATGATTTTCATTGTTTCTAGTTTCGGACACACAACACACGTCAGTACGCAGCGTGTCGAAGGTGCGTATGAGTTCAGTATTTTGACTTCTTCGTCTTAGAGTACGAAATATGAACGGTGCCAGAGGAACTGGTCAACATGGATTTCTAAGGTGCTGTTTCCGATAGGGTTATATTTTATGGTGCGGAAAGGTAACTGCAGATGAAGCTGCAGCAGATGGTTTGAAACCGGTGGATTTGCAATTGTTGTCAATAAGGCTGGAAAGTATGGAAGGTAATTTAGGAATGTGCTTTGGGATGCAAGTAAGAATATTGTGATTAGTTGGAAGGAAAGAGCCAGCGGAAGCATCGTTTTACTTACCTGCTCAGTTGTATGCTGAAAATTTTGTGACCCTTGTTAAACTGCGCAACGGTCAAGGCAAGATGTGGTTTAATTATTAGGAATTATCCAAGACCGTATATAAACGCAGATAATGCCAAAGCACTCAGTCATAGACGGTAGTACGATTAGGGTCAGTACATAAATCGGTTGACTAGAAAGCTTTTCCATTATGCATTGGGACGTTGGTAATGCTTTAGGATTTCATAAGTGGTTGCCATTCTATTTCAATCATGCAACCTGGATGAACAGCGGACTAAATTCATCTGACCCATGAATACTAACCGATGTGGTAGCAGTACTTCCCAAGGAGCCCGGATGCACAACCCTCTAGAAAATATAATGACCTGGATGGGAGCATGATGATTAGTCCTCAGCGCGCTGAGGATTTTGTTCAAGCGCAATTTTCGGGTATTTGTTTGAACAGATTGTCCAATATACGGCAGCGCATATTCGTGTTTCGCTGAAATCAAGCCCTAAAAATACGAAGTATGCGCAACTCTTGTGCTTTTGTAATAAACCTCTGCGCAATATATAAAGAGACCGACTAGGCTTGCTTAATTCACATTTATCACAATTTGTATATGCTTATGCACAAATCTCTACTACTGGAATATTTTGGCTGTGCAATAGTTAATGACGCCGTCGAGCACAGTAAACT
Source organism: Dicrocoelium dendriticum (assembly GCA_944474145.2). NCBI lineage: Eukaryota > Metazoa > Platyhelminthes > Trematoda > Plagiorchiida > Dicrocoeliidae > Dicrocoelium > Dicrocoelium dendriticum. Next base: position 13,302,772 of record OX104070.1, read on the forward strand.
TAAACTCAGCAAGAGCTTAGAGTACCATTAATGCACAAGTCTCGGGCATTTACATTAACTGTCTGTGTAATAAATGACAATCCCTATTAGGTCATATTTTATCAACAATGTACGCAATAAATTACTACGTATGAACACATCACATCTATTTTTATGCACGACGAGGCATATACGGAAAAAGTTTATTTACACGATGGGAGCACTGAAAAAATCATTTATGCTCACCTATCTTATATTTGCATTCATCGTCCGTGTAATTTTCGACGCTGCTGAATTTGGCATATTTTATACACAGCCGGTACTATTAATAATGGCAAACCTCAGTAATGAACGCGTTAGTCAGCCCTGCAATATAGACTACTAGAACAGGAGCATAGTTTATTTTCACTATTTAACTGCTAAGAATACCAAACATTTTGGAACTGCCGACCACTGCATGAACCGCTTTTTCACTATACGACGATGGCGAATCCAGTATACTTATATGCACACAACAAAACATTTGAAGAACAATTATGCATAAATATAGTGGAACTGAATTACATGTTGGGATTATGTGAATTCGCCCATTCCGATGTATTTAACTTAAACAAAACTTGCGCTCGGAAATCGCTTCTTCATATATCGCCCTAATAGGATTTAGCACCTATTCAAAGTCTCCGACTCGGACCCGATTTCTTCAAATCCAGCATATGTTTAGAGGTACATTATTTCCCACAACTCGCTGCTTGTTTAACTTAAGACGGTGGCGACTCGTGCAAAGTTAATTTACACTGAAAGGTCCATTCAACCAAACACCTTTTGAAGTTACAATTATATTCTCTTCCAAATACAAAGCTCGCAAGAACCGTATTTGAAATATGCCTTTTTCGGTTTGGTTACTATCTATAACGTCTACAACATGATGACAGCTTGGTAACGGTTTGCACTAAACACATAACAGTAGCATAAGCGGGGGTGGAAATCAGAGCCTAGTGGTCCGCATTTCAAGCTTCAACAATATGAAACACAGATCAGCAATTAGTGCTAGACACAGCTGAATGGAATTTAATGTTTAACTTGGAGAATCCCATGTGTGTTAGGAATGCGACTCAAAACCTTTTATGACACTTTGGATCACCTTGATATTAACTTCAGTCAATCAACTGGCAAAACCGCACCTAAAATGATTATATTTCGGAGTGGCTCCTCCTAACACAAATATACCACGCTCGCCGTTTCATTCCTTTTTGCAGTTAACAGAAAGAAATAGCCATAGCTGGATTGAAAATCGATTCCTAGTAGATAATGAATGCAAACTATGGCATATAGATCCTCGAGAATCGTTTGACATTATAATGAAAATCGCAGCTTAGTGCCTGAACGCTGACACCTTGGGTAGTATGAAAAAGTTATCCTTTATCACCAACGATGGGATAAAATTAATATAAAGTTGAACCTAGAACAATCGCGGTGTTGTATTACGAAATGCAACCTCGGATCACTTTTAATTATCAACTTGTAATTCCGATCGCTAGAACAGTTTCCACAATGGAGAAAATTCGGTATGGTTCCTTCGAACTCTTGTGGAACACGACTGGGGTATCGTTTTGTTTTGGACATAAATTGCTTCGATAGCTTAAGGTTAATTAAAATTCAGAGCCTAGTGATTTAGGTGTTACGCGTACAATAATACGACACAGAGATCCCAGATCAACGCTTTGCATAGCCGTATGTTATATATAGATAAGTTTGTGCAATAAGCTTTTGGGTTTTTTGTGACAATAATCATTTATTTAGACCGTTTTACCTTAGATACACCTCGGTTTTTTCTATAAACTTGACGATGTCTTACATGTAAATATTCCGGTATTGCTCCTCAGAGCACCGGTGAAAACCAAGTTGGTTTCATCGTGGTTCCAACACATCTGGTGGAATAACCGGAGCTTAGTTGGAACTAAGAGCCCAGTGGTAAACAAATCACTTTCTGAACCATTTGATACAGAGATCTGCAAGCAAAGCTTGGCAGAGAGAATGTGCATACATTGTTTAACCAGGCGAAAATGTTGACTGTTTAGACTGCGAAGGAAACATCCATTTAGTCCGCTATTCACGTAGATGTCAACCTCTCTTTATGCTGATGCAAACACCGTATATCAAGTAGAAATATTGCGTTGTTGCTTACAAATGAAATGCGTATGACGACGGCGCTTTCGTCCTGAATATAACTTCTGAGATGAAGATAGCATGTGCTGTATTGAAAATCAGCAAATATGATCATGTATGTTGTTTTGCAAATACTTCTCAGAGACTCGCGGGCAACGCATGGCACAAGGGTGGCGAATACAATTTGCATTTGGAGAACCCGCCGTGTGGTTGCAGTGAGACACGCAACTTCTAATGAGACTTGGCTTTGCATTGTTGTAAATCACCAACATTAATCTAGTAAGGTCAAATCGGAATTGGAAATATTTCGTTGTGTCTCTTGCTAACCCAGACACATCACGGTCACGGTTTTGTCTAGGTTTAGATCCAAAAGCTTGAGAGAGCATGTGCTGGGTTGGAACTCACCATGTTAGAGAAATTAATGTTAAAATTGGATAAACCGCTATTTTGTTGGATTGCGACGAACAACCTTTTTGTGATCTGCTTTAATATGAGTTTGGTGATTTTGTTCAAAAGAATGATACTTGTATTGCCAAAATTTAAGCGTTGCTTCTACCAACACTGGTACACAACGACCGCGGTTTCGACATGGTATGGACTCATCGCATTGAGCTAGAATGAGCTGGGCTGGAACGCATAGCTTATGGGTCTACTAATCACGCCCCAAATATTTGACACAGCGATCTGCGAAAATTATTGCCTCAGCGAAACATAGTTAAGTTGCATTTAGTGAACCCGCTGTGTGCTTTGATTTCGAATCGCAATCTTTTGAGAATTCGGTCCACTTTGAAATGCAAATCGATCACTCGTAAAGTAAAGCTCGCACCTGAAAGTGAAATATTTCGGTGTCTCATTCCCCAACGCTTGCATAGCACGACCGAGCTATCGTCCTGGTTTAAACTCATCATTTGTAGACTGCCTAAGCTGGAGTGTATCTCAGGGCCAAATGTTTCACGCCACACGTCCTGAGCGTTATTGCACATATATCAATAAGCACCTTTAGGAAAAGAAACCGCTTTTTGGGTTTGGATTGCGGTACCCAACCTGTATTTAGCCCCAGTTTTTATTTGAGGTAGACTTTGTTCAGTTCGATTGCAAGAACCATAGCATAAAACTAAATATTTCGGTGTCGTTTCTTCCCACACCAGCCTAAGTTTAACGCGGTTTTGTCCCAGTTAAGACTCCTCAGATGAAAATAGGCCTAGTTGGACTGAAAGGTACATCATAATGGTTCACCCAACACGCACTGAACTCTAGGACAACGAGATCCACGAACAACGCATAGCACAGCGGAAACTAATTCATATTTGCTATTGGAAAGAAGCTGTATGGTTATATTCCTTTGGGTTAACTCCATTTTTGCACCAGTTAAGTAAAACCGAGTTGAACAAAATACGTTTATTTAGATCGTATTGAAAGTATCAGATTTGCACCTATTTCTTTGTTGCGCCTCAAATTATTGTCAAATCATGACAGCGGTTTCGTTCTGTTTTGGACTCATCAATTGAAGGAAAAGTCAGAAGTTTGCAACTATCGTCCTAGTGGTTTAAGGAGCACGTTCTCAACAATATGACATATAAATCGGCGAAAACGCATTGTTCAAAGTAAAGGAGTCCACGGTAGCTCCTGGAGATCCCGACGTGTGGTTGGATTGAAAAACGCAACCTGTATTGGGACCTCGGTTCACTCAGAAGTAAACCTTGACCATTCCTATTGCAAAGGACTTGTCCGTAATATAATTATTTCTGAGTTGTTTCCTTTAACACTAGCAAATCTCTGCAGTGCGTTCGTCCTCGTTTGTTTTAATCACTTGGAGATAACCTAAGCTAGGCTGGAACTGATACTCTTTTGATTCACGTTGTACGCCATAAAACCTGTGATTCAGATATGCGCGAACAACGCTAGGCACAGCGTAACTAGTTTATAATTAAGGGTTAAGCTTTGTCCTTTATTGCTAGTAGATCTCTGTGACATATTCTTCTGTGCGTGAAACGGTAATCACCAGTCACATATTCAACCCCAGCTTAGGCTATCTTCAAATAAATAATCCAATCCAGGACGAAACCACAGTCGCGGCTTACCAATTATAGGAGGAACAACATTGAAATATTTCCGTTTCTGCTGTAGTCCTTGAAATCATAATGACCGTTGATGAATTAAACTGGAACTTAGATCATAATATTCGTTGCCTGTCTCAATCCAACATTACAGCTGTTAACTAAATTTCAACTTTTGATTCATTTCCGCTTTGTTAAGCGTTTCTCGCAGACCTCCGATTCCTAGTTTGCAGGCCATGTATGGATAACCACTAGGCTGTGGTTTTCAGGCTAGCTCAGCTTATCTGTAATTGATGAGTCAACATGAGGAAGAAACCGTGGTAGTGGTGTGCCAGTCTTGGGAGGAGCACAACCGAATGTTTTCAATTTCGGACTTCACATATAGTGTTTACACAACTAGTGTTTATATAAAAATTCATGCACATGTGTTCAATTACGTCTACCGCTTTTGCGTTATACGACGATCCTGATTAGGCGCATTTTATGTACACACATATCGTACTGGGAACTGAACTATATGTGACGAGAGTGGACAGCCTATCCACAATTTGTCAAAACGTCTAGAGCGTTGGGCTGAGCATTTTGAAAAGCAATTTAATCCGCTGGAACTGTTCGATTCTTCGCCGGTCACTGATCGCCCCGCTCCGTGGGCTGTCCCTTTGGATCCACCCTCTCGCTCAGAAGTCCAACATGAGATCGGACTGTTGAAGTTGAACAAAGCCGCGGGACCAGATGATCTTTCTCCAGCCCTCTTCAAATTTGGAGGCTCTGCTCTTGTTGATGCTTTGCAGGAATTACTAGTGAAACTGCGGGAGCAGGAAACTGTCCCAACCGACTGGAGCCGCTCCGTTATTGTTCCCATCTTCAAAGGCGGCTCGCGCTCGGAATGCGGCAACCATAGAGGAATCAGTCTGATCTCCATCGCCTCCAAATTACTCGCGTCCATAATTCTCCACAGACTGACTGGCGCTCGTGAAAGCCAGATTCGTGAGGAGCAAGCCGGGTTTCGTCGGGGTCGTGGCTACATCGACCACATCTTCACCTTGCGTCAGTTGTTGGAGCACCGTCACACATATTGGCGGCCCACCGTAGTCGTGTTCCTCGACATCAAAGTGCATTCGATTCGGTTGATCGATGTGCCCTATGGAATTGTCTACTCAGGAAAGGTGTGCCCGAGAAATATGTAAATATTATCCAATCATTGTATGCGCGTAGCACGGGCAGAGTATGGGCTTACAGCAGGCTGTCGCCACTCTTCAATATCTCCAGCGGTGGGAGACAAGGATGCCCGCTGTCACCTTTCCTATTCAACTTCGCTATTGACGAATTCATGGAGATTGCATTTACAGGACAAGACTTGGAAGGTGTGGAGCTACTCCCAGGAGAACGACTTCTTGACTTAGAGTATGCAGACGACATTGCCCTCATCTGTGACAGCTCCCAGACGTGTCAAGCCGCGCTGGACAGATTAGCACTGGCTGTCAGTCGCTTCGGGCTTTGCTTTGCACCACCGAAGTGCAAAGTGTTCCTCCAGGATTGGCAGGGTTCGCCCACTGTGCTGACCCTTGGTGGGGATCAGCTAGAAGTCGTTCAGAAATTCAATTACCTGGGAAGTTGTATCAGCGCCATTGGGATCGAAGATGATATCACGAACCGCATAGCGAAAGCTCGAAGTGCTTTTGCTAACCTTCGCCACCTATGGCCACGGCGCGACATTACTCTCGCCCGGAAGAGTAGAGTGTACAATGCAGCGGTACGTTTGATCTTACTGTACGGTTGCGAAACCTGGCCCCTAAGATCGGCGGACATGAAGAGGCTACTTACGTTCGACCATCAGTGCCTTCGCAGTTTGGCTCACATCTGGTGGGAACACCGCGTGAGTAACGAGCGTGTTCGACGCCATGTTTACGGCCTAGGAAAAGGGAATGAACCGCTCAGCACCGTTATTTCACACACCAGGCTCCGATGGCTGGGCCACGTGTTGCGCATGCCAGCCCACCGACTCCCTCGACGTGCGTTGTTTGCTCACCGGGGATGTGGGTGGAAGAAGAGGAAAGGTGGCCAAGCGATGACTTGGTCTAGAGGAATGAAGGCCCTCACTTCGGAGCTGGCCTCAGTTGGAGCTTCACGGCTCCCTGGTTGGGGTCCAAAAGACGGTGAACACGTTTGGCTGGATACACTTGCAGATATGGCAAGGTGCCGACCTCAGTGGCGTTCCTGTTGTGAGTTTCATTGTCCCTCCCCATCCCTTTAGCCTTCCCCTCCATCTACGATCTTATTTCATAGGGTAAAACGTAATAAAAATTTTGTTTTTACCTAGTAGCCGGCTAGTAGCTTACCGGAACGATGCGTATCCGTTGCCGGTAGCTCAGCTGGCATTCAACTGTCGTATTTATTTTTCCTTTATTTTTTGTATGTATGTATGTATTTCCTTTATGTATTGCGGTACAATAGCGGAGGTGTTTTACCATCTTTAGCTGACATGTATAATGATGATGATGATGACTGGGAACTAAATGTATGCTCACTTTCCATTAACTGGGTCAAGGTGCTATGCAACATACGACATTATCGACCTGGTTATATATAATTTTATACTAAGCACTAGCTGCAATTCCTGTTATGCGCCCATTTTAACTTTTGCTTACTCGTTGCCCAGTAACCGTATTTCTTTCACTATCTGTCATCCATCACCAGAAGCCAAGCTTCCATCTCCATCTTACTGTATTTTACCTAATTGCGGCTTATTTGTGGATGTTTGCTATGCCAGCCAGTTTCCCCAGCTGGTAAGGTTATGTAACATCCCTGCTTGCGAAGAATTAATTATTTGCTTTCTACTGTGTAATCTATCTGAGAAATGCTTATGAAAACTCTTCAACACGAGCAGCAGCGAATTTGTGATGAACCCACAGGTGATATAGAGGATGACTACAGAGTAGGTACATTTTGAAATTTACTAGAGAACACATGGGCAGTCAGTGTTAATTTCCTCCCAAATATTTGTTACTTTTCCTTACATTTTTCATTGCGTCCTTCCGGAAATGGAGCGCAATGAATTTAGCTAGCCGTGAGCAGCATATTATACTACAAGGCAATGGGCTGGGTTTGGTAAGTCTGTAAATTCATGCTTCGTTTACAGTAACAATATGCTAGGTGCCTAAATCATATATACGTGTTAATTTATTTGGCAAATGGTTTAGAAGGAATCTAAATAATTTACTGGCGGTGATGATGTAATGATTAGGCACTTTCCTTTGACACTACCAACTTCGGAAAGTTCATAGTTAATAGGTCATTCAATGACGACCCACAGAATTTTCACTTAGCTGATCACAATGCTTCCGTTGTCTATAATGCTTTGAACTCTCTCAATATGAATAGGTTGAAATATAAAGGAATGCCACAAGAAACAACAATACAATTGCATGAAGCGTCTCTAACCCAACTAAGAATTAATTGAACTAAAAATGTACGCCGTGAATAACGGTATTACATCTTGGAATTATTTGTAGTGTATGTTATCTTTGCCTATATTGTCACTAGCGTACATTGGCCATCATATTGACCTCGTTTGCTCGATATTTTACAACGGACAAATGTTAATGCGAATCGGTACGAATTAATAAAAGTAAGCGAAGGGATTAATCGAATTGATGGAGAATTTCCTACATGCTTTATATTATTATTTACGCTATGTATATCGAGTCAACACGCTGCAACCTGGAAAGTATCGACCGTGTTATCGCCTAAATTACTCGTAGCTTGCATGCAAATGTATGTACATACTTCTCAGATAGCGTGATATATAATTGTACAGACTTCGTAAGTAAATTTCAACGGAATAGGAAAGCTAATTGAAAGCTTGTTTCAGGAATTCAGCCTCGGCATCGACAATGAAAAAAATTTATTTACATGCTTTTCGTCAGGTTTCAAGAAGATTCAAGATTTTTCAGACCTTGATTTCCAACGCTAAATCTGTGATTCACCGTGTTGACCCAAGGTCATATGTCTAAAAGTACTAATAGGAACCCATCATCTGCATTACTATTAGATTACTTCACTTAAGTGAAGTGCGGAGGTAAGTTGACTACATTTATCTGGCAACCAAAACCAAATAAAAGCAGGGTGCTTATTGTGGGGTCCCATTCTTGGCGGCAATTATTACGCTTCATGGTTACTCTAATTAATAAAATCTGTCAAATAGATATTGTACTTGAATATAAAAACAGGAATAATGCTTTGATGGATAATACACCAGTCTTAAATTTCCAATAATGTGAGCTTCACTGTCATTTTGGATATATCATTCTTATCTGAGTACCTGATGGTTGTTTGCATAAGTTACACACACCCAGTTGCTTGCGAAGCGAGCAAATTCACCCAATACCTTGCATCAAAAAGCAGGGCCATGTGAGGAACATTCGCTTATTTACCGTAGCCCATTTTCATTAGAGTTTTACACATGGAGTTTTATGAAATTTATGCAGATCCCAGGTCGACCACGGTCCCTACTATTAACCGTTCCAGCAAACTGACTTCTTATAACTTGGTAGAATTTTGACGTTCCTCAAAAAGCCAAATTGTTTAATAACACAGGAAAAAAGTGATTTCTCTTTATAACAAGGCGGCTTTAATTAGGTAAATAAAGGGATACATCTTAGGGCAGTAGAAAACTTTGAGGAAAATAAGCTAACACACACGATCTTTAAAATTCATGTCAAGAATCGCACACACATTTACGTACGATGAGTGGACAGTTGGCCGACTTACACTTAGGGACATCTATGTCGATATATATCTTTTGGCCCCGCACTGCGGAGGTGATATATTGATACAGTTCAATATTAGTTGCCTAATTAATAGGGATAAACCGCAGTTTGGAGCGGTGCGCTAATCAGGAGCACACTTTAGGTACCTATGAAATTGATTGTGCCGCCAGTAATATTGCCTACAATTACTAAGGATGAAATGGTGTGAATATTCCTTCATCCGGGAGGGATGGTCTTCCAGTTGCAGTCCAATAGGCAGCTCAGTATGATGTTCTCAATCGCTGGCGTTTAAGAAACCTAAAAGGAGCGGGATGATAGGCAAGAAACCTATGTAGGCGGCTTTTGATTTTGTTACAATTCAAAGGGCTGGCTTTCACAGCTATCGGAAAATGTTGCCAAGGTAGATTATGACCGACCTCCATTACGATTAAATCGGAGGGAAAGGTGAAAAACACGAAACACAACGAGGTGCCTCGTTTAATCGTCAAAGGAATCATAACAGTGGTCACCAGATGGTTAACCTACATTTTTCTTATGAAACGAACCATTACATTACCAGAGCCCGCCATTTGGGGCGTCCGTTTTGTGGAAAGGCATTTAAAGGTACAAACTTGAAAGTGGGTGCAATCAACTAAGCCGAACGCCTTAAAAGACTAATAAAGTAAACGCAGCTATAGCAACCGAATATTTGATTGACAGGTTCCGATCAGTGGTTGTCTGCCTTTGGAATGAAGCTTTACATTATCCACGCGCATAAACTAATTGTATTCAACTTTCCGACAAATAAAATAAGTTACTTTTATCCATAAAACGGGTTGGCATGTAAATACTAAAGAAATTGATACAGTTATTTTTAACATTCATTTGTAACTAAAAATTTAAGTGGTACAAACACTGAACAAGTAAGATAGCACATGCCGAATGTTCAGCTGAAAATATGATTATACAATCCCAGCAAATTGAAGAGCAGTACGATTTTCAAACGATATAAATGCATCCGTTTTACTGAATGGTTGGTAACATTTGATATAACACTCCATTTGTGACACATAAAAAAGGAAAATGTTTAGATTTTTTCTATGAAACGCTAAAAAGGGATTAAAATAACGTAATTAATTGTAAAAAGCTGAATCACAAAATACACAACGCCAACGTGAAAGGTTTATGTTCAAACTAGTTAGAATTAACATGAACTGATACAAACAGCAATTTGGCTTTGCACGAAGGAAAACACTGCACTACTATGACGCGTTTCGAAGTTATTACATATCATCAGTTAGAGTTATCCCATATTGAATTCTGGACAATCCCGATGTCAAATGTAACTGTTACCTTCAGAAACATAGTTAGGGGCAATTCTAGGCAAAGATTGGATTAATGAACAAGTTTGAGGGTCATTCTGACGTGCACGTTGTTTGGAAGAATTACCACGTGCAATCTTAAATTTCAAAGTGATTATCATTGTAGTTAAGCTTGACAGTTCTTTCAAAAAGGCCGCAGTTGATGCAAATAAAAATTGTGTGTTGCTTGCAACTCGCAATCTATTCAATTAGTAGGAATTCAAAAGAATCACGAAAAAGAGTGTTGGCAATATTCTGCTCCTGCAATATTGATTTCAGTTACTCAGTGCGTTGTGCAACTGTTCCAAATCAGTAACCATGATGACAGCGCATTTAACTCAGAAAAATGTTTAGTAAACCTCAATCAGTAGACAGTGTTTTACAACTACATTTCCTGTATTCATATATAGGCTTACAAATTGCGGGATAATGGTTTTGAGATATTAGTACGCGAGATGAAAATCATCGCTGTTATTACCTCTTATACTATCTAGAGCAGGGTTTAAATTGCATAAATGTGTTAAGTAAAATATAAAGTGCGAAATACAACCTGGCTACAAAGTGGAGAACAGATGCAACACCTCTGCAATTATTGAAGACTATGACCGATAAACAGGCGATTCTGCACATAAAGTGGATGCTTTATTTTATCAGAACGCGGTAGTCTGAGCGAAATAAAGAAACCGGGCGCTAACATTATTTAACGCAATATTAAATCTTGCGGCATGATCAAACGCGACAGGTGGACGATAACTGTATACCGATGGATTAAGCAGGTGGATTTTATGACCTTTGGTAATAAGAAACAAATGACAGAGTGAGCACTTATTACACCGATATAAGCACATGTTGCGTCATATCACATTTCTAACCCTATCGTTTCGCCATTTGCGGCCACAAAACAATGACCGCGTATTTTTAAAGATGTATATTCATCTGTAGTGGAATAGATTTCCCTTAATTGAGGACACTTTTTTAGTATAAAACCCCAAATTGACCAAGGCCATTATGTGTATATTTGCAATCATGTTGGCGAACTCATGCTACAATAGAACGTAAGAAATGCTTTGCCTGTCACACACATAGAGCCAATGGCATAATATAGTAATTAAAATATAACTTTTTTGAAAAGTTGTAAAAGTAGGGTTTCAATCAAAAACGTTTATGTATTTGGTAATTAAAAAGTGAAACCTGTCATGAGCTTCAGTGATGCTTTCAGCATCTGCAAATGATTGCGGGGTTAGTTGAAAATAAATACGACTAATAAACGCGCCAAATTTGCCGAAATAATTGTGCAAATTAACTCAAATACTAGGCCAAACGTAAAGAGATTTCCAGCATGCTGCATTGATGTTATTGGGTTTTTGCAATTAACATTTGCTCATTTAGTATTTACACTACGGAATACTGCGCTCTCATTAAATAAACGAAAGCCACTGGACGCGCCATCTTGTCAAAAGAAGTAGACGCGGAGTTACTGCGGTTATCCAACGAGCTACATTCCGTTGACAGAACACTGCAGAATTTTGGCCTTGACTTAAACAGCATTTTCCAACAAGAACGCTAGCGATACTTAGAACAAGGATGCAACATATCAATTGTACATAACCACAACGGTCAAAGAACTTAGATTTTTAGTTGGGTTTCATGCAGATGAGTAGTTACCTCACCATCAACGTCGCGGGCAGCTTCCGTATCACGCTCTCTTTTGGCAGGCCACTAGCCGGACTGCAATTGCACACCCACCACTAGGTTTCCCTACCTTTCTATCGTTCTGAGACAGAAAGTCGCAAGTAGTAACCCTTCCACACGCAATCCAATCCCAACCGGCCTATCCAGCCGAGGAACTGTGCTTACGAAGGGCCTGCGGTGCAGGTCTCGAACAATTTTGCTACGCCACCTGTTCTGAATTGACATTACAGCAGGTCTGCTGTCTCATGTCTAACAAAGTGGAACGATGTGCCTTTATGTAATTGAATTCAGCAAACGGCATCGCTTTTCAACCACACCTCACACACGAGTGCATTCATCTATCAATTCGCTCGTCTCGTAATATTACCCAAAAGTACCATCTCAGAAGCCAAAACCCCCGGTCGATAAAATACCGCAACGTAAACGGCTGCACTGCCACAACAGCAGTCAACGTCCTCTGAAATATAGCAAGAGGAATATATCCTCAAATTCACGAACGACGCCAAGCTCTTCCAGTACTGCCTCTTATGCCAGTGCACTTTATCCGCAAGAGTGGCTTTAGGTCAAAACCGAGGTTATCACCAGAGCAATGAAACGAGATATTTGGGTGAAACCGTCGACTTCAACTGGGTGGAGGATTAATGCTCAACTTACAGCGAACATTTGAAAATAATCGTGTTTTATCTTAGCACCGCCGTCATATTTATCCGGATGCGTACAAGACAAATATTCTAGCACGGCGCTAGGGGACTAGGCACTACGCTCCGGATATTATTCGCTCCACCCCAAATCATTCACAGCTGATCAGTCAACTCCACATCCGCTTTCCCTCCCGATAAGATGACTTTAACAAAAACTTTTTATGATCGCATTTAGGAAATCTTTGGAGCAAGTGTTGGACACATTAACTGATCAGCTGATTAAGTGACGCACGTCGCCCACTACCTCAAATTCTCAATCAGTCGCCAACCATACCTTACTACTCTCTGACCCAGATGGCCCTGTTTGAACCCAGCAGTCCTGATTTCACTACTACTGTTTCGCGATTCGAATTTGAGTGACCTTTATGACGACTCCACGGTCAACTTGAAATTCAGCACACACAAATCTCATCTTGACGTGGGCTGGCGACAGTCCATCAGTATACATTTATCATGCAACACAAAATACGAAATCACTCCAGAGGTCGATTTGTATGAATCGTGGGTTGAAAAACACGCGAAACTAGCTACAAATCCTTGTATTTAATTACAAAAATCACAGGTGTGCTGCTGCCTATAAAAGTATTATGATGGAAACCAGAAAAAGGACTTCCCATTGCAAATCACACACTGAATACTATGCTGCTAGCTTGCTACCTTCGCAAACAAAGCACTCTTGAACAGCATTTAGTTACGACATAGAAAAGGTGCCATCAATCGATTTCACTCAAACTTTTCAGTCCACCAAGCGCAGACAGCGAACATTCGCTGTCTCAAAGATGGTTAGCAATGAAGACTTAATAAGACCACATGCACCTTCCGTACATTTGGCGAAGATAAGACACTGCCGCTACAGGACCCGAAGAAATTCAGCAGACGACATTCGTGCTGGTTGAGGTGTTCCAGGGCTTCAAATGCTTCTGGAAGGATGTGCGTCAGCAATCACCAGTATTTGATAACGGGATGTCACGCGGTTGTTAAATATAAACTCAGATCTCCTAAACCATCTAACCAAAGATGAATCTATATCTGCACAGCGAGCAGTGGATGGATCTGTACCCGTAGTTCAGCATCGCATTAAAAAGCTTTAGGCTAATGGATCTGAGGTAAAGTACGCCTTGGCATATGGGATTTTTCCTGCTATCTTCATCACGTAAACGCGGTGTTTGTCACGTTTGTACAAAATACCTTACAAGCGCTCCCTAAGGTATTCGCCCATTTTCCTTAACTTTCGTCCAATCGCCTTCCTCATTACATGTTATTCGTCCGCTTGATTCCTGCATTCATAATTGACGGTCATCCGGTAGGTTTTGTTTGTAAAGTTGGTCGTTTTGAAGCCTACATAATGTTACATATCGCGCTCAGATTTACACAATCGATGATTATTCATTTACGCATTGCTTTTCTTAACTTACATAAAAGTCCTTGATTCCATCATCCACGCTTCGCTGCTTCGCACATCCATTTATTTCGTTGACTACTCCTTTCTTCTACATTACAATAACGCTTACTGCTTCACCGGAATTTCAATCAGCAATGGACTTATGATTTGCTTAGAGCGTGGAGTTCATCAGGGAAGCACCACATGCAAACTCAGATACACAGTACAATTTCACGGAAGCTCCAATCGACCATGTCGCTTACGCATATGATGTCCTACTATTTGTTCGTGACGAGAAAGCATAAGGCGACTTAGGCAGGATATACAGCAACTTATTTTATCAATAAAATTAAAAAAGTCGATAAGATTAGTTATCATCATCGAGAGCAAAAATATTAACTAATTTGAACACTGCGTGGCACCTTATGTCTCCATCAGTTCCACTAGATCCATCAGTCTGGGGAATTTCGGCTACTTGGATAACCGTTGGATTGGAAGGGCGAAAGCCTGTCAAATTTGCAAGATTAACTTAACCTACAGTTCCAGTGAGTATTCCAAGCATCACTTAGTCAGTACTAGCGCACCTATCCTTTATCGTGTCATGCACATTGCGCCTCCTTGGCGGTGTTTCACCGCCAGACCCTTAAATCGGAGCCTAGCCTGCGTCACGCAAGTATACGAAAAGTGTTACGACCCTCAAATATTTCAGCGATGTTTTGTTTCAAGCATCAATCAAATTGTATGCTCTCATAAATCTAAGTTTCAAAGTGATGTTTCATTATATTACATACATTATCTCCCAGATGCTCTCCCATATTTAAGTTTAACTGACTTCGTTAAACAATCATCTATAGGATGTTGTACATTGATAACTTGCTGAAAACTTGTTAACTCAATTTTCACATTGTTTCATAAGTGATTCGATGCGAATTTGAACGAATAGCATTGGTTTCTGGAAATCGAATGGTCTCAATTTATAAACAGCTTTTATTTCAATGTTCGTATCGGATTCTGTTCTGTTTAACAGACCTTCCCACATCGTTAAAGTAGACTATTAAAATTGAACTACAAAGTGTACATCAATAGAGAACACCAAAATTTATTTTCTCTGGGGAAAACTATCGTTCACCCAGTGAATAAAAGCTAACACCCAATTAGGTATGACGTCAACAAACGAAGTGTTGTGTCGGAGATCCTGAATGACTAGAATTTTTAAAATAGCATTTTTGCTGCATCTGGTGGAACGTTGTTTGTTTATCTAGGAATATTATCAAAACTGCATATTTGGAGTGAATTGTTTCGATGTTATAATCAACTTAGTGTAAATAACAATTTACATTGGAAAGCTGGGAATTGGCAAGTTATACAATCCGAATGATAAAGCTCATAAAGGCAGTTATTCCGTTTTTGATTAACTAGCAAATCATGCAATGAGTTGGATTGGCCGATAAGTAGCAAAATTCTTTAATATGTTTTCCACTAATGCGCAAAATAGCCAGATTATTTGGATACGTGGTGGGCATTTCAATAAAATCAACTAAATTAACCTCAAACAAATTAGTAACACGTATGAAGAATCAAGCGCATTGGGAACATTCACACAATCGCTATATTAATTTATGGATGGAGATGTAACGTAGCATAAAGTTATCAGATACCCCAAAGTGACATACATATAAATCCATGGCGATTACTTAACTTTTGGTCGTCCAGAAGCTCTGTGTTGCGATTTAATGGTAAATAAACCACACAACCGCCACGTTTTATGGGCTGCGCACTTTTACAGACTAGTATTTTAAAGTGAAAATTGAAAGCAAACTTTAAGTATTAGGGAAGCATATTGTGTCAATTACGACGCTTTTATTCATGCTTAGAACACGAAATTGAATTTATGTTGCTCGCGCTTTAATTATGTAGGTGAAATGTGGTTTGTAAGATAATATCTTTAAGCAAATAAGAGGATTACGAATCGCATATTAAATGCAAATAAAATAAGTAAGTGTGTAATCATAAAATCATTCGGTCACATGCTATGGGGTAAGGGTATATATTACCCAGGTGGAAGAATAGTTTTAATGCTGATGGCTAGATTTGTAATATATGGTATTACACTAACCCCATCAAAGGATGAACCGCAGGTATATTGGAACAAAAATCTGTAACAGGTAGGTGTGCAGATAGTTGAAAAACGTGCAGAATTAATATTGATGGTCTTAAAATAAATGCGTAATAAATTGGTTCATTGTGAAGTGCAGCTTCAGGTTGTTTATGATAGGTGGTATTGTCAACCTACCAACTTCCATCCACTTTTCAATTATTTTTGACTTTTATGGCACATGAAGACCTGAAAAATTAATTGGAAATTAGTTTTTTGTCGGCCGACGTAGCCAGAAGACATAATTATTGTGCTGACAGAGCTAGAGAAGCGCTTACCGTTGCATATCGATGGAGTTCTCGACACTGAGCTGAGCATATCCTTAAATAAAGCCAAACTACGACCACAGAGTGCTCCCTAATACTTGAACCTACCTTGTGCTGATCATACTCTTGCACCAGTTGTCATCTTTGTTATATACTACGCGAGTCTTAGGTGTGCAATTAAAGTAATCCTTAGCTTTTCGGGGAACATTTTGACATTCATTCGGAAGAAGCATCTGAGGATTTTCAAACCACATCGCAACAATACATGTATGTTGCCGAGGAACAAATTAACTGCAATTTTACCAATTACTCTACTGAACCTCGCGTAGAAACTAAGTTGGTGAAGCTTATCAGCCTCACGCTTTTATTGTCGATAATGCACTCCAAGCAATACACGCTTTTTTTGGTGGGTTAGCACAACCGCAGCACGACAAGTCTCTGAATACAACAGTGCGCGATCCACCGCCATGTAGAGAGGATGTGAGACATCCATCTCTCGGCTGACTAATGTTGGAGTGAGAAAGTTCAAACTAGGCTCGGTGCTTGAAATACTCTCAAATCGCATTGGCGTTTTGACGTGTTATTTGGTCATGCTTAGGAATGGCTCAAATAACATTCCACAAACCTGAACGACGTTACCATTTCCACCGCATGGATATACATCGCTTCAGTGAAACTCAGTATTAAAAAGTACCGGCATAAAAAGATATGCAGTGTGCATATAATTCCTTTTGCAGAAGTTAGGAATACCGGTTTTAATTACTGGACAATTATAATTGTAAACGTTTAATATATTTCTGTCAATCGCTGAAATATTTTTAGATTGTAAGAAGTTTCCTTAGGATAATACTTTACGATTGACAATTCCTATCGACTAAATAGTTAAGTCAGTTTTATTAGTAAGTAGGAACACACTTTCATGTAAAATGTTAGGTTCTCCCCGGTTTCTTAATATTACATATTCGTTAATATAGATATCAATCTATAGGGTAATACATAAACTTAGTTGAAAATTATCCGCACCTACCGGGGGAATTAACGTTAATATTTTTTCCCCCTCAAAAAATGGAACATCACGTATACCTATAAAATAATTAACGGTGATTGTGTTATCTGCTTTTCAAATGCTTTCATTTGGTGGCACACTTTTGTGTAGATTATGAACGTGAAGTATTAAACGCGTTAATCCAGTTGCACCATGAATTTCCTTTTTATAATTGGTTATAAGTCGCACCAGATAAGCACATACCGCATTGTTTCAACCTGGTCTCGGATGCTGCAACATAGCTACTGCCTCGTTGAACCTTAAACCAGACGCCAAGCCAGTCTTTAGACCAAGACGCCCGGTGCCCTACGCAACCCAGTCCTTAGTGGAAGCCGAGTTAAATCGACTACAATCTGAAGAGATAATCGAACGTGTTCACTATTCCAAATGGGCAGCACCTATCGTGGTGGTATAGAAAGGAAACCGTAAAGTCCGTGTTTGTGCTGATTTCTCGACATGTTTGAATTCTGTGTTGGAAGATCATCAGTATCCCTTGCCGGTACCAGAAGACTTGTTCAGCAAACTCAATGGGGGAAATGTTTCGCAAAACTTGACCCAGCCGATGCGTACTTGCAAATCCTATTTGCCCATCAGTGCAGAACATTGCTGACAGTAAATACCCACCTCGGACTTTTTCAGTACAACCGGCTTCCGTTTGGAGTGAAAACCGCACCGGCCATTTTTCAACAAATAATGGAAACCCTGCTGAGCAATATCCCAAATACAGCCGTATATCTGGACGATGCGTGGATTATGGGCTCAGATCCGCAAGACTTGATACAGACACTGGAGAGAGTGCTTCGGCGTCTTCAGGAAGCTGGATTCCGATTACGGGCTGAAAGGTGTGAGTTCCTATTAGAAAGTGTCAAATTTCTTGGGTTCATCATCGACAAAAATGGCCGGCGCCCGGATCTTGCCAATAGTGAAGCCATCGAAAAGATGAAGCCACCAGAAAACTTTGCAGAGCTCCGATATTTTCTTGGGCTCGTTAGCCATTACAGTGCTTTCCTACCAAGCCTTCACCAAACCAGAGGACCGGTGAACCAGCTACTGATAAAAGACAAGGATTGGAAATGGACAAAGGAGTGCCAGCAGTCTTTTGATGCGGTCAAAGAAGCTCTTACTTCTGATCTACTCTTGACTAATTTCAATCCGAATTTCAAAACTGTCTTTGCTACGGATGCTCCCAATTATGGTGTCGGTGCAGTTATTTCCCTCGTTTTTCCGCATGGAGGAGAGAAGTCTATCGCGCACGCAGCACGGTCACTAACGCCAGCTGAAAAAACTATAGCCAGATAGAGAAGGAAGCGCTCGCGATTGTTTTCGCAATGAAACGGTTTAATAAGATGTTGTCTGGCAGACATTTCACGCTCCTGACTGACCACAAGCCACTTCTGTCGATATTCGGGTCAAAGAAAGGAATTCCAGTTTTTATGGCGAACCGATTGCAACGATGGGCGACCATACTACTGGCCTACGACTTCAGCATACAGTATAAGCCGACGCAAGTAATCGGTCAAGCGGATGCCCTGTCTCGTCTCATCAGTTCCCACCCAAAGGAGAATGATGATGCTGTGATTGCAGCTATCAGTTTCGAAGCAGAAGTCCAACGATTCCTGGCTGATAATGTGAGAAGACTACCAGTAACAGCCGACAGTATTCGTATGGAGACATCACGGGACAGAATCTTGGAGAAGGCGATGTATTTTGTACGAACATGTTGGCCAAATGGAGGACCACCTATGGAGTTGCGGCCGTTTTACCATCGACGTGGATCCCTGTCAGTCGTGGATGATTGTCAGATGTTTGGAGATCGAGTGGTGGTGCAAAGGAAATTACAGAGACAAATATTGCAGCAGTTTCACACGGGGCACCCTGGTACCAGCCGCATGAAACCCTTGGCACGCAGCTTTGTTTACTGGCCAGAAATGGATTCGCAGATTGAAAAATTCTGCCAACAGTGTGCATCTTGTCAACTTGCAGCGAAGGCTCCTCCCAAGTGTCACTGGCAACCTTGGCCTAAGGCAGAGAAACCGTGACAACGAATACACTTAGACTATGCAGGACCGATCAATGGCCAATCCTATCTCGTTTTGGTTGACTCATTCACCAAGTGGCCTGATGTGATTCCGGTAAACAATCCGACTGCACAGCACACTATCAACGAGCTGGAGAAGCTGTTCCGATACTTCGGCCTGCCAGAGGTGTTAGTGACAGACAATGGAACACAATTTACCTCGACTTCTTTTCGCGAGTGGTGCAAAGAAAAAGAAATTCATAGGGATGTTCTCACCACCATATCATCCTCAATCAAACGGACAGGCGGAAAGGTTTGTGGACACTTTCAAACGTGCACTCTGTAAAGCATGGCAAAAAAGGGCTTCACAGGATGCAATTCAAGCTTTTATATGCATGTATCGGAACGCTCCGAATCCAAACTCCCCTGATGGGAAAGCCCCCACAGAAGCACTATTTGGAAGAAAGATTCGGACGTTGTTCGATAATCTTTTACCAAGAGGAATAGAAAAGCACGGCAACGGTCACCTGGAGGAAGATTGCAAAACCAGGCGCCGTAATTTAAATATTGGTGACATGGTTTACGCCCGGGATTTTCGAAGGCCGATGGGGTGGTCGAGCGGAACTGTTATCAGCAGGAAAGGAAGAGTTATCTATGAGGTGATGGTTGGACGTGAGAAATGGATTAGCACATCAATCAGTTGAGACCGAATCATGGCAAAACCCAAGACCCACCAGCTTTACATTGGGACATCCTACTAGACACGCTCGGGCTGGAAGCTGATGGTGAGTAACCAGGTGTGACGAAACAAATGCCGCAAACATCAGATGCACAATGCCGGCCGGCTCGGAAGCGGAGAAGACCAGAACGGCTGCAAATCGATCCCCGGGCGAAAAGCTACGAACGCAATCAGGTTCGAAGAGTGTGCAAGGTGACTCCATTCGGAAGGGGAGGTAACAGCTGGGCGAGAAAGCTGAGTGCCAACGTCCGCGCATTTGTCACCTATCGTGTGTGGGAAAGTCCTTGCGAGCGTGTTAGCAGGACCCAGCCGAGAGCTGATGAGATCGCGCGTCAGACAGCAGGCATGTCGGCAAGGCCTGACCGGAAGCTGATGAAATGGCGCGTCAGACATCAGGCGTGTTATAGTGCATTGCGTAGGCGGACGAAGACTGGAATGCGTGAGCAACACGGCGAACGAGATAGATGGAACGGACAAGTACATGTGGAGCATAGGCGTATAGTCAAATCCGCATTGTGATACCGACTTATAAATATGAGCTTTCTTTGCCTTAATAGGGCTCTGGTCTGCTGAGTAGTCTTCTGTCTCCATTCTGGTCGGGTTTTCCAAGGCGTCAAACAGTGCAGGCGTAAGGGCGCAGCTTTCGCAGCAGGCGTAAATCAACCAGTCGAGAGCGAGCAGGGCACAGCGTTATAACAGAAAATAATTTGCTGAGAAACAAATGCTAAGTTACATCTAGTTTACCAAGCAAACGGTATCATGTTTTACACGAAAGCTTAGAAAATTTACGTCAAGAATCTTAATTTATGATGTAAATATGTAGCGAAAGACAGAAGTTGTTAATTGCAGCATATTTGCTATTATTACATCAATATTACAACATTTCCAGCATGTATCTACCTAGTGAACGAATTTATGCTACGTCAGTCGTTTGGTGGAAAGGTTAGCTTGATATGGTGACTTTGCATACACGCTTATAAACCCCACTAATTTATCATATCGTTGATCACATTCTAACGTGTTTAGTAATATCCAGCTAAACTATGCTCGTTCATCGCTTGAAAGCAGTAGCTTCCTAATCGTTTTAGTAACCTGACATATTACTGATGGTATTTGATACGTGGTAAGCAGAGGATCAAATTAGGTATGGATCTCAAAACTAACTACGCACCAACTTTAGCTGCTGTTAAGTATCCTGACGATTTAAGTTAGAAGATCCACTAAACCAATTTTTGGTGAAGGAATTTTCACGTTTCCAAGCATAGTTCTGCAATTGCTATGCAGAATCTTATAAGCAGTGCTGCATTATTCAAGGGCGGCAATGGTGAGGATATTGCGAAGTTTTATGTTGGCATGGACTGTATCCATTTTATTTTATATGTCAGCTATTAATCGTTTGGAAAAGATATTTCATATGCAGCCTGCTCTGGGAAATCGAATTTCGCAAAATATAATATCTAAATAAGAGAGTTTAGCACAAATGCGCCAAAACTTCACTGACTTCGGGGACCAAACCTTCATAGGATTTGATGCATATTTTACTAGCTGAGAGTTTCAACGGTTACCAGTCAACGTTTCACAGATGAGTGCATTTCTTTTTGAACGAGGGCATTGTGCTCTGTAAATTTTCACATCAAAATTTATCAATGAGTTGCATTTCAACTACGAAGAAAGGGATCTGCCGCGTTTGACGGACATTCTAAAATCGATAATTTGGAGTAGAAAAATGAACGGAGAAAATACGATTCAAAAGAGAACAGCAATCATTAATGAAAGTGGGGAAAGTAATGGTCGCTTAAAGTGAATGCCAGTTAACACCCAATTATGCATGATGTCAAACAAACAAGTAACGTTTCTGCGATCCGAAATGAACCGGTTTTACAATACCTGTTATTGTACATCAGTTCGAAAGCTTTTCGCATATCCAGGAACATTTCCGTAACTGCATAACCAGAGTTAATGTACTACGCGCTGAAATCCAGGTAGTGAGCAAAAACATTTTATAAGAAACTTAGGATTTAGAAAACAACCCATTACTAAAGAAAAAGCTAAGATTAAACTTTTATTTAATATATGGCGCAATCTAGCAATTCATGAATTATGCTTCATGGGCAGGATGAAGTGTAGCATGATTTTGTCTTCACATAATTATAAGACGTTAATAAGTATCTTTCTATATTTGTGGAAAATAGCAAGGTTTTTGAATAAATTTTGACTTTTGAGAAGTTGATCACAAGTTTGTATTTCACGAAGGCAGCGGAGGACAACAAAATGCTTTACAAAATGTGGGTTGCGCTACCTTAGATCATTTGCCTGCTAATAGAATTCCCATTGTTAATTGTATGATGCGGTACCTTTGCAAATCATTTTCCTTAACGGGCCAACCTCAAGCCATGGTCGTACTCCATACTCCTTAGCTCTATTTGTATAGGAATGCTACTTGAATGAATTCTTGCAGTTTAGAACTAATTAAATATTTTCGTGCTAAATTTCATTGTAGGTTTAATACATTTCAGAACATGCAATAGCACATTTATCCTATAGGATAATTTGATATGTTTCCATGGGACACACAAAAAATGGTGTTGCTGCAGTGTATGTGCTAGTGCAAGTTAACGTAAGCCCTTTATTTGGAATAACGTATAAATATTTCGGAAATTTGGCGCTCAACTCTTTGAAAATCTTCAAGATATCTACATTGTGTTTAAGTATTCCTAACCATGATGAAGGTAAACCGCAGTATATTTAGTTCAATACCATCGTGCATGTCTATGATGTTGCTTCATGTGTTGGGATCCGCCTGACTTAAAATTAAATCGAGTACGTTGTCCTAAATGTTAGGTCTGGTGACTCAAATATACAAGCTCCAGCTAGCACCGTGGAAACGACGGTAAAGGCGATAACGTGATAACAATGTAAACGGGAAAATAACAAGCTATACTGTATGCTGAAACGAACGTAATATACAAAAAACAGATTCGTAAACACAAAAATATAAATTTGACACAAATAAACACGAAAACTCTGGCCTGACAAGGTGAGGAATGATGCGAGGAAAACCCTCCCTAGGTCGTTATTCGCAGTCAACAATTACGTGACCTAGATTACTTAAATTTTTCTTATGGGCAATTTAAAATTCAAGTTGTAAGCAATTACCTTCAACATCTTCCTGTGATCAATGTAATCCAACGATGTACATTTGAGATACTTATGTTTGGCACCCAGTAGTAGCTGGCCATGGTTAGCAGGACAGTCAACAGCATTATTGCACCAGCCTCATGGTCTGGCTGCATAAATAGTTTGGTATATCATGATCAATTCTTGCGTTGCGTGACTTACAATTTCAGCCGCATACGTCATGTCCGTTTTGACTATTCCGATTAATGTCGGTACGCATTTATACGGGAGGTGCTCCATCAAAATAGATAACCGACACTACTTCATAAGCAAACAATCGCAGCCTGTTTAGAGTCTTTTGTGCACATTGCATTTAATGGCCAGTACTCCGCTTCACATTGCACGGAAACACTCTTCAAGCCTAATGCGGCCTAATATGGTCTCCTAAGGCCAGTATAGACGAGGTAGTGAGCAGTAGCCAAATAGACACCTTGTATTCATGCACACCACGTACAGCTACCTTAACGAATTCAAGCAACCTCAAATAACATTAACTGACAAGAAAAAACAAAATATAGCGGCAACACAATACAGATATGCTGACATAAACCTTTGATAATTTAGCATGCGAGATAACTGCGTAATCGACGTATACACGACAAATACAAAATGGCGGAACAAGAAACTAGGATACATATGCAATAGACAAGCAAATAAAGGAAGCGGATCTCCAATATAGCAGAATAACATTTCGGTATATATTATGCCGAGTTAACCAAAACATAATAATATAACAAGCACCTGAAAGGAAGTAACTCCATTCCCAAGCTCGCGGTTAGTAACTCCAATGAAACGGCATTTATCGTACATACCAACGATGCTCCGGTTCTGCTTACCTTCCCAGTAACACTTGTCGTCTTTAGAATGCCTGAAACCCACTATATCTGCCAGAGTCGGGCCACGGAGAAAGCATGGGCTACAGCACTATGTGCTCGACGTCGATGGAGTAACATACATAGCTTCCGCAGGTTTCACATTGTCTCCGCATACAGGAAGTCTTTCTCCTACAACTTTGTAACTGCCTTCGTGATAAGATCGCGCTATACACGTCGATCAACCAACTTTTATTCGCGACAACCATGTAGACATTAAAACTTGATTTGCTCAATTTGATCGTATTCAGCTTTGGTTTTCTAACAGGCCGCTTCTACTAACGCAGCTGACCAAATTATTGCAGCTTTGGTATCCGCGACGAATCCGTAAGCCACACATAATACAGCCACCTCCAGTACCTTCGCAAACGTATGCAGTCTGATTCTTACATTCCACTCCGGAGTAGCACAATCATGTCAGCAGATCTGCTGCACCAAAACTTGCGCATAATACGTCACAAGAAATGCTGATGAAGCCCTTCAAGTTTTCTTACATCTACCGGTACATAGTTCACGGTTCGTTTTCAAAATGGGTACAAAATATATATTGGTTTTTCCAAACTCGGAAAGTTAGGCACATACATGCCGCCACAACCTTCGATAAACGAAAACAAAAGGTACTGCATATTTGTTGATCAGCCCAAACTACACTCCAAATTTAGCAGACGCGATAGGTAGAGTTTCGCATGCATAGCGTTCCCAAGAGTTTCTAAAGATTGAAGTTGTTCTGATTTGTCGTTGCTAATAGATACATTTTTACGGCGCTGAAATTTAGTAAAGTTTTCTTTATTTAAAAACATATTCAGGCTGGCCGTGAAACACACCTCCTATCTGAAATCCACAATCACTCTGACTTACGCGTGTGCATGCTGTCATTGCATTTGCCTTTATAGTACATTTGATCTAGTGTTGATTGGTCGCAGTTAGACATACACACACAACCACCAGATATCCAGGAAAGCACTAGACGTACGTTTCGGCTTGTTCGCTATTACCCGACATGTCTTAACATCATCAGGGAAAATTCAAAGGATCCGGCACTCCAGGCGCGCAAGCCGGTGAGTGTACAAGTAAATTAGTCGTGCTGCCAAATTGCCACATTGACCGAACCGGATCAGACTGCACAAATTAGACTCTATTCTGCAGTTACCGATTCTTCATGTAAATTTCTATCCACCCAAGTACAGTAACCCAAATCCGTACCTTTCAGGAATATGAAGCGAAATTTAGCATTCCAGCCGATTGTAAATTTGCGTAATATTTAACCGAATTACATTGATCTATGTCACTTCGCCAGACGCTTCGTCGAAAAGCTGCGAGCGATTAGTATGTTGTTTGCACTTTTTGAGAAACTCACGGAAAACCTGCAGTAAAGTTATAGATGATCGACTTAAAACCCAGCTTTGCTTACCTCAGTCACGTTCGAGAAATGATAGAGACGGACCACAAGGCAATAATTTTCATGTTTCGAGCAATCGCTATATTTAATATGTGGCCTTAATATCCTATGTTTTCTGTGGTAGGCACGATATAGCTATCCAAGCAAAAATGGAAGTAATGTGATAATGGCTCTGCCAGCGTTGTTTCTGTTACGTACCGCTCCCCCGGGTACAGTTTATTATATCCGGGAAAACTGTGCCCACACAGTGAGCACGTTTCATTCAAAAAGGTGCATTGGTAAAAACGGGTTAGAATTACTGTAAGTTGGATGATATAGGTAAGCATGCGACACTGGAGGACGTCTCGTTGGAAGCTCACGTCATAGAGCAAGCTAATATATTGGCTGATCCTCTAAATGTTTGTTCCATTTTTACTACCGCCTTAGGTAGAGAATAAAATGCATTATGGTTTTATGCAATTTCATCTTCATATAGAACATTTGAAATATGGTTTTATTTATGTTCCATCTTGAATTTCGTTACAAAAGTATACAAGAAATAGCTGGAAGACATGAAAGCTGCATTTCTTTTGATCATAACAGACTCTGTACTCTTGAGAAACTTCATTTATTAGTAACTTGATTTTCGATTTATAATTCTGTTAAGTACCGTTAGCGTGATAAAACCAAAGTCATTAACATTTAAAGCAGTGACAACCAAAACGCGTCACATTCTAATCAAACTAGTAAAGCTCCAGTAAAGATTTGTCCTGTAGAACGTCTAATCTTTTATTGTAGCATGATTAGTTATGATATTTTGTGTATTGTTTCAGTATGCATCTCCTAAAATTCAGCATAAAACGCATGCGTGTTTAACATGTTGGTATAATTGTTTAGCCCTAGTGAATTGACCAATATTTTCCCATATATATGTTTTATCATATTTAAGCACGGGTTGCGGTACCGAGATAAGCGTTATCATAGTACTTGGTGGGGAAATTGTTGTGAACTTTCGGAAGAATACCTTAAATGAGATCTTGCAATTCAGCGTTGTCTTTTTCCTTAATATCTACCCAGGCGTCAAGGTCATATGCTATCTATTTACAACAGAAATGAACGTCAATGAAGTTTGGGGTAATCATGTAATTTAATGCCGATATAATGCAGTAATTAATGTCTGGCTTGGAAACCGGGAAGATTAATCCGCTGACACTAAGTTGTTGTCATTGTATATTGGTTACGAATGGCCTCACAACAATACGGTGTCCTGCGTCTCCGGAGATCCGGGGGTTTGTGTTAATAGTCCTTGCGATATTATGAGATAGTTTACCTCTAATGCTAAGATTATTATCCGCAAGATTGGACCACCCTGATTTGTGAACACATTCTTAGCAGATTGCAACAACGTTTCCATACTAAGACCAGATCCAAAAACGTTACTGCCAGACGCGGTCGAAATTGCGCAATTTCTCGGTAGAGGATTTCCTCCATTCTGTGCATGAAGGAACGTGTTTCGGTTCTCAGAATGGGATCGATATATTTATATATATATATATATATATATATATATGTTTTGTGAAAAAAGCTCATCGTTTTTTAGCTTAACGCCTCTAGCAATTTGTGTTAATGGTATCCATGAGTCCCTTGATATTGGTTTCTGCAGCGTATTAATTAACGTATCTAAATGCTCATCTTACGCAATATATGAATAAAAGTTTCAAAATTTAACTGAATGTTGCTTAATATTTTCGGAACCGCCATCAGTCAGAAGTTCGAAGAGAAACCCACATTATGATTCTAACATG
The DNA here is from genome assembly GCA_944474145.2 of Dicrocoelium dendriticum. NCBI lineage: Eukaryota > Metazoa > Platyhelminthes > Trematoda > Plagiorchiida > Dicrocoeliidae > Dicrocoelium > Dicrocoelium dendriticum. The sequence goes on from OX104070.1 coordinate 13,330,311, forward strand.
GTGGCAATATAATTTAAACGAAACTTTTGTTTAACCACTATGACTATCAACGTTCAAAAGCTTTATTTTTAAGAAAAACCTTAATAAAACTTTGGCCATACCCTTTATAGGTTGCTGATTTTGTCATCCTTGAGAGCAAAACAAATACGGCGTTATTTACCGGAATTGTGTTAATAGCAAATATCCACAGAATGTTGCTTGCATTTTGTTCGAAATAACCATGCTCATGAGATTAAAAGTCTCCTTAAATGAAAACAGTTTTGACTGCGTTGCCCAGTCGCAAATAGTCAAAGCTCTGCTGCACTCCTTTGCGTTTACTTACGGAACCTTTTGAACCACGCGAACAAAAAAGGCTAACCAGGTAAGTCGAGTTAACAAAGACAAAATTGATATTATATCGTCGACAATTTTCAGTACAAACGGAATAATCCGGGTTTTAGATTAGTGCATGGAATTCTGGGATTCGGTGCTCTTCTTATGGTTTCTGGGTCTAGACGGAACACAGCGCAGGTAGCTTATGGTGTTTATTTGGCTATATTTGGCAACTTTACTTTCTTGCAACTGATTTGATCTAGACGCGGGAGCATGGGTACCGATTAAGGACATGGAATGGCGTTGTATTCTTATTTCTTTCACAAGACTATAGGTCATGGTTGGGAGTCTAGGAGATTTGTTATAAACAAATTGTGATCGCCCCTTCACTTAGACTTGGTTGTGGTAGTAATGAATTTGCTGCTGACAAATGAAAAGCGTTCAGCTATTTTTTTCAGAAAACGAACAGCATGCATTGAACGAAAAAGCGTCAAATATATAATTAGTTAACCAAACATAAGGCGATTGGGTAGAATGTTATGTTCTTATGTTGAAAGTTACGCACCTCTTCTGAGAAACGATAGAGCTAGAGATACTTCAATTTATCCACTTTTGAATAATTGCAAAACCTCGTGTGTAGTGATAACGTTTCTTTTTTCGTCGAGATAACTTAAATAACAGTTCATTTCGATGTAACCAGCACAGCTACAATTAGGGTTTCTACCCTAGGGTTTCTACGGCTGGCTTGCCGAACAACCTCCTCGTGGTGCCAGCTGGGTGTTTCGGGTTTTTCCCGTTCCAACGAATGGTCCGGCGGCAGTGTTCCAGTACGTGGTGGGTTTTCGCCTGGCAAGCGTTCTCCCTATAAAAAGCCACAAATGTCCGTTTAACAACACTGCGACGTGGCGGATTTGACTCGCCACCAAATAAAGCCACTGCCCCTTGCCCCTCCCTGAGAGGCATTGTACTTTAAGGGTGAGTTGGGCCCCTGGTCCTTCACGGACGAAAGGCGTATGTACCATCTACTTGGTCACCGGCTCCCAACTTTTGGGACGCCCTTACATCGCCCTGCTGCCTTGTAGGTTAGATCTTTGATCAAAGGCTCGGGGTGGGGACCCTAAGACAACCCTCTACTTCGGCCTAGGCAACCGGGTAGTATCACGCCCACTGACGAATCATGGACTACACGGCTCACTACTACTACTGTTATGCCGCTCTTCTGTCTTAACTCAACCGCTCAACGTCCACTCACAGACAATCCCACCTCCCGTCCTTTACATGCATGTACTCTTGTGTCTTCTACGATCACCGTCACAAACGACCCACGTCTCGCAGCTGATGGAAGTGACAGCCAAACTCCCGGTTTTCAATGTCCTGCGAGCGCAACCGCCTCTCACTCCACCGTAGCTCCAGCTCTTCTTCGACCTGGTTCTCCATTCATCCTCGCAGCGTTTTATGTTCGAACTTTGATGCAGATCGGACGACAAGCATGTCTGGCTCGTACTCTTGAAACGCTATCGGTAGACATCTGTTGTCTTTCAGAGACCAGATTACAAGACTCTAGCGCTGTCATCAGAATGGCCGCTCCGGTAAACTCTGACGCCCAATACTATTTGCGGCTTTCCGGAGACCCAGAATCTGCCGCCACAGGTCAAGCTGGTGTTGGGGTTGTATTAAGTGCCAGGGCTGAATCAGCTATGCTTGACTGGATCCCAGTCAACAGTAGGCTATATGCAGTCAGACTACGAGGTTCATGTAACGTAAGCAGGCGTCGAGACGTTAAGCGTGCTTTGTTTGTCGTCTCCGCCTACGCCCCTACAGACTGCAGCCCGGATGCAGTTAAAGATAGCTTTTACCAACAACTACATGAACTTCTGCGTTCCTCCAAACGGACGGATATAGTCATTCTTGCCGGGGACTTTAACGCGCGGGTTGGCCGCCTTCTACCAAGTGAGCACCACATTGGGGGTAGTTTTAATCTCGGTGGCAGTCGATCAGAAAATGGAGACAGACTACTTGCTCTTTGCTCTGATCATCGCTTGTTTCTTTCGAGCACTATTTTTCGACACTCGAGGAGACAGACTGCTACCTGGCGCCCGCCCTCACAAACGCAAGAGTGCTCCCAGATTGACCACATAGCAATCAGCTACAGATGGCGCGGAAGCGTAACGGACTGCCGATCGTACTGGTCAACTTTTCTAGACTCTGATCACGCATTGGTTCGTGTTAAGATTTGCATGCCTTTCGGTGGATCACCTAAGCGCGCCCACTACCGACCGGACGTCGCGAATCTACAAAACGCTGCGGTTTTAACCAGGTACCAAGCCTCACTGTCAAATTTGCTTGGCTCAACTATTGACGGTGATCTCGAGTCGCAGTGGGCGCATATCAAAGATGCGTTAATTTCCGCCAGTATCGACACTTGTGTAGTTACCCGTCATCCACCGAAACATTGGATTTCCGCCGACTCCTTGTCGCTGGTGGACAGACGCCGCTTGATCCCATCGGATACCAGACAAGTTGAAGAACGCCAATAACTTGGTCGAGAGTTGCGCAGGAGTCTGCAAAAGAACGGCGAAGCTTGGTGGTGTGAACGTGCTAGGGAGATGGAGCTTGCTAGTCTCTCTGGTAATACCAGGAAACTCTTCCATCTCCTTCGAGTCACCGAAGGTGCTCGATCTGGTATAAGTGAAAAAATATGCGAAGCGGATGGCACCTTAATCACCAACCTTCAACGACGGTTGGAGCGATGGGTCGAACATTTTTGCTCGAAGTTTTGTTGGCCCCCAGCTCCATCTGCTACATCTGGCGCACGCGCTGGGGCCGAGTGGTCTACCCCAACAGACCTTCCCTCTTCCCAGGATTTTGGGCAGGAGCTCCGGCACATAAGGCGTTATAAAGCTCCCGGCCCTGATGGTCTTCACCCAGCTCTATTCAAAGATGGTGGCGGATCGCTGGTCCGAGAAATCATCGCTTTGTTCTCGAAAATGTGGTCGAAAGAGAAGGTTCCATCATCTTGGGGTGAACCGATAGTCGTACCCATCTTCAAAAGGGCCTGCGCACAATCTGCTCCAACTACAGAGGAATAAGCTTAGTCCCCGTCGTTTGCAAGCTGCTGGTGTCCATCATACTTCGCAGGCTATCCCCAACACGCGGATCGTTACAACGAGAAGAACAACCTTGGTTTCGCCCTGGTTGCGGCTGCATCGATCAAATATTCACACTTCGCCAGATCCTCGAGCTCCGACATGTGTATCGGAGGCCAACGATTGCTGTGTTCCTTGATATCCGTGCAGCCTTTGATTCTGTCGATCGTACCGTACTATGGCTGTGCCTTCTGAGGAACGGTGTCCCCGAGAAGTTCTTCTCCATACTGCGCGCTCCATACAGTCTGACATCGGGCAGGGTTAGGGCTGATGGCATGCTTTCGCCTACCTTTGTGGTCTCCAGTGGAGTTCGACAAGGATGCCCTGTCTCTCCGTTACTATTCAACGTTGCCATTGAGAATGTCCTGAAGAACGCTCTGAGCGATTCGTTGAACGCTGGCGTTGAGCTCCTCCCAGGTAGTCGAGTTGTTGGTTTGGATTATGCTGATGATATCGTCTTGCTAGCTGACGATCCACAGGTCGTCCAACTTGCATTAAACCGCTTGACGATTGAAGAATCAAAATACGGTATGTACTTTTCGCCATCCGAATGCAAGGCTCTCCTTCAAGACTGGCAGGTGCCTCTGCCTGCACTCACGCTTGCTGGTGAGACACTGGAGGTTGTGGAGAGCTTTGTCTACTTGGGAAGTTGCATCACTGCTGGCGGGGCTATTGGAGACGAGATTTCGATGCGCACCTCGAGAGCACGCCTTGCTTTTTCTATGCTGAGGCATTTGTGGCGTCGCCACGACATTCGTCTCTCCATCAAAGGGCGGGTCTATTGTGCAACTGTTCGTGCTGTACTGTTGTACGGATGCGAGACCTGGCCCATTCGTAAAGATGACTTGCGCAGGCTATCCGTCTTTGAGCACCGCTGTGTGTGGTGGCAGCACCAGGTAAGCAATGTGGAAGTTAGACAGCGTGTCTTGGGACGTGGAAGCCACTCGCTCGAGGAGCTCATCTCACAGCATCAACTGCGGTGGTTGGGACACGTATTGCGCATGCCTGTCCAATGTTATCCTCGTCGTGCGTTGTTCGCACTTGCTGGACAGGGCTGGAAGAGACGGTCTGGTGGACAGCCTACAACATGGAGAAGCCGCGTGAAAAAGTTGACGAAACAATTGGCCTCGGCCGGTTGTTGTCGACTACCTGGTTGGGGTCCCAGAGATGAGGATACTTGCTGGTTGAAAACTTTGGAAGTTATGGCTCAAAATCGATGTCAATGGCTGACGTGTGCATAAGTGTGTTGCGGTGTCCCTTCTTCCTCCCCCTAAAAACGAACAAACTGAAAAAATTTCAAAATCTGTGAGTGGTAAACTTGACAAAAAAAACATTTCTTGTTGCTCTTAGCTTATTATTCATATTGTTTTCCTATTCAGCCATAATTCCGATGGCACAATATCTGTACCACAGATTGTGTATAATATATATAGGGTTTTTACACTATGTAAAAAACATATCTTCATAAATAATGTCACTCACTGACTTCAGGACACATATTACATAAATTGGCCACTATCGTCGTTTCTAATCAAATGTGCCTATCACTTATGCATTCACTAGCCCACGGATTACGCTTGTTGAAAGACATTTTATCCGGTCCTACAAAAGGTATTGTGCAAGCTTATGTCGTCATTTACCCCACAACTACGGCAAGTTATCGTCTTTGAATAGGCACGTGCAAAAGAATATCCCTAAAACATGTGATATCCGATGAGGAACAGACGGTGGTCTATACCTAAGTTTTTCATAAAAAAAGTAGGAACCAAGCCTAGATAAGTATCCAAAAAGCGTTCCGTCGTCAAGTAAAAAGTAATCGTAATATGGGCACCACATTAGTGAAAAACTCCATGGTAATTCTAAACGGTCAATAGCACCACATTAAACTGTAGGAAAATAAGACTGTTGTAAGAATTCACCTTAACTAATTGTACAATATCGCATATTTTCATAAGACGCCTGAACCAAATATGTGGTCATTGTCAGCAAAATCTTGCTAGTATCCGCTAAAATCTTTCATTTAATGATGGCAAGTGTGTTGTAGAGTTTTGTGACCAATTTTGAGAATATTCACGATAACAGAACTGCATTGGCATATTACTCAGAATTGCAATAATATGGCTTAGCGTAACCTGCATTTGCAATAGCTCCGGAGAAAGGACTTCGCTAATTTTTATACAGCACGCCTTTCTTTTTCTTTATTCTTGCATTCCAATCGTCATTATGCATGCGGCTAGGTATAAATATATATATATATATATACCTATGGGAACTAATTCATTAGTATTTGTAGAACAGAGGAATTATCTTGTTCCTGAAGTGCTCCGTCCCCACTACGCCATAACACAAAGAGTAATACATTCAGAGAAGCGTTAGAAGAAAGCTTTCGCTTTACGCTTCGTTAGCATACATGTGTTAGTACTCGAAGTATCAGAACATATAGCATTAATCTTATGTGTCAGCTAAGTAAGCCACCATGAAAACCTTGTTCGTTTTGCGGATAAAACGCTGTAGCTTAACCAAACCCGAAAGATGATCATGTTCAAATTCAGTATAAGGAAATTTGTCGGCATATTTAAGGTCCAAAGTTTCGATTCATCGTGATATTCGTAAGTATAATCCCACTATATGTCATGTTAAATAACACACGCATATATCCGATCACCTACGCATATACATCCGTTTACCCCGATTTATTAATGGCTGGAGAGCATAGTGTATTTCTGCGTCCGGTTGTTAATAAGTTACCAAAAGGACAAGAGGGTAATGTATGTGTTGTAATGCATCATCTAGTTGCTTTATAAAATCTGGTGTGATGTAAGGAGGGGTGACATTTCGAAAAGAAAAATGGTTTCGTAGTCAATTTAGCCGACTCCATGTCGTAGCCAGTTTTATCTAGTAAAATCTTACTTCTGTGCTGCGGCTTTGCTTCAGGTTGTAGCGGAAATTGTTCTCAGGGTTCATCGCTGTAAACCACAAATGTTTTCACAGTTAGATGTTAAGGCAGGTACACCATTAACTTCATATTATGATTACACTTCTCTGTGAAGTATCCAACGCTACTAGCTAGCGTTTTAATCAGTGTAGCCGGACTTGTGTAGCGTACATCTAATATAACTTTAAATAGGAATGGACAAACCGCGTGAATGCCCTCCTCAGGAGACCAACATGCTGGTTAGCTGTTCCGGACGCATTCAAACGCTGCGTCCAACAACCGAGTTCCTCTTTCATCACCATCCTACGAGCGCGCTGCTGTGGCGCAGTGTTCATCATGTGCTCTTGAAACCTATATACTTAAGTGGGCTTGGGAATTACAGCCTAATGCTTGGCTTTTACGCATTAAACATAAATAGATATGCCTTTGGCTATCCAAAGGCAAGGTCTACATTTAGCTGCAAACTTGTTGATGATCATGAAAATAGAGATAATGCCAACACTTGATCTCATCCGCAAATATGATTATCTTTGCCTCGATGACACGCGCGAGACCTTGGATGAAGACCAGAAAATGACACGGTTCTAACACCGATCCCTGTGCGAACTGCAGTCTACGTCGATAGGATCAATAAATGAAACCCGAACCTGAAAATTCAGCCGCATCTGAAACAGAAAATTTCCCATGTATCAGAGCGATGAGTAACAATACCGTACGCGTTTGGAAAAGTGTTCGGTGTTCTATGCGGTCAAAGGTTTTAGAAACCTTGAGATAGTTGACATTAGTTGACTACAGTCCAACTGCCATGTACGATCCGCGTTTCAGCAAAACATGACTGAGGTTGACGGAATCCGTTTGCTCCGGTGCTATGAGGCTACATATTTCAAAGTAGATAGGTAGCGCCTCAACTAATATGGATTACATCAACGTTGAGAACACCGGGAAGAGAATCACTGGGCGATATTTGACCTGTTCCAAACGGCTACTACTTTTTAAAATTGGGGTGATGGCACCTTAATTCCGCAATTCAGGCAGTTGTTGTTTATCCAGCAATCATTGAACACATCAATTTAATGACTCAGTTATGATTGTAGTTGTCACCTGAGGTGCTTAGGAGTAAGGTTCACAAAGCGGAAGAACCATTGGTACAAAAATATGTTTCCTTAAAACAGGTGCTGAACTACAATTGCATATCTAAAGGGATGGGGTACGGGGAATGGGATAGTTATGTGACAAATTCTGGTTTCGCATCAAAATATGTGATCTTAATGCTGCCGTAGACTTTTGGCTGCATGCTAGGTATCTTGAGCATATGGGTTTGTTGAGATAAGTGGTTAACTCAGCGCTTCAAATTCTGGAGCCTGTTTGCATTTCTGTACAGACGTTTGCTCTTGGCAAAAGGCTTGCTGTTAGGATCCGCTATTGAACAACTTCGTCCTTATCTACAAATATGGTAAAGTAAAGAAATGCACTCCGGTTTTATGGTTAGGGTTTGCCTTATACACATGCCACGCTGCTTCTATTAACACCATTCGTTTTTGGTTTATGCTTCTAATTGTTGATGTTGTACTCGAAGAAAGATTTGGTCTGTTTACAGATGCGGGTTTAATGAGATATCTGAACTTTTGAGCGAAACCTATCCATGCACTGTCGGTGGATAAATCGTCCGATAATTTCCAAACGGCATTCCCAACATGTTCTCTGAGTGGATCGTAGTGTGTGAATGTTCGAAACAAGTCACTATATTCCTGTACATATTACACATAACAAAGTAGTCTGAAAGCTTTGCTACCTGATCACTTTGTTAGAGGGACCGTTCTAACATTTATTTTCGATCATGAGCTTATTGTTTGTGAGCAGTATTTGAAGCACAGATGGCTTGTTTTCTTTTATAAAACTGGTTAGCAAAATGTCAGGGTAGAGAGCGGTATGCTTTCAATGCGGTCTTGCAGGCCTGCCTTGCACTGTTTCTTGGGCGAAGCCGGTACTAACATATCATGAAGCTTGATGTCGCCAGAGATGAGAACAGATGTGCGTGGTTGTCAAAGCACCTACCCAAACACAAATACATGTGTCCGACGGGAGTTCTTTACAGTGGGGTCCTCGGGGACGATAGAAAACCCCCAAAACCCTTGTGTTGTTGAACTTTTTCCCAGGGCGTGTCTCTGTGTAGCGTTTCCAGATCAGCCATCGTTTCTTACAGCAGATCCTTACGCTAATATAATAGAACCCCATCGCCTTACAGGCGGCATCGTTGTGTATAAGGGACATGCCATTTATCGCGACTCCAGAGTTTGTGATTTATGAGTACAGCTCTTTTCGTCATGCATTATTGTTGCGTGTGTATGTTCGTGACCGAAGAGAGCAAGCTTACTCTTGGGATCTGCATTCTAGGTAGGATGTTGTGCAAACCGTAAATGGCCGGCAAATAATAGCTTATTGGTTAAGGTAATGGAGTACTCAAATTGATCAAATTCCCGAATCGCGCTAGTACCTACATGCTACTTCTATTATTTTCTGTGTGTTTGCCAGTTTCATTGGCTAGCAGAGTGGAATTATCCGAAATGTTATCTGCAGTTAGCACGAATACGTGGCTGATTTCGTATGTTTGCTTAGGTGAAGCTGCTTCGATCCGGAGCTCGAATAACCGTAGTTGACATTTGTCTGTATTGCAGCACAGCCTACGCAATCCGCAGGCCATTTCCACTTAAATTCCGAGATCCAAATTCGACTAAAAAAATCATTAATTTGGCAGCCTCAGCGTTCGAATTAAAGAGATATCTTGATTTTCTGTACAATAACCTCTACGTCTCAGCATTTTCAATCAGACTCGTTATCTTTTTACAAATTGGATGGAAGTATACCAAATTTTCTATCAGGTTATAATAAAAATCGATTAAGTAACTTGTTAATTTTCTTCCTTGTATAAAAAATTACTTTCAGCTTATCCAAATTTACTTAAACCATATATATGATTTCGCCGGAAAGTAACTTAACAATGGAATGGAACCTTTCTTGTGACCAATACTTGAAATTACGCAGGACATGGGGCAATATAATGACGACCGTCAGTAAGTGCAAGTCAGCGGCGAATCTATAAGGGTCTAATCCTCTAGTTGGTGCTGAGGTCATGCCAAAATAATACGATTGGGTAGGTCTTTTATAATGCAGGAAGCTGTACTAAATTATTTGCTAAATTTATCAAATAAACAATAAAAAGCTCAAGTAATTGCTTGACGAAAATGAAAATGGTATTTAAAAATCTATACTTCGTAATTCACTGAAATCAGTAAGACCTTATTTGATATCTAGAAATCAGTGAGCGGCTGACTTAAACAATTCTGAAAGAATTATGACCACTTCGGGTTCTCATTTAAAGCTTGGAGATATACTTGAACTTGAGACGACAAATACTGTCAGCTAAAATATAATCAGCAAATGATGTAAATGTGGCTTGAGAAAAAGTATTGTGTACGATAATGCATATCGCATAAAATGTATACATTTATTATCAATCCTCAAGCATTCAGCTGAAATTTTATGATCGATTTCTGGTTGATGAAATAACCTTAACACAACTATGTTAGTATCTTGAATGTACATATTTGGTTATGTTCGCTAGTTTTCAAGATCGTTATAATTATTTCGTTTAGAGTTGGAGCATGAACAAAGCAAAATAATTTCAAACCATAATGTGCTCCTTATCACACCGTGTGTCAGTTAATATCCGAAATGATGCGGGCAAATCATTTGCAAATGCGCAAACGTGTCGAAAACTTATAGCACTACATTTTGAGCATCAAAACCGTGTCAATTTTCTGCGGTTAGTAAAATGTTTAATTATAAGCCATGTACTCTCCCCTTCCTTTCGGGAATCGTCTGCACTGTGATTACCACATTTTACTATGGAACAGGAACCTTTAGTCTCATTGTCACTGATTCGCGGCAAAAACCGCTGCATTACAGGTGACAGTAAAGGCAGACAACATCAGTAAAATACCAAACTATTCTTCATAAAATTATTTAAAAAGCAGCGTAAGTTTAATAAGTTAGTCTTTTGCACGCAATTAATATGCAAGTAAATATTGTAATTGACGCCATATCATGTAAGGCAACTTGTTCACCTAGCAAGTTACTTCCCTCCATAGCCCATCTGTCTCTAACATGGACTGGTATCAGTCGGGATGCTGGTTCTGGCTCCAAATAGATCAAATATAATGCGCAACCTTGATAGTACACGACTGGATGAACTAGCAATACAGTTCTTTTCCGTTCGTGTGATTGATGTTTGTTTGTATCTCCGTGAAAAAGATTTTTTGTTATATTATTCAAATCCCTTCACTTCTTATTTGTTAGGTTAAAAGCAGTTAAGGAATACCGTTAATTTTAAACATATTCTTCACAAATTCATACTCAATATACCTGCGATACAAATTCATTCGCTTGAAAACTTTACCATCTGTTGGCAAACAGATATTTGCGTCCATAATCACATAGATTATGATAGCTATGGCAACACAGACCATTTCTGTTTACCATACCCAACCAGCAGAAAGTTAATCAATATTGGATAAGCATGCATCGGAGCTAAAAGCCACCTTCAAGCGCGACTTTGGCCATGGAAAAGAAGCGGTCTGCTTTGAATTTCATTTGTATCGTCATCGAGTTTCAAACTCCTACAATGGAAAACAAAACTTTGTGGAATATTGCTTTATAACTGATAAACAGAAGACATGGCTCTGATTTTGTTGGGAAGTTTGGCGAACATATTTGTCGTCCTAGTTTTCTCACTTTATAAAATCAGCAAGAATTCGACCCAGGGAGAAGGAGTGCGCTTCACCTCCCGTAATCCAAGTGGCAATAAGTAACAAGGAATCAATATTAGGACCACTTGGGTCCTGTACATATGGATATTATGTGGCAGTCATTGAAAATATATGGTATTTATTTAATAGCGCAAATTGTTGAAATTTTTGATGCTATCAAATAGGGTGACGCAACGAGTTTAGTAAAATTAAATTCAGAAACTCTAAACAAAAAGTTATAACTTTCCATTCATAAGATTGTAAATAAATGGAAAGCACTAAAAACCCTGGTTTTTTATGTACATTTTACTCCGTGCTCACATAGATGTAAAACAACAAGCTGAAGATTGTAGAGCATTAACGGGTTATTTGCGACCAAAGCATCTGTTCGATGCCATTGACGTTGCATTTCATCCTAGAGGGCTGCGGTAAGCGAAAGGAAATTCATTATTTGTAACCTCAAATAGAATGAAGGGGCAAGAGATCCAATATTTATTACACGCGAAGATGGTACAAGATGCTGCACGCATGCGCGCGTATCTCAGCCACTTTTTCTACGCCCAACGTGCCATATACAGTGGTATACCACCAGTCACGTTCGTACGTCTTTTTCCGCAAATTTGAGAGACTTGGCTGTCTGTGTGCATAGGTATATTGGCTCCAAGACCTCGCATTCTGAGAAACCTGGAGTTGTTTTAATTTAATTCATTTGCTCAATCACGGTTGAAATATTCTACTTTGGATTACTCCTGAATGCGCCGACATGTTCGCTTTGGTCAGCGTTGCTCTTCTTACGACATCCCCTCTCCATATTCTTCTCTTGGCGAACCGGTTCCTCTTCCTTATTACGTATACACTATCCAATTTTTTCGCTGGGCTTGAGTTTCCCTGTCTGATCCCTTTCATGTTATTGTGCCTACTCTAGATCTTGCTCGCTTTGCGGCTTTTAATTATTCCACGTGACCATTATCTTTCGTGAACATACTACGTTACGCAGCATAGAATGATTGAAACATCTGATTAATAGGTACTTAAAGGTCATATCTGGAAATTGTATCATCCATGCTGTTTTGCGCAACCAGGCATTTAATATTGGTTGTTTACTCAGAAATATGCAATTTCTTTGATATTAGATAGAGAAATTATACCTAAGAGTGCTCCTAACCAGCTGAATACATGGCATCCCGATGATAGCTGAAGGAACACCACATGTTCTTAGGTAATAACAGTAACGCATATTCACCGGGTTCAATAAAATCCAAACACCTAATTATTGACATAAACAACCATAACTTCTAATCTATGGTTGACAGTGACAGACATTCACGAGCAAAACTGATATTATAAAACGTAGACACTTCAATACTGCCTCCGGAAACCAAACATTTTCTCTGAGTGATCATAGTACACACGGAAACCAGCTAACATATTTCGAGTGAAGCCGTCAGAAATAGCGTAGTGTCATAAAGTGCTGGCGTCTATTTGATGTGATCTCAGTTGTTCCTGAGGATGGGTACGATTAACGAACCTTAATCAAAAGATGGAAACTGCACTTTACCGAAAACTTGTCAAGACCTTTAAATAGGCATAGATATCGTCAAATTAAAACCAAGAATATGATATGATTTATCCGGTTAAATAAATGATCGAAATAATTTATTTACTTTGAACGAAATGCAACATAAGGCATTTGTAAGCCAATTCATCCTTAATTGGGACAGTACATAATTCAAAGAATTCACATGCTGTTAATTAAAAGGATTTAACCGAAACATTTACCGGGAGAGTAATGCCATGCGTTAACTCTCCGAAAACAATCGTGAAAGGGGTGCTTAACCAATACTGATAAACAATAGTATGAATAATTTGAGAAGGAACATGCATGGCCAACTTCTCCGTACACTCAATGCGCCTGGAGCATTTAGCATATATTTGGTTAAATGACCTGACCACCGATAGACAGACGAAATTTATTTGAAGGGATGACACAGAACGAGCTTGAAAACATTTTCGTTCAATGTCCGCGTAGTGATTTAAGATACCATACTTTGAGACGATCTTTTTGGCAGTGGATCATTGTCCCCGTACTTCACCCACTCTAGCTTCAGAATACGCTTATTTCTTTCGCGCATCGTTTGAGTGGCAAAGCAATTAAAAAATACACTTGTCATTGCCAATTTTATTCAAGTTTATTATGCATTCTCGTTTATTTTTCAGTAGGCTGAAGAACCCAGCATTGATTAGAAGTGAAATGTTTTCCGTACATGAATATAAATTGCGTTGCTGAACTGCGAGGTTTTGAAACCCGTTGAGTAAGAGGCATACACTCTCCCGCCTGTCACGCTTTTCGGCTGCTTTCTGTCCAAGTTTAGACTGACAATGCTTACAAATGGTGTTTAAAATTCGCTCTGAACGCATTGGTTTAAGCGTAATTGGTCCCCACCGAGACCAATGCACGAAATATGAAATTGTAGGCTGCATAAACAGCATTTACCCTTATTTACACGATGTCCAAGGATTTGGAGCAAGTATCACAAAGTGTCTGCTTTGCCATTTCAAAAATTTGCACCCATCGATACGACTAAATCCGCCTAAGGTAGAAGCGCAAAATTTATAATACACTAGTACATGTAGCGATGATAAACTAAACTCATATATTCATGTGAGTGAATTACACCAATATATATAGCAAAAAGAATTCAAATATGAAAACTGTGAGATCAACTGGCAAGACGAGGACACGAGCAAAATACGACCGTGACGCATGAGAATCAAGGCAGATTAAAACAACACAATTACTGCCGTAAATGTTTAAAATGTATCACTACATAATTCAGAATCACAAATAATACCGATTTGAGCAAATGAAGACCAGCAGGAAAACCTGAAATAACTGGCCTGGAAGCGGAGAGATATATTCCGGAAGCGGAGGACGGGTTAATTTCCAGACTAACCTAGGCCTGCTTGTCAACATTCCCCATTGTGCATTAGCTAAATAAGCCGTACTCTCGTCGCAATAATATCATAAACCTAACTTTAATTACTGTGGCATTTTCCCCTATTTAAATCAAAAGAAAACATAAAATATATAATCATGTCTTCCTTAATCCACAGGGAAAAAGGAAGACAATAAACCAAAATTTATTCCTGCGTAGCTCGCTTTAAACGCACAAAGAATCTGCCAATATTTTTCAGTTTCCCATTGTCATTCTTCAGCTTGCGTAAGCTCACTTAAATGGTAGCTTCGCAACTCAAATTATACGAGGATGTCAGTTGAAATTTCAATGTAAGACGGTAGATGAGTTTTATATTAGTAAGATTCTGTAACAAGCACAAAGGCTAAAATGTTACTCAAAATCACGCTTTAATTGGAGAAAACCAAAAATATAATTACACACCTTGGGTTAAAAATTACATAATTTTTCAATAATAATAGGTTGAACCAAAGCTGCTTTCAAGGTGCTCATTTATAATTTTCACAAAATCTCTAAAAATAGGTTATACTATTATTATGCTACCATTGATCAACCTTAAGAGCAATGCACTTGAACAAGCGTTGTCTTGTCCGAATGGGCATCTATACAAATAATTCTACGAATATGCATTGTAAATGCGCTGGATCGGTATTTACGGTTATTTCCTAGAAAGGTGTTTGCCTTTAGAATTTTGTGATATCTAGGTGAGTAGAATACAAAAAGCAAAGCTAAATTTTAGTTCCTCTAATTGCTTTCCTAAACGAATTCACTTTTGCAACAATAGCCAACTTTCATTATTAATAACCGTAGTCTTACGTAAATACACAATAATGTAAAAAAGGTAATCCAGTAGATGTTTGAGATTGCACCTTTTATTCAACTTGCAAAGTATCTATAATTTAATATTTTTTTGCTAACATTTCCTGTTCGATAATTCATGAAATAAACGACTAAGATATTCGTATTTCTAAGTGCACATAATTTGCGCGTAGTTAATATTTTAATTCGGCTGAAATTTTGCTATCATTTTACTATATAACTAAACAAACTGCTTTATTCCGACAGAAATTCCAAAGCCGCTTGCAGAATTTGAATCTTTCTGCTTCGCTGAACAAGGAGCCGCAAATAATATTATCTGCTTTAGCAATTGTTCAACAGCTTGGCTCATGCTCACTCTAAATATTCGTGTGACTTTGAATGATACAGTAGGACTAATCGTGCGTTATGCATCGTGCAATTCTGGCTTTCTCGCGGCAGATGATGTTACCAAACAATCAGAGCGGCGAGGATATTAATGTTAAACTTAAGTAATTTTAGAGCATTTAAGTTATTTGCGAAATTATACTTATGTGGGTGAAGCTCAGAATGATTCTGTGATTGAATGGCCGATGCTTGCAAAGAGGTATGCGAAATACACGCAATCGGCATGCTGTCCTTCATAATATTTTCCAAATTTCGTGGAAAATTTGTCAGCTTACATTTTGATCATCGCACTCTAAATAACTCGCAAGCAATTATCTTGGTTCCCACATTGCATAACGCGGAGATCCGTGAGATTTTCACACCCTTCAGAAATGAGCCAGTCCCATTTCGGGACTATCCCACTTGCCTGCCAGTTGCAAGCTGTTCGGGGAACTTTTCGTCCGGTTCTGGGTACTCCGATGGTCTGACTGTAGCTGTTGTGAGTCCAGAGGTCACTAATTACTTGATATGAGATAGCTAAAGAAAAACGGCGAATGATGAAAACATCGACATTGGAAGGAAGGATTAATTACCAGTGAGTAGTGGCATTGCAGCCTTATGATATTTCACTTGTGTAATTTAATGATTACGAATGCTAATGTTTGTTATGATCAAAACGTTGAAAATTTACAGAGCCTGATTGATTGGCTCCTTAACGTCGGTGAACAGTTTTTGAGGGTGAAGCAAAGCACCAGTCTTGGAAAAAGTGTGGAGAGAGATGGTTTGGCTTATACAAGTCAGCTTTGCATTTGACACGAGTAATCAATTGCTTCTATTACGCATCTTAAGTCTAATGGGATTTTAGATCTAAACACACCCGGCGTGTAGCCTTCGGAAACGTTTGTGTTTTATTGAATTAACGTGAGGTCCTGAATTACTTTTTTTCTCTCCTTGCGTATCGAGATGGAAGGAAACCAAGAAAAATCTCTAGGTTACAGCACAAGCTTTTCAGATTAAGGGATACTCGTGCGACCGTTGTGACAGATATTCAGAAGACCTGGAATTCGTGTTATTCTTCATTCAGTTTTCGATTAGCGGAAGAGTGAAAAATGCACCCTATGAAAGCTCTAAAAATCAGACCAAAATGGTTTGAATAGGTAAAATTGCTGTATATAAACTTGCACGTTATTACAATTTACGATTAAGTCATTGCCCAAATGATATTGCACTGCAGCTTGTGGTGCCACTAAATTATTTTAAATCATTTAAGACAAATAAAAAACATTTAATATCTATGTGACAAATTTTAGCAGAACTCGTCCGACAAATATATGATAACACAAATTAGCGACGATAAGAATTTTAGCAAGTCGCCATTCATAGTTCAGATTATTTAATTGAAAGCTTGTAGGCTGTGATCATTTTGCTATTTTTCCACATACACTGCGTTGGTACTAATAATATTATTTTAAGCATAGCGTTTGATAATCAATGAATTTAAATGAGTAGTGGTATAATTTTTCCACACAATTTAACAAAATTTTGATGTAATTATTCTTGTTCTGCTGTTGCAAAATTATAAATTTTGGCCCACTGTATAATTTAAGCCGCTTTGCCGTATTTAAATTTTAATGTATAATTCACAACTTGTTAAATGGTTAGCTAGTTCTGTTTTTTGATTAGTGAAATGAACTGTTTGATTCTTCTTCACTTAGTGAAAGTCGTTTATCTTCTCCAAGATTTAGGATTGTAGTTATTACTATTATTATAGTTAGGACGCTTATAATGATAAAGGAAACCAGAAACCAATAAATTGTTAGTTCAAATTAGGTAGACACGCGTCGAAGAGTGCCATGTTTAATTTCTGGTGCACCGAATATCTACTGACGTCAACAAATACCATTCAAGCAGTCGAATTTACCAAAGTTGCATTCAGTGTGACTGGCAAATTACTTTGAGATCTAGACTCGCGATCCATTACGAAGTAGAAAGTGAAAGCATCACGAAAATGGTTTTAGCACTATTTTGCTTCTGAACTACTGATTTACGTTACTCAGTGTATGCTGATTATGTTCCAAATCATTAACTATGATGACAGCGCATTTACCTCTGAAATTGGTTTAGTAAACTGCACTCAGTAGACAGCGTTTTACAACTACGTTTTCTTTGTTGAAATATAGGCCTACTAATAGGTGTTGAGATATTAGTAGGCAAGCTGAAAATAAAAGCTGTTATTTTCTATTATATTATCTAGAGCAGCATTTAAATTGCATAAATGTATTTAGTAAAATATAAAGAGCGAAATACAACCTGGCTATATAGTGGAGTACAGATGCAACACCTCTGCAATTATTGAAGTCTATGACCGATAAACAGGCCATTCTGCGCACAAAATGGCTGCTTTATTTTATCAGAACGCGGCAGCCTGAGCAAAATATGGAAACCGGGCGCTAACATTATTCATCGCAGTAGTAAATCGTGTGGCATGATCAAACATACGACAGGTGGACAGTAACTGTATACATATGAATTAAGCAGTGGATTTCATGAGCATTTGTCATTAGAAACAAATGACAGGGTGAGCTCATATTGTACCGATATAAGCACATGTTCCGTCATATCACCTTTCTAACTTTATCGTTTCGCGACTTGCGGCCACAAAGCAATGACCGCGTATTTCTAAAGAAGTACATTCAGTTGTGGGGGAATAGATTTCCCTTCATTGGGGACACATTTGTTAGTATAACAAATCTTGGCAAAGGCCATTATGTGCATATTTGCATTCAAATTGTCGAAATCATGCTACAGTATAACGTTAAAGATGTTTTGCTTATGGCAGACATAGAGCCAATGGCAAGTATGGTAATTTACATATAACGACATGGAAAAGCTGCAAAAGTTACGTTTTAATCAAAAATGTTTATGTATTTGGCAACAGATAAGTGAAAACCTTAATGAGCCTAAGTGATGCTTTCAGGATCTGCAAATTATTGCGCGGTTATGTGAAAATAAATCCGACTACTGAACTTTGTCACGATAGTTGTAAATATTTCTCAACTAGTAGGCCAAAAGTAAAGAGATTCATATTATGCTGCATTAATAATATTGGGTTTGCGATTAACATTTGCTCAATCCGTTGAGAGTAAAATGCAGAATATTTTGCCCTGACATTAACAGCATATTCCAGTGAGAACCTTAGCGATACTTAGAACAAGGATGCAACACATCAATTTACCTAACCAAAACGGTCAAATAACTTAGATTTTCATTTAAGTTTCATGCAGAAGAGTAGTTACCTCACCATAAACTTCGCAGGCAGCTTCCGTATCGCGCTCTCTTTTGGCAGGCCACTAGCCGGACTGCAATTACACGCCCTCCACTACATCTCCCGACCTTCCTATCCTTCTGAGAGAGGACGTCGCAAGTAGTAACCCATCCACACGCAATCCAATCTCACCCTGCCTGCCCAGCCGCGGAATTGTGCCTGCGATGGGCTTGCGGCGTAAGTCTCGAAATAATTTGCTACGCCACCTGTTCTGAATTGACATTACAGCAGGTCTGCTGTCTCACGGCCAACAACATGGAACACCTGTGCCTTTATGCAATTTAATCAAGCAAACCGCATTGCTTGCCAATCACACATCACACGCTATTTCAGTTATCTCTCAATTCGCTCGTCTCGTTATATTACCCAAACGTACAATCTCAACAGGCAAACACCTCCGGTCAATAAAATACTGCAACTTAAACGGCTGCACTGTTTCAACAGCTGTCAACGTCCTCCGAAATATAACAAGGGGAATATTTACCAGAATTAAGGAACGACGCCGTACTCCACCAACACCAGTGCACTATTTCCGAATGTGTGTGTTTATGTCAACACCTAGGTTAACACCGCAGCAACGAAACGGGATATTTGGTTTCAACTGGGAAATGTTATTTTGCTCAACTTGCAGCAAAATGTTTGAAAATAATCGTGGTTTGTCTCATCACCGCCGTCACGTCCAGCTAGATGCCTACAAGTTCAATGGTCTGGCGAGGCTTTTCAACCAATTATAAAACTGGTTTGCGCTAGAGGACTAGGCACTTCGCGATGAATATCGTTTGCTCCTTCCTAAATGTTTCACAGCTGCTCATTCAACTCCAATTTGGATTTCCCTACTGATCAGATGACTTCAATAAGAAATGTTTGCAAGGCCCCAGTCAGAAAATCTTGGGAGCAAGGGTACGATGCTATAACTTAGCAGCTATTTCAGTGACCCACACCGCCTCAGCATCCCTCATTCTCATTTAGACGCCAAACACTCCTTAATAATCTGTGACCCAGTTGGTCCTGTTGTCGCTTCATTTGAACCCAACAATCCTGATTTCACTATAAACTTTGCGCGCTTTCCATTTGAATGACTATGAAGACGACTCTACATTCCCCCTGAAATTCAGCACACACAACGTATGTCATCTTGACGTGGGTTGGCGAAAGCCCATCGGTATATATTTATCTTGCGCCACAAAATATAAAACACTTCAAAGGTCGCTTTGGATAAACCTTGCTTCGACAAAAATGCGAAGCTTGATACAATATATTGTATTTAATTACAGAAACCACAGGTGAGCATCTACTTTTTAACTAATTATGAAAGAAGCCAGACGGAGCCCCGCCAATGCAATTCACAAACTGAACGACGTGCAGCTACTTGCGAACGGTCTTTAAATTTTTGCAAAAAAGGCACTCTAAAACAGCATTTAGTTACGACATGGAAAGCATGAGGTCAATCTTATTTCTCAAAGTTGGCAGTCCAGCAAGCGCTGAAAGCGGACATTTGCGGTCTCAAAAATTGTCAGCGATGAAGACTTCAATAAGACCACATACAATTTCTATACCATTTGCGAAGCTTAGACACTGCCGCTACAGTACTCGAAGTACGTTGGCAGACGACATTCATGCTGCATGAGAAGGTGATCCAAGGCTACAAATACTTCTGGAAGGATGTACCTTCGCAACCTCCAATGTTTGATAAACTGACATCATGATGTTGTTCAAATAATAACTGGGATTTCGTAAACCATTTACCAAAGTGGAAGCGATGTATATAATTTGAGCGAAACATCGATATGTACCTGGTTGATACCATGTCATTATAAAAAGCTTTAGACTGGTGGATCTGAGGTATATTACGCGTTTGCTTATGTGATTGTTCATGTTATCTTCATCACGTAAAAGAGGCAAGTGTCACGTTTGTTCAAGATACCTTAACAGCGTGCCCTAAAATATTCGCCTAATTTCCCTAACTTCCGTCTTCAATCGCCTTCCTAATTAAATGTTATTCATTTACTGGATGCCTTCATTCAAAACTGGCCTTATCAGGTCGGGTTTGTTTGTAACGTTTGTCGTTTTGAAGCCTACACGATATTGCACTTCGCAATCAAAGATTGCTTATTTACGCATTTCGTTTCTAAACTTTTTAAAGAAATTTAGATTATATCACCCACGCTTCGCTGCTTCGCACAGCCACATCTTCAGCTGCCCAATCTTTTCTTCTACATAACGTTAATGCTTACTGCTCCACCGGCGTTTTATTCAACAATTGAATAATTGTTCACCAAGGGAGTGGAGTTCCTCACGGAAAAAATTCTCTAACGCTCTTCGTCATATCATATGAGGAAGCATCACCATACACAGCCATACACAGTGCAATTTCACCGCAGCTCCAATGGAACATATCGCTTAAGCAGCTGATGCCGTAATATGCACTCGTGAGCCGAAAGCGTAAGACGACTTATGCAGGATATACAGCATCTTATACTATAAACAAAATCTACAAAATCGATATAATTAGTTATCACCATCAAAGGGAAACAAACGTAACTAAATTGAACACTGTGCAGGCACCTTATGTCGCCCACCATTTCCCATTTTTCATCAATCTGGGTAATTCCGGTTAATTGGATATCCGTTGAATTGGAAGGATAAATGCCTGACAAATTTGCTAGATCAACTTAACACATTTCCAGTAAACATCCCAAGCACAATCCTTCAGTACCAGCGCATGGATATCTTACGCACCTTTCCTTTATTGTGTCATGAACATTGCATCTCATTGGCGGTAGTGCAGCGACAAACCCTCATATCACAGCCGAGAATGGTTCGGGCTGGTATACGATGTACATCAGCTGCTCTTTGTTTCACGCATTAATCAAGGTTTAACCTTGGGTGTCCGTGCATTTTAGATATAAATATTTTGGTATTCCTATTTAAAAGCACCCAGCTCTGAGAAATCTGAGTTTCAAAATATTGTTTAAATAGACAACTGAAATTATCCCTCAGATGCTCCCGTAGTTAAGTTTAACTTACTTCAGGGAACAAACATCTACAGAATATTACACATGAATAATTTGCTGAGAACTTCCTTGTTCATTTGTCACCTTGTTTCAAAGTCTGTCGATCCCCCCTTGAAAGAATATCAATGTCATCTGGAAGTCAACCGGTCCCAATTAATAACACCTTTTAGTTCAATGTTCATATCCCTGTCTGCACTGTTTGACGGACATCCCAAAATTGGTAATATACACTAGTAAAACGGAAGGACGAATTAGAATTCAATAGAGAATATCACTAATGATTTGCTCTCGGGAAAAGTAACATCCCCTAAGTGACCACCATCTAACGCTCAAATATGCATGAACTAAATCAACGAACAGCTGTGTCGGAGATCCTGAATGACTGGAAATTTTTGCGGTAGCATTTATGATGCACCTGGTCGAACGTTGCTTGCTTATCTGGAAACATTATCGAAACTGTAAATTTGGAGTTAAAGATTATGTATTATAATACAAGTAGTGCAACTAACAAGTTGCAAAGGAAACTTGGGATTTGGCATGTTATCTAATGCAAATGACAAAGCACCTAAAGGCAGATATTTAATATTTTTCGCTTCACTGGCTAATCATAAAATGATTTGGATTGGCCGATAAGTAAAAAAATGCGTTACGATGTTTTACACGAATTCGTAAAATAGCCGAGTTGTTTGGATACGTTGTGAGTATTGAAGTGAAAACTCTAGCAATTATCCTCAGTAAACTTAGTAACAGCTATGAAGAATCAATCGCATTGGAAACAGTTACACAATAGCTATTTTGATTTGCGGGTTGGTGATGTAACCGAGCATAAATGTAACAGATGAAGAAAAACTACCATCCACACATCTTCTGGGCGACTAATGTAATGTAGATCATCAAGAAGCTATGTATTGAAATTGCATTGTAGACGTATAATATAACCGTAACTTATTTTGAACAGCGAACGTTTCCAGAGTAGTAATAAAAGCAAACATCTAAAGCACGATTTAAGGTATCAGGGGAACATAACGTGTTAATAACGATGCTTTTAATTATGCTTGGAAAATGAAAATGCTTTCTGTTGCTTTGGCTTTAATTAGTGTAGAAAAATTGTAGTTGGTAAGATAAACTCTTTGAGCAAATAAGAGGATCGCGCATCACCTATTAAATGCAAAGATATTAGGTAACGGTGTAATCGGAAAAAAACAGTTGGTGGCGTTCTGTGACGGTATAGAACGCTCTAGTAATTTCGGGTCGGAAGAATGGGTTGAATTCTGGTGGCTTGATTTATAACATATGGTATTGCACTAGCTCATTCAAAAGGATGAACTGCAAGCAAATTGGAACAAGAAATCTGTACCAGGTGGGTGTGCGTATGGTAGAACTAGATGCAGAAATATTATCAGTTGCCTAAAAATAAAGTTATAGTAAGTTGGTGAATGGTAAAATGCAGCTGCGTGGGGTTGATGATAAGAGATATTTTTACGTATTAAACCTCCTTTTGCTTTTCTGTTATTTTCCGGCTTTTCTGGCAGATGAGTAATCGATGAATTAATGGGAAATATAGATTTTTGTAGGTAGGTATAGCCAGAAGAAAATTTTCTGTGCTGATAGAGCAAGAATAGCACATAGCGTTGCGATCTCGAAGGAGTTCTCGATCCTGAGCTGCGTATATCCTAAAAAAGCCAGAATAAGACCACTTATTGTCCTTAAATTCTTGACCCTACCTTGCATCTATTGCCAGCTTTGATATTTTCTATGCCAGTACTACTTGTGCAATTATATTAATTATCAGCTTCTCTGGAAACATTTGAGCTTCATTCGGAAAAATGAGCTGAAGATTTTCAAAAGAGATCTCAAAACTTGTGTTGTCGCGTAACGAATTAATGCAGGTTTGCCGCTTACACTACTGAATATCGTGTAGGAAATTACTTGGGAAGCTTATCTACTTCATATGTATTGTCCATAAGGCAATCCAAGCAACTCACGCTGCGTTTTGTGGGTGGGTCCGCAGGAAGACAGATCGCTGAATCCAGCAGATAGCAATCTAGCGCAATTTAGAGCGGATGCGGGACATCCATCTCTAGGATGACAAATGTTGAATTAAACATTTCAAACTGGAATCAATATTTGAAATACTCTTAACTAGCCTTCGCGTTTTGACGTATTATTTAGGCATGTTTGTGACGGCTCAAAGAACATTCCACAAACGTGAGCGATATCAGCATTGCCACAGCAAGTATATGCGTCGGTTTAGTGAAAATCAGTGTTTAACAAGTACCGGCATAACAATATACGCAGGGTGCGTTTAATTTCCTTTGCGGAAGTTAGGAATACCGTTTTCAATTAATGGGCAATTGTAATTGTATACGTTATTATTGTTATCTCAATCACTCAAATGTATATAAATTGAAAAAAGTTTCCTCAGCATAATATTTTACGATTGGCAATTTCCATAGACTAAAAGGTAAATCTGTTTTATTCTTAACTAGTCACATAATTTTCAGTAAGAATTTGGGTTTTCCCCACCCTCTTAATATTGCATCTCCTTAGTATAACCATCAATTTTCACCATAATAAATAAACCAAATTGAAAATTATCTGGAAAAGTCTGTTTACTTAAAGGGAAATATATTTTGTCCGAGTCAAAAGTAATGGTATACCAGATTTACCTATAAAATAAGAGTCAGTGATTGTGCGCCTTTGTTTCAAATGCTTTCAAGTGGTGGCACACATTTGTTTAGAGGAAACACGTGAATCGTGAAACGCGTTAATCCATTTGCACTATGAATTTCCGTTTAACATTTGTTATAAGGCGCTCCAGCTGACCACGTACCGCAGTCATGCAGGGATATGACAACTGTGTAGATTAATTGCGCTCTCCCTGAAATAGTTGAAACTAGTTTATTCATTGAAATTTGTCAATTTTAAAGAGTCTGTGTTGCGCTGTATTTTGTGGGGGCTGGAATCTGACACATCGCATACCTGCTTTATACTCATGTCTTGGACACTTTCTTGTGGCGACCGACGAGGGTGTTTTGCCACACTCTTCTTCTATCCAATGAAATGGACACATGTTACTGCTGCCTTTCAATTGTATACTTTATTGAATGTTTTGCCTGGGGACACGATACTTTCCCCTGTCAAGTGTTGACGTCAGCGCAATATCCCAGTTCAATATAAATCTATTTATTAGATGTTGTCAACTCCATTCGTTTGGGCTGCCTGATCTGGCTGTGTTTCCAAAGGAAATTTTCAGGGCACGCTTTACCATAAGTGTTCTGGTAATAGCCGTTGCCTCAGCCAGATATCTTCTGAACAATTTCGTCTGTAAAAACAGCTTCTTCAGAAGCACACATTTGTTACCCAATGATGTGAAGCTCGGAAATTGCAAATATTCTCCAGATCTTGTCGACTTTTGTCCTACAGAGACCTAACGAACATGATATCGTTTCGGTTTTTGTGAAATTTCAGCAACCGAAAGCGATTACCGTAAGCCAATTCATGAGTATCTTTTAAATATATGTGGAAAATGTCAGCTGTCCGACCAGAATTTCTGTGTTCATGAGAAACCGAAAATGTGTATATTGTCAATGTACCACTTATAGAAAAGAAATTGCGAAATCAACCGTTCAGTCATCTCGCAAGCACTATCACCTATTTCGGCTAATAAAGACACCAAAGGACAACCCATAAACACTTCTGCGAGATAATTTTGCAAAAAACCAGAAGTAATATAAAAGATACTCCGAAATAAACTGATGTCAAATTCACGCCGAAATCAGGTATCATAATGCAGATTAAAGCAAATGAAAAGCTTGTAATTTTAATCTTGTTTTCTTTAATTAATGAAGCTGGATTTTATTCATATTCATTACATCTTGTTGGTTGTATGAATGAAAATATTTTGCTGAGACAATAGTGAGCTGCTAAAACCAGTTATCTGAGCAATCTTTATTTAGTGTTACACAAAAAGGTTAGAGATATTTCGCATAGAATCTTAGGTTGGTATACAAATATTTATCAAACGACTGAAGACGTTTATTGCAGCAGGTTTGCCATTGTTACTTCCACACTATAAAATTTCCAATAGGTGTCGAATTTTTTACAAATACTCTAAATAACCTCTTTAATTTATCACATCACCGATCCCATTCTAAATTGCTAAAGTGTCCAGCTAAAATATGCACGTTCATCTCTCGAACGAAGAGGCTTTCTAGCCATGATAGTAATCTGCTCATATATGTGATGGCATTTGATGTACGTGGTCGAACATGAGGATCAAATTAGGTACGGATGCCGCAACCAAAATTGCGCCAGTTTAAGGTGATGGCAAGTCTCCTGATGGTTTAAGTTAGATGATCGACTGAGTCAATTTTTGGTGAATGAATTTTATTGATTTCAGGGAAGTTCTACCATTGCAACGCAGGATCTCAAATGTAGTGCTGCAATATTCAAGGACGGAAGTGGTTGAGATATTGTGCAGTTTCATTTTACATGGACTGTGTCCATGTTATTGCATATATCAGTCATTAATCTTTTGGGTTCCTAATTCATATACATCTGCTCTGAAAATCGAATTTCATGTCATCATATTAGTAGAAAAAAAATGGTCTAACATAAATGGGCCCATAATCCACAGTCTTTAGGGCAGAAATATTCCTTGGATGTAATGCATATTTTACTAGCTAAGAGCTTCAACACGTTTATGTCAAAAAAGGTTTCACAAGTGAGTTGATGTCTGCTTGAACGAGTGACAGCGTGCTCTGGAAACTTGATAAATAACTTGTATTTCAACAGAAAAATGATGGGTCTGCTGTGTTTGACGGACATTACAACATCGTTAATTTAGAGTGAAAAAGTTGGCGAACAATTTAGCCACAGTAGCTGACAACACTATTTATTGAAAGTGCGGAAAGAAATGATCGCTCTGGGTGACTACCCGGTAACACCCAGTTACGCATGACGTCAACCAAAAAAGTAGTGTCGGCGATCCCAATTGATACGGTTGCACTGCAGCTGTTATGAGGCACCCGGTCAAACGCTTTTTTATATCTGCCAACATTGTCGAAACTGCATAGCTGGAGTTAATGGATTCGGTGCTGTAATGCAGGTAGTGAACAAAACGTTTATATGGGAAAGTTTTGAATTGGCAAGAGGTCCATTACGAGTGAAAAAGCTCATGATCAACATTTAATTTTACCAACTGAGCAAGCTACAATTCATGAATTGTGCTGGATGGACCGACTGAAATCTAGGTTGATTTAGGTTTCTTTTAATTATAAGGTTTTAATAACGATGTTTCTGTTGTTCAGGAAGATAGCCAGATTTCGGATTGATTTTGATTTTTGAGGCGGTCACTTTTTTATACTTTCACGAAGACAGCGGAAGATAAATAACGCTTTAAAAAGGCAAATGTGCTGCCCTTAGATCAGTTCCCTGCTCATAGACTTTATTGTTACTCCTTTGATGCGGTACTTTTTCTGCTAATTTCTTCCGCTTGCTAAACTCAAGTCCTGCATATAATCCTTAATTCTCCGCCACTTTTGATGAAGAATGATAATTGCACGGGATTCGTGCAGTGTTAGAAACAATTAAAGGTTTTTCTCGCTAAATGTTCTAGTTAGTTTTCTTTATTTTAGAAACATAAACAACGCGTTAATCCTATGGGAGAATAATGTCATGGTTCGAGCGAGTTGGACAAAATGGTTTTGCTGCAATAGGTGCGCTAGTGCAAGTTACCATAAGCACTCTAAATGAATTACCGTCTTAGTCTTTGGAAAAGCTCCCGCTTAGCAATTTGAAAGCATATTTGATAGCTAATTTGTGTTTTGCATCCCTTACCACGTAGAAGGTAAACCGGAGTAAATTGAGTTCAATACCATCGTGTATGTCTATGATGTTGCTTCATGAGTTAGGTATCGTTGGCTTGAAAATAAAATCGAATGCTATAGTCTAAATAGTAGGATTAGTAACTCATAGATTCAAGTTCCAGCTAACACCATCGAAAATGCGGTAAACACGATAAGGTGAACATTAAGCATAATTTTAATGACCAGCTGAAAGTTATAGACACGATTGTAATATGCAATACGCGTATTCATAATTACAATTATTATGAATTTGAGACAAATAAGCACTAGAAGGCTGGGCTGAAAAAGTAACGGATGTCACCAGAAAGTCCGTCCAAAAATGTTATCTGAAGTCACAATTGAACTGACCTAGAATATTAAATTTTACTGATGGTCAGTTTAAAATCCCTGTTTCGAACAATCACCCTAAAACCTCCTGATGCTAAAGAAATCTATCGCAATACCGTTGATACACTTGTTGTTGGTACGCAGTAGTAGTGGGCTGTGATTAGCAAGACTGGCAATGACAGTATTCTATCTAAATACTTAGATATATCATGATAATTGATCGCGCTGCATGACTTAAAGTTTCATCCAATCACCTCGTACCCAGTGTTAAATCTTTAGAATAACGTCGGTACTCATTTAGTTGGGAAAAGCACAATCAAAATAGCGGACCACACCCCTTCATTGGCAAACAATAGCAGGGTATTTAGGGTCCATTGACTACACTTTACTCCGCTTCACACTGCACGCAACCATAAGCATAAGGTGGCCTAATGCGATATCCTGGAGCCAGTATAGACGAGGTTGTTAGCATCATCCATATAAAAACCTTGTAAGCATGTACATTATTTATAGCCACATTAAGCATATCAAGCAAACTCTAATAACTCAAACTGACAACATCAATGGATATGTTGACATAAACCTTTGCTTAATTAGCTTGTGAGTTAACCGGGTTATCAACAAAAACACAATAAATTCCAGATAGAAAAAGAAGGGACCGTAAGTCATATGATTCAAACATGAAAACAAAGTGAGCGGATCTCCAATTTACTAGAATAATAGTTAGGTAGATATTAAAATGAGTTAACCAAATAAGGAATAATATAGCAATCACGTGAAAAGCAGTGACTCAGCTCCAAAGCCGCCGTTAGTAAATCGAATGGAAACGCATGCAGCGTACGTTCCAACGATGCTCCGTTTCTGCTTACCTTCCCAGTAACACGTATCCTCGTTAGGATGCTCGTGACCCACTATATTTGCCTTAATCGGGCCATGGCGTAAACATGGGCTACATCATTTTGTGCTCAATGTCGTTGAAATACTATCCATCGATTCAGCACATTCTACTTCGTATCCGCATAAAGGAAGTCTTTCACCTACAACTTTGTAACTGCCTTGGTGATCAGATCGCACCAGACAAGCCGATAAAACATATTCGATTCCAATCGAATGAAATCCACATTAGAACGTCATCGGCTCACTATTATCGCGTCCTGATAACCCAGCTCAGGTTTCCCAATAGGCCGCGTCCACAAACTCAGCTAACCAAAGTACAGCTGCTTCGGTATCCGCGTTGAATCAATACGCCACATATGACCCAGCCACATCAAGCGTCTCGGCAAGAACATACAGTCCAAAGCATAAACGCCACTCCGGCGTAGCACCACCATGTCAGCAAATCTGCTGCATCAAAGTTGTGCAGAATCCGTCGCAGAACATGCTAGTGAAGCCGCTCGAGATTTCTCACATCTCACCGATACAACGGTCAAGTTTTGCTGCAGTATAAATAATGGACAGCACCATAACATTTCAAACCATCTGATTAGTGCCAACGCTAGGCTATTGGTATTTTCAAACAAGGAACGCTAGACAACTGTATGCCGACACTGCCTTCGAAAAGGAAAACGTAGTTCACTGCACATTTGCTGATCAGCCAAAACCACACTACACACTTAGCAGAAGCGATAGCTAGAGTTTCGCAAGCATAGCTTTCCTAATAGTTGCTAAGGAATTAAAGTCGTTCTGGTTACTCTTTACTATTAAATACACAGTCTTGGCTAAGGAATTTATTACAGTTTTCTTAATTTAAATTCATAGTCAGAGTAACCGTGAAATGCACCTAATCCTCTCTGAAATCTATAAGCCGTTTGCTTATTACGTGTTTGCCGTCCTTCAATTAACTGTTATATAAACATTTGACTTTGTGTAGATTCGTGTCAGTTAGACACTAACAGACAGCCACCAGGCATCCAGGAAATCGCTAGAATAATGTTTCATCCTACTGGGTAACGTCAGCACCGCGCACCCGTCGAATCCTATGGGATTCCAATCCACGACCTTACTATTGTGACTCAAAGACTTAGGTTACTCTACCACAGGCGACCGCAGCGGACCGCCATGACTGATATCAAACTGCCCTTGTCAATCTGCGACGAATCTACACAACAACCAAATAACCCCCTAATGCTTACAACTAATCATTTGTTGCCTTAGCAACTTGCTTCTCAACTCGATAGTTGGCGGTTTACAAAGGAAGTCGTTGCTCTGGTGGGCAGCCCCGTCTTGTGCACATTCTTAACTCGCAAAGCATTGTTGGATGAGCCGCGCATATCTCGCAGTTAGATACAAGTCTCTGCGGTCTGTTGTCGGCGCTCGTGGCTCAGTGACATAAGCATCTAACTCGCAAGAGTAAGGTGGTATATTCCTATCCGGTAGATTTCAGCGGTTGCACTTTACTGACAAGTACCAACATGGCGTAACGGCCGCCTGGAAACTATTTTAAAGAGTTATGGCTGTTTATATGTGTCTACCGGCGAATAATTTACAAAATATCTTATAAAACCCTATACTAATTACGGACGTTTGCTTGTTTTACGACTTGGAATGGTATTTATTAAGTGCACCAGCAGTAATTGTTGTTTTTACATCGGCCTATCCACATTTCACATTTAAAGACAAACTTGTTCATGTAATCAATTTCTTTTGATCTGTTCTTGCTAACGGAACTCAGGACACTCCATCGTACGAGGTCCACAGGTATAGCTGATTGGTGTATTTGCTAAGTTTTTGTAGTGAAACTTCGAATACCGATATGCTGTTCTCTTAGTGCTCCGAACTCGCAAAATTACGCCGCGATACATTTGCTTATTTGCTAATCGAATTTCTTATAATTATTTATTGCGGAAGATTTATTTATTCGCGATATTGGAATTCCAGAGATTGACAGTAAATATGGCAATGCCTGCATAAAAGAGCCAGCTAAATCTCGCACGTTTTTACGCAAACCAGGGTCAGGTTAACCACAGCGAAAATGTTGTCAATAGGATAACAAAAGCTTATCAGTTAATTGTTAAATAATGAATGACTAACTGCGTGCATTATTTAAAACGAAAATGCAATCGTTCGTAAAATCTGTAACGCAAGTGATTAGCCACATTTGTATAATTACATAAAAGGAGCGGCTTAACGTATAATGACTTAGTTTTGCATGGTGAAACGCAAAAGCCAATTGGTCTTTACAATTATAACTTATATTCTCTTGCATACCCAGACATACTGTGGAACTACCAACTGATGATTACATGGTATAATTTGAAGAGAAACACGTTACCAAAAATGAGCAGCTTTAATTTTCTGTTTCCTTTTCCTTTGAACGTTATTAGTTTCCTGTTTGATTCGGCTAAACTAGCTGAAATGCCTAAGAATTGTGCTAGCCTTGTGACTCCGATTTAGCCCCATTCAAGCAAATAGCTCGGCGTATGTATTAAAGGATATGATTGTTTTCGCTTGACAAGTGTTCTCTAGATGAAAAGCCAAAATGGCTGTTTAACGATACTAAGATGTGGCGAATGTGGCTCGCCAATAAATAAAATCACTCCCCCTTAAGTATCCGAATGATCTAACCCAATTCATGGATATAGGTCATCCTATACAAAGACTGAATTTCGCTCCTTATTAGCCTACCCAAAATCATCCACAAATCCGGCGTCAAATCCACAAATTCAGACAACACAACTACAAGGGTTCTTATCAATATGCAAGCACACGAACTTATGGATGCAAACGTACCTACCTAACATTTAAGGGTCCTTGTTGTAACAACTTGATCACGACTAATTGAGTATGTGTCGCACTGTCAAGAATGGAACATTTATTTGCTTATGTAGTTAACTTGTGGGAAAAAGTTGCCTTCATACTGTTAATTCCGAAATCAAGGAACTTCTTCTTACCCACCTATCTTGCTTTTGATATAATAATCGCTAAAATTTTAACTTCTAACTATTTCTGAGGTAGAGCCTTTCGCTGAAACACGGTAACATTTTGGCACGACAAGTGCAACTATCTAATCTGTACTCACACTTTTTCGTATACGACCATGCTGCTAGTGGACACGGAGGGCTGTGGGAATTCAGTCACTATTTTGCTGTTTGATCAACGAATAACATGAGATTGGCAACCAGTTATATCATCCTATTATAACTGAATGTCGCATCATCCTTACTGGTACAGACAAATATGTTTGTGTCTAATAGAATTCTACATATTTAGCTTCATTATTCCTTGGCCAACTGGATCAATTGCGACACGCTGATGTTATTCTTCAGCTAGTGCCTTATTGTAGAGCGATGACTCTTACAACCTTAATGTATGTTTCATTCGCCGAACAGGTTTAAGTTGAGCCAGTTACGTATTAAAACACTTTATATGACTAATTAATCTAAGATGACCATATGATTATTTTATCATCTGGCCTACAACCCTGGGTTATCATCCACTAATAATCAAGCCCAATAAGTATGTATCTTAAAAACGAGTAAAATATATGTGACGTTGTGGTCAAATACAAAAGCCAGGCGTTCAGTAGCAAACCGCTTGGAAGTAATCCTTCTAATACAAACATTTCTGTATATTTCGTACAAAACGAGTTCAAGTTTCCTTGAATATGACAGAACTAGCTGTGTTTTATGCACAACAAGAAAAACGGTTACAATCTGCCCTATTAATCTCTTAAAACAGTTTGTCTCATTAGGATTGCCGCCATGATACGCTTATATGGTTATAATTATTGGTTCTTTAAAACACACAGCATCCCCATTTCGAAACCCCGGGTGAGAAGAAAACCCTGTCTCAACACAAGCTGATCGAAAAATCGTGTTAGAGCCAACCTTAATAGATAAATAAATATTTTTTTATATTTACCGACAGACGGTACAAGTCCCCATAAGTGGAAGCGATCATTTGTATGGTGAATAGGTTTCGTGTATTATGCGGCGTAAATCAAACTATTAACGAAAAGCTTATTAATAGACTTCGGATCTTATTTTACAAATGTTTTGAGTCACTACGTATTTTGTGGTGCTCAGGAGTAGATAATAAAGGGTGGGGATACTAGGCTTCACAGACACAGGATTAGTTATTGCACGTAATGATATGTAGTGGGCAAAAGGGTTGTAAGTGAACATATGCTCATATGTTTTTATACCAACGTCAGTCAATGATTCTAAATTTTGCTGTGAGTCAGATATCTTCAACACGTATAGTGAGGAACGTCTTAAGGGATACTCAAAATTTGACATAACTTATCCTTATGCTTATCTGTAGGGGTAGTTTGTTCCACAGATCAGTGTATTTCACTAAGCCGTCGCAACGAGAATGGACCTTAACATGGTGCGACGGTTTGCGTACCTCATTGACCCATTGAGCTATACTGGGTGATGCCTCCGAGCATCTTGAGAGCTACTCCTACCAGGTTGGTCAATGGTGAGAGGTCAGACAAACTCAGTCTCCTGGTCCTCCAGGTTGGGGGTTTGAAATGGGATGGCGTCCATTTATGTAAAACTAAATCACTGCCACCCCGCTGCTTTGCGGACAGGCTTTTGAGCCAAAGGCTTTGGATGAGGACCGTAATCGTCCTCCTGTCTAGGTCTGGGCGCCCTGGCAGGATCCCAACCCACATACAACCATGACATTTTCTTCAAACATAAACTTCATCCTGCATCGGCCGTCGCGCAGCTTATCAAGGGTCGCCTTATCTGCTGCATACAGCAGGGCGGATAAGCGAAAACATGCCACTGCTGGCGCCTCCCTTCTTTCGATTCCACCTTTTTTTCTTACTCCCATCTCGACCCCCATTACTAAACTTCTTTCTATAATTCTCAGCTTAATTTACAGCAACCGAAGTGCCACTGGAGTAGAACCATCTGCAGCCACCATCCCACAGCACCTATCGGACGCCTATCGGCAAAAGTCCCTTATAAGGCCACGCTGTCCTGTTTCCATGGCGACATTCAACGACCGCACTTTAAGACAAACAGTTCAGCAGGCTGTACCCGCACGCACCCTGGACACACTGGTTGTCGATGTGTGTTGTGTGTCCGAAACTAGGATCAATGACCCTAACGGGGTTAGTGAATTGACTGCACCCGGCTTATCCTCTCGTTATTGGTTGCACGCATCCGGAGACGCCGATGCGGCACTCATGGATCAAGCTGGTGTATGTATCATTCTCAGCTCCAAGGCTGAGTCATCGTTGGTTAATTGGATTCCAGTGAACAGCCGTTTATTTGCAGCCCGTCTGAAGACATCAGCTAAGGTGAATTCGCGAAGTAAAACAAAACGCTGTTTGTTTGTGATTTCCGTTTATGCTCCAACCGATTGCAGTTCTAATGCAGTCAAGGACACTTTCTATCGTGAACAATGCTACTAGTTCAGATATTATAGTACTTGCAGGTGATATGAACGCACAAGTAGGGCGCCTGAGCTCTTCAGAAGCTCAGCTGGGTGGAAAGTATAGACTTAACTCCGAAAAGAACTAAAAACGGCAAGCGTCTGTCGCAATTGTGTGCGGAGCACCAGTTGTTCTTACTAGCACTGCTTTTAGACACGGTGGGCGCCGAAGTGCCAATTGGCGTCCTCCTGTAGCTGGCCAGCGATGGACCCAAATTGACCACATAGCCATAAGTTACAGGTGGCGCGGTTCCATTCTGGATTGCAGCTCGTACTGGAATACTTGTGTCGACTCTGATCATGCCTTGGTGCGCTGTCGTTTCTCCATGAACTTTACCGGAATGCGCACAAGCGTCTCCGCCGATAGGCAAATGAGAACTTGTCCCAGCCCTCCGTCAGACAAGCCTATCAAGAAGCATTGCATGGCGAACTCTGGATGTCTTGTCCTAATGACACTGATCTTCAGTGGAATAGGATCTCGGCCGCTATGCAAGACGCAGGAGCATCTGTTTGTGACACCATCAGTCTTCACCGCACCAGTCACTGGATATCCGAAAGGTCCATGAACATGTTGGAAGCTAGAAGACACCTCCTGGCTGAATCTGAGAACAATGTGACCAGACGGGCTATTAGGCGTGAACTAAAACAGAGCCTACGTGCTGACAAGGAAGCCTGGTTGATAAGTCGGGCTCATTAATGGAGGACGCTGGAGCAGTAGGCAATTACCGCAAGCTCTTCCAACTAATCCGCACCACTGGTCCCAGAAAACCAGGCGTCAGTAAGACAATCAGAGACAGCGCGGGTGCATTGATACACAATAGAGAGCGCCATATAGCTCGTTGGGCTGAACACATTGAAGATCAGTTCAGTTGGCCCCCTGCTCCTGGACCTCTTCCTTCGGAGAAATTCAACAATACACTTTTAAAAGCTTTATTTAATGCTGCTAGATCTTCACAGATGTTTCCCAGGCATATTTGCAGTTGATCTGGATGAAATGGGTAGACCAACTTGACCTCATCTGCAAACAAAAATTAGTGTCCATGTTTGATCGGGTCACATAGATTACGCGTCTACGTAGATTAGGCAAAGTAGTTGTCCGAGCACACTTGCTAGGAAGGCGCTGCTCGTTATTTGTTCCGGTGTAGAATATTATTGACCGATGTTAACCACGAGAGTTTGACCGTTTATAAATTAGTCGAACCAGTTAAGTAGAGGATTTTCAATTCCATATGGCTCTAGAGCAGACAGCGGCGGCTTGTCTTGCACGCGGTCGCACTACTTTTTCAAGTCCAACATAATTATAATAATTGTCTTTCCACTGTCAGTCATAGTCTTGAGGTGATCGGGGAATTTTAGCTTGCAGGCAACGCAGAAGTGTTTTTAGAGAAAGACACGCTGTGAGGGGTTGATCAGATTTAGTCTTTGGGTTTACTGAACAATTTTTACTTGACTAATCCCTATAGGTCTTTGGAAGCAGCAGATGTGTGATTTATTTGGCAGTAGCTTGACACTTGATTTCACGGGCCACCCTTATGCTTGGGCCTTATAATGGATGGCTTCCATTAAGTTGGAAAGCAGCTGCAGTGAGAGAAAGTGTGATGAGGTTTAATAACAATAGAGCCAGATATTTGCCTACGAGTTCTTTAAACGTTAAAGTGATGTCATCTGGTCCTGGGCAACAGCAGCAGAAAATAAGAACCTATGTAGCAACATACAAATTTATTCCCCGGCGGTGCATTGCAGGCTAATTACAAAAGGAACAGTCGAATCCTTTTTTGTATGATGATAGCAGTCCGATGTATATATCCAGAACCGCGGTAGCTCATATAAACCCTCCACCGTTGATAATTTCAAGTGTAATGTTGGGGTTTACCTAAGCATAATTTCTAACTATAGCGTTGAGTACGCACACTGAATTAAATCACTTGCGTTTCACGTTCGGTTTCTCACTCAGCAGTTACGACTCAGCCTAATGTGTCATCAAAAATATAGGCATAATTTTAATTGAACGAAGGATCATATGGACAAAATTATTCAGTTTCTCTTATAAACAGTTTTGTTATATACCAGAAATCTTGATTCATGAAATTAAAGTCGCCAGGACCATTGTACAAAATTTTATTCTTTAATCTCGCCATAAAATAAAACGGCTTTGTGGTCCAGCTGAACTCAGAAAAACAGCCAGATCTTTTTGTTTGATTAAAAGAATATCAAGTACGCGAACAAATAATACTGAAAAATGTAATCATTTCGAGTGAACATTAATCTTTTTGCATTTCGTCTGCTTCACGGTAGCTGAGCTGTACGGACCTGTCGTGTTCAAGGTTATGAACCAGGTAGCTGTTGTCTAGACGATTTTAATACATGAATCGATTCGAAACAGCTGATTATGACATATATTCCCAACAACCCAACAAGAGAAAACGACAATTGGAACAAATATAAGCTTACTAAAACGTTTATTGCAAATCATATATAAATATATGGCTTTGGAATATATGTATCAACAACCGTAGGAGACAAATTTCAGTTACGCAACTTCATGATGCTCGTTATTAAGTAACTTAATTAGACTTCGATTATTTGTATTCTACCATTATAATATGCTTTTCAGGTTGCTTAATAATTGCAAAAACTAGGCGCCTTAAAACCAGTGAAGTTTTGCTAAATTCACTAGGAAACCAAATTTTGGCAAATAATAGACTTATATAAAAAATTTTCCCAATATTCTGATATGCAGTCACAACGGACAACAATTCCCTTGAGGTCACCTGGGCAAATGAGGAAAAGAATGCAGGTTTCAGGATTTACGTGGATGCAGTCTAAGCCCTTTCATGCAGAGGACTAAACGTCAATAACTGCAGTAATTTTGCGATCGAATGCTATTTTATTATATGGTTTATTAAATTCCCGTGAACGCAATAATGAGTATATATCTATAATTAATAAAATGTTTGTTCATAACGGCTACCATAAAAATAATCATTTATACGAGCATTATTAACTTGTATTTTATCAACAGCGGTATTTAGAACTGGTGGTAACACTCTATGAAAAACTAGTGGATACAATTAAGTACCGAATTTCGATACCGTTCTCTCCAACTTACATACTAGTATTGGTCGTACATTCGCAAAAGTTGTACTAGGTTACGTATTGTATTGGGACACATGATTTTCTGATATATGCGTGAAGGCACTTACCAGAATAGAGCAAACGTAGCAAACGTGGAATTCTAACTGGAGCCACCTATGCATGTCAAAACATGTAGAATTTTGTCTGGGAACGGAAAAGTAATTTAGACGTCACAATTGGTATTAATTCATGTTTGGTGCTCGTAAGGACCACCTAATGCAACAAGCTTGTTACTTGCCTCTAGGCTGTTGGTATGGTAGGATTTCGCTTTATTAAAAGCCGTTACGGTTTTTGGTAGCATATTGGATAAACCAGTTTACATGAGATGGAATTCGGCTAAAGCTCAACTGCATGATTATTTGGGGTTAAATGGCTTGAGTTCTCATAATGCTTCCGATTGCGTCCCGTTTGAATGCATATTTATATAACTGCGGTAAAACTGTGATCCACACGCGTCATCGAGTGCAGTGTTTTGGGCAAGTAATATACAATTTCTATCTGATTCATTATCTCTGCTGCTATTGATCGCATATCTCATGTTCACTTTATGGCGCATCCAGGTCCACATTGAGATTTTGGGTCTAAATTTATGGCACAATTAGTACTAACAATTACACTCCAAATAATATCAACTTTTAATTAGTGATTTATGTGTCTAATAAAAATGTGTACTCTGATTGGAAAGCCGATTGTTGCAGTAATTTTGAGACATTATTTGAGCGGGTTCTTTGAAAACACTCGAGGTGATGTGCATGTTTGGCGACAAGTAACATCATTGGGAACACTGAGAAGTATTGAAGTGTATTTCGGTCAATTTGTTAACTGTGACAGAAAAGGAATGTTCGGAGGGGGATTTCGCTTTTATTCTCCAGTTCGCACTGCTCACCACAACTAGTGTTGTGCTTGTTCGATTTCATCAGTTCGAGGTCACATGAAATCGAACAGGGTATCGTCGGAAAATATGCATGTACATAAACCTGTATTTCGTATAATGGACCCATGCTCCAGGAGCAGGCAATGTGTTCGCTTAAGTGCGAAATATAATCCACATAACTGTGGTGCCTCCTAATTTATGAAGGGCGAATTTTTCGAAGCATTTAGTCAATAGAGTCAATTATGCTCGCTTCATGCATGACATAATGCGACTCCGTGTCACAGTAGTGACACCACCAAAATTATTTAATTTCGTATGTCCGGGCGAGCAGGTAAATCACGGAATTGCTTAAAGAATTTCGAAACCTGTTGCTTCCTGACATGTTCCGTAACAGCTAATATTTATTATAGGAAGAATACAACATATGTTCCAGCTGAAACTTAATTTTCGTGGATGGACTGACTGTGTTCATGTTAAATATAAATCTAGTAGAAAAGACGACATTTGGGACAATATTATGAAAGTTGTCACATCATAGGGGACACGTTTAATAGGTGAAAGAAGCAAAATTTATTCATGTGCTGATCAGCGGCGATGACTCTAGCAGTCACAAGTATGGCAACCGGAATTGTTCATATGACATAGTGTATGTGGACTGTCCTTTAATTGTTTATCTCTAGTTTGCGTTTGAATTGCAGGCGGCGTACTTAACAATTATTGAACCAGCCATTTACAATTATTTCCGCTTGGTTGTATCTGTATACGTCTGCGGGAAGCCGTCACTCAAATATACAAATGCCCAAGGTATACTCAGCAAAGTAGCTAAATTCAGACTTCGACATGTGTTAGCATCGTAAGACCTCATGGCTACCACGGAAACATAGTTGCGCTGTGAGATAACGAATGCCAAATTCAGGCTAAAAGTTAGAAGCGTCGTCCGGAATGATCTAACTATGAAAGGTGGTAGGGCTGCCCTCTACGTTCATAAGGGTCTGCAGGGCAAACAAGTATATGATCCGGAAACTGAGGTAACTGATTCCAGTTGATACAGCTTCCGGCTAAGTTGAAACAAT
Source organism: Dicrocoelium dendriticum (assembly GCA_944474145.2). Lineage (NCBI taxonomy): Eukaryota > Metazoa > Platyhelminthes > Trematoda > Plagiorchiida > Dicrocoeliidae > Dicrocoelium > Dicrocoelium dendriticum. The sequence continues at coordinate 13,369,671 of OX104070.1, forward strand.
CTCTACCTAGTGGTTGTAGTTTACCGACCACAATCATCCTCACCTGAAATGGACGGCAACCTGGTGGCTGCATTGAGGCGGGTGATAAACAGGAAATACAGTCTCGTCCTAGTCGCCAACGATTTCAACTTATGTGCCACAGAATCCCAGGCCAAACCAGGAGAGAAATTCATTGCAGGCTTGTAAATTATTCTCTTAGTTTTCGCTTTTATGTCCAAGTCAATTCTGTTAACAAAGTCAGGAGAATAACAGATTATCCATAGTGGACCGAATAATCATTAATGAAGAAGTGCTGGTCGAGAGATTGATAAGCGATACTCCTCTAGGCTGCAGTGATCATGCGACTTTGCATTTCATGTACATCTGCTAGACTGAAGAGCTCGAAGAAAAACATAAGCAACGCGTATCGTAACCAGTTACTATACTCTAACCTGACTCGTCAAAGCAGTCATCTGGAGTTGCGCAAACGAGGCGACACCCAAAATTGCCTGAGAGCGGTTCGTCCGTAAGTTTAATACGCTGGTTGGTGGCGCATCGGAAACCAAGATTATCATTTCGAGAAACTTGACGTCTTCTCCAAGGTGTAGGACAAGCAAACGCATGGCGTTGCGCAACGGGGCATGGTATACCAAAAACTGATCTGAGTCCGAGTAACTGGAATGCATAAGTTGTCAGTAGATTGCATGGTTCACAGGTTTCAACATATGCAGTTGAATTCAAATACGTCTCCATCAATATGGGATCGTGAAAGTCCAATAGATACTGTTTCTGGTGAAAGTTGAAAACACAAACTCTCTTGTTTGTGTTGATAGTGAGTCCTAACCTGGGTGCTGTCAAAGCGATGGCCAAAGTCACGTGCTAAAACTAGCCCGCGCTGAGCGTAAAGAAGGCACATTGATCGGAAAACGACAAGATACTTATGGTTACCTCACACATGCTTGTTCTCGTCCAAAAACGACGATTGATCAGCAACCCAACATTAGCAGGGTACTCCACACGGACACCGTGATCCCAAGCATTAAAACATAGGACATAGTCTATATAAAATAGTATCCAAGATAGGGCTATGACACAAATATGCTTCAGCCATTGATAACATTAAGGCCACCCGAGGATTGCCCACATAGCTGCATAATCGTCCACGTACCAGTGTACAGCAGATCATTTAAGCTTACCGACGCGCATGAACAAACATAAACACCCAACACCCAGTACAGTTCCCTGCGGTTCATCATGTCTAATCCCTTGTTGAATTAGACAGACAGCAGTAAAACTGATGGTGTCACTATCGGTATGTCTCCTTCTATTGACGGAGCACGAACGCAGTATGCCTAATGTTGCGGCTTGAACGGAATCCGAATTGCTCTTATGTCGCAGTTGGTTCAATGACCCGGGTAGCCGGGCGGTTAAGCAGGTCTCGTGCAATTAACTTCCCCACAAAACTTAGCAAAATGTTCATACCAAAGTTAATGGCATTTTGCTTGTTTACTTAGTATTTTGCATGGTGGCCATACAACGTTATACTTCAGATCAGCCGGCGCTTCCTATTCTACACATACTAGTTTTAACAAGTGCTTTAATGCATAGATCACGGTGAGTTCCCCGTGTTTCAATAGTTCAGCCAAGATCCCATCGGGACCAGCGCAATTGCAGCCGAGCAGCTGAGCAAATATTCTCCGTGTCCCATCCAGTTTCGGTTTGACGGTAATACATATATTTAGCTGTTTCTGTTGTAGCCCATTAAAGGTAGACCATTCACTCTCTGAACGATGGTTCAAAAGACAATCGATGTTCCTTAGCCGGATCTGCATTATGATTGCAGTCCCTGTGTGGCAGAACTTGTGGTATAATCCACCAACTTAGTCATTTGCCTCAAGCGGATCTATACAACACTAGTTTGAAGTCAGTAATTCATTGATTTAACGGAGTGTTATACAGTTCCTAGCTAATTCGCCTTTGCTATCCACCATGAATTCTTGACGCGACAAAGCTCTCAGATCGACCAAATACGAATTGTGCGAAACTGATTTTTATTCAGACAGCCGGTAGCATCTGCCAAATATACAGCGAATGCTACTTTCTTTTCCGATACCAATGAGCTGGTGGTTGTATTAGTGTTATCAAACCAATTGTTTTGCTTAGATTTTCCTTGTCCACAGACCTCACTTACAAATTGCTTTGACATCACAGGTAGTTGATTAAGGCGATGCAGCCAACACAATCAATACGGGCATACATCGCTTTCGTTCTCTTCTTGTTAACGTAACCTAGGGATTGAACGTTTACTTTACGTCTATTTGCTTCAGTCGAGCAATTTATTTGTTGGAGAAATAGATGCAAAATTTGGCCTGTATTAAAGTGTGATCTGTGCCGTAGCCCTACGCAAAGCGTCATGCGACACGGGTATATTAAGCATGTCAAAATGACGTACTATGCCCTAATGGTGCTGGTTGGCGCGACCACTCAGTATGTGCGTACAAATAGCTATGACACTCGCATCAAGTGCAAGATGAGTGAACGTGGTTGTTAGGAAATAAGCGGTGCAAAAGTAAGACAGCCGGTGCTGGTTCCTATTTGATGTGCCAAATCTCTTAACGCCGGATACGTTAGTCCACACCGCCGCATCTCGCCCAAAGGGCGGTGACAACAAACAATGCAAAAATCCAGTCGCTCCTCGGCGCACATCGTTTCACGAAAACGTATTGACATAGAACTCATAAATCGTGTAACCAGAATAAGTTATGGTGGGAATATACGTGCTAATAATTTCTCAGATTTACCTATTCCAATTCTAAAGCGTTTTGTCAGTCGGCTCTCTTACCAATTGGTTATTTTGGCGATGTGGCATGGTAAATCCGACACCATGTTCACGTAGTGCTGTGTTAGCGTTGCTCACAGCGTACAACATGGCCCATGCATCAGCCCCATACATAATGCTTTCGTCAGCCTGCCGAGTGCGTCATAATCAAAACTGTAACTCGCGAGTTCCCTAAATCAATTGTGTTTCTGTCGAAGAGTGTGCGCACGTTCCACCACACTTGAGTGAGCGTTTTACGCTAAACCAAACGACTAAAAAGCTCAGTCGATCATGTAGCGAAATGGATAAGAGTAATTTGCGCGTCAGTTTAATTGGGGACTGTGAGCGAATGATTAAGGAGAAGAAGAAAATTTGGCGGTGTCAGCGGTATCATGATTTCGATTGTCCACCCCGCTGTATGCATTAGATAAGGTGGCAGGTTTTGCTCCTATTCAGAGCGATGTCGACTGCAGCATGACACTATAAGTGATGTTTTGATTTGATTTTGGACTGCTGTATTGCAAAGGCGTCCAAGTAACAAAAAACAACTTGTGTCCCCAACGAAAGCATTCGTCATCATATGCTTGGGACAATTGCCGGCTTTGGGCCATGAGCCAGTGAACCTAATCATGCGATGCTTGTCCTGGCTCTTAGTTGATTTGTGTCAACGGCTCCCACTTAGATGATGCCAGGTGGTAACTACTAAATAACTGCACAGCGTTAACAACAACGGGCTGACGATCTGTCAGGTTCTGGCCACCATCTGTCTCAGCTGGTCATGGTGTCTCCCAGTGGTATATGCATGTTTGATGGTATTTAATTCCTAATCTGTTTTCCAAAGATGCCTTCATAGCACAGCCATGGGAGACCTACGATCACAAAAACTCAATATCCAATGTAAGTAGACCGGAGGCATGGGAGCCCATCTTTACTGAACGCAGCCAGCCCCTCTAATTATTCAACAGGCATAGCGGTATCATTACTGTCTAACTGAAAAGGCATAAAGACCAAACGTACAAAAGAAGATAACACGGCCATAGTCTGCTCCATACTGGATACAACCACTTTTTGTGCCTAGCGCTGTCACAATGAATATGCACCCCCGTATTCCAAAGGAACGACCTACTGTCTCCTGGAACCAGCATAATCGAGGTAGAGATTGTTCAGCGGTAGGCACCTTGACAACATTCACACGAACCATAGCCACACTGAGGACATAAATCAAAAGCAAACACGGAGAATGCAACATCATCACATAAGCAAGCTTACATGCTGATGTTGCATATGTTGTACATCTACCTCACTATTGTTATGGTTTGGTATTTAGAAATGGTAGTAGTGCACTTAACATGCGCTACGCTGTTAATGATTGCCTATTCATTTGACTAGTTGTCTCTTCGATGTTGGACAAGCTTGACGATCCTGGTAACATGCCAAAACGTACTGGCTCAGGCAGCCTTGGAGGCATACGCAACAGCAACATGCGCTCGCCTTAGTTGCGTTGTAAGCCATCTGGGCAAACAACTTCCGTACCCGGCTTCTATCTTCCGCTGGCAACAGTATTTTGTCAAGCGCGTGAGCAAATGCCTTCTGGATATGCTTGGGACGTCGGTGCCGACTCATCGCCACCAAAAAATATTTTCACGTAAATAAATCAGCTCTCGCTTGTATAGGTCAAGTTGTTTCGGGTTATGCAAATTCAAGTTCTCTGTACTAAGCTGACCCTACAGCAGCTGCTCGATAAACTGTACGGCTTAATTGACCGACATATAGGTGCCATATCGTGTACCGAATCAGAAGTATGCAATCCACTGCACAAAAGTGCCCTCGGCGCAACAATTGTGTATCCGAAACTGTCACACCAGCTGATGCGCAGAATGGGAAGCATGCACTATGGTGGAAATCGATTAAAATAACTAAGGTATGGTATTTTTGGGACGATAAGGCGCACCGCATTATAAGACAGAGTTTTAGTGAAAGTATCTGATTTCATACATAAGGTGAGTACAACGAAACAAAATAGTCGGATATATCAGACTTATTTCAACTCCTTAAGAAAAGATGTCAATATTTTTAGTTATTACACACCTAAAACACAGAGAATCACACTCACATATTTATCTATTACTTTTTTACAATCCGTCAAATAGTTCTTCTGTGTCGGAGTTGAGAAGTTGGGCGATAGCAGCATCATGCTAGCTGGGTTCCTTATCGCCATCATTTGAGTCAATCTTGTTGCTGTTGCTTGGCTATTTTATGATGATACCGGCCACCTTGAAAGTTAGGAAGACGGTAGAGGCCGATTCCTTGGTCGAGGAATCGACGACCTATGGGTAGTTAGTAGCGTAAATAGGAACGCGTTGCCTTCCTCTCTTGGTAAATATGTGCTCACCATCTCTCATCTAATGCTCCCAAACGGAGAGCAATATAAATTTTAACACCCAGTTGAGACAAATATCCAGCGTTTGGACTTCCTTGGTCAATCCTCCCGGAATGATGTCAATCTCCGAATAAATTTGCTTCACTTGGTGCTTGACAGTTCCGGTGGGATGAGCGAACACGGAGTCGTAGATCAATAAGGACGGAGAATTAAGGAAAACGCCATCCGTTCTCCTGCTGTAAAGGTTTAGCAATCACTCTTTCAGTTCCTCCTCATTTATACATACATTTAAGTTAATCATGATGATGACTCTAAAAAGGAAACATGTGTTATGGTTAAGCCTTCTTCAGAAAGATAACCATGGGTAGTAGTTTCTGGCCAATAATCAATAATAATCCGAGAACTTATCGAACAATTTGTGTGTTGAAAAGTATACCTCCCTATTATTTAAACAGTACGGTTCACAGGGATGTCAATCTGAAAGGAACCTCGTCCAATTTGTGACCTTTTCCGGCTGGATCTTCTTTTCGTTTACCTTTGCAGCGAGGTGGTAGTTAATGTGTGTAGGGAGAGATAACGCATTTTATAAAATAGAAGCAACAAGAACGACCTCAAAAATCGTTCATCTTCATTTAATGTGCCACCGAAATTACAATGATACGAACGGCGACTGTAGAGATACTTTTACTTATTGTACTATGTTTAGTAACCCACTCCTCCATTCTATCAATTTTTTTTCTTTGGAAACGCCTAATTGTCTGCTTTCAATGGCGCAGCTTATCTTCATACTTCTTCCACTTATTGTTGTATCTTTTCACAGCTGCTCTATTCCCATAGTTTACTGCATGGCTGATGGCGTTGGGTTTTAAATCACCTTCCTAAGCATCCCTTAGCAGGTGTCAGGTTGTGGTATTCAACTGCCTGCCTGCTGAAGCGTAGTGTATGTCAGGCAAAGAAGTGTGGGTAAAAGAACAGACTTCGTCTTGATCACTAGCATGTGACTGGCGCTGAAAAACGTTATCGTGCTTGACCTCATATGTTGACCAGATTGTATGTTACGAAGCATTTCTCCGTAAGTTCAATTTTACTCCATCCGTAGTACATGCAAAACGACATATATTCCGGATGTCTATCCGAAAACCTCAATTTGGAAAATTACGTGAAGGAAACCTACAAGAGTGCCACCTACTGTCTGCATGACCACAGTATTTGCAATGCTGCTGTGAGCGCAGTCCGTGTTTAAACACGCACATGCATCCAGAAAGTAACAGTTTCGTGTCATGGACAGGGTTTGCAAGGTGAATTGTTGGACCAATTGAGTTTCAGGGTAGACTAACCATCACCTATAGCACAGTGTTCTTGCTCCTCCTATTTTGTTATACATTGCAACCCGACAAAGAAGTGGAATGCTGTGCCGCAATAGTCTCAAATCAGGGAACGCATCTTTGTACCAAACAAATAAATATATTATAGGAATTTCCATTTGCTTAAGGATAACACTTTGCAACATAAGATCATTACATGGCCAGCATTCGCTTTCTACCACTAATCTGTTGCCGCCCGCAAATTAAAAGTTCAGCTGTTAAAATGTTATGGTAGGTAGCCTTTTTAGTTTTTCAGTATGATAGTTAGTCAGATGGAAAATATTATTTCATGCAGCGTCAACCAATATGTTAATAGTCACATCCGTTTTATGTCCTTTGATCGGCAAATAAATTACTGGCATTTAGGTGACACAACAGCACACTTAACTGTCTACTGTCCAAATTTATACGTTGGCCTCTATAAATTTTCAATATTGGACCACAAGGGGTAAAACACTAATATGATGTCAGAATACCAGACTAGAAGGTCCCCATATTGGGTTAATTTGGATGTAGAAAAGCTATGCTTCGAAAGTATTTAACATATATATTTATAAGCCACTTGGAGTTTCCTGTGTTTGTCTTTCAGTAGGATAAAGGTAATAACTATGTCACGAACGTTCAGTTTTCAGACGGGACAGGAAAGGAATATTGACGTGTCTAACGCACACTGTAAGCTTTGACATCTACCGAAATAAGAAATTCGGCATAGGTGTGCGATTTCGGGTATGACCTCGTCAAGTAGCACATTTGTTTGCAAGAAACAAAATAATTAAACACTCGATGGGGGCCAGGGTTGTGTATTCAGTGTAAATAAACTTTGATAATTATTGTCAATTCGATGATCAGAGCAACCTTTATATATTTCAGAGGTTCAAAGACCAATGTATGTTGGGGCGAAAGAGGCCGAACAAAGCTGCCCGTAGGGAAGAATTCAGTCAGTAAGATCGCATCTGGATGAACTTGAGCACTTATCTTGTATACTACAGAAATTCACACTCATGCGTGAGGTGCGTGCTTCTGGTTCATTTGGTTTTATCTCACTATCATCTCGAGTTCTTCTCGCAGCCTTTTTTACTGTACGCTTAATCGAACCGTATTTACCAACGCAACATATTAATCCATCATACTTGGAATTATATTCTCTGAATTATGTCTATGCCAATAGCGAAACTTTTAAAACTCTTTCGCGATTAAGCGCAAGCAGATAACCTTAGCGCTTTGAGCCGATTGCTTCTGTGAATCGACACATAATTCAAGAGGCAGTCCAGAATGCTTAAGTTTACTTCAATCCGGCGTTTCTCAATGCATCTGTGGAAGAATCTGTGATCCATCAACCAGTGTTCAGCGGTATGTTTAGATCTAATCAGAAGGTTCCAATCACTCGCCATTCTTTTTGATCTTGTCAGCCAATGCGCCTACATAAACCATCCCACGGACCGCACATACACGCCCACCGCTCATTAGACAATCAAACCACCATGCTTGTCTGATATTGTACGCACCGGCATCAAGGTCATCAAGGATGCCACCTTTGCGGTCTCTTCTGTTGTGAACGTCGTTAACGCAGAGTGAAAGAAACACATTAAACAATCATTATTGTCAGTAAGTAAAGACAAAAGCTTACCCAAGACTGTGGATATAAGGAAAAACGATCCAACAACAATACCGTGACTATTGTATGACTAAATGTACTTGAATCGACCGCCATCACGTTGTGGGTTAATTTATCGGACGATCAAGACCAATGGAATTCGTTGTGTCTCCTGGTGAGTGTTAAATCAAGCTTAGAAATCTATTTCGCATTACTTGTTATAAGAAACTCGCTACCATATGGAGACTTATCCGAGTAACATTATAATCGGCTACCGAGGTAGAAAAAGCTTTACTCACCGCAAGCGCGCTAATACCAGGATTCCTCGTGATACGCATCTACAATGATGTTCCATAGCGCCTGGCGATAATCAGAATGAAACACCAAATCGAGACACATCAAGTAAAACCGCCTTATCACAATCTTCCTACAATGCGTGCCAGAACATCCTTAAACCAATGTTAAAGAGACCAGAAAACAAGACTTAAAACAGTGGTATTTCTTTTGTTAAGCAATTCCTTTTAAAAATAATGTAGCGCTAATACTCACCAGCTTAGCACTTTCATCAACGTTTAGGGACTGCTACCTAGAATCCTAATACATGCGGTTCAGTCAAAGAAAATTGCATAACATATTTCAGACCCATGGCATAAATTTCATAAAGTCTTCTTTCTGAGGATAAGGTAAGGTCGCAGGATCTTTGCAAAGTTTATGTAGTAGGGCATTTAAACAGCTAGCCTACCGATCATGATGCATAAGGTTAAATTGACTGCGGCTCTTTTGGCTCTAAAAATGAAACTGGTGATGCAATTACCCGGACAAATTATCAGACGAGGTATGGTTATCCCTTCAATTAACGGGTAACGGCAGACTTCGCATCGGCCAGCATTCTCCCACACTTGGAACATTTAGCACTCTGTGGTCATCTAGATACCAATAATCTGGCATGATTATAAACGAATGCTCAGGGTTTTTAATAAACTGGCCGAACTAAATATTCGCCAAGCTTCCAGGTCATGTTAAGTCATTGGTATCGAGGAGACACTGCTGCATAAGTGAATGACGGACGCTGAATTTTTGCTACCGGTCATGTCGCAGATTCAGAAGGATAGGTTAACAAATGGAGGAGCAGAATTCCGTTATTACTGAAGCGAATTACTCTGCGAATCCGTGGAAGGTTAAGACTCGCAATTCACTGAAAAAAATGTGTGCCATTCTCAGAGAAAAGGCAGTGATGTTTGCCCTAATATATTGTTGTGTAACCCGCAAAAAGTTTGCACTTGAAACAGAAAACCACTTAGTAGATGTTTCAACATTCAATTTCCAGTTAGATTACGCACTAATTTATAATATTTGATTTTAATCTGCATTGCTTATCAACTCCTGCTAAGATCAGAGAACAATCGAATATCGATCTACCAGACCTGATAATCGCTGCTCATATTAAAATCATATCAATGCCCCATCTGCTCAGAACTCTAATAAGCCATTTATACTGCATATATTGGTATCCAACGAGGAGCATATGTTTGAAATATTATTTGTAGATTGCCCTTCAGATCCTATAATCAGATATGGATAAATTTCAGCTTTGTCCGCTTTCCGTACTACCAGAATGAGAACAAATTCTATTAGCCCAGCTCGTCAGTGCTAAAACTTCGTCAACACTTGCCGAAGTATTTTGGGAAATAGTCTGACTCGAGTTCGTCAACAAGTTTATTCAGCTGGTAGGATAGGCTTTAGATATCCGTTCACACAAATTGTTAACCAGATAATTTGGTTAGAAGCAGAATGAAATCGGAGAACAACACACAACTCAGCATAGCGATTGTACAGGGAAGCTTCAATACTAGACGTTTGGAACAATTACGTAGACGCGCGTCAGCACTGCACTCAATTGCTAAGAGAAAACAAAACCTTATATAAGCCGAAGGTTGCAAACACCCTCAGTACCTACTACAAATTTCAGTAAATACCCGTCGATTTACAGCAAAAGTTGATTAAACTATTCCATCTAGTCAGGACTGCCGATGGTAAAACAAGGACGGCTGTGAAAGCAGCATACGCGCTGCGGATGAAATAGCCTCTGACTTTTCAGAGTTTTGTCACCAAGCGAAGTTCCAACCATTGTTTTCTCTGCGCCAGGACTAACACACATTAATTTTCCCGCAGTAGCTCTATTGCAAAACAAGACGTATCTACGCAAACATATATTGGTCGTTCTTGACACCATTCCATTAGGAAGCGGCAGCAAGCCAACTGGCAAGAATTTCATTTAGTTTGTTCGGCGTTCTTTGGAGGAAAACCAAGTTCACGCTCTATGAAATCTTTGATTTAGATCTCAGATTCACAAAGGAGGAAACATAACTGAACCCTCCAATTAATCTCTGTTTTCACCTGTTCTCTTTAAATCATGGAATCCGAGGTGCCTATACGCTGGTGTGTTTTCTTGAAGAATGTAGCAGCAACATGCCTGTGCAGCACGGCTTCCAACGATAGCGGACAAATACAACGAATTTACTAATAGCAAGCAGATAAGTATGGAAATGTCGCTGCTTTGGTCTACGTGCATTTTTAAAAGGCTTTCTCTCATCTAGACAAACGACTACTTCTCAGCAATTTACAGCATTACGGGATCAGCCGCCCGTTTTAATTTGGATTGCAAACTCTCTAAGCCAAAGAAAAATTGTGGTCCGAATTCGGAGCTGTATATCAGACCCCATAAAAGCAGAGTTTGATGCGCCGTAATGCTCACTTCTAATACCACGTTTAGTTTTGATGCTTACTGATAACCTTTCACAGCCAATCGCTTCAAACATCCGAATAATTGCCGAAGATATTAAGATGTGGAGCAGGATAAAGATGAACGTCGACCAGCGCCTATTTAAATATGACCTAGATACGTTTTATTAATGGAAAAATGAAAATTTACTGTATTTTCAAGTCAGGAAATTAGTAGTACTTTCATGCGACATCAGACTATTTAGACACACCGGCTCGAAAGAAATTTACCGAAACAATCAACTGTCGAATCATACTTAATGGTATTGGTTCAAGTTCTATTGGGTTGTTATAGGCAGTCAGAAATCCCTTGAAAGCTGTAAACTAAAGGGTTCGGTCTTTGTGACTTGTGCTCGGACAAAAAGTGGCTTCATATTGTAAAGAATTCTCAGTTCTTTCTTTCGCCTTCATGGACGATAGGCAGTTTAAGCCTTGCGTCCATGACTGAAGCACAACATTAATGCTCTGGAGTAGCCGCAATGATTAGCATTAAAAAACTAATAGAACTGAGTAATGTCTCTAAGCAGGATAGGATGCATTGATTGCGGTTATTTAGCTTAAGCAGTGGCGGATTACAATGCGACCTGATTACGGTGTATTTGGTAATGAGAGGCCCACGTTAAGTGTGCCGTCTTTTAATGCGACTCAACACAGCCATAAAACAGAAGGGCCACTCAATCAACTTCCGTAATATATGCCATCTGGATTGTTGCAGAACTATTTTCCATTCCTGCCTGTCAAACATGTAATGTTCTCCCATGATCGGTAGTCTCTTTACCAATGCTAACTTTGTTTTAAAGAGGGTTGTTGGCGCAAGGACCCACGAAATTTGTCACTTAACACTACCTCTCCATCCTACTCAGAGAGTTAAACATACATTCATTTAAAGCTCCAAAATATTAACAGAAACATTTATATTCCACTGGTATCAACGCAGCTGCTTCTTACTCAACAAATCACCGGGGTTTGATTTCATACATTAGTAACCACTGAAGTAATTACTTTTCTTCTGGCACTCAAGAGTCATCCTACAACTAGTTAAATGTTGCTGGACTGCTTGAAAACTTATGGTGATGCGAATTCAAATTGCGTCGAAACCACTGTTATTTTCTCAGGAATGAATGGACAAATAGCAATTGTATTCACTCGGCTAATCTTGCTTGAGCAAAGGTTCCTAGTTTCGAGCTATTGACACATAGTAACCCTAGTGCTATGGATACCGGGGGAAATCCTCATCATTGGTTATTATTACGCATATTGATACAAACAATATAATGAATAATGCAGTCACAGACAAGTGTTTACATGGATATAATATAGCATATTACAATCGTCTCTAGAATATACTGCAGGGTCCATAGGAACTACTTGAAGCGAAGCAAATTAAGCCTATTTTCGAACACAATTTGATTAAACCTTAGGACTGAACCACCAAAAGATCCGAAACATTATTTTAATCACGTTTTTTTAAGTTAAAAGTCAGTAAGAACACAGCATTTGACATAACAATAAAAGGAAAAGAAGCCTAACGGTGAATAATCTTGTTAAATTATACCTTTGCTTTATTACGAGCTTGGAGGGCCAAGATATTTTAACAGTTCTTTTACAAGGAAGTTGGGGAATTCGATGTTATGGGAAGATGGGATATGTAGTTATCATATGGTTAGCACATTTGTGTTCAGGAGATAGCAGACCAAAACTGCCACTCACAAATTAGCAAACAAGATACACATGGATATAATCGTTTAATGTGCTTGTCCCGTATCTACCATGGAATTCGCCATAGTGCAAGCTTTCGTTGCTGAACGCAATGATGCGAGATTGTTTGCTGGATGTGGTGATTTGGTTAATTTTGCTTGTGCTGGTGCTTCACGTTAGCATACTCACCGTACTTTTCCTGAACCACTTAAATGTGCTCCAGAATTCGCACTTACCTATTGCTCTTATTACGCATGCGGCTTTTTACGTTGGCACTTAGGGAATATTTCATGCATCTGTCTCAATTTTAGCAGTACGGTTGTTGAAAGAACGCCCTTGCATGCTTTGTCAATCTACGGGCTGCTTCATCGCGCTCTATCATTGGCCATTGCGAGATGCAAATGTGTAAATCCTGCCACACTCTTAAATACTTCTGAGGTAGCAAATCACCAACAAATTCTTGATGATGACCAATGCAGTATGAGAGCGCTTATAAACAAAATCAAACGTCGTCCACCAAGAGAAAACCTCACGACCTTTTCCCAATGAATAAAAACACCGAGCCCGCAACGTGTTCCAAAATTCCCACGGCACCTTTGGTGACACTATTCTTAATCACATACCAATCGATTGTCCACCACCGTGCCTGAGCCACAGTCAAATCACAAGATCTACCCTGTATGTTAATCTGCCTCGTCCTTCATAGTGCTCAACTACGGATTTCGTAGTCAATTATAACAGACCATTTTAGACCATTTAAGTTGGTTGATGGGCGTGTTATCATGCTAGTTGCATTTTCCTTTCTTCAATTTTGCGCTCATATTCTACATCAGCACTTAAGGACATTTCGCTGCCTGCAAGACTTCAGCGTCGCTTTCTGTTGCGCAAATATCAAATTTTGCAGTCGAAATGTCAGTATTGTTCTTGGTTTGCTAATTACTTTCCAATGTAGCAATTCATCCACGTAAGTATTTTGATGAAATTTCGCATGGTATGCAGAATTAGATGTGGCATATATGCTGCTCTCTATAATTTGCCGCCGTGGGCGGAAGGCCATCCCTGCACACGTGGCTACCAAACTGCCCATGTTACACGTCGCCCGGAGCGGCAAACGCCGCTCCGCCTTCAACAACTCTGAGTCATATTATACTGCTTGTCTGCGCACAAATGTCTGCTCTGGGCAAAATATGTTTCTAGTGAACTGAATCTTAATGCAGTGCACATCAGTGTCCGCCAGTTTTATGAACATCCATGTTCATAAAATTTTTTAATTACCGCCGACAGAGCAATCAGCGTTCGACAATATAACACCGCAAGAGACGATTTCCATTGTGAATTTTGTTGTCATATTGAGTAATCGATTATTCGTTGCAAAACATTGCTTGGGTTCCTTCTACCTGTTCATAGGTGTGCAATCAAATTGCCCCCATAATGTGACAGGTACGTAACATTGCCGTTTAAAATAAGCGGGCGGTAATAATTTTTCTTCCTGAGTCTTTATTTCCGACTGAAATGCTACTGCAAAAATTATTTCAGCTGAGCTATTTAATTGGCTTTTTCTGCAACATTCAACTTTGGATAAGCATTACACATCTTTCCGCAGAAACTCTGAAGAAAGAGTACACATCTCGTCAACTAAAAGTAGTAGGTGATTCATTGGGTAGTTTTGCGAAGATTCGTTATAGTTAGACTCAAAGAGACATCATCCAAAGTTCCAGACAAACGCTAGACGATCATTTCTTCCTATACGGCACTTGGCAGTCGGATGCACCCTTTGAAACCTGCCGAATTCCTACCAGCGATCTTACACTTTCTACTCAGCGACTTATATCCCCAAGGCATAGGCGAAGGCAGTGGACCGTCATGACCCATATCTGACCGAAAATTAACTAGGCTATTTCTCCAATGTCATTCAAGTTATTAACGTGCAGATGACTCCGCTTACCCTAGAGTCACAACTTCCTTTAAAAATTGTGTTAGGATAGCTATGGCGACTGCTGATTATCCCTAAGCAGTAGAGGAATTTGTTGTTGCGAATATTGGCCCGTGGTGGATATCTGCCTTTGTCTAATTGCGACGAACCTTGGTGCCGTTTTTGAACTGTCTTGATTTTTTGATTATTTATTAAACGCATTTTTCCAAGCCTTCCATTTGAGAATGTCTTGCAGGTGAACCACAATAAATGCTTGCGTAGCGCCCTGCTAAGTTACATTCATGGACCCAATCAAAATTTTATTGATTAACCTACCACAAATACATAGCAGGAGCCCATAAAATCGTATTTAATCTTCGCAACTATATTATTGTTGCAAAAACAGTTATTACTGAACTGGTCATTGGGGAAATGTATCCGATTCCCAGCAGAAATGAAATTGTTACATTCACAACTTCAAAGAAACAACGAATCGGTAAACATGAAATATAGAGACTGATTGCCCACAAAATATTCGCCAATCCTTAACTTTTTCTGACAAAAAGGATTTGTCAAATTACTGGTCAGAAATCATGACACCATTGATGGAAGTTAGGAAACTGGTTAGGTGATATGGATAAAGTTGGCATCAAAAAGGTTTTTGTATGCCGTCAAAAATGTACCGAACGTTTTGATGACATATCGCTAAAAGCTGTATCAATGTCATCAGTGTAAATGGTGGGCGAGTCACAGAAAATGGATATCGCACTTGGAACCTCACGACAATAGGTTGATCTTTGAGAATAAAACTAGTGTTAACAGATAAAACTGATTTTATTAATTTTGTTTTCCACCCATAATAAACAAAATAGTAAATCTACTTTGCAGTCAAAGCACTAACGTATAAAACAAAAGGATTGAGACAAAACCTCAAACAGGAATTAATTAACATAATACCTAGTAAAATCAATTATACAATCAGTTGATTAGTTCCACGCAAAAAAGAACGATATTTTATTTCACGCAAGTTTTTTCCGACAAGTGTAAATCCAACTAAATACTACCTGTAAACTCTAATTCACATTAACCAGACATGTAGCCAAGATTTTATTTTTATGTCGACTGTATCAAAAGTAGTCAGGAAATAAGTATTAGTTATGTAGGAAGGTTTTCATAGACTGCTCAAATAAAGTGTAAGAAATTCGATTGGGGCATATTTTTAATTAAGCATTGCAAATTGTTTAAGCAATAGTTAGTAAATTGATTATATCCAACGAAACACGCTGTCATCAAACTGCTCTCATGTTATCTAGTAAAGCAACATGTGTATCGAAGGGAAATACAAAAACATGCTCCTCATTTTTTGTAACCATTAGCCAAGTGATATATACCAAGCAAACACCTTGTAACAAAAGTCGAAAATCCAGGTGTATTTGTGGATTTTCAATTCGCTGAAAGATAGATAAAGCTGAGGCAAAATATTTTAAAGCTAGGTAGAATAACCAGTCCGGTCAATGAAGGTAGACTAAGAAGTAAGAATTATGTTATTGAAGAAATGGTTAAAATAGAGATTACTGATTTAAAGAACACTATTGGTGAATGTTGAGCAAATGTTTAAGAAAATTTTCGTCAAACCCCAAATATTATTTATGTTACGTAAGGTAGTACAGTTATTTGGCCGATGTGGAAATATCATGCGATTCCAATATATATATATCAACCTTTTACGGCATGCCAAATGCAAGTCAGAATTTATATAAAAATATTACAAAGGTAAATTATTGTTGGAGGAAACAACATTTTCTTGAATGGTCCGTGTGACGCGTAACTGGATAACGGTAGTATGTACAAATGACTAAATAAGCGTATACAATATGCTTCCAAACGTCAGACAATTATAAGGACAATCATTTGGTCCTATTCGACAATTCCTCTATCAGTACTTGCTCACTAAATCACATACTAAGTTTCATGGCGTGTTAATGAGACGAGTAGAGCAATGCGATTGTTTGATCACCGACACTTAAGGGATGCGTATTTGCTAAGCGTCCACCAATTAACACAGATACACATAGACAAATGTGGAAATGGTCAAACAGGCTATTCTTGTGGAGAAAAATGCTTAGCTCACAGGTATAATCTGGGAAGTGTGAAGGTCACCAGTCGACCATTATCGGTGCAGTGCAAAGTATTGTCGATATTAAACAAAGTTAGACAAATGTGTATAGGGAATTTAGGCTTGTGCGAAGACGAGGTGATAACCATTTTTGAAAACCTATTGCTGAACCATGACATTGAAACGAGAATAGAACTAGATGCTAAATAATTTGCAAACAAAAGTTAAGCTGAATTCTGCATAGTTTAAACCCATGAAGAAACTGAGCAGAATTAAATTACGTAAATGACATTCTGAACCGCACGTAGCACAATCAGGTCTGTCATAATAAAGCTTAGTAAGCACTTTTGGATAGTCGCAAAAAAATTGAAAATAAAATTGTTTCGGCAGCTTGTGTACCTCATTGACCCAATCCGTCTCTGTACAAATAAATAATTGCTATATGCACGCTACATTCTGCACAAGCTTTTGAGTCAGAGACTGTGTTTGGGGACCATGCTCATCCTCCTGTCTAAGACTTAAACAATTGGCATGATCTCAGCTCCCCTACAAACATGACGATTTCAGAAAACTGTAAGTAGTTTGTACATCAGCTGTCGCGCAATTTAGCAAAGGTTGCCTTATCTGTTGCATATATCAGGGCGGATAAGCCAAGACAGGCTACTGATGACGCCTCCCGTCTTTCTTATCCAACTGTTCCTTGTACTCCCATCCCGTCTTTCATATTAGGCTTCCATCGAATATTCTCAGTTTAAACGGGAGCAACCGAAGTACCACTGGTGTAGAACCATCTGTAGCACCCTACCAACTAACTTATTGAATGCCTATCGGCAATAGTTCCTTATAAGTCAATGTTGCCTTCTTACTATGGCAGCGTACAGCGTTCTCGCTCTAAATCACAAGTAAACAGGCTGCACTAGCACCCCCTTTGGACACATTGGGTATTGTCGTGTGTGTTTCTGCAACTAGGATCAGTGACTCTAATTGGTTTTTGAATTAACTGCGTCCGACTTGTCCTACCGCTATCGGTTGCATGCATATGGAGACGCGGATACAGCACAGGTGTGTCAAGCTGGGTTAGGAAATATGATATGCCACAAAGTTGAGCCATTGTTGGTTGACTGCGTTTTGGTGAACCGCGGTATGTGTTCAACATGTATGAAGACAGCAAGTAAGAGTTTATCACGATTTGGTACAGAAGCATTTTTACGGTTTCCGTTTATACTGTCACCGACTGCAGTTATAATGCTCTTAATGACACATTTTATCACTAACTGAACGACTACTATGCAGTGCTACAAGTTCAGCAATCAACGTGTTTCCACAAGTATTGCAAAAGTATTGCGTATGAGCACTTCAGAAACTCAGGTGTGTGGCAACTATAGACTTAAGTTTGAACACTCTGACTACTGCGAGCGTCTGTTGCAACTGTCTTTGAAACACTAGTTGGTTATTAGTAGCACTGTATCTAGAGAGAGTGTTTGCTGAAGTGCCAATTAGTGTCCTTCTGTAGCTGGCCAGCAATGGACCCAAATTGACCTAACTGTCATTATACCATGCGGCGTTGTTTTATATTGTATTGCCACCCCTACAGGAGTACCTGGTTCGACTCTGACCATGCCTTGGTACGCTGTCGTTTCTACATGATTCTAACGGGAGGCGAACCAAGAGTCTCCCTCGACTGACAACTGCTAAATTGTCCCAGCCATCGGTCAATCAAGATTATTAAGCTGCATTGTATAACGCAATTTATCTGCCTTATCATAATGACACTGAGTTTCAATGGTAAAGGATCACGGGCGTTGTGCAATATGCAGCGGCATCTGATTAAAATACTACCATTCGCCACCGCACCAATCGATGGAAATGCAAGAGGTCGGTGAAGCAGTTAGAATCAATGAGAACATTCCGGCTGGCTCTGAGCGCAACGTGACCAGACGGAATATTAGGCGTCAATATAAGCGTAACATAAGTGATAACTAGGAAGGCCTGGTGAACCAGTCAGTCACCAGAACTAGAAGAAACAGGATCAATAGAAATTACCGCAAATTATTCCAGATTATCCGCACAGAATGCTTAACACAATGGTTTTAACCTATCACCAGTTTTGACAAAATTACTGACCTAGATCCTTGTTCATCACCTCACTCTGAAGCTGGAATCTCGGATAAGGAAAGAGTAGACAGGCCCCGCCTATGAACTGGCTGTATGGACTTTATGTTCACTCTGCAGCAGGTGCCAAAGCTGCGCAATACGCACGGCAGACCGACAATAGCTGTGTTCGTCAATTTCAAAGGCGAGATATATTCAGTCACTCGATGCAATCCGTTCGAATTACTTGCGCGGAACTATGTTCCCACGTGATATGTGCCCAACCTACCTAATCTATACTCAACAAATACAAGCATCATCAAGTGCTACGTTTCCTTGTCTGAGGGCTTTCCGACCGTCAATGGCATTCGTCTTGGTTGCTAAATTTTCAGGTTTTTTCAGTTTCCTTTCAGAATCCATTATGGAGTGCTCATTTACGGAATGTCACGATGTAGACGTTGCAGTCTTGACTGATGAAAGGCTGGTTGCTTTTGTCTATGCATATGATATTTTCTTGTAATTTGACGAGTTTCGGGTGGCCCATGCTACCCTGAATATCCAGTCTACGGTAACCCACATGTTTGGAATTCGCTTCGCATCCTCAAAGTGCAAATTATTGCTGCAGGACCACCAACCAGTTGATGAGGATGATGATGCATTAACCGTTGATACAGAGGAACATGAGCTGCTTGAATGATTCACTTAAATTGGTAGCTGCGTCCGCAACGATTGGCGCAAGGAAACAGACTTTAGCTCATGCACTGCAAAGGCCAGAGCTGTCTTCTTGAACCTGTTGCACCTTTAGCGACAGAAAGGAAGTTTCCCTCAGTTTGAAAGGCCGTGTGAATAATAAACATAAACAATGTTACATTAGGTAGAAAAGCGATCGTGTTTCAAGTAAAGTAGGGTTTTTGAAATGAAAACATGCATATGTCTAAAGCACCAGTGTGTCTAGTGATTCAGAAGCCATTCTTCTTTGAAATATTTTAAAATGCATATTGATTTAATATTTTAGAGTAATATGGGTAGGTAATATGTGGAAGGCATGTCTAAAGAACAAAATAAATGGCAACGCTTACTTGTGCACCGCTATCTTTGACTGATTTAATTGCTGAGTGCTATAGTAGTATATCCAAATGATATTCCACAGCTACAGCGTGCAAGAAGAAATCACATCAGCTGAGAATAAGCACCGCTTTTTCGCGGTCGGTTGATTTACGAATCACCGCTTATACAGCGTAATGTAAATTGATAAGCAAATCTTCCAGACTTTATTTGAATACCGTTAGCGTCTGTGAAGAAACAACGTATGTGGGATGATCTTTCCACTGTTGACACACACGAAAAAAAATAAATTCGCACGGCAGTTCAACCGGCTGTATTGTGTGGCCAGCTTTAGCTGGTGTTCTTTGTGAACAGTGCTGTGATTCGGCTTTAGTAGGCTTTAGTATGCCAATGTGAGGGCCATCCTTCTCAATGACAGTGATATTGGCCCCATCGGTCTGATGATCTGAGGCCTCTTCAAATCAGTGCACATCGCTGTCTGCGAAATACTGCTGGTGTCGGCTGGCACGAGCCTTTCTGGGACGATGATGCGTGTAGGCGAGTATTATACAGTGATAATCATGTTATCTCCCTAGAACAACAAATAATACCTAATACATTTCGTTGACTCGGGTTTGTGCTACGTATGCATGGTCACGGCTTATATTCGAGAGTTTTGCTTAGTCTGCCACATGTAGGGTGGTGCTAAGCTTGACGTTGATATAGGTTGACATGGCAGGGTGAACTGAAGTCACTGACGACCACAATTGGTGCCTTGGTTCCTTCTCGCCTTCCAACCTGGAATCAACATGACCCGCTTCAAGCTTTCCTCATGTCATTGCAGGACATTGCTCGCAGTTGACACCAGTGATGTGTCTGATGCCGTCTCCTTGTCAGAGTTTTCACAAGGATATTGGCTCATTGTGACGCGGGGCAGTGAAAGCCAAAAGAAAGCTGTCACGCTGATACGGCCTTATCGTTGCAGGATAGCTAGTTATTTGTGACGGTATGCTGCTAACCGAAGTTGGGAGCGAGTTAAACCTAAATGATTGCTTGCGGCATTAATGTTAACAAATAAGCTTCCATCATCTCAATATCGTTATTGGTATTTCATAGCTAATCATAATTGTACGCCAGCGAATGTTCATTTCAAATGACTGACGTGCTGCTGTTTTTGATTTCTTGATTAAATAAAGTATCCATAAACTTGCTGCATGTTTAAACAAACATGATGAATTAGGCCGTTTCAGTCAATTTGCAATTAGTGGAAAAAATTCATTCACGCATGGTTAATTCTTATATCCACTAGCCATATTTTGACAGTAAAACTGCGTGAGTAGTTAAGGATCACGACTGGGATTTAACAAGGAAAATCACCTCAAAGCATGCAGTAAGTAGAAAGTCACTTGAAACATGAAACATAATGATAGGCGATTTGAGTATCATAAAGCGACCAGGAATCCGTTGCCTATGGCTTCATTCAATAAGGTAATAGTAATGCAATAATATTTAAAAAATTCGAGTCCAAACACACACATTCTAGCAACGCGCAACATTACCGAATTGTGCTAGCCATATATGCTTGCTTTCATGTTAAATACATGAAACTCAATGATCACAAATAATAAAATAGTAAAAACCAAAATATTATTTTTTTCGTATTACCTGGGTCCAGTACCGATCATATACGGAAAATAAACAAAGGTATGCTGGGTGGATTTATTTACATGTTTGTCCCGAAATAAGTATGTTAATCTTTAGGCAGGCACTAGTTCGCCGCCGTCTTGTTCACACGGGTAGATTAAGGTTTGGTAATAGAACTGCCGAAAATTACGCCCGAGTGGCATTACTATCTTTCATCAACTTACGCATTAGCTAGAGGTGGAAAACACCTCAGCTACTGTGCCGCGATACATAAACTATGAGATAATGCAACAGCTGCAAGCCAACTGAGGTACCGGTATCAGATGTCATCGTTCTGGTAAGCTAACAGTCGGCTACCATTAGCAAATTTTACTATGCAATTTATCTAAGGCTATATAGTGAGCTTATGTTTGGTGGGAGAGGCTTTGAGGGTTTGGGTGGGACAAGGAACTCACAGCAGGAACGCCACTGAAGTGGGCTACTAGACATATCATCATGTGTATCCAGACAAACGTGCTCATCGTCTTCCGGACCCCAATCAGGGAGCCATGACTCTGCAATCAAGGCCAACTTCCCAGTGAGTACCTTCATTCCTCTCGACCAAGTTATCATTTGCTTACATCTCCTCTTCCTCCATCCACGCCCCTCGGCCCGCAAACAACGCACGTAGCGGACGTCGGTGAGCGGGGATTCTCAACACATGGCGCAGCCAACAGAGCCTGGTGCGTGAAATAACGCTGCTGAGTGGATCAGGTCCTATTCCTGTGCCATAAATTAGGCGTCAAACACGCTCGTTGCTCACGCGACTTTCCAACCAGATGTGGGCTGAAGTGTGAAGGTACCAGTGTTCGTTTGTAACTAGCACCTTTATTTCCGTCGAACCACGGGGGCAGGTTCCACAACGGTACGTTTCGGTACCGATCAGGACGGGAGTGCTTTTGCGCCGGCGCGATAAGTGGCTAAGGTTTTCAAAGGCAATTTAGCTTTGCTATACGGTTCACGATCTCATCTTCTATTCCACGGTCGTCCATAAACATTCCAAGCACTTGGCGAGCTGTGTTAACCAAACCAGTCTGAGGAGCGTCGTCGAACGGATCCAGGGCATGGGATAGACATCACATCAACCAAGTGCCATCGATAACAGAGCCTACGTGTATGACCTTATAAGACGGACCAATTGTGACCGTTCCATGCACTATTTGCAGTTATGCGTTGACCTGCAACGCGATTGACTGGTTATATCTGACTGCATTCCATTCTTCATGGTTATCATCCAAGCTCCCTATAAGTGCCAATACAATACTCGCCTTGCTCAATTATCCTGAGGAAGCTTTTGTGTCATAAGGGAAACTTTGCCCACACGCTATACCAATCGTCTAGAGTTAAAACCTTTCTGCAATTATAATTTCTTGATCTGCACCAACTATTTTGCCAGATGTTTGTATGACTACCCCATTTACCATTTTCTCCTTTGTTTGAGGACCTCTTATTGAGTAAAATGTAGATAAGGTAGGCGAAATTGGCGAGCAATGTTTTGGTCTGCATACTTAAAGATGAATAGACGACAGCTTTCTTTTCGCGGACAATATGGAATGCGCCCATAAGCTATCGTGCCACATAAACTCTGCACATAATTGCGTAAATTCAATTCTGGGAGAGAACTTAACGAGTCTTTAACGTTTGTACGTCAGAAGATCATAAAACTTGCAAATCAGAAGTTGTGTGCACAACTACAAAACCCTAAATGGCCAACACAATCCCGGCGCTACTCCGGGATCGATAATTCTTGAACTCAATTTCATTCGTTGTGAAAAGAAACACGTTTGCATTATTTGTGCAAGTCTTTCCGAAAATCTAAGCAATATCTGAATCCGGAGCGTAACGGATACCCTGAAATTTCTCCTAGGTAACAGATCGAATTGAGATTACTGCAAAGATAACCTAGTTACACAGAGAAGCGACGGTATTTTTATCTATATTGTTTAAGAGTCACGCGATTGAAGAACTGAAGTATTTCCATGGCAACAGTGGGAACATTTGTTGCTACCCATGGCGTGTAAGCATGTCCACAACACTGAATGATCGCCATTAACGTAAGGAGCTAATATTTTCTCGCAGGATTACATTGGTGTGCATAATTCTTTCTTCTTTTGTCCAGCAAGGTACATTTGGAAAAGGACATGGTGAACGACGGTCGGAACTCGTGGTCATTCCTCAGCTTCTCTTTGCAACCGTTTGATGATGAATGTCACGACTGCTTTGTAGTCGCATGTAATATACTCAGTACTACAAACTAATTAGCTTGACGCATTCACACCAAAATATTGTGTACGCGGATGCGATGCACGCGCAAGCGGATGCTACCTTCTGTCGACCGCAGAGGTGAACGCATAACAACTACATAACCGGCGCATTTGTGCTCCGCAAAAATTCATCGGTTCAAACACGACAAAACTAATTGTAGTCTTATTTGCTAGGTTAATCTAAGGGCCCTCTAGTAATCATCTCATTCGACTGCTGTACATGGCATTTATTGAGAAATGCGCCACTACTCGTACGGTTAATACTCAGCTTGACCCAAAACTGAACGGGTAATGACAGGACCGACTTCTGTCTGATCATCACATCTTAACAAGTTAACCTGACTTAAAGAGTCGCGCTTCACAAAGAAAGGTATACTCGTCACACACATTGATCGGTCAACAATTGACGCCTGCCTTTGCGCAAAGGAACTGACATCTTAATCGGATTACCTGACAATCCATTGGACGTGAGCGAACTGACTTAGCGGAAGGCGGATACTGAAAGCTGCATTTCTAATTCCTCTGATTTTTCGAAACTTTAATGATTGGTTCGGTCTTTAAACTCCCTATACTCAGTGTTTTCATAACCAATCACAGAATAGATATGTTTCCTATTTTGCAGCTACTATCTACCCCTTTCCCGTATAAAGTGAACACAATCTCTAACCAGTTTTTTAGTAATGTATTTGACAGAAGATTAGAATCCGCTTTGTTGCTACCGTCGTGATGAAATTGGGCAACAAAGCGCGGCAGGAAATTTACTGAAATAGCCATTAACCCAAACGGGAAAAACCACATAATTATTTTGAAGTATGGCGTTTGAATTGTAACATTCAAACAAAGAAGAGAAAATGCGTACAATGGAACTAAAGTTTACAGTTAACTTATTCAAAGAGCATGACCTATACCTTAAACTTATAACATAAAGCTTATTATCTGGATGGCTATATAATGGCGTTACTTTAAATTTTTGCTGAGAAAACAACTAAGGTCAGTTGGACTTTTTTTCTTGCAGATATCTCACTCAGTTTGCTCTTCTGCACTCCAATTTAAAAAGACATCCTTGCATTCCAATGTAATTGTTCGTAGTTAACGGATCATTGACACCGTTATTTGCTCTTGAATGCTACACGCTCTCATTGATATTACTCACGGAGGCACCCATCACCTCAACTTCTAAGTGGCTGCATATTATTCCATTCTAGTCAGTCCCATAAAATATTACTGTAGGTTTCATCGGCAACTGTTGTCAGATCCTGGTTACATTCAACCTCGTTGTCAATAGCGAATAACACTGCTGCATTCACGACTAAAACTTTGCCACTGCTTATCTCGTCATCAGAAATTGCTTCGGATTCTAGCTGACTGAAGCTAGCATGGGAAAATAAAGTATTTTTTGTTGCACCCGTAACCATTCTCCAAGTTTTGAAAGTAACTTTATTGCATTGCAAAAAGGAACCTTTGCTTTGGCATGCAACGCTCATGATGAGCTAGATAACATTTTGTTTTCGATATGATAGATAATTATGTCCCCAAGTTTATTTCTGAAAGGGGTTCTCACATGCATGCTCAAACTTTGGTCTATGTATGTAAGAACAGTGCCCGTATTCGCCTGCAAAAATTCAATTTCAATATCTTTCATTTCATCTACTCATGGATTCGCTGTGCAATTTTCCAATAGCAGCATAATTTCGGCCACATTGGCCAAGTTACTTAAAGCGTTCGAAAACTCAATAAGTGAAAATCCTGTTCGACGTCCACGTACTCTGTAAGATAGTTTAGTGGATGCATGTTAATGCCGTTAAAACGTCGCGGTTTCTTTATTTTAAAATCCATTATTATTTGTTTTATCCGCTCCAGACGTATTCTCGCTGCAAAAAAATTGATCTCATTCATGGCTTTTTCGATCCGCTGTGATTGTCTGCCACAAAAAGCAAAGAACATTCCGTATTTGTTCGGTAGAAAAGACCTGTATTTTACTGCATTGCGCACGTTGTGATCAAAAAATACAACACTTCACGCAATCCATCTTTTAGCTAAATTTCGCAGATTGCACTATCCTCGGAATTATTTTGGCCGTTTAAACATAAATTGAGTTATATTATTTTAGCTTCGCAACCATCCTTCTGTGGCATCACATGATTTGCTAAATACTTTCCCAAATTCTACTGCATTTTTCTTCCGTAACGGGCATGCAACTCTTTAGTTTTTCTCACAAACACAAAGCATCCATTATATCCCTGCAAATTCGTGTTCTTCGTTATCTGGGAGTTTTCATTGTCATACGACAAATTACACTTTACACTGGCAATCAACCTAGCTAGAATATAAAGAAAAGTTTGTACCATATAGACGAACACTGGTGTTGCACTAACGCAGAGGAAAGAAGCCATCGTCGTACCGTGAAAAAATTAGGCTCCATGTTAGAAAACTAATTATCTTCCAAGTACTCATGCATCAATCTTATCCAAATTGATGCCGCGGCTTTTACAATCTGCACCTGTCGAAAATACTGCCGTTTCGTAAGTTACTCACTAACTTGCAACACGACCTTCGTAATGCACATTCCTGTATAACGTGTCAAGTGGAATTTCTTAATCTTCTTACTGCCTCACAGGATAACAGCAGTTATGCAATATTGTATTACTTTGATCGGAATGAAGCTTTCTATATACGGCCACAAGAACGCTTATATCTAAATTGGTATAATATAGAATTGGA
The DNA here is from genome assembly GCA_944474145.2 of Dicrocoelium dendriticum. Taxonomy (NCBI): domain Eukaryota; kingdom Metazoa; phylum Platyhelminthes; class Trematoda; order Plagiorchiida; family Dicrocoeliidae; genus Dicrocoelium; species Dicrocoelium dendriticum. Next base: position 13,396,116 of record OX104070.1, read on the forward strand.
AACTTTTGCTTCCGTGGTTCAAATCGAAACTTTCAAATCGAACGCAAATACTACGTTTTCGGAAAAACATATCTAAACCAGCAGCGGTCACAAGTGGTGTAGTACAAATCAATGACCTACGTCCTATCCCAGTTTCATTTATCTGAACGATATTTTTGGCGCCGTGGAATTCGGAAATACAAATGTGTTCGTCGACGATGTCGAAGCTATATGCACTTTTCACCCTGCTAAAATAAATGAAATTAATAATACTATCCAGCCCGACCTCCAAGCATTCGGAACTTACTGCTCAAATTGATGATTGCTATTTGCAACTGATCAGTTTTATGCTATGGATTACACACGCAAATCAATATAGGCTATACGGTTGGTGACCAGGGACTGAGATATTCATGCTTGTACAACTTCTCCGAAAAAGTTACCTACATCACTGAAAATACATAACAAAGCATTGTAATGTTATCTAGAAGTTTCAAATTAAAACAAGCCACACTATGCGATGCTTCATTACTTTCAAGCCCGGTTTTAGAATGCAGCATGAGAGTGTACAATAGTGCAAATTAACTAGGCGACATTTACTGGAAAATGTATAACGTACATTCAAAAAGCAACAATTAGGATCTCATTGTCATTGTAATACTTTGGGTAACTCAATCTTGATCCAATTTGTTGAAGCGAATGAAGCACAATCTAACCATGTTCCATAATATTATGTACACGCGTATAATAGTCTCCAGCTTCAACATGACAAGCTTACGATTACCATAATGCAACACACGAAATATGGTACATTCCGTCATAGATTGCTGGTGGAAAACTAGTAGAGAAGCTAAATTCTTCCGAAAATGACATGCCTGAATCTGGAACACCGATATCAGCGCCAGCGATTCCAAACAGGAATTTCATAACAAGGACCAGCAAATTCCTAAGCATGCAAAATGTAATCTATCTTTTGGGGTGTCATATGACGAACAACCAGAGACCTGTCTAAAACAGAGAGCGGAGGTTACAATAGTAAGGTTCCTGTATTCACAGTCTTCAGCTTTCCTTCTACTTCTTAACTATGCCAACGGAAATGTTGTCACCAACAATTGTGTTTGGTAGAAGAAACTCATGCAAACACTGCGACATTCCTCGTTTTCATTGTATAATACCTTACTACATTACTCGCAGTTCACAATTACGTTTATCTATTGTAGGTGCTCCGCTTGCCCTAGTTTCTTGTGACTGCCAATGACAAGATCCGAATCAACAAAATAGCCATAAACACAGCAGCCAACAAAGGAGTTAAAAGAAGACTTACATATCCTTTATATATCTCTCAATTTGTATTCCCAAGGGATCTTCCAAACTCGACAATGATAGCCCGTACAAGATTACTTTAATACCTTATTCGATCATTCGCTTTGGTTAAACAAGACAATCCTTTATTTACCTGAACAGGAGTGTCTCGCCCTAACGGGAATAAATAATATATTTATTTATTTATTTGGCTTATCATTACTTTCCATGACTTGAATCTTCGTTATTGATTGGTCTGTTAACACCCTGAAATCGCCGAAACTAATAATTGTACCGCCGTATCCATCTTACAATAAAACGCAATGATTAGCTACGTTTCCTTATAAGATATCTGGTTCATGGCTCAAAGGACATACCATTTCCATGACCGAATTAATTTCTGTTGCGTTTCTTGACAGTTTAAACACAACTGGGCCTCTGTTGTTCGCCAACAGTTTGAAGTAGACTTAAGAAAGTATGCAACAGATGATTCCTATGCTAAACCACGCAAATTAATGTTAGCACAATTGTGATAACTTAAAGTCATTACACTTCTAATGGGTTGTATAATTATGATTCACCAAATATTGATGCTTATGGTGCTTAATATATTGTAGAGCAAACCAACGGAACTGCACAACCGGAAATGGAACAAAGAGGAGAGAGTATGTTGCAAAAAAGTGAGTCAAATTCATACAATTACTATACAACTTGACCAGATATATTTATTACCCCTGCTTACCGTTTGGTTACAAAAGTTTTCATAACTCTAAAGCGATATAGTTTTGCGTTCTAGTAATTGAAAATTGCTCCCAAAAATCTATGATGCGAAGCAAAAGTAATGGACACCTATTAGCCTTTATATTTACCGGAAATTACCGCTAGTTCTTTTGAATGCCATCTGACTTGCTTTGCATTAGAAACGTGGTGCTCACTGGAGGCAGTGTGTACAGGCTTTTGTGTGCTGAATAAATGCACATAACTACGGAGACAAGACAAAAACGTCATTGTGGGGTTGTTGCTTAAAAGAACATAAACATACTCTTTTTGCATAATTACATTGACTTTTTCCTAGAGATCTTGTACTCTTCTGGCGATAGGCTTTGTGAGCGCATTCACCAAGTTATGTCAGTCACGGAGAAACACAACAACGACAATGGCACTACAAATGCGATAGATAACTTTGCCGGATTCTGCAGCGTGAGGTCGAATGACCAAACAAGAGAAGATTTGGGCCTTGTCGTGAATTTCCAGTGTAAGATGCCGTCAATATTCTGTGTCGTTTCGGATTTACCTTCACCGTGGTCAGCCATAGGACGCCTGTGTCTTCAGACAAACCAGGGTGGCTTGCGCAGCACCACCCACAGCTCCAACCACACACACCATATCCAATGTAAACCCGAAGGAATAAGACCGGGAGGCAAATGGGTGTGAGCAAGGTTTCTTCAACGGAGCCGGCCCACACTCCTTCACAGGCAAACACAAACACGCTGTAGTTGGGAATCAATCGCACACAGGGCGGTGGCTGGAACGTAGTCCACTCCACACTGACTGCATGAAACTAATCTTCAAGCCTATAAAGACCCTCACTTTTCTTGCAATAAATGCGACCACCAGGTATCATTAATGCATGCCTGAGTACTTCTCTATACTGCTAAGTTCAGTGGTAGGTAATGCGTTGCATTGCTTTAAAAACAGGTGGGGTAAAGCGGATTTTCATTAAATTTACAAATAAATAAAACTGCTAGTAGAATTATTTTAGTATCTACTATGGTAATATACTATTAATCGTAACGAGGCTTGGCTGCATTTATGAAAATCAGGTCATAATATTAGTTGGAATAAAATTGCATTTAGGTGAAAATAAATTATGCAGGACTTAGAGAAACTAATTAATATTTCCGGCTTCAATATAAAGAACCATATTTAAACAGTTTGTCTGTACCGCAAATCAAGATATTTACGTTATATACAAATACACATTAAATAATATTTTATAAACGTTTTGAAAGTACATTGGTGTCCTAATTCATTTTGTTTCGCCAACAGTTGTGAGTATTTAAAACGAAAGCCTTGATATAAGCGAAACTAATTCAGACGTCCATTAAAACAATTTACAGATTAGTAGGTCGCGGTATTGTTGACATATAAATCCCGAACATTTAAAATTTGTCAAATCATTGGTTACATCATTATAATTGGTTATGTTAAAACATTTCGGCGATTTCGCGTAATGCCAGTTTAGTGTTCCGAATAAAAAGCTTTAGTAGTGTGGATGATCCCAGCCGCGCCAGGACGGGAACGTTTGGAACAAATGTTAGTAACCCACTAGGAATGTTTAGTTTTTCGTGTGAATGCAACATAACGTGCGATTTAAATGCACACTGTGCTTCACATCGTAGTAAACCCTATTAGTTCCATTACTGGGATAACATTTGAGAAGCTGGAATGTATTTATTATTACCAGAAGGAAATAACTGCAGTACAAAAAATCCTTAAAAAAGGCAGGCAGCTAATGACAGCAATGAAGTGCGGACAAAATTAAACGTAGAAGCAATACACCAAAAATTACATTTTAGTTCACATAGGCTAGAAATACACCAAGTCTGACATGGTAAATTTAGGCGAAAATGAATATTTACATACATTCCTCAATAAACGATACCAGTCTTGGAATATAAAATGCAGTAGATCAAACGAATTACAACGTAAATTAAAATTAAGACGCGTATTCGATTCGCAAAATACAAAATAATCAAATCTGGTAAAGCTGTCTGCAATACTCCTATCTAATATTATGTTTCACTTAATCAATTTATGATTATTCCGCATCACATCATTAAACATGATGAAAGCTCAATTAACTCAGATAAAATATGCAATCAAACTGCTTAAGTAGAAAGCGTTGTACAACTAGTGTTTCTATAAGTTTATGTAAGCCTATAAATGAAATATAATGGTAAAGAAATATCAGCGCGCAGGCTAAAATAGAGTGCTGTCAGTAGGTATTATAATTTTTCCAGTACCACGTAAATTACAAGAATATATTTATTTCAATATACAGAGCGAACTACAACGAGGTTAGTTGTTGCAGGACAGGTGCAGAACCATTGCAGTTATTGAAGGCTATGACTGATATACAGTCGTTTCTGTGCGTAGAGTGACGGATTTAATTCTGCAGACCACATCAGCTGGAGCAACATGTAGAAACAGAGAACTAACATAACGCCACACAGTCGTAGGTATTGCGGAAGTATAAACCAAACGACAGCTGTACTGTAATTGTTTACGTTTGGATTAAGCAGGTGGATTTCATGAGCATTTGGCATTAGAGTTATATGAGAGGCTGATTTCCCACCGCATTCGCGTGAGGAAATTTTCCGTCATATCCCATTTCTACACTGTATCGTTTCGCCATATGTGGCAACAAAGCAATGGCCGTGCATTTTTAAATATTTGTCATGTATGTGCATTTTAAAATGTCCATTCATTTGTGGGGGAAGAGGTTTCGGTTTAGTGAAGACACTCCGCCGTATATTACACCTTGACAGAGGACATTATATGTGTCTTTAGATAAGTGTCTTTGGATAAGTGTTAGTGAAATCAAGCTTAAGTGGAATGGAATAATTGCCATGCATAAAGCACACATTATTAAAGGATTTGATAGAAATTAAGAGAAATCCATTTAAAACTGCTAAAACAAATATTCCATGCAACGTTTGCTTTTATTTTTAATTGGTTATATGGTTGAGCATAAATAATTCTTCCATTATCTTCAAATTACTACGGTGTTAGGTATAAATAAACTCGAATATGTAACGCGCATTTTTGTAACGACAGTCATGCAATATATAAGATAAGCTCAACTATTGAGCGGTCATTAATGGGGATTTTCATTCTTCTGAATAAAGGGATCCGGCTTTTTGGTTTAGTAAAATTTGCTCATTTAGTATTAAGGCTGCGATATGCTGCGCCCCCATTAAACTAAGGAAATCTATTCGCAGATTCGCCTGACCAAATGAAGATGACGAAGTGTTAATGTGTTTAGCCGATGAGCTTCATTCCATAGACCGATGTGCAGAATCCGTTGCCTTGACCTAACCAGCAGATTACAAAAAAGCGGCCTCGAAAATTAGGACAAAGTTGCAACATCTCAGGTGTATCGAGCCTTCATTGTCAAAGAAAATATTTTTCCAGATTTATTAACGTGGAATTGCACATACCTCAGCATCAACGGCAGAGATATCTTCAGTGTCGATTACTATTTTGGCAGGCTAATTGCCGGTCTACAATTACATGAACTCCTAAGGTCTACCGAGGTTCCTATTTTTTAAAGAGAGTAACTCGCGAATAGTAATCCGTCCACAGACAACCCATTCCAATCCTGCATACCCAGCGGCGGAATGGTACCTACGAACAGACGCAGTATGGATCTAAACTTCCTGTTATATGACACCTCTTCTAAATTCTTAGGACATTACGAATGCATGCTCGCGTTCAACAATATGGAACAGCTGGGCCTCTGCAGAAGTATGTCACAACAACCGGAATCGCTTGCCTTCTACCTATTACACAAAATTGCTACATCTCTCTATTCCCTGGTCTCGTTATTTAATAAAACTGGTCATACCAGCAGCCAAACTCCCCGGCTGATAGGGTACAGCAACATAACCGCTGCAAAACACAACAGCCGTCCACGTCCTGCGAATTTCAGCAAGAAGAATATTTACCAGACTTAACAAACGACGCCGCACTCCTGCAATTCAGCGACATTGGATATTGCACCTTTTCCGCAAGCGTAGGTTTAGGTCAACACCCAGCTTAATATCGTAGCAACGAAACGGGATATTTGGGTAATACCTTCGTTTTATACTGGACGGAATGCAAATGTTCAGCATGCAGCAATAATTTTGTATGCAATCATGGTGTGTCTTAACACCGCCGTCCCATCAATCCGGATGCTTACAACGCCAATGGTCCGGGGCGGCTAATCAAACAACGACATCCTGGTGTGCATTGCAGCATGAGTCACTGCTCCACCGATATTTCCCACATCGCCGAAAATCTTCCTCAGCTGCTCAGTCAACGGCACATTTGATTCGCATATCAATTATATGAATGTAGTAAATAAAGTTTGTAAGATATTAGTTAGAACCTCATGGGCACAAGCGTACGCCTCTATAACTGCTCAGTTGATTCAGTGAACCACGACGCATCATCGCCTTTCATTCTCAATCAGACGCGAACTCTTCTTTACTACTCTGCCTATTTTTGGTCCCGAATACCAACCAACACTTATTTCACACCATCAATCCTGGTTTAAATATTATATTCGCGCTGTTCCGTTTTGACCGACCAGTACTACGACTCTACATTCGCGCTGATTTTCAGCACACACAACACAAGTTAAATTGACTAGACTATGGGAAGCCCGCCGGTATATCGCTCTGTCTATCAATTCCTGCGATTCAAAACACGAAATCACTACAGGTGTCAATTTGAATAATCATGTGTTAATCACCACAAGAAGCTTACTGTCAATTCTTCAAAATAATTACAGAAACCACAGGAGACTAGTATGCTTTACAATGCATTTTGGCAAAAGCCAGACGAAGACTGGCCAAGGCAAAGTAAAAAAGGAACGAGGTGCATCTAAACTGCAAGACTTATTGGATGACTGACATACTGGTCTTTCCAATACAGCATTTCGTTGCGCCATGAAATGATGCGCTTAGCCGTATTTTCTCAAAAGTGGCGGTCCAGAACGCGCAGAGAGCAGGCGTTTGCCATTTAAAACATCGTCAGAGATCGTGACTTCAATAAAAACACATACAGTAGCACTATCATTTAAAAAGAAAAAAATCTGCCGCTACAGTATCAGATGGCCGTTGACAGACGGCATCCATGCCAGATGGGGTGGTGATCTCAGGCTTCAACGACATCTGGAATGAGCTGCGTTAGCAAACTCTGATATTTGATAAACGGACACCACGCGGTTATTAAATTATTAACTGTGGTCTCGTAAAACATTAAACCACTGCAGTAAGGATCTCTATATTGCGCACAATGGATGGATCTCCAAACGGATTATCCCATATTAAAATAAAATATATATTTTCAAAGATTCCAATGATCATTAATTATTATAGTTTGCTTTATGGATTGTTGCTCTTACCCTAATCACATGCGTATGTAATGTTTAATATTGGTTTCCATACTTTTACCTCTCATTCCCCTGAATAATTCGCCCAGTTTACCTTACTTCAGTCTTCACTCGAAATCTTCATTGACATCGATTCTTTAGCACTGTTTCTGCATTCCTAGCTGACCAACTTCATCTTGTTTTTCTTCATAATAATGGTTGATTTGAAGCCATCATGAATATATACTCTTCACCCAGATATGAACAATTGAACATTATTCATCAATTCATTGCTTCCCTTAACTTATAACTTAATTTGATTCCATCTCCCACCCTTCACTTTTTCACATATCCATATCATAACCTGCCACCTCCTGTCTTTTACATTACACAAACTCTGTAATTCCAATCAGCAATTGAATTAGGATTGGCCCATGGCGTGGAGTTCGTTACGGATAACCACTTTATTTAATCGAACGCTTTTCATCATGACACATGACGAAGCATCACATGCACAATCAGACGTATTGCATTTCCCTGTGGCTCTAATCGATCATGAAGCCTAAGAAAATGATGTCGTACTATTTGCTCGTGACCAGTAATCCTTAACCGAAATCGTAAGACGATTTCGGCAGGATATAAAAATCACGCGTTATGAATATAACATTTAAATCAAGGTTACTTGATATCAACACCTACCAGGTCTCCTCGATCCATCTGCCTGGAGAATTCCGGTTAATTAAATAACCGATCGTTTGGATGGGTAAGAGCCCGCCAAATTTGCTAGACAAAGTCAACACATAGTTACAGGAAGCGTTCAAAACACTTACTAATGCCAACCAGCACAGGGATTTCTTGCGCAACCCACGATTAGCGCGTCATACACATGGAATCTCTTGTGTGTTTGTGCACCGGAAACCATCAAATCCATGCCTAGTCTGTATCAGAGATGCATAAGATCATGGCTCTCGTCGCTCGATTGTTTCAGATAAAGTTTGTTTTACTCATTTCTAAATATAAATGGTTTTGTCTCGCGAAATATCAGTGCCTTTTCCTGCGAATTTGAAGTATGCAATTTATTGTATTATGATATAATGGCATTTTCCCCAGATGCTCCGAAATTTGAGTTAAACTGACTTCAGGGAACAAAAACCTATATAGTATATTGTGGCTAAATAACTTGCTAGGAACATCATATTTGAAGTGTCATATCGTTGCATAGGTGAATGGATAACTCTTTGTACTATTATCGTTGTGCACTGGAAATGTACCCGTCACAATTTATACAAATTTCTTATTTCAATGTTCAAAACCTGGTACGCATTATTTGGCTGAATCCTGACATCGCAAACGTACTCCAGCTAAACGGAAAGACACAGTATACCTCAATATATAGCATACCTATTTATTTTCTCTGTAAAAAATAAACTTCACCTAGCGAGTACATTCAATTGCCCAAATTTGCATGACGTCAAACGATAAGTTTGCGTCCGGAAGACCGATTTACTTAAATTTTACAGTAGCTTTATGACGAGCCTTGTCGCAATCTGTTGCATATCAAGGAGCAATATCCGGACTGCATAATTATAGAAATATATTAGGCGTTATAACAAAGGTAGTAAGAATAAAAACATGCGTAGAACAGCTGGTATTTGGCTAGCTGTCCAAAACTACTAGAAAGCTCATGAAAGCAATTGCATAATATTTTATTAATTATCTAATCATGAAATTAGTTGCATAGGCCGAAATTAGAATAAATCTTAACGGCTTTCATTTTATTATAATGTGAATTGAACGATATTTTCCATTAATCCGTGAAATAGACAGATCATTTGTATACGAGTTAGATTTGAAATGAAATCACACTGAATTATCCTCAGACAAATTTATAACAACGATGTCGAACATGTCGCACAAACCTAGTTTGTTTTATGTGTGTGAGATATAACTGATACGAAAGATATTCAATGCCGCAAAGTGGTTGTATCCATACAGATTATGGGCGATTAATTACCTTAAGTTGGCCAAGAAGCTCTGTCCTTAAATGTACTTGAGGATGTACCTTATAACCTCCAATATTTATGTGATGCGACCTTTTATAATTTAGTGAGAAAAACGAACATTTATATCATAACCTATGAGAGGAGCATCATATCTCAGTAACTATGGAAATGTGCATGCGTTTAAAATGAATTTGCTTTTTGTTTCTCTCGCTGTAATTAGTCTAGAGATATCGTGGTTTGTAAGATAACAACTTTGCTCAAAAACACAGGTGGTTAAGGGGATGTAAAAGAAAAAAAATAAGTAAGAATTTAAACGCAAAGAAACCTTCGGTTTCATGCTACGGTGTATGGGTGTAGATGGTGCTAATAATCTCGGTCATGCGGAATGGATTGAATTCTGGTGGCTTGATTTAGAATATATGGTATTGCAGTAAAACCATCAAGTGGATGAACTGCATGTAGATTTGAACAATAATTCCGTCACAGCTGGGTGTCAATGAAAAGAATCAGTGCGGAACTACATTCGCTTGTCTGAAAATAAAGTTGTAGTAAATTGTTTAAATGTGAGCAGCAGTTGGGTGTGGTTTATGATAGTTGGTGTTCTCAAGTGTTCAACTTCCTTCCGATTTCCACTTTTTTCTTGGTTTTCTGGATGATAGTAAACGAAAATTTGGTTAAAAGCTTAGATATTCATTTGCAAGCAGTATCAGGATTTATAACTTCTGTGCTGATAGAACCAGAGTAGCTTGTAACTTTACGACTTCGAGGAAGATCTGGACACGAGGTGCGCTTATCCTTAAAGAAAGCCAGAATATGACCACTCAAGGCTTCCTTATTCTTGCAAATAATTTGTGGGGATCATACACTTGCACCAGTTGTCATCTTTGGTACCTTAAATGCAATTATGTCAATTAAATTACTCCGAAGCTTCGCCGGAAATATTCTGCGGATTTTCAAATGACAACAAAACCAAAAGTTTCCAATGCCCTTTAACAAATTAAAGGCAATGTTGCTGCTTCCTTTAATGAACATCGCGTAGGAAATAATCTGCGGAAACTTAAGAGCCTAACACTTCTATTGTCGAGCATGGCAGGCCAAGAATTACGCAGCGCTTTTTGCGGAATTATATAAGGAAACACATTGTGATTTGCAACATAAATTCGGGTTTGGACCTGAAATCCATTCACAAAATACAAATCCAATTAAATATGTTTTAATTGCTTTACCGTATTTTCTTCATAATATTGATCCGAGTAACTCCATTATTGATTCTTCTGTTTCCCTTCATTATACATGATAATACTCATTTAGCTTCTACAAAATTTACAATCAAACTTAATCATTCAACTGCTTTTCGCAACTACAATACCTATATTTTTATATGGGCCTTCAACGTGCAGCACCATGTTTTAGAGCTATTAGCAGTCAGGCTGAAAATGATTGCTGCTACTTCGTATTATAATATATGGAGTATCACGTAAATCACAAGAATATATTTATTTCAATATACAGAGCGAAATACAACGTGGTTAGATGGTGCAGGACAGGTGCAGAACCACTGCAGTTATTGAAGACTATGACTGATAAACAGGCGCTTCCGTGCGTTGTGGGAATGACTTAATTCTGCAGACCACATCAGCTGGAGCAAAATGTAGAAACCAGGCACTAACATTATGATACGCAGTCGTAGGTTTTGCGGATATGTCAACCAAACAACAGATGTACGGTAACTGTTTATCTATGGATAAGGCAGATGGATTTCATGAGCTTTTGGCATTAGAGTTAAATGAGAGGATGATTTCACACCGTACACTTGTGAGGACATTTTCGGTCATATCCCCTCTCTACGCTGTATCGTTACGCTATATGCGGCAACAAAGCAATAACGGATCATTTTTAGATTTGTTATATATGTGCCTTTTAAAATGACCATTCATCTGTGGGGAATACTTTTCCGTATACTGAAGAAAAACCGTAGTATATTACAACTTGACAGATGACAATATATGTGTTTTTATATTAATGTTGGTGAAATCACGCTTAAATGGAAGTGAAGATATGCTATTTCTAAAGCCCAAATATTTAAAGTAATAACTTGCTATTACTATAAGATAATCATTTAAAAACGCTGAAGCCAAATTTCTATAGCAAATGTTTACTTTTTTGTTAATTGGTTATATGGTTGAGCATAAGTGATACTTCCGTTATCTGCAAGTTACTACGGTTTTAGGTATAAATACATTAAAATATTTAACGATGTTTTCTGTCAAGACTATCATACAATTTATGAGTTAAGCTCAAGTATTAGGCAGCACTTATTTTAGATTTCCGATATTCTGCATTACGCGAACTAGCTGTTTTAGTTTATTTACATTTGCTCATTTAGTATTTAAGCTGCGGATTGCTGCGCACTCATTGCACCAATGAAAGCTATCCGCAGATTTGCCTGATCAAATGAAGATGACGAGGTGTTAATGATTTTACCGGACGAGCTGCATTCCTCAGACCGCTGTGCAGAATCCGTTGCCTTGACCTAACAATATTATTCCACCGAGATATGCCGAGAAAATTAGGACAATGTTGTAACTTCTAAGGTTTATCGAACCTCCACCGTTAAAGAACGTTTGTTTCCAGAAGGATTAACGCAGAAGAGCGGCTATCTTAATATCAGCGCAGATATATCTTCAGCGTCGATTTCTATTTTGGCAGGCCAATTGTCGGTCTACAATTAAACGAACTACATAACGTCTTCCGAGGTTCCTATTGTTTAAAGAGGCTAACTCGCAAATAGTAATCCCTCCACAGACAACCCATTCCAATCCTGCATACGCAGCGGCGGAATGGTACCTACGAATATCCCGCAGTTTAAATCTCTACATTTTTCGACGCCATTACTTCTGAATTTTCAGAACATTAACCCTGCAGGCTCACCTACAACACTGGACTACAACATCATCCGCAAACACGCAAGACGTGCGTGCTACTGGTTCATTTGTATTGTTTCACTCTATCCTATATCCATCTTCTCACAGCGTTTTAACTGTATGCTCAGTTGAATCGGATTTCCCAGATCTATAGGGTGATCCATCATACGTGAAAATATATTTTTCGATTAGAGGCTGTGCCATCGCTAACCTTATTTTGCTGGCATCTATGATAAAGCGCAACGTATAATTCAATCGTCTTGAGCCGATTACCGTTCTGTGTGACACAATTCTATACTGATTCTAGAGTCAGTTCAAATAGCCTAAGCTTACTCCGATACAGTGCTTCTCAACACGGCTGTGAAAAATTCTGTGTTCAGCGCTCTGTTCAGGTTGCAGTCACTTGCCCTTCATTGTGGACTTCTCAGCCAGTGCGGCTGCATAACCCATCACCCGGACCGCGCGACCACGCCGACGGCTCATATGACCTTGCGAACATAACGCTCGCCTGACAGATATGTGCTGCTCTCAAAGCTGTAAAAGTACAGAACGCTAACCAAACCACTGGGTCACGTACTGAAACTAAATTTAGTGGCAGAAAGGCTGACTGATGTTTCTGCGACGTTTTTATGGCGAAACTGTATACCGATATGATATTCTCTTAATTCGCCGAACTCCCAAAATTACGCCAGGATACATATGCTTAGTTGCCAATCGAAGTTCTTATAATTATTTATTGCGGCAGATTTATTTTTCGCGATGTTAGAGTTCCAGATATTGACAGTAAATATGGCAATAATTGCATAAAAGAGTTAGCTAAATCGCGCACATTTTTACGCAAACCAGGGTCATGTTAACCACAGTGAAATATCGTCAATACCAAAACAAAAGCTTATCAGTTAATAATTCAATAATGAATGACTAACTGCGTGCACTGTTTTAGACGGAAATGTAATCGTACGTAAAATCTGTAACGCATGTGATTGGTCGCATTTGTATAATTACGTAACAGGAGCGGAAAAAAGTGTAGTGACTTAGTTTTGGATGATGAAACTCCAAAGCCAGTTAGTCTTCAAAATTATAACCTATGTCTTCTTGTAAATCCAAGCATACTGTGGAACTACCATCTGATGATTACTTGGTATAATTTGAAGGGAAACACGTTACCGAAAAAAGTAGCTTTCGTTTTCTCTTTCTTTTTCCTTTAATTGTTATTTGTCCCCAGTTTAATACGGCTGACTAGCTGAAAAGCCTAAGAGTGGTGCTTGCCTTGTGCCTCCGATATAGCCCGTTCAAGCAAACAGATCGGCATATGTATTACAGGATATGATTGTTTTCGCTTGACAAGTGTTCTCTAGATGAAAAGCCAAAAATGTCTGTTTAACGACACTAAGATGTGGTGAATGTAGCTCGCAACTAAATAAAATCACTCCCTCTTAAGTATCCGGATGATCTAACCCAATTCATGGACATAGGTCATCCTATACAAAGACTGCATTTCATTACTTATTAGCCTACCCAAAATCATCTAAAAATCCGGCGTCAAATTCACAAATTCAGACAACAAAACTACAGTGGTTCTTATATATATGCAAGCACACGCACTTATGGATGCAAACGGACCTATCTAACATTGAAGGGTCCTTGTTGTAACAACTTGATCACGACTAATTGAGTATGTGTCGCACTGTCAAGAATGGAACATTTATTTGCTTACGTACTTAACTTGTGGGAACATGTTACCTTCATACTGAGTTAATTCTGAAAGCAATGAACTTATTATAACCCAACTATCTTGTATTTGAAATAATAATCGCTAAAATTTTAACTGCTAACTATCTGTGAGGTACTGCCTTTCGCTGAAACCCGGTAATATTTTGGCACGAAAAGTTCAACAATCTAATCCGTACTCACACTATTTATATGTAGAACAATGTCACTAGCGGACACGGAGGGTTGTAGGAATCGAGTCTCTATTTTGCTGTTTGGTCAACGAATAACACGTGATAAGCAACCAGTTACGTCATCCTATTATAATTGATTGTCGCATCATCCTTACTGGTAGAGATAAATGTGCTTGTGTCTAATAGAATTCTACATATTTAGATTCATTATTCCTAGCCCTACTAGATCAAGTGTGACACGCTGATGTTATCCTTCAGCTAGTGCCTTAATGTAGAGCGATGACTCTTACAACCTCAATGTATATTTCTTTCGCCGAACAGGTTTACGTTGCGCCAGTTGCGTATTAAAACCCTTTATACGACTACTTAATCTACAATGACCAAATGATTCTATTATCAGCTGGCCTACAACCCTGGGTTATCATCCACCAGTAATCAAGCTCAATAAATATGTATCTTAAAATCAAGTAAAAAATATGTGACGTTGTGGTCAAATACAAAAGCCAGGCGTTCTGTCGCAAACCTCTTGGAAGTTATCCTTCTAATACAAACATTTCTGTATATTTCGTAAAAAACGAGTTCAAGTTTCCTTGGATATGACAGAACTAGCTGTGTTTTATGCACAACAAGAAAAACGTTTACAATCTGCCCTATTAAGCTCTTAAAACAGTTTGTCTCATTAGGATTGCCGCCATGATACGCTTATATGGTTATAATTATTGGTTCTTCAAAACATAACGCACCCCCATTTCGAAACCCCAGGTGAGAAGACAACCCTGTCTCAACAGAAGCTGGTCGATAAAATCGTGTTAGAGCCAAACTTAAGAAATAAATAAATAAAGAAAGTAAGGGCGATCATTTGTATAGTGAATAGATTTCATGGGTTATGCGACATTAATCATAATAGTAAACAAAAATTTATTATTAGACTTCGCATCTTGATTTTAGGGATGTTTTGAATCACTACCTATTTTGTGGTGCTCAGGAGTAAATAATAAAGGGTGGGGATACTAGGCTTCACAGACACAGGATTAGTTACTGTACGTACTGATATGTGGTGAGCAAAAGTGTTTTAATTGAACTTATGCTCACATGTTTTTATACCAACTTCCGTCCATGTATCTAAAGTTTGGTGTGAGTCAAATATCTTCAACACATATATTGAGGAAAGTCATAAGGGATATACAATATGTGACATAAGGTGTATTCATGCTTATCTGTAGGGGTAGTTTGTTCCACAGATCAGTGTATTTCACTAAGAGGAAATTCGATCGCGTATTATGAATTTATTTGGTTTATGTTGTAGAAGAGAACGAGATTGTTCTTTAGGTGTCTCAGCCAAAGAGAATCTAGTAGGGTTCCCCACAGCGATCATATTAGGCCAGGTTTAAGCAGCACCCCCTAACCAGCAAGGTAAATGATCGTTTGATATTTTCCAGAGCCGTTCTGTCACTTTTACTCAATTGGCTGTGAACGACAGCGCCGTATCCTAGATTCGGTCATACTATTTTTTGATGACTCAATTCGTGCTTCAGGTAGTGATCAACTTCTAGTGATATATCCGCATAACTGCCTTGATTTCCTGAACTAATAAAGCACGTGTTCCGAGAAATTGAAAGATTTCGAGTACCTAATTCCTAAGTCCAGAACTGAGTCAGAATTTGGGATCATGTTTTGGGCAAGTGTGACAGAGCGTTCCGGGGTGTGGAAACTCTAAACTATTACTTGGGATCCCCTGTAGAGAACTACATCAATAAACTTTTACTAGCTTTATTTAGTGCTGATAGATCTTCACAGGTGTTCCCCAGGCATAATTGCAGTTTGTCTGGATTAAATGGGTAGATCAGTTTGACCTCATCTGCAAACAAAAATGGGTGCCCATGTTTGATCTGGTCACATATATGATCTACGTAAATTTTGCAAAGTATTTGTCCGGGCACACTTTCTAGGAAGGCGCCGCTGGTTATTTGTTTCGGTGTAGACTATTCCTGACCGATATTAACCACGAGAGTTTGACTGTGTATATATTAGTGGAACCCGTTAAGCAGAGGATTTCCAATTCCAAATGGCTCTAGAGCAGACAGCGGTGGGTTGTCTTGCACGCCGTCCGACTACTTTTTCATGTCCAACAAAATTATAATAATGGCCCTTACTCTGTCAGTCATAGTCGTGACGTGATCGGGAAATTTCAGCTTACAGGTAACGCATAGTGTTTTTAGTGAAAGCGACATAGTGAAAGGTTGATCTGATCTAGGCTTTTAGTATATTGAACAATTTTTACTTGACTATTCCCTATAGGTCTTTGGAAGCAGCAGAGGTGTGATTTATTTGGCAGTAGCTTGACGTGATTTCACGGGCCACCCTTATGCTTAGGCCTTATAATGCATGGCTTCCAATCAGTTGGAAAGCAGCTGTAATGAGAGACATTGTGAGGATCTTTAATAACAATAGAAGGATATATTTGCCTAAGAGTTATTTAAACGTTAATATGATGTCATCTGGGCCTGGACAACAACAGTTGAAAATAAGAACTTATGTGACAACTTGCATATTTACTCCCCGGCGGTGTATTGCAAGCTAATTAAAATGGAACGGTCGAAAATTTGTTATATGATGATAGCAGCCCGAGGTATATATCCAGAACTGCGATTGCTCATATAAACTCTCCACCGTTGATATCATCAATAGTAATGTTAGGGATTACATGAGCATAATTTTTAACTATAGCGTTGAGTACGCATACGGAATTAAATCACTTGTCTTTTACGTTCGGTTTCTCAGTCAGCGGCTGTGACTCCGCCTAATGTGTCATCAAAAAGATGGGCAAAATTTTAATTGAACGAAGGAACAAATAGACAAAATTATTCAATTTCGCTTATAAACATTTTTTGTTTATATACCAGAAATCTTGATTCATGAAATAAAATTCGCCAGGACCATTCTTCAAAGTTGTATTCTTTAATCTCGCCATAAAATAAAATGGCATTGTGATCCAACTGAACTTTGAAAAACAGGAAGGTATTTTTGTTTAACAAAAAGTATATCAAGTAACCGAACAAATAATACTGAAAAATATAATGATTTCGAGTGAACATTAACCTTTTGCGTTTCGTATGCTTCACGGTAGCTGAGCTGTAAGGACCTGTCGTGTTCAACGTTATGAACCAGGTAGTTGTTGTCTAGACGATTTTAGTACATGAATCGATTCCAAACAGCTGATTATGACATATATTCTCAACAGCACAAGAGAAAACGACCAGTGAAACAGTTATAAGCTTGCTAAAAAGTTTATTGCAAATCATGTATAAATGTTTGTTTTTGGAATATATGAACTAACAAACGTAGGAGGCAAATTTCAGTTACCAAACTTCATGGTGCTCGTTATTAATTAAGTTAATTAGACGTTGGATTATTTGTATACTAACATTAATATGCTTATTAGATTGCTTAATAATTGTAAAAAACTAGACGCAATAAAAACAGCCATTTTTGCAAAAGTCACTAGTAAACCAACTTTTGGCAAATAATATGCTTAATTAAAAGATGTACCAATATACTGACATGCAGTCACAACAGACAAACATTACCTAACTGTAGTAATTTTGCAAGTACATGCTTTTTCATTATATGGTTTATAATATTCCCGTTTAATGCAATAACGTATATATTTCAGTAATTAATAAAATGTGTTCGGAACGGCTATCATAAAAATAATCATTTCCACGAGCATTATTAACTTTTCTTTTATCAACCGCGGTATTTAGAACTAGTGATGAAACTCTATGAAAAACTATTGGATCCAATTAAGTTCCGAATTTCGATACCTTTCTCTCAAGCTTACATACTAGCATTGGTCATACATTCGCAAAGGTTGTAATAAGGTGCATATTGAATTGGGACACATGATTCTCTGATATATGCGTGAAGGCACTTCCCAGAATAAAGCAAACGTAGCAAGCGTGGAATTCTAAGTGGAGCCACCTATGAATATCAAAACATGTAGAATTTTGTCTGAGAACGGAAAAGTAATTTAGAAGTCACAATTGGTATTATTTCATGTCTGGGTCCCGTTAGGACCTCCTAATGCAACAAGCCTCTAGGCAGTTGGTATGGTAGGATTTCGCTTTAGCAGAAGTCCTTAAGGTTTTTGGCAGCCTATTGCATAAAACAGTTTACATGAGATGGAATTCGGCTGAAGCTCAACTGCATGATTATTGCCGGGTAAATGGCTTGAGTTCCCATAATGCCTCCGATTTCGTCCCGTTTCGATGCATATTTATGTAACTGGGGTAAAACGTGATCCACACGCGTCATCGAGTGCAGTGTTTTGGGCAAGCAATATACAATTTTAATCTGCTTCGTTAGCTCTGCTCCTATTGATGGCATATATCATGTTCACATTATGGCGCATCAAGGTCCACATTGAAATTTCGAGTCTAAACATATCGCACAAATAGTACTAAAAATTTCACTCCAAATAACATCAGTTTTAATAAGTTATTTTTGTGTCTAATCAAAAAGGTGTACTCTGATTGGAAACCTGATTGTTGCAGTATTTTTGAGACATTTTATGATCAGTTACTTTGAGAACACTCAAGGTGGTGTGAATGTTTGGTGACAAGTAACATCGTTGGGAACAGTGAGTAGTAATGAAGTGTAGTTCGGACAATTTGTTAACTGAGAGAAAAGGAAAATTCGGAAGGTGATTTAGCTTTTACTCTCCTGAATGCACTGCTCATTACAACTATTTTTGTGCTTGTACGATTTCGTCAGTTCGAGGTCACCTTAGATCGAACAGATTATCTTCGGAAAATATGCAAGTACATAGACCTGTATTCCATCGAATGGACCAATGCTCCAGGAGCAGGCAATATGTTCGCTTCAGTGCGTAACATAATCCACACAACTATCGTGCCTCCTAATCCATGAAGGGAAAATATTTTCGAAGCATTTAGTCAATGGAGTCAATTATATTCGCGTCTTGCATGACATAATGCGACTCCGCGTCACAGTAGTGACGACATGAAAATTACTTAATTTCGTATGTCCGAGTGAGCAGGTAAATAAAGGAATTGCTTAAAGAAAAATGAAAACTGTTGCTTCCTGACATGTTCCGTAACATGTTAATATTTATCATAGTAAAAATACAAATATGTTCCAGTTGAAACTGAATTCTCGTGGATGGACTAATTGTGTTCAGGTTAAATATAAATCCAAATAAAAAAGACGACATTTGGGACAATATTATGAAATCTGTCACATCCTAGGGGACACGTTTAATGGGTGGAAGAAGCAAAATTTATTCATGTGCTGATCAGCGGCTATGACTCTAGCAGTCACAAGGGTGGCATCCGGAATTGTTTATATGATATGGTGCATGTGGACAGTCGTTTAATTGTTTATCACTAGTTTTAGTTTGAATTGCAGGCTGAGTGCTTAACAATTACTGAACCAGTCATTTGCAATTATTTCCGCTTGGTTGTATCTGTATACGTCGGCTGGAAGCCGTCATTCAAATGCACAAATGCCCAAAGTATATTCAGCAAAGTTGCTAAACTCAGATTTTGACACTTGTTAGCAGCGCGGAACCTTATAGCTACCAAGGAAAATATTTTTATTTCCATGACAACTGTTAACAAAGTCGGAAGAATAACAGATTATCCTTAGTGAACCGAATATTCACTACTGAAGAAGTGATGGTCGAGAGAGTGATAATCGACACTCCTCTAGGCCGCAGTGATCCCGCGACTTTGCTTCTCCTGTACATCTGCTAGACTAAATTGCCCGAAGAAAAACATAAGCAACGCGTATCGTAACCTGTTACCACACTCTAACCTGCCTCGTCAAAGCAACCGTCTGGAGTTGCCCAACCGAAACAACACCCAATATTGCCTAAGAACGGTTGGCCGGACGATAGTACGCTGGTTGATGGCGCAACTGAAACTAAGATTATAATTTCTAAAAACGTGACGTCTTCTTTAAGGAGTAGGACAAGCAAAAGCAGGGCGATGCGCAACTAGGTGTGGTATACCAAAACCGATCTGAGTCCGTGTAACTGGAATGCATAAGTTGTCCATCGTAAACATAGTACCCAATTGTCGCGCAGACGAAGTACCTTACCAATATATTTTAGATTTGTAAAAACGTTAAATTGTAATCTTCTATAAAATCACGTAAACAACATCCACCATAGGAAAAGTGGCTATCACCTCTGCAAAGGGAGCATGGTCTAACTCGGCTGTTAAATAAGCTTCATTGTTCTGCGAAAACAATATGCACCAACACTTAATTCAATCCCGTAGCCTCTTGAACCTATGGAATATATGGCGCCAACACCAAGACCCATTTATAAAAGCTTTACGGCAGACGTCTTAATGAGAAAGCTGTTATCCATGTGTCTGTATGCCTGTCAGGGAATGGACGATATCCGCGCTAATTCACTTTTTGTGGCAGCTACCAACTATTCCTGAAAATTTGGCGTGAATGTTCTAGCACTACCTGGACGATCGACACATAACTGTAATGTGGAACCAAGAATTAATTACTCCAAATTAATAAAGGGTGGATTTTTACCCCAGCTAATTACCGACCAGTGTCTGTATTACTGTCTCTTCAAAATATATGAGGGCTACCATTGCTGACGCAATCATGTCTTAACAGGACGTCTTTGGTTACATTGTTCGGAAGCAAACATTCTCCTGCTAGAATTGGTCACGCAACCCAATCCATTGTTACCACGAGACAGCTGGGCCGAAACTGTGCACGTCGGTGCAGACGTTGGTGTGGATTACCATGATTTCTCTACGGCATTAGGCAGGTTAAACCATGTTATCTTTCTCCCAAAAATACACGTGGAATTAGTTACATGCTTCATTGGGGATCCATAAGTTTCTTTCACACAGGCATGTGGAGATGAGAGTAGGTAAACCCTTGTCCAACCCAAATCTCGTCGAAAGCGGAGTGCCACTGGGTTCAGTACTGGGTCCACGTGTATTCTTTGTTTTCATAAACCATCTGGTGAGCCAAATTGCTTCAAACAGTTTAATCTACGCCGATGAAATAAAATGTTGGTGAGAGATCATAGATACAGATCACCCTATTCAGCTTTAAACCGACCTCGACAAGATTAATGGAAGGCCGGTCTAAAACCGCATTTCTTCAATGTGCCTACATATCAAGCGCATCATTTAAGACAAGGAATGGTGCATACGCATATTATTGGGAAGCAAGATTTGCAATAATACTTTGTCGATAAGGTTCAAGATGCTTTGTTACATGAGGATACTGGCTGTTCAGTGCAGTCCAAATGTCATTGAAAGTAGGGCTTCATATATTTTCGCTTTTACGGAGAGCTTTATGGCATTACGTAACTTCAGTTTTCCGCCAAACAGTTACCGCTTGTACATGCCCACATGTTAGATATGCACTCTAAACATGACATTCCTTGCTATATTCGGATCTCTCGAATTGATGCTGCCAAAAAATCAGGCCATACAATGGCAAAGGGCTGTTTCACTTTTCATCGGAAAATATTCTGCGTTCTTGACATTTTCAGTGGACATTATCGATATTGTTAAGTGGTGAACTAATCAGGGTTCACCAAATTTTAAACAAGGCTAATCATCCCTGCTGCCGTCACTTGAAGCTGAGTCACAACAGTCAACAGAGCAGCATCGTCCCAAAGTCGCAGAAAAATACAGTCGGATAAATCATGAAAGAAACTCCATATAAGTGAGTGGAATAAAATCTGAAGCTATTATTGCAGCCCGGGGGTAAGCTGTGTTAAAAGCAAGGTTGTATAGTGCACTTCTCATAGTAAACCATATCACGGTATCCAGAAGACCAATGAGAGGAGAATAAAAACAATGACAAAAGAAAGCAAATCGACAATTGCCCGAAAACCATACATTTTACCACTTAAGTAAAACAATAGCGAAGTCAAGCTCCTCCATAAGAATAAGCAAATCAAATTAAAAGCACATCAGTATGAATCCAAGTGGCGCACACACAAAATCACGTGCAAATAGTCTTGAACAAACGCAAATCAGAACAAGAATACCCAGAACAATTGCAGCAGATGGTGAAGTGGTTAGACTGCGATCAGCCAACAAACCAAGTGATGAAAATGCGCAAGTGAAAAAAGCACGTGAGCTTATTAAATGTAGGAGAGGACCAGAGTAGAACGCACACACTATGGACAATGGAAGAAGTATTTTAAAGCCCACCTACTCACTTACGCGGCATCAAGACACACAACACAGAACTGGGCAGCCAGCAGCGTTCATAGTGCTAACTGTTACACGCAGACCACCGGATATGCAATGTACTCTACAATGAGACAGTATCGATTGCTTTCACTGAAACAAGCTGCATGCATGCTACCAGGCCATTCCGTTAACTTCATGCGGTATGACCTAAACTGAGCGGTGAATATGTGTGATCGGGTGTGGTTAATAGGGCATAGGTGTAATAATTAATGCCTGCGGTGCTTCAATACGCGCCATCATGGAACAATGCGTTAAGTATCGGTGGGTGTGGCCGAATTACCTGTTAACTGCAGTCGATCGGCCTTAATGATGAGGTTAGCAGAAGCATCTGCACAGCAATGCATGGTGTACTTCACCGAGCTTTGCGGGAGTAACGCGTTAATCGTGCTAAGGTTACCGGGCTGTCAAAAGTTCGCATTTTCTGGTCTATATGCAATCGTTATTATAATGTAGCCGTTGACAAGGTGAAGGAATACTTCTGCAAAGAACCGTCATGAGTTCGTGTGAAACGAATATGAAACGATGATCTATGTTAACGTTAGCGCACTGCTCAGCAAGATGCCGAAATGCGACGCACTGGGTATGGTGAAACGCTGTTTGACTGAAAATATTAACCT
Source organism: Dicrocoelium dendriticum (assembly GCA_944474145.2). Classification (NCBI taxonomy): domain Eukaryota; kingdom Metazoa; phylum Platyhelminthes; class Trematoda; order Plagiorchiida; family Dicrocoeliidae; genus Dicrocoelium; species Dicrocoelium dendriticum. The sequence goes on from OX104070.1 coordinate 13,419,254, forward strand.
AGGGACTGACCGAAAAGTAAGTTGGTTGAAACAAACTAGAGTACACATTGCGCGATATGTTGTTCTAGCTGGGGTTTCAGTTGGAAGTAGGCACTCAATAACATGGTATTATCATTAGATCGCCAATGTCCACTACATTGTACATAGTACTGGCAAACTCCAGTAACTAGCCAAAAGTTGTTGGTATCAAGTGGGTTGCATATTTTGAACATAAATGTGGATAAGAATAGCCAGTTTGTGATGAATCTTAAATCGCTCACCACCGAGTGGCACATTGCCATTCCATGACTGCTCTGTTTGCAAGAATGATTAGCTTCCGAACGGATATTTCGTCAACCGACGGACATAGATGGGACACAGTAATACAATTCCCATCTCTGTGTTTCACAAATAAGACCATGTGCACAGAGAAGGAAGTAGGGAACTGCGCTTGCAAGTAGACAGTAAGGTAATTGCCGAATGGTGGACACCGGAAACCGGTAGTGAAAGTCACGTTTCACAATATGCTAAAACCACGTTGAAAATATAGAACGGAATGGATTGGACGATAAGAATATTATAGGTAGAAGGAACTTCCATTTCCTTTCCGACGGCGCAAACCACGGAGTAGAACTCGGGATCTGTTCACCAACGGTGTATCTGAAAGACACCTTTCGTAGATAAGATGACTAACTGTGTTCACAAATGTATTCATAATAACTGTGCATATGTGTGTATAGGAAATGCCGCGAGCGAAATGCACACAACGCTGCTGGAACACCTGATGCGCATGTCACGGCGACGTATAAATACGATGCTCCACTGTGAGAATCAGCGGTGGCGACGCACGTGTTAGGTACGGTGCATGTAAGGTGGCCAGATTATTGGTGAGCCAAACCGAGACGCTTCCAGATATCGTGCAAGGCAAACCGAGACACTTAACCTAACCCCTTTTGTTTCTGCATAAGCTGAAATTAGAAAAGATAAATATCTACATTTATTGCTTCAATGCAATGATAATAGTACCTGCTTTATTAGTCAGTACCATGGCTACGCTACTGAAGTTTTAAATAAATACATAAATGTCTCTTCCCGCTAGAAGGAGGCATACAAGTGAAGGCACGACTAAATATACCTACAAACGTAGCTGTTTTGGAACAGTAATAGGTGTAGATAAAATAAAGTACAAGCAAAAGTTTCATAGCTAAAACACACTTGAGAAGTTCGTGGGTTAAGGTGGTTATCCAGGGACATTATGGCGCTGGTTTGCGAAAAAGTCAGGGTTAATATTATGGTGGGAATAGCCAACAGTCGGCATAATTCCACCATGTTGTAATCCATGGTTTCATGAGCACAGGAGCGAGAGTAACATTTCGGTACAAGCGTTTCCGATTAAAAGTTGATGTACTGCTTGCCATACTGTTATCCGGAACAATAGGTATCGAGCAACACTTAAATAATAAAAGAACGAAATGTTTTATTCTCGACAGTATGAGACATATCTGCTTAGTCATGATCATGGAGACACAACAAGGACTGTTTAATGTTAAAACGACACTAGTTTTTACGTAACGTATGGATCCACGTGTTCAGTGTGCATGAATGTGTTGTGTTGTTGTGTTGCTTGACTTTGTGAAACTTACGTCATATTTGTGATCGTTTTCTCTCAGGCGTAGGAAGAACAGAAATGAACTCCGCGTATTGGATGACGCACATCTGTGGATTGGGTTAAATCATCCAGATATGTAGGAAGCAGTGATTTTAGTGCGTGGCGAGTCCCATCCGCCACGTCACCGTGCTGTTAAACGGATATTTGTGGCGTTTTATAGAAAAAACCCTTGCCAGGCGAAAACCCACCATGTTCTGAGAAACTGCCACCAGACTATTTGCTGGAAGTGGATAAACACGAACCAACCAGCTGACATCACGAATCGGTTGTTTGCCTAGCTAGGTGAATGTATTTTTCGTAGTAAATCTGGGCGCTGCATCAGCGTGTCGTGAAGTCTTTCGCAAGGATATATGTCACTCTTATCTTCAGAATTACATTTCACCATAAGTGTATCTTTCGTATTTAAACGCTAACCTGCGTTGTTCTGAATGTACTTTGATTCAAGTTTGAGACATGTTGAGTGCTGCATCTGAGGCACCATTTGGTTTATTCCCACAAACTCGGCAACCAGGATCTTCCAACGTCCTCTGGCAAACCTAGGGGGGAGTTTTGTCGAGGTTGCCCTTGGATGATCGAATCCGACTGATACGACCTCAAGCTGGGTCATCCAGCACGTGGGCTTCCTGTTCCATGCACTCGAATGATTCGACCCTTCGATTTGTCCCCAACTTCGGCTCATACATTCGGCCAACTGCGGGATACGTTGTACAAGTTCAGCAGCATTGGCTGAGGAGTGAAATTACCGCCTTGTAGATACCCCAACCGAGAGAATCCAAAGATATCAAGGATCTGTATAATTTGCTGTATGAACGAATGCTTCGAGTGCTCGGGGTCTTCAGCGGACAATGTCGGCGGTTGAGCGGAGACCTCATTTTGGCTTACCATATTTTGTGAAATCCCATCTACACTCGCCGCCATTTGCTAGAGCTCATTAACTAAGCGCAGTTAGAGAGGTCACTATATCAAACTGGCACAGTAGCAAAACAGTTTATGTTCACCATAAGGACACACGATGTTTACCAACATCCAATTTGCAATCGTTTTGCATGGATTTACCTTGAATTTACAGTCTATACCATGTATACTTTATTGAGTTCACTGCGTAAACCCTGTTTTGCTAACCATTTTTTTATATTTCGAATGTTCACTATAATCAACCTACAGGACCTTTTAGGCATTAGCTTTTTGTACCAATATAGAACCGTTGTTCCATTGGCCGTACAGGGATCATTTATGCGATGATTCTTCCAGTAAGTGCATTAGTCCCAGGGAGACGAAAATAAAATAAATACCTTTCGTACTTTTTCCTACGGGAACGAGTTGATCTGGAAATGGGAAAATCTTCTACCTACCGTACATCAACCTACGTCTGTTTGCAGTTCTAATGGAAACTTCTGTCCGCTGATGCAAGCCTACGCACGTTTTTATCTTCGTCAATCAGCTCGTTGTCCTTAAATTCCGGTTTGATATAACCGGCTGGCGGGTCATACATGCAAGCCTCGTACTCTGCAGACACAGACCGGACGTACTGAATGGACACTTACTACAAGCCCTGAAAGCCTGTCCTTACGTAGCATAGCGTACCGTGGCCATAGGTGAACACGTGCAAGCGAGGTAACTAAGGCATGACATGTTGCTAAATTAGGTCGCACAGTATAACTCACGTGTGCACGGATGCACACTTCGGTACACCTACTACGTCAAAGTTCGGTTTGCGTCAGTGGGACCCTAAAATTTTATGCGTGACCGGCCTCAGGAAATTCACGTCAGCATTGATTTTTCCTTAAGCCGTCACAGTCTTGCGCACCGCCGAGGAATGATCTGTTTTATTTTACAACAGTTAGTTCCCTGCAATAGTTTAATAATACAATTAGAAGACGATCACCGATAAATGCACGCATTTCGTATTGTCTCATCAGTACCAACGCAATAACTAGTACTTATCTTAGACAGTCCCAAGGGTGTTCCCAATCAGTGAAATGCCATGAGATGAACGGCGACAATCGTCCTAGTCCCCGGAGTATCCTTGGGTCAAAAACTGACTGTTTCTGCAATCAGAGGGCAGGTCTAAGCAGGCTTGTTGTCAGGGCTTAGATGAACCGTACTAAGCATGTATTGGAATTACCTAATGGTAGCTGAAATGCGGAGCCGGTGCCAAGTCGATAACGGGTCAATAAAACACGTTTGCTTTTGCGTGCACACGTAATCATGGGCGAGAGATGCCTGACCTCACCTCGAACCCATTTGGTCCGGTGTTCATTCAATCTGGAATTCAAAACCCCTCATTCTTGCTTATATAATTAACGTAGCAGTGATAATGGGATTACTAAATATTGTGTGATTTGGAGCTGATAGTTTCAACTTTCTATGCGGAAAGTAGCGATAATTTACGGATTATGTTTATCACCAGAGCATCTCTGGCACATAAGATTATCTGAGTGAGGTAGAGGAAGCTCTTGTTTGCCGTCGTTGAAGCGGTGTTACCCTTAAATGGAAGTTCGAGTTATACCTTATCCTTAGGTGTCGTCAACACCGTTTATTTCGGCGGTCTGACTTACGTATGTTTTGTGACGTAACCCATAGGGTAAAAGACTTCCAGGAGTGTTCCGGTTATCATTCTTACCTCTTCATTCAGATAATCGCTCGAGCAAGTATGCCTAGCGCGAGTTAACAAGGTATTCACCAGGGTACGTTTGTGGCCCATCAGTAAGGAACTGGTAAAGTATAGATATCGATCGGATCATTTCTGTTTCCGTAGGCAAACCGCAAAACGAGCCCAGTATATCTTTGGCTGCAACCACCCAATTGTGTGAAGCAACATAGTTATGACGCAGCTAACGTTGCTTCAGAAGTTAACAGCCCTGAGAAGGCACGTCTCGCGCGACCGTGAGCGAAATCCTAGCTCTGTTATGAATAGACGCTCCCATAAACCAGACCCCAGCGCACTCAAAAACAAACGGCTTACACCTGAACTGGATCACGGTTGACATCGATGCGCACGACGATGCTGACGATAAACACTGCTGAAGGTGTAAGGTTTAATGAAACGCCAGTAAACAGTGCCGACTTTAAACTAATTTTCCTTAAGACTGACCACGCGCCACAAAAATTTGGCTTTTTACGTTAGTGTAAAGAATACGGAAGCACAGCTTCAGCAAATCGCTCGCCTAGCCTTCACCAGAATTATCCGGTAATTATAAGTCTAACAATTGACCCATGATGCCAAACGCTCAGTCCTTCTCTTTGACAATCCCCGGATAAATATTTCACGTCAATTACGATATCGTGTCAACCACACTGTTTTCATGCCCTAGTGTAATCCAATTGACTACCGTTGTAAACTAACCGCAGGTTCTCAACTGTTCAGTTTATCGTTGCTCGTCAGTTACCAGCCCCCTAAGTAATATAATAGTTACCCGTTATCAGAACACAAGGTAAACGTGTGATGATTTTGACCAAGAAGGCCAGTAAACCGTAAAGACACATTTAGCAATGAAAGCACAAATGTTTATAAATCCATCAGGTATATTGAACCAGCATACTTCGCTCTTACATGTTCTACCATTTGTTTACAATGGTGTTCGGACACGCATGCTCATACTTCTGATACAAAATGTTCCAGGAATTGGATCCTCCAGTCTGTTTGGCGCAGCACACCAGGTGCATCCCCTCGAAGCACTTCGGAGTATCGCTGCTTCATGGCTATTTCACATAGAAATTGATGACATTCGATAAACCTTCAATTAGGTTCAGTGCAGGCGAATACGATGCAAGTAACAGGAGTCTTCTGGATGGGTAAGTTGCTTCTTGGAAATCGGGTTCCAGATCAGTGTGGCACGGTGCGTTGTCACATATAAGCAGTCACATATTAGTAGCAGCTGCGCCGTTGGCATCAAGCATTTGACGCTAACACCGACAGCAACTCCCTTTGTTGTAACTGCCTCTTAGTACAGAGTACCCCATAATTGCGCTTACAGTCATCGCACTGACAAGATGCATAGTTTGTCCGCACTTCTACCTATAATATTCTTATCGTCCAATCCATTCCGCTCTATATATAAAACATGGTTTTATCATATTTTGAAAGTTATCTTTCACTACCGGTTTCGGGTGTCCACCATTCAGCTAGTACCTTATTTAAAGCAGTTAGTTCCCTTCAACAATTTGAAAAGCACGGAAAGCGGACGAAGGCTGGTAGATGCATGCATTTCGTATTGTCTCCTCAGTACCATTAACAATAACCGGTAAGCATAGATATAGCTAACAGTGGGTGCAACCAGACAAGCTTAAGGTGCAAAATGAATGACGGAAGTTCACACCTACGTCCAAGGCAGCTTTAGGCTAACAAATAATTGTTTCTGAACACACAAGGCGGGCTTAATCTGGCTAAGTGCGACAGCCTCGGCAAATCGAAGGAAACGGGGATTAGTGTGACGTAACACAACTTTAAACGCTGAGCCCAGCTCTAATTGGTGACCCGAGTCTAATAGGTGTTTGCCTATCGAGGAAGCCGGCGGTCTGCGCGAACATGGAATCTGACGAGGGTAGGCAATCTGAGCAACTTCACGTCTAAAGCATCTTGGCCCATGTTCCTTTATTCGGGAATTCAGCGTCCTATTAATTCTGCCTATGTAACTTTTTCCTCAGTCACATAAAATTGGTATACACACTGGGAGTTGGCCCCAATAGGCTGAGCTTCTTTCGTTGGAGGTATGGGCAAATTTCGGGTTCGGTTGATAACGACAACTTGTGCAGCATAGTAACTTCCTTGTGTAGCAGAAAGTATACGCTTAGTTGTCTTAAGCGTGGCTAAGTCACATTTGAAAGGTAACTCGATATACACTTTCTTCTTGGCTGCCGTGTGCACCAAGTCCTTCGGTCCTCGCGATTGGCTGTGTTTCTCGATAAATCTTCGAGGGTTGCCATTCGCCATTAGTGTTGCTGTAATGAACACCAGCTCATCGTCCAGACAGTCGGCCGAACAAATTCGTCTGGCACGACTAACTAGAGTCTTCACAAGTGTCCGTTTGTACCGCACTGGTGTGAAGTTGGTGAAGTGCAGGTATTGACCGGACCAAGTCGATTTTCGGTAAATTGACCTCTTAATCAATCCATCCTCCCTGCGAGTTATGAGTAAGTCCAGGTATGGTAGACAATTGTTTTGTTCTATTTCACATGTAACCCGTAAGTTAGCATGAGCACCATTGAGCCGTTCTACCAAATGTGTGAGCTGCTGCTCCGACGAACAGAAAGCCAAGATATCATCGACATATCTTTTGTAGTATGGCCTAAAGCTGCCTTGGACGTAGGTGTGAACTTCCGTCATTCATTTTGCACCTTAAGCTTGTCTGGTTGCACCCACTGTTAGCTATATCTATGCTTACCGGTTATTGTTAATGGTACTGAGGAGACAATACGAAATGCATGCATCTACCAGCCTTCGTCTTCTTTCCGTGCTTTTCAAATTACTTTATTGCCTACTTGCAAGCGCATTTCCCAACTTCCTTCTCTGTGCACATGATCTTATCTGTGAAACACAGAGATCCGAATTGTAGTGCTGTGTCCCATCTATGTCCGTCGGTTGATGAAATATCCGTTCGGAAGCTAATTCTTCTTGCAAACGGAGCAGTTAAGGAATGGCGCTGGGTCACTCGGTGGTGAGCGATTTCAGATTCATCACAAACTGGCTATTCTTATTCACTTTTATGTTCAAAGTATGCAACCAACTTGATACCAACAACTTTTGGCAATTTACTGGATTTGCCAGTACTATGTACAACATAGTGGACATTGGCGATCTAATGATAATACCATGTTATTGAGTGCCTACTTCCGACTGAAACCCCAGCTAGAACAACATATCGCGCAATGATTTACTCTCGGTGGTTCAACCAATTTCGTTTTCGGTCAGTCCCTAGGTTACTCTTTCCTGCCCAACAGCGTTTCACCATACCCAGTGCGTCGCATTTCGGCATCTTGGTGAGCAGAGCGCTAAAGTTAACATAGATCATCGTTTCATCTTCGTTTCACACGAACTCATGACGGTTCTTTACAAACGTATTCCTTCACCGTGGCGACGGCTATATTATACTAGCGATTGTATAAAGACCAGAAAAAGCGAACTTTTGACAACCCGGTAATCTTAGCACGATTAACGCGGTACTCCCGCAAAGCTCGGTAAAGTACATCATGCATTGCTGTGCAGCTGCTGCTGTTAACCTCAACATTAATGCCAATCAACTGCAGTTAACTGGTAATTCGTTCACACCCACCGATACTTAACGCATTGTTCCATGATGGAGCATAGTGAAGCACCGCACGCATTAATTTTTCACCTAGCCACTTTTAACCACACCCGATCACACAGGGACACACCGCATGAAGTCAACGGAATTGCATGGTAGCATGCATGCAGCTAGTTTAGTGAAAGCAATTGATACTGTCGCTTTTTAGAGTACATTTCATATCCGTTCGTCTGGCTGTAACAGTGAGCACAATGAACGGGGATGGCCGCCCAGTTCTGTGTTGTGTCTTGATGCCGCGTAATTGGGTGGGTGTGAGTTGCCATACTTCAAGTAATAATATACCACTCTAGAATCAATCATGGATGGAGAAAATGTACCTTACCTATGTTCCAAATTAACATCTTAACCTGGAAAATGTGATATTTTGGCTCCAAGTTATATCTTGGATATCTTTTTTCTACCTATTTCCTTGGACGCAACTACACTTGTGCCAATTATGTTGCCTTCTTTACTCCATAATGTTTAATATAGTTTAACTAAACGAAAAATTAAACGCTAAGCGCCCGGAGACCTGCAGTATTGTGAAAAGTGTATAGCATTAAGTGCACATACGCGGAGAATTACTGACATTTCACCTCACTACCTGAAATGCGCATATTACTTACCTCGAGCATAACTGATTACGAGGGTACGTGCCACCTGATGTTGATTAAACCTGAGCTAAAATTTCGGGCAGTATAAAATTCCTTCCTTCCTTCACCGTGGCAACGGCTATATTATACTAGCGATTGCATATAGACCAGAAAATGGAACTTTTGACAACCCGGTAATCTTAGCACGATTAACGCGGTACTCCCGCAAAGCTCGGTAAAATACATCATGCATTGCTGTGCAGCTGCTGCTGTTAACCTCAACATTAAGGCCGATCAACTGCAGTTATCTGGTAATTCGTTTCCACTCACCGATACTTAACGCATTGTTCCATGATGGAGCATAGTGAATCACCACACGCATTAATTATTTCACCAACATTTGCTTTCTTCGGCGTAGATTAAACTGTTTGATGCATTTGGAATCGCCAGTTGGTTCATGCAAACCATGAATACACTTGTTCCAAAACCTGATCCCAGTGGGCCTCCGCTTTCGACCAGATTTGGATTGGACATGGTTTTACCTATCTCTTCTCCAGACAGCTGTGTGAAAGAAACTTATGGATCCACCAATGAAGCTTGTCACTGATTCCACGTTTATTTTTGCGAGAAATATAAGATGATTTAACCGGTCTAATGCCGTAGGTAAATCATGTTAATCAACACCAACGTCTGCACCGACATGCACAGTTTCGTGTCTTGGTAACAATGCATTGGTTTGCTTGACCAATTCTGGCAGGAGCCTGGTTTATTCCGAAAAATGTAACCAAAGCCGTCCTGTTAAGACATGAGTGCGTCGGCAATAGTAGCCTTCATATATTTTGTAAGAACAGTAGTACAGTCACCTATCGATAATTAGCTGGGGGTGAAAACCACCCTTTATTAATTTGAAGTAATTAATTCGTGGTTCCACATTACAGTTATGTCTCGATCGTCCAGGGAGTGCTAGAACAGTCGCGCTAAATTTTCAGAAAAAATTAGTAGGTGCCACAGCAAGTGAATTAGCGCGGATGTCGTCCATTCCCTGACAGACATACAGACGCATGGATAACAGCTTTCTCATTAAGACGTCTGCCGTAAAGCTTTTATACATAGGTCTTGGTGTTGGCTCCATATATTCCATAGGTTCAAGAGGCTACGGGATTGAATTTAGTGCTGGTGCATATTGTTTTCGCAGAACAATGAAGCTTATTTAACAGCCGAGTTAGACCATGCTCCGTTTGCAGAGGGTGATGGCCACTTTTCCTATGGTGGATGTTGTTTACGTGATTTCATAGAAGATAACACTTTAACGTTTTTTATATATCTAAAGTATGTTGGAAGGTACTTCGTCTGCTCTGCAATTGGGTACAGTGTTTACGATGGACAACTTATGCATTCCAGTTACTCGGACTCATATCGGTTTTTGGTATACCACGCCTAGTTGCGCATCGCCATGCTTTTGCTTGTCCTACTTCTTAGAGAAGACGTCAGGTTTTTAGAAATGATGATCTTAGTTTCGGATGCGCCATCAAATAACGTACTATCGTACGGGCGAACCGCTCTTAGGCAATATTGGGTGTCGCCTCGGTTGGGCAACTCCAGCCGGTTGCTTTGACGAGGCTGGTTAGCGTGTGTTAAAATGTTACGATACGCATAGCATAGGTTTTTCTTTGGGCTATTCAGTACAGCAGATTTACAGGAAAAGCAAAGTCGCAGGATCACTGCAGCCTAGAGGAGTGTCGATTATCACTCTCTCGACCATCACTTCTTCAGTAGTGAATATTCAGCCCACTATGGATAATCTGTTATTCTTCTGACTTCGTTAACAGAAGTGTCGTGGAAATAAAAGCGGAAAAATTAAGAGAATATTTCGCAAGTCTGCAATGCATTGCTCTACTGGTGTGGCCTGGGATTCTGTAGCGCATAAGTTGAAGTCGTTGGCGACTAGGACGAGACTGTATGTCCTGTTTATCGCTAGCCTCAATGCAGCCACCAGTTTGCGGTCCATTTCAGGTATAGATGATATTGGTCGGTTAACTACAACCATTAGGTAGAGATTGTTCCATTTTGCCAGGAGCTGTATCAACTGGGATCAGTTACATTAGGTTCCGAATCATATACGTGTTTGACCCGCAGGCCCTAATGAACGTAGAGGGCAGCAAATACAAATTAATACGAAGATAATAAATAAATGGGAAATAGTAACCTTTTCTTCTTTCATCAGTTATTACTTTCGCGCTGGAACAGGATCAATGCCGCCTCGAATTCCGCGGTAGTCTGATAATCTTCTTATTATATAATCGTTTTCTCACTGTTCGTTAACAAACACACTGTTGCAGCAGCTGCATAAAACACTAATTTAATGAAATTTGCGCTTTACTGGAAAGCAGTAATTTTAAATTAGGTGCGCCGGTAAGTAAACTTTTAGTTTAATAAATCAATCTTTTTAGCGGAAGTATGGTTTTATATTGGCTGCGTTGGTTTTTATAAAATTATATGGGAAACGGAAATCAGTGAAAGGTAACCATTTTGTTTTCGATAGTCAGTCTCAAATGTTTACATAAAAGCTGATTGTATGGGGACAACCTCTAATCGGTCTGGGACTGATTTCCATGGTGTTTCATTATTCGAATAGATTGGTTACGCGGCATTAAATGGAAGCCATCTAACTTCTACGATTTTGACTTTCAAATAACTCAGAAATCATCCTCTGCCAGACTATACACTTTCCATCAATAGCAGCTTTAAGTAAAAAACTTGAATCTGAAGAGATTATACTATAAGTGTCCTAAGCATAAAATAGTACTGGTCGTGGTTAATTTTAAAAAACTGTTACCAGACCTATCCACATTTTTTAGCTTTACCTAAAAATATGAAACTGAGAAAACTGGATCTCGAAACAAAACCATGATTAATACCTATAACACTAATAGTAGTTTGAAGAAATTCTTCACCTATTTCATTATGTTATTGTCAATATTCATTGAGCTAGTTTCTGCGAGACGAATGGTGTGAATATAATCCTCAATGATAAGAAAGAGAAAGGTATGTATATTAGTAGATTTTTGCGGATGATTCAAATTCAAGTTAAGGCGAAACTCGGAAACCTTAACTAAACGAACAGGGTCACTACACGACAATAACTCATGAGAATACAATAAAACATATGTGACTTATTAAAGAAGACATACTCTCTGCACTTTTTTTGGACAAGTGTAAACTGTGCACAATTGGCCGATGCGCTTACATCACATGTCCTTCCTACTTTCCAGGGCAAAATATATTATGTTTTACTGGTACAGATATAGATACCACACCGGCTTAAACAGGTTAATTATGATCTAGACTTTGATGAACAACCCTAAATATGTGCGTGATCTAATTGTTCATGGCTAGATAAAAGTTACTTATATTTTTCCAGGTGGCTCCAGGGAACAATTGATTTGCTGCATAGTTCATCTGTCATGAATCTTTTAGGTGTACATTCTAATTATATGAACAAATAGAATAAATATTACCGTCGCATCTAAACAAGCAAGATAAATGGACGGACGATTTGTTGAAAACTATTATACAATATAGTCCACATAGTTTATTATCTTAGAAACCCTCATATTCCGTATGCAGAATTTCAGTTGGTTGTCTGAATGTTCGCTGAGCTCCGGCAAGTTGAATGCAAACGTTTCGTCACCACTCGAGGTGACGTCGTCAGTGTGCGTGTATTTAGTAAAGTGGCGCGCTTTGTACGCTCCAGTTTGCTAGATACACGCACCCTGACGATGTCACCTCGAGTGGTGACGAAATGTTTGCATTCAACATGCCAACCTCAGAGAGCATTCAGCTAACCAACTGAACAATTTGAGGTTCCAACAGTTGCTTCTATATCGCATGCAGAATTTCATTCTTAATTTACACCAAGTGCATTGTTACTGCCGTAGCCGTTTCTGTCCAACCATTTTTCCTATGACGGGGGCACACTAAAAGGGGATTGTGAATGCTGGTAAAAGAAAAGTCGATTTCTACCCATAATATATATATATATATGGGATTTTCGTCCATGTGTTAATGCCTAAGTTCTCCAAAAGGATACAACTTTGGAGTTTGCAACGTCACTCTGGAGTATATTTATCTTCCAATGTGATTTACTCCCTGCTGATGAGGTAAAATATGTTAAGTCTTCAAGAAGCAAGGCATTTCTACGGCACTGATTAGTAACTTCGTTAAAGTCCATGGTTGATCAACTCAGTTATGTTTCAGCTTAGTGGGTCCGAGTAAAATATATTAGCATCTGGCATCAGATAACGAAAGTGCCCACGCAAAACGCATCGCATAAAGTACATTCTATGGCTTGTGTTCTTAAGGATACATTTAAAATGCACCAAACAAACTGATTACCCTTATTGCTTCCTGCTTAGGATCTTTAGACTGTTTCACCCGACATTCCGTAGGTCTGCGATGATTGCGTATTGTGATCTTTTGTGCAGTTCTCCGTTAAATTCCAGTGTGCAGTATAAAGGAATGGCTTCAAGTGGCTATGGGTTTCATCATGAGCCTTGACTACACAATAAATGTCCTATTTATTCACTACAATTTGGAAAGTAACTATTCACAGCGGAGGATAGTAGTATCTGCGAAGTGGCAACATAATGGCGAACAACCCTCAGTCATCTATTGAAGCTCAACCACAATAAACGCCGCACTAGGTAGAAGCAAATGCAGCTACAAATTTCAAAATGTTGCAAAGCCGACAAATACTTTCATATGCACTTTGTGTCAATCACGGTTTGCATGATATTATGCATTTCTGCTGCTCGTACAGCGTCTCAATTAAAAAATTATTCCAGGCATGTATTGCTACAATGATATATACTTAAGTGTTGGTTGTAACTCAGATACTCACACTGCGCCTCACGATAGCTTTTCGACTTGTTTGGCTTATCGAACTAAAGGCGGCTGACATCGTAACCTAGATCATTGGAAAGGATATATAATCCTCTACCGTTTCGTCACCGGGTCGCGATATGTGACGATTGTCATAACGGTTACTGACTAACTGGAGGGAATTATTAGAGCTTCTATTGGGAATGAACTGCGACACTTAATGGCCTTATAATGCATTGCTTATATTAGGTCACAACCTTGGGCAGAAAATGTACACCTGTGGAACCGAGGGCGCCCGCTGATAGCTTAGCTATTGCTACATACTTCTCAGTGATATTGCTCTCATCATGTAAATATTTCTATTCATTTTCTCATGCACTATTAAAATCTACCGCTTTTTTCTTCCTTTAAACAGCCGTTGCATCTAATTCCAATACCGTTCCGATGGTTAAAATTTTGCGCGGAAAAGGTCACAAGTTCTTCAAGTTTACCTTGAACCCGATTAATTTCCTAAGCCTTGGAACGCAAATCGTCGGCACAATTATTCCAATGAACAATGTGATACTGTTTAAGCTAAATAAGATCCGCCCAATTGTGTACATTGTCAGAAAGCAGGTGCAATACAGGGGCACGTAATTGACAGGCGCGGGTTTCCATGAAATGAAAGTTCGTTTGTACCGATGGCGTTACAAAAAAGAGATAAAAAATTCCAACTTAAATGTCAACTGTTATATGTAAAATGATTAAAGGAGCTGCTGAAAAGATATATTTATTACTAAGAGCTTTGCGGATTTTTGGAGAAGCAAACTAAACAAGCAAAATTTTCTTTAATAACTGATATATTTACAGAAATGACCAGATAATATAAATTGTACATCAGCCTAATGTAATTTTATACGTTAAGTTTTATCTGCATTATTTAGCTGATTTGAAATGACGGCTGAGTTTCAAACTCTGCCCTTCAGGGTGAGAGTAATTTCGCGCCTGAGCCACAAGTTGCGCAGCTTGGCAAAAGCACCTCGAGCTTTTGCTATACGCTTTTAATCTTATCTTCGATTCCACGGGCGCAAAAATAGCTGTCTAGTTTCTTAGTTAATTGAAAGACCTCTAGCAGGTCAGCACCAATTGTTAGCGTAGAAGTTGTTATTTGCAAATCTTGGGGGATTACTTTGCATTTTGATGGAGCAAAGCCTAGCCCAGAAATATAAACAACCAATGATAATTGTTCCAGTGCGTCTTGTCCTGTTGGGGAGCTGTCACAGATTAGGGCAATATCGTCCGCCTAATACAAGACAAAAGTTGACTTACCAGGAAGTAGCTCCACAAATTCTAAGTTAATTAGCAGGTGCCGCAGCAAGGGAATTAGCGCAGGTGTCGTCCATTCCCTGACAGACATACAGACGCATGGATAACAGATTTCTCATTAAGACGTCTGCCGTAAAGCTTTTATAAATAGGTCTTGGTGTTGGCTCCATATATTCCATAGGTTCAAGAGGCTACGGGATTGAATTTAGTGCTGGTGCATATTGTTTTCGCAGAACAATGAAGCTTATTTAACAGCCGAGTTAGACCATGCTCCGTTTGCAGAGGGTGATGGCCACTTTTCCTATGGTGGATGTTGTTTACGTGATTTCATAGAAGATAACACTTTAACGTTTTTTATATATCTAAAGTATGTTGGAAGGTACTTCGTCTGCTCGGCAATTGGGTACAGTGTTTACGATGGACAACTTATGCATTCCAGTTACTCGGACTCATATCGGTTTTTGGTATACCCCGCCTAGTTGCGCATCGCCATGCTTTTGCTTGTCCTACTTCTTAGAGAAGACGTCAGGTTTTTAGAAATGATGATCTTAGTTTCGGATGCGCCATCAAATAACGTACTATCGTACGGGCGAACCGCTCTTAGGCAATATTGGGTGTCGCCTCGGTTGGGCAACTCCAGCCGGTTGCTTTGACGAGGCTGGTTAGCGTGTGTTAAAATGTTACGATACGCATAGCATAGGTTTTTCTTTGGGCTATTCAGTACAGCAGATGTACAGGGCCAGTTGGCTGCTGTTCGTGCAATTTATGTAGACGGGTTATTGCTGAATGCATTAGTGGTGATTACAGATAGTTTAAAGCGTTCGGAGTTGGTTAGTGAGGCTCTGAATTTTCGTGTATCGGATCAGCTGAAAGTATTGGTTGGTGTGTCATGCGATTTCCATCCTAGGTGTAATGTGTTTTACAGTGTTGATGCTGAATTGCGGACGTTGCTTTGGATTGCAAGCTTTGGAAATCGTTTGAAGAATCCAAGTTAGATACTGGTGTGTGTATTGTGGATTTGTCTTTGAAGGCTTCGCAGAACTGTTACTGTTAGAGCTCATCGGGGTTGATTGAGTTGGAGTCGTTGGTGTGGGATACAGGAGGAATAGTGTGCGACTTTCCCAGCGGTGTGCGCATCGAAAGGCGCGTTGAGCGAGGAGTGAGGAATATTCTTCAGTCGGGGTTGCTTTGACGAGGCAGGTTAGAGTGTGTTAAAAGGTTACGATACGCATAGCTTATGTTTTTCTTTGGGCTATTCAGTCCTGCAGATTTACAGGAAAAGCAAAGTCGCAGGATCACTGCAGCCTAGAGGAGTGTCGATTATCACTCTCTCGACCATCACTTCTTCAGTAGTGAATATTCAGCCCACTATGGATAATCTGTTATCCTTCTGACTTTGTTAACAGAAGTGTCGTGGAAATAAAAGCGGAAAAATTAAGAGAATATTTTGCAAGTCTGCAATGCATTGCTCTACTGGTGTGGCCTGGGATTCTGTAGCGCATAAGTTGAAGTCGTTGGCGACTAGGACGAGACTGCCTGTCCTGTTTATCGCTAGCCTCAATGCAGCCACCAGTTTGCAGTCCATTTCAGGTATAGATGATAGTGGTCGGTTAACTACAACCATTAGGTAGAGTTTGTTCCATCTTAGCCAGGAGCTGTGTCAACTGGGATCAGTTACATTAGGTTCCGAATCATATACGTGTTTGCCTCGCAGACCCTTATGAACGTAGAGGGCAGCCCTGCCACCTTTAATAGTTAGGTCATTCCGGACGACGATCCTAACGTGTAGCCTGAATTTGGCATTCGTTATCTCACAGCGCAACTATGTTTCCGTTTTAGCCATGAGGTCCCACGATGCTAACACGTGTCGAAGTCTTAATGTAACTAATTTGCTGTGTATACCTTGGACATTTGTGTATTTGAATGACGGCTTCCCGCAGACGTATACAGATACACCCAAGCGGAAATAAATGCAAATTGCTGGTTCAATAATTATTAAGTACGCAGTCTGCACTTCAAACGATAACTAGAGATAAACAATTAAACGACTGTCCACGTGCACCGTATCACATGAATAATTCCGTATGCCACACTTGTGACTGCTAGAGTCGTCGCCGCTGCTCAGCACATGAGGGAATTTTGCTTCTTTCGCCTATTAAACATGTATCTATGATGTGACAGATTATATAATATTGTCCCAAATATCGTCTATTTTACTAGACTTATATTTAACGTGAACACCATCAGTCCATCCACGAGAAATTAGTTTCACCTGGAAAATACTTTGTATTATTCATGTAAATACTATTAGCATGTTACGTCACATGTCCGGAAGCAACAGTTTTCGATATTCTTAATTGAGTTCCATGATTTACCTGCTCGCCGGGACATAAGAAATTACATAATTATGGTGGCTCTACTACTGTGACAAGGAGTCGCATTGTCATGCATAACGTGAATATAATTGACCACTGAATAATACTTCCTAAAATTTCTCCCTTCATGATTTAGGAGGCACGATAGTTTTGCGGATTATATTTCGCACTGAAGCGAACATATTGCCTGCTCCTGGAGCATGGGTCCGTTAAGTGGAATACAATTATATGTACCCGCATATTTTCCGAAGATACCCTGTTCGATTTCATGTGACCTCGAACGGATGAAATCGAACAAGCACAACACCAGTTGCGGTGAGCAGTTCATTCAGGAGAGTAAAAGCGAAATCCCCTTCCGCAAATTCATTTTCTGTCACAGTTAACAAATTGACTGAAATACACTTCATTATTACTCAGTGATCCCAATGATGTTACTTGTAGCCAAACATGCACACCACCTCAAGTTTTTGCAAAGTAACTGCTCATAAAATGACTCAAAAATACTGCAACAAGCAGTTTTCCAATCAGCGTACACCTTTTAATTAGACACAGAAATAACTTCTTAAAAGTTGATATTATTTGGAGTGTAATTCTTAGTACTAATTGTGCGATATATTTAGACTCGAAATCTCAATGTGGACCTGGATGCGCCATAATGTGAACATGAGATATGCGATCAATAGCAGCAGAGCTAATGAATCAGGTAGAAATTGTATATTACTTGCCCAAAACACTGCACTCGATGACGCGTGTGGATCACATTTTTACCCCAGTTATATAAATATGCATCGGAACGGGACGCAATCGGAGGCATTATGAGAACTCAAGCCATTTAACCCAAAATAATCATGCAATTGAGCTTTAGCCGAATTGCATCTCATGTAAACTGGTTTATCCAATATGCTACCAAAAAACCGTAACGAATTCTAATAAAGCGAAATCCTACCATACAAACAGCCTAGAGGCAAGTAACAAGCTTGTTGCATTAGGTGGTCCTTACGGGCACTAAACATGAATTAATTCCAACTGTGACGTCTAAATTACTTTTCCGTTCCCAGACAAAATTCTACATGTTTTGACAAGCATATGTGGCTCCAGTTAGAATTCCACGTTTGCTACATTTGCTCTATTCTGGTAAGTGCCTTCACGCATTTATCAGGTAATCATGTGCCCCAATTCAATACGTACTCTAGTACAACTTAGGCGGATATATGAGCAATGCTTGTAAGCTTGAGAGAAAGGTATCGAAATTCGGTACTTAATTGTATCCACTAGTTTTTCATAGAGTGTTAACACTCGTTCTAACTACCGCTGTTGATAACAGACAAGTTAATAATGATCGTGGAAATGATTAGTTTTAAGATAGCCATTACGAACAAACATTTAATTAATCATTGATATATACTCGTTATTGCGTTAAAGGGGAGTATTTTAAACCATATAATAAAATAGCATTCAATTTCCAAATTACTACAGTTATTGACATTTAGTCCTGTATGAAAGTGTTTAGACTGCATCCACGTATATCCTGAAACCTGCGTTCTATTCCTCATTTGGCCAGGTGAACTCAAGGAACAATTTGTCTGTTGTGAATACATGTCAGAATATTAGTACATGCTTTAATTAAGCATATTATTTGCCAACATTTTGTTTTCTAGTGAGTTTAGCAAAACCTGGCTGGTTTTAAGGCGTCTAGTTTTTGCAATTATTAAGCAATCTGAAAAGCACATTATAATGGTAGAATTCAAATAATCCAACGTCTAATTAAGTTAGTTAATAACGAGCATCGTGAAGTTTGTAAATGAAATTTGTCTCCTACGTTTTGTATTTCATATATTCCAAAACATATATTTATATATGATTTGCAATAAACGTTTTAGTAAACTTATAGTTGTTCCAATGGTCTTTTTCGCATGTTGTGCTGTTGAGAATATATGTCATAATCAGCTGTTTGGAATCGATTCATTTACTAAAATCGTCTAGACAACAGCTAACTGCTTCATAACGTTGAACAGGAGAGGTCCTTACAGCTCAGCTACCGTGAAGCAGAAGAAACTAAAAAGGTTAATGTTCACCAAAAATCATTACATTTTTCAGTATTATTCGTTCGGTTACTTAGTATACTATTGTCAGACAAAAATATCTTGCTGTTTCTAGCTGGATAACAAAGATGTTTTATTTTATGACGAAATTAAAGAATGCAATTTTGAACAATGGTCCTGGTGTTTTTTATTTTATAAATCAAGATTTCTGGTATATAAACGAAAACGTTTTATAAGCGAAATTAAATAATTTTGTGTATATAGTCGTTTGTTCAATTATAATTATGCCCATATTTTTGATGACACATTAGGCGGAGTCACAGCTGTTGACTGAGAAACCGAACATAAAACGCGAGTGATTTAATTCCGTGTGCGTACTCAAGGCTATAGTTAAAATTTATGCTTATGTAAACCCCAACATTACTCTTGATATCATCAACGGTGGAGAGTTTTTTTGCGCAAACGCAGTTCTGGATATAAACCTCGGGCTGTTCTTTTGTAATTAGCCAGCAGTGCCTAGCCGGTTAATAAATATGCAAATTGTCACATGGGTTCTTATTTTCACCTGCTGTTGTCCAGGCCCAGATGACATCATATTAACGTTAAAATAACGCTTAGGCAAATATCTCGCTCTATCGTTATTAAACATCATCATACAATCTCTCACTACAGCTGCTTTCCAACCCATTGGAAGCCATGCATTATAAGGCCTAAGCATAAGGGTGGCCCGTGAAATCACGTGTCAAGCTATTGCCAAATAAATCACACCGCTGCTGCTTCCAAAGACCTATAGGGAATAGTCAAGTAAACTTGTTCAATATACCAAAAGACTGGATCTGATCAACCCCTCACAGCGTGGCTTTCTCTAAAAACACTATGCTTTACCTGCAAGCTAAAATTTACTGATCCCGTCACGACTATGACTGACAGAGGAAGGGCCATTATTCTAATTTTGTTGGACATGAAAAAGTATTCCGACCGCGTGCAAGACAAGCCACCGCTGTCTGCTCTAAAGCCATATGGAATTGGAAATCCTCAGCTTAACTGGTTCGACTAATCTATACACGGTCAAACTCTCGTGGTTAATATCGGTCAGGAATATTCTACACCGAAACAAATAACGAGCGGTGCCTTCCCAGAAAGTGTGCTCGGACAATTAATTTGCCCAATCCACGCAGACCATATATGTGACCCGATCAAACATGGATACCCATTTTGTTTGCAGATGAGTTCAAACTGATCTACCCATTTAATCCAGACCAACTGCAAATATGCCTGGGGAAGACCTGTGAAGACCGATCAGCATTAAATAAAGCTAGTAAAAGTTTATTGATGAATTTCTCCGCAGGGGAATCCCAAATAAAAATTTTCAGATACCACACACCAGAACGCTCTGTCAGACTTGCCCAAAACATGATCCCAACGTCTGACTCAGTTCTTGACTTAAGAATTAGGTACTCGAAATCCTTCAATTTCTCGGAACATGTGCTTTATTAGTTCAGGAAATCAAGGAAGTTATGCGGATATATCAAAAGAAGTTTCTCCCTACCTGAAGCATAAATTGATTCATTCAAAAATAGTATGACCGACCCTGGAATACGGTGCTGTCGTTCACAGCTACTTGAGAAAAAGTGTCAGAACGGCTCGGGAAAATAGCAAACGATAATTTACCGTGCTGGTTATGGGGTGTGCATATACCTGGCCTAATATGATCGCTGTGGGGAAGTCCTACTGGTTTCTCTTTCGCTGAGACACTCGTTCAACCTCGAACAGCCTCGTTCTCTTCTACAACATTAAAACCAAATAACTTCATAATACATGATCGAATTTCCTCGTAGTGAAATACACTGATCTGTGGCACAATCTACCCCTGCAGACAAGCATGAGTACACGTCATGTCACATTTTGCATATCCCTTAAGACGTTCCTCACCATATGTGTTGAAGGTAATTGACTCAGAGCAAACTTTATTAACATTGACGGAAGTTGGTATAAAAACATATGAGCATATGTTCACTTACAACACTTTTGCTTACTACATATCATTAGTGCAATAACTAATCCTGTGGCTGTGAAGTCTACTATCCCCTCATTATTATCTACTCATGAGCACCACAAAATAGGTAGTGTTTCAAAACATCCGTAAAATCAAGATCCGGAGTCTATTAATAAACTTTTGTATACTATTTTGATTTATGCCGCATAATCCATGTAAACTATTCACCATACAAATGGTCGCTCCCACTTATGAGGACGTGTACCGTCTGCCGGAAAATAAAAAAAATATTTATTTATTTATTTAGGTTGACTCTAACACGATTTTATCTATCAGGTTGTGTTGAGACAGGGTTTTCTTTTCACCCGGGGTTCCGAAATAGGGTTGCTTTCTGTTATAAAGAACCGAAAATTAAATCCGTATAAGCGTACCTTGGCGGCAACCCTAATGAGACAAACAGTTTTAAGAGCTTAAGAGGACAGGTTGTAACCGTTTTTCCCGTTGCGCATTAAACACAGCTAGTTCTCTCATATACAAGGCAACGTGAACTCGTTTTGTACCAAATATACGGAAATGTTTGTATTAGAAGGATAAATCCCAAGCGGGTTGCTACAGAACGCTTAGCTTTTGTATTTGACCACAAAGTCACATATATTTTACTTGTTTTTAAGATGCATACTTATTGGGCTTGCTTATTAGTAGATGATAACCCAGGTTTGTAAGCCAGATGGCAAAATATTCATTTGGTCATCTTAGATTAATTAGTCATATAATGTGTTTTAATACGTTACTGGCGCAACGTAATCCTGTTCAGCGAAAGAAGCATACATTTTAGTTGTAAGAGTCATCGCTCTGCAATAAGGCACTAGCTGAAGTTACATGCTAATTACTATATTTGTCATTGGCGCTATGTCTGCGATAAGCAAAACATCTCTTACGTTATACTATAACATGAGTTCGCCAACACGAATGCAAATATACACATTATTGTTTTTGCCAAGATGAGTTGTTATACTAACAAGTGTGTCCCAATGCAGGGAAATCTATTCCCCCACAGATGAATGGACATCTTTAGAAATACGCGGTCACTGCTTTGTGGCCGCAAGTCGCGAAACGATACATTTAGAAAGGTGATATGACGGAACATGTGCTTATACCGGTATAATGTGAGCTTAATCTGTCATTTGTTTCTAATGAAAAGAGCTCATGGATTCCACCTGCTTATTCCATAGGTATACAATTACTGTCCACCTGTCGTATGTATGAACATGCCGCAAGCTTTATTATTGCGGTGAATAATGTTAGCGCCCGGTTTATATAGTTCGCTCAGGCTGACGCGTTCTGATAAAATAAAGCAGCCATTTTGTGCGCAGAATTGCCTGTTTATCGGTCATAGTCTTCAATAAGTGCAGAGGGGTTGCTACTGTCCGCCACTATATAGCCAGGTGGTATTTTGCTCTGTATATTCTACTAAATAAATTTATGCAATTTAAATGCTGCTCTATATAATATAAGGGAAAATAACGGCTTTTATTTTTAGCTTGCATACTAATATCTCAAAACAATTATCCCGCACTTTTTAGGCCTATATATAAACACAGGAAATGTAGTTGTAAAACGCTGTCTACTGAGTGCATTTACCTAACTATTTTCTGAGTGAAATGCGCTGTCATCACGGTTGACGATTTGGAACAGAAGCGTCATGCACTGAGTAACTTATATCAATATTTCAAAAGCAAAATATTGCCAACACCCTTTTAGTGGTGCTTTTAATTTCTACTTCTTGAATGGAGTGAGAGTCTAAATCTCAATGTAAGTTGCAATTCCCAGGAATTGCAACCTATTTAAATCCGACTACATGTTTGGTATTTGATGACGTCGGTAGATATTCGGTGCACCAAAAATTAAACATGATACTCGTCGATGCGTGTCTACCTTATTTGAACTCACAATTTATTAGTTGCAGGTTTCCTTTACCATTATAAGAGTCCTAACTATAATAATAGTAAGAACAACAATCCTAAATCTTCGAGAAGATAAACGACTTTCACTAGGTGCAAAAGAAGCAAATGATTCATTTAACGTAATCAAAAAAACAGAACTAGCTATCCGTTTAACAAGTTGTGAATTATACATCAACATTTAAATACAGCGAAGCGGCTTAAATTATATGGTGGAGCAAAGTTTATAATTATACAGTAACAGAACAAGAATAATGACATCAAAGTTTAGTTAAATTTGTTGGGGAAAATACATACCACTACTCACTTAACATTTATGGATTATCAAACTCTATGCTTAAAATAATAGTATTAGTACTAACACGGTATGTGGAAAGATAGGGAATTTACGCGATTTACAAGGTTTCGATTAAATAATCTGAACTATGAATGGCAACATGATAAAATTGTTATGGTCGCTATATTGTGTTATTATATGTTGTCGTACAAATACCGCTACAATTATCAAAAAGATATTAAATTTTTATTATTTGTCTTTAATGATTTCAGATCATATAGAGATACTCCAAGCTGCAGTGCAATACCACTTGGGCAATAATAAATTCGTAAATTCTATTTACGGCCAAGTTTAACTACAGAATTTGTACATATTGAATCGATCTTTGGTCTGATTTTGTAGAACATTCATACAGTGCGTTTTCCAGTATTCCGCAAATCGAAAACTGAATGAAGGATAACTCGACATCGCGGTCATCTGAATATCTGTCACAACGGTCGCACGGGTATCCATTAATCTGGAAGTTTTGAGCTGTGACTTAGGGATTTCCCTTTGTTTTCGTCCATCACGATATGCCCTGGCAAGGAGAGAAAACGAAGTAATGTAAGACATAGGTTTATACGATAAAATACAAACATTTTCGAAGGCTACACGCAGGATGTGATTGGATCTAAAACCATATTAGCCTTAAGATGCGTAATAGAAGCAATTCATTACTCGCGTCAAACGCAAAGCTGACTCGCAAATGCCGAACCTTCTCCTCCTCACATTTTCCATACGTGTGATTTGCTCCACCCTCAACCCATTTGACCCACGTTAAGGAGCCTATCAATCAGCCTCTGTAACTATTCAACATTTTGATCATAACTAACCTTAGGATTCGTAACTAGTAATTAATGCATGTGAAATATTATAAGGACGCAAAGCCACTAGTCGCTGGTAATTAATCATTCCTTCCAATGTGGATGTGATCATCATTTGCCGTATTTCTTTAGCTATCTCACGTCAAGTAACTAGTGACCTCTGGAGGCACAACAGCTACAGTCAGATCATCGGAGTACCCCAGAACCGGAAGAAAACTACCCCGAACAGCTTGCAGCTGGCAGGCAAGTGGGCACGTCCAGAAATGGGGGTGGCTCATTACTGAAGCGTGTGAAAAACCCACGGATCTGCGCGTTATGCAATGTGGGAATCAAGCTAATTGCTGGCGAGTTCTTTAGAGTGCCGATGATCAAACTTTACGCTGACATATTTCCACAAAATTTGGAAAATATTATGAAGGACAGCATGCCGATTGCGTGTATTTCGCATGCCTCATTGCAAGTATCTGTCAATCAATCACAGAATCATTCTGGGTTGCACACACATAAGTACGTTTTCGCAAATTACTTAAATGCTCTAAAATTATTGAAGTTTAACATAAATATCCTCGCCGTTCTGAGTGTTTTGGTAAAAACATATGCCGCGATGAAGCCAGAATTGCAGGGTGCTAGCGCACGATTAGTCATATCGCATCATTCAAAGTCACACAAATAATTAGAGTGAGCATGAGTCAAGCTAGTAAACAATTGCTAAAGCGGGTACTATTATTTGCGGCTCCTAGTCCGGCGAAACAAAATCAGCAACAACCTCCACTTCGAATTGCACAAAAAGAAGTTTGAAGTTTCTGGTTGCCG
The DNA here is from genome assembly GCA_944474145.2 of Dicrocoelium dendriticum. NCBI lineage: Eukaryota > Metazoa > Platyhelminthes > Trematoda > Plagiorchiida > Dicrocoeliidae > Dicrocoelium > Dicrocoelium dendriticum. The sequence continues at coordinate 13,444,292 of OX104070.1, forward strand.
CGTTTGTGGTAATAACCCAAATTGTGCCTCAGATGCAGCACTCAACATGCCTCAAAATTGAATCAAAGTACATTCTGGGCAACGCTGGTTAGCATTTAAATATGAATGAGATACTTATGATGAAATGTAATTCAGAAGATAAGAGTGCCGTGTATCCTTGCGAAAGACTTCACGACAAGCTGATGCAGCGCCCAGATCTACTACGAAAAATACATTCATCTAGCTAGGCAAACAAACAATTCGTGATGTCAACTGGTTGGTTCGTGTTTATCCACTTCCAGCAAATAGTCCGGTGGCAGTGTTTCAGAACATGGTGGGTTTTCCCCTGGCAAGGGTTTTTGCAAGAAAACGCCACAAATATCCGTTTAACAACACTGTGACGTGGCGGATCGGACTCGCCGGTCAATAAACTCACTGCTGATTTAACCACATCCACGGATGTGTGTCATCCAATACGCAGAGTTCATTACTCTTCTTCCCACGCCTGAGAGCAAACGATCACAAATACGACGTAATTTTCACAAATTCAAGCAACACAACAACACAACACATACAAGCACACTTAACACATGGATCCATATGTTACTTAAAAACTAGTGTAGTTTTAACATTAAACAGTCCTTGTTGTGTTTACGTGATCAAGACTAAGCCCACATGTTTCGTACTGTAGAAAATAAAACATTACCTTCTTTCTCTATTTAAGTATTGCTCGATAACTATTGTTCTGGATAACATTATGTCAAGCAATACATCAACTTTGTATCGGAAACGCGTGTACCGACATGTTACGCTGGCTCCTGTGCTCATGAAACCACGGATTACAAGACGGTGAAATGACGCCGACCGTTGGCTATTTCAACCAGAGAAATAACCATGATTTGTTCACAAACCAGCACCATAATAAACCTGGATAACAATACCCACGAAATTCTCAAGTGTGTGAACGATTGCTTGTACTTTATTTTAACAACATCTTTTACTGTTCCAAAACAGCTACGTTTGTAGGTATATTTGGTCGTGCATTCACGTGTATGCCTCCTTCTACTGGGAAAAGACATTTATTTGTTTATTAAAACTTCAGTAGCGTAGCCATGGTACTGACTAATAACGCAAGCACTATTATAATTGCACTGAAGCAATACATGTAGATAATTATTTTTTCAACTTTCAGTGTATTCAGGAGCAAACGAAGTTAGGTTAAGTGTATCGGTTTGCCCTGCAAGATATCTGGAAGCGTCTCGTTTTGGCTCACCAATAATCTGGCCACCTTACATGCACCGTACCTAGAACGTGCGTCACCACCGCTGATTCTCACAGTAGAGCATCACATTTATACGTCGCCGTGACATGCGCCTCATGTGTTCCAGCAGCGTTGTGTGCATTTCGCTCGCGGCATTACCTATAAACACACATGCATAGTTATTGTGAATACATTTGTGAACACAGTTAGTCATCTTATCTTCTAAAGGTGTCTTTCAGATACATCGCTGTTGTAGAGATCCCGAGTTCTACTCCTTGGTTAGTGCCGTCGGAAAGGAGATGGAATTCCTTCTACCTATAATATTCTTATCGTCCAATCCATTCCGCTCTATATATAAAACATGGTTTTATCATATTTTGAAAGTTATCTTTCACTACCGGTTTCGGGTGTCCACCATTCAGCTAGTACCTTATTTAAAGCAGTTAGTTCCCTTCAACAATTTGAAAAGCACGGAAAGCGGACGAAGGCTGGTAGATGCATGCATTTCGTATTGTCTCCTCAGTACCATTAACAATAACCGGTAAGCATAGATATTGCTAACAGTGGGTGCAACCAGACACGCTTAAGGTGCAAAATGATTGACGGAAGTTCACACCTACGTCCAAGGCAGCTTTAGGCTAACAAATAATTGTTTCTGAACACACAAGGCGGGCTTAATCTGGCTAAGTGCGACAGCCTCGGCAAATCGAAGGAAACGGGGATTAGTGTGACGTAACACAACTTTAAACGCTGAGCCCAGCTCTAATTGGTGACCCGAGTCTAATAGGTGTTTGCCTATCGAGGAAGCCGGCGGTCTGCGCGAACATGGAATCTGACGAGGGTAGGCAATCTGAGCAACTTCACGTTGAAACCATCTTGGCACATGTTCCTTTATTCGGGAAGTCAGCGTTCTATTGGTTCTGCCTATGTAACTTTTTCCGCAGTCACATACAAATTGGTATACACAGTGGGAGTTGGCCCCAATAGGCTGAGCTTCTTTCGTTGGAGGTATGGGCAAATTTCGGGTTCGGTTGATAACGACAACTTGTGCAGCATAGTAACTTCCTTGTGTAGCAGAAAGTATACGCTTAGTTGTCTTAAGCGTGGCTAAGTCACATTTGAAAGGTAACTCGATATACACTTTCTTCTTGGCTGCCGTGTGCACCAAGTCCTTCGGTCCTCGCGATTGGCTGTGTTTCTCGATAAATCTTCGAGGGTTGCCATTCGCCATTAGTGTTGCTGTAATGAACACCAGCTCATCGTCCAGACAGTCGGCCGAACAAATTCGTCTGGCACGACTAACTAGAGTCTTCACAAGTGTCCGTTTGTACCGCACTGGTGTGAAGTTGGTGAAGTGCAGGTATTGACCGGACCAAGTCGATTTTCGGTAAATTGACCTCTTAATCAATCCATCCTCCCTGCGAGTTATAAGTAAGTCCAGGTATGGTAGACAATTGTTTTGTTCTATTTCACATGTAACCCGTAAGTTAGCATGAGCACCATTGAGCCGTTCTACCAAATGTGTGAGCTGCTGCTCCGACGAACAGAAAGCCAAGATATCATCGACATATCTTTTGTAGTATGGCCTAAAGCTGCCTTGGACGTAGGTGTGAACTTCCGTCATTCATTTTGCACCTTAAGCTTGTCTGGTTGCACCCACTGTTAGCTATATCTATGCTTACCGGTTATTGTTAATGGTACTGAGGAGACAATACGAAATGCATGCATCTACCAGCCTTCGTCTTCTTTCCGTGCTTTTCAAATTACTTTATTGCCTACTTGCAAGCGCATTTCCCAACTTCCTTCTCTGTGCACATGGTCTTATCTGTGAAACACAGAGATCCGAATTGTAGTGCTGTGTCCCATCTATGTCCGTCGGTTGACGAAATATCCGTTCGGAAGCTAATTCTTCTTGCAAACGGAGCAGTTAAGGAATGGCGATGGGTCACTCGGTGGTGAGCGATTTCAGATTCATCACAAACTGGCTATTCTTATTCACTTTTATGTTCAAAGTATGCAACCAACTTGATACCAACAACTTTTGGCAATTTACTGGATTTGCCAGTACTATGTACAACATAGTGGACATTGGCGATCTAATGATAATACCATGTTATTGAGTGCCTACTTCCGACTGAAACCCCAGCTAGAACAACATATCGCGCAATGATTTACTCTCGGTGGTTCAACCAATTTCGTTTTCGGTCAGTCCCTAGGTTACTCTTTCCTGCCCAACAGCGTTTCACCATACCCAGTGCGTCGCATTTCGGCATCTTGGTGAGCAGAGCGCTAAAGTTAACATAGATCATCGTTTCATCTTCGTTTCACACGAACTCATGACGGTTCTTTACAAACGTATTCCTTCACCGTGGCGACGGCTATATTATACTAGCGATTGTATAAAGACCAGAAAAAGCGAACTTTTGACAACCCGGTAATCTTAGCACGATTAACGCGGTACTCCCGCAAAGCTCGGTAAAGTACATCATGCATTGCTGTGCAGCTGCTGCTGTTAACCTCAACATTAAGGCCGATCAACTGCAGTTAACTGGTAATTCGTTCACACCCACCGATACTTAACGCATTGTTCCATGATGGAGCATAGTGAAGCACCGCACGCATTAATTTTTCACCTAGCCACTTTTAACCACACCCGATCACACAGGGACACACCGCATGAAGTCAACGGTATTGCATGGGAGCATGCATGCATCTAGTTTAGTGAAAGCAATTGATACTGTCGCTTTTTAGAATTCATTTCATATCCGTTCGTCTGGCTGTAACAGTGAGCACAATGAACGGGGATGGCCGCCCAGTTCTGTGTTGTGTCTTGATGCCGCGTAATTGGGTGGGTGTGAGTTGCCATACTTCAAGTAATAATATACCACTCTAGAATCAATCATGGATGGTGAAAATGTACCTTACTTATGTTCCAAATTAACATCTTAACCTGGAAAATGTGATATTTTGGCTCCAAGTTATATCTTGGATTTCATTTTTCTACCTATTTCCTTTGATGCAACTACACTTTTGCCCATTATGTTGCTTTATTTACTCCAAAATGTTTAATATAGTTTAACTAAACGAAAAATTAAACGCTAAGCGCCCGGAGACCTGCAGTATTGTGAAAAGTGTATAGCATTAAGTGCACATACGCGGAGAATTACTGACATTTCACCTCACTACCTGAAATGCGCATATTACTTACCTCGAGCATAACTGATTACGAGGGTACGTGCCACCTGATGTTGATTAAACCTGAGCTAAAATTTCGGGCAGTATAAAATTCCTTCCTTCCTTCACCGTGGCAACGGCTATATTATACTAGCGATTGCATATAGACCAGAAAATGGAACTTTTGACAACCCGGTAATATTAGCACGCTTAACGCGGTACTCCCGCAAAGCTCGGTAAAATACATCATGCATTGCTGCGCAGCTGCTGCTGTTAACCTCAACATTAAGGCCGATCAACTGCAGTTATCTGGTAATTCGTTTCCACCCACCGATACTTAACGCATTGTTCCATGATGGAGCATAGTGAATCACCACACGCATTAATTATTTCACCAACATTTGCTTTCTTCGGCGTAGATTAAACTGTTTGATGCATTTGGAATCGCCAGTTGGTTCATGCAAACCATGAATACACTTGTTCCAAAACCTGATCCCAGTGGGCCTCCGCTTTCGACCAGATTTGGATTGGACATGGTTTTACCTATCTCTTCTCCAGACAGCTGTGTGAAAGAAACTTATGGATCCACCAATGAAGCTTGTCACTGATTCCACGTTTATTTTTGCGAGAAATATAAGATGATTTAACCGGTCTAATGCCGTAGGTAAATCATGTTAATCCACACCAACGTCTGCACCGACATGCACAGTTTCGTGTCTTGGTAACAATGCATTGGTTTGCTTGACCAATTCTGGCAGGAGCCTGGTTTATTCCGAAAAATGTAACCAAAGCCGTCCTGTTAAGACATGATTGCGTCGGCAATAGTAGCCTTCATATATTTTGTAAGAACAGTAGTACAGTCACCTATCGATAATTAGCTGGGGGTGAAAACCACCCTTTATTAATTTGAAGTAATTAATTCGTGGTTCCACATTACAGTTATGTCTCGATCGTCCAGGGAGTGCTAGAACAGTCGCGCTAAATTTTCAGGAAAAATTAGTAGGTGCCACAGCAAGTGAATTAGCGCGGATGTCGTCCATTTCCAGGCAGGCATACAGACGCATGGATAACAGCTTTCTCATTAAGACGTCTGCCGCAAACTTTTATAAATAGGTCTTGGTGTTGGCTCCATATATTCCATAGGTTCAAGAGGCTACGGGATTGAATTAAGTGCTGGTGCATATTGTTTTCGCAGAACAATGAAGCTTATTTAACAGCCGAGTTAGACCATGCTCCGCTTGCAGAGGGTGATGGCCACTTTTCCTATGGTGGATGTTGTTTACGTGATTTCATAGAAGATTACACTTTAACGTTTTTTATATATCTAAAGTATGTTGGAAGGTACTTCGTCTGCTCGGCAATTGGGTACAATTTTTACGATGGACAACTTATGCATTCCAGTTACTCGGACTCATATCGGTTTTTGGTATACCACGCCTAGTTGCGCATCGCCATGCTTTTGCTTGTCCTACTTCTTAGAGAAGACGTCAGGTTTTTAGAAATGATGATCTTAGTTTCGGATGCGCCATCAAATAACGTACTATCGTACGGGCGAACCGCTCTTAGGCAATATTGGGTGTCGCCTCGGTTGGGCAACTCCAGCCGGTTGCTTTGACGTGGCAGGTTAGAGTGTGTTAAAAGGTTACGATACGCATAGCTTATGTTTTTCTTTGGGCTATTCAGTCCAGCAGATGTACAGGAAAAGCAAAGTCGCAGGATCACTGCAGCCTAGAGGAGTGTCGATTATCACTCTCTCGACCATCACTTCTTCAGTAGTGAATATTCAGCCCACTATGGATAATCTGTTATCCTTCTGACTTTGTTAACAGAAGTGTCGTGGAAATAAAAGCGGAAAAAATAAGAGAATATTTTGCAAGCCTGCAATGCATTGCTCTACTGGTGTGGCCTGGGATTCTGTAGCGCATAAGTTGAAGTCGTTAGCGACTAGGACGAGACTGTATGTCCTGTTTATCGCTAGCCTCAATGCAGCCACCAGTTTGCGGTCCATTTCAGGTATAGATGATAGTGGTCGGTTAACTACAACCATTAGGTAGAGATTGTTCCATCTCAGCCAGGAGCTGTATCAACTGGGATCAGTTACATTAGGTTCCGATTCATATACGTGTTTGACCCTCAGGCCCTAATGAACGTAGAGGGCAGCAAATACAAATTAATACAAAGATAATACATAAATGGGAAATAGTAACCTTTCTTCTTTCATCAGTTATTACTTTCGCGCTGGAACAGGTTCAATGCTGCCTCGAATTCCGCGGTAGTCTGATAATCTTCTTATTATATAATCGTTTTCTCACTGTTCGTTAACAAACACACTGTTGCAGCAGCTGCATAAAACACTAATTTAATGAAATTTGCGCTTTACTGGAAATCATTAATTTTAAATTAGGTGCGCCGGTAAGTAAACTTTTAGTTTAATAAATCAATCTTTTTAGCGGAAGTATGGTTTTATATTGGCTGCGTTGGTTTTTATAAAATTATATGGGAAACGGAAATCAGTGAAAGGTAAACATTTTGTTTTCGATAGTCAGCCTCAAATGTTTACATAAAAGCTGATTGTATGGGGACAACCTCTAATCGGTCTGGGACTGATTTCCATGGTGTTTCATTATTCGAATAGATTGGTTACGCGGCATTAAATGGAAGCCATCTAACTTCTACGATTTTGACTTTCAAATAACTCAGAAATCATCCTCTGCCAGACTATACACTTTCCATCAATAGCAGCTTTAAGTAAAAAACCTGAATCTGAAGAGATTATACTATAAGTGTCCTAAGCATAAAATAGTACTGGTCGTGGCTAATTTTAAAAAACTGTTACCAGACCTATCCACATTTTTTAGCTTTACCTAAAATTATGAAACTGAGAAAACTGGATCTCGAAACAAAACCATGATTAATACCTATAACACTAATAGTAGTTTGAAGAAATTCTTCACCTATTTCATTATGTTATTGTCAATATTCATTGAGCTAGTTTCTGCGAGACGAATGGTGTAAATATTCCTCAATGATAAGAAAGAGAAAGGTATGTATATTAGTAGATTTTTGCGGATGATTCAAATTCAAGTTAAGGCGAAACTCGAAAACCTTAACTAAACGAACAGGGTCACTACACGACAATAATTCATGAGAATACAATAAAACATATGTGACTTATTAAAGAAGACATACTCTCTGCACTTTTTTTGGACAAGTGTAAACTGTGCACAATTGGCCGATGCGCTTACATCGCATGTCCTTCCTACTTTCCAGGGCAAAATATATTATGTTTTACTGGTACAGATATAGATGCCACACCGGCTTAAACAGGCTAATTATGATCTAGACTTTGATGAACAACCCTAAATATGTGCGTGATCTAATTGTTCATGGCTAGATAAAAGTTACTTATATTTTTCCAGGTGGCTCCAGGGAACAATTGATTTGCTGCATAGTCCATCTGTCATGACTCTTTAAAGTGTACATTCTAATTATATGAACAAATAGAATAAATATTACCGTCGCATCAAAACAAGCAAGATAAATGGACGGACGATTTGTTGAAAACTATTATACAATATAGTCCACATAGTATATTATATTAGAAACCCTCATATTCCGTATGCAGAATTTCAGTTGGTTGTCTGAATGTTCGCTGAGCTCCGGCAAGTTGAATGCAAACGTTTCGTCACCACTCGAGGTGACATCGTCAGTGTGCGTGTATTTAGTAAATTGGCGCGCTTTGTACGCTCCAGTTTGCTAGATACACGCACCCTGACGATGTCACCTCGAGTGGTGACGAAATGTTTGCATTCAACATGCCAACCTCAGAGAGCATTCAGCTAACCAACTGAACAATTTGAGGTTCCAACAGTTGCTTCTATATCGTATGCAGAATTTCATTCTTAATTTACACCAAGTGCATTGTTACTGCCGTAGCCGTTTCTGTCCAACCATTTTTCCTATGACGGGGGCACACTAAAAGGGGATTGTGAATGCTGGTAAAAGAAAAGTCGATTTCTACCCATAATATATATATATATGGGATTTTCGTCCATGTGTTAATGCCTAAGTTCTCCTAAAGGATACAACATTGGAGTTTGCAACGTCACTCTGGAGTATATTTATCTTCCAGTGTGATTTACTCCCTGCTGATGAGGTAAAATATGTTAAGTCTTCAAGAAGCAAGGCATTTCTACGGCACTGATTAGTAACTTCGTTAAAGTCCATGGTTGATCAACTCAGTTATGTTTCAGCTTAGTGGGTCCGAGTAAAATATATTAGCATCTGGCATCAGATAACGAAAGTGCCCACGCAAAACGCATCGCATAAAGTACATTATATGACTGTGTTCTTAAGGATACATTTAAAATGCACCAAACAAACTGATTACCCTTATTGCTTCCTGCTTAGGATCTTTAGACTGTTTCACCCGACATTCCGTAGGTCAGCGATGATTGCGTATTGTGATCTTTTGTGCAGTTTTCCGTTAAATTCCAGTGTGCAGTAAAAAGGAATGGCTTCAAGTGGCTATGGGTTTCATCATGAGCCTTGACTACACAATAAATGTCCTATTTATTCACTACAATTTGGAAAGTAACTATTCACAGCGGAGGATAGTAGTATCTGCGAAGTGGCAACATAATGGCGAACTACCCTCAGTCATCTATTGAAGCTCAACCACAATAAACGCCGCACTAGGTAGAAGCAAATGCAGCTACAAATTTCAACATGTTGCAAAGCCGACAAATTCTTTCATATGCACTTTGTGTCAATCACGGTTTGCATGATATTATGCATTTCTGCTGCTCGTACAGCGTCTCAATTAAACAAATATTCCAGGGATGTATTGCTACAATGATATATACTTAAGTGTTGGTTGTAACTCAGATACTCACACTGCGCCTCACGATAGCTTTTCGACTTGTTTGGCTTATCGAACTAAAGGCGGCTGATATCGTAATCTAGATCATTGGAAAGGATATCTAATCCTCTACCGTTTCGTCACCGGGTCGCGATATGTGACGATTGTCATAACGGTTACTGACTAACTGGAGGGAATTATTAGAGCTTCTATTGGGAATGAACTGCGACACTTAATGGCCTTATAATGCATTGCTTATATTAGGTCACAACCTTGGGCAGAAAATGTACACCTGTGGAACCGAGGGCGCCCGCTGATAGCTTTGCTATTGCAACATACTTCTCAGTGATATTGCTCTCATCATGTAAATATTTCTATTCATTTTCTCATGCACTATTAAAATCTACCGCTTTTTTCTTCCTTTAAACAGCCATTGCATCTAATTCCAATACCGTTCCGATGGTTAAAATTTTGCGCGGAATAGGTCACAAGTTCTTCAAATTTACCTTGAACCCGATTAATTTCATAAGCGTTGGAACGCAAATCGTCGGCACAATTATTCCAATGAACAATGTGATACTGTTTAAGCTAAATAAGATCCGCCCAATTGTGTACATTGTCAGAAAGCAGGTGCAATACAGGGGCACGTAACTGACAGGCGCGGGTTTCCATGAAATGAAAGTTCGTTTGTACCGATGGCGTTACAAAAAAGAGATAAAAAATTCCAACTTAAATGTCAACTGTTATATGTAAAATGATTAAAGGAGCTGCTGAAAAGATATATTTATTACTAAGAGCTTTGCGGATTTTTGGAGAAGCAAACTAAACAAGCAAAATTTTCTTTAATAACTGATATATTTACAGAAATGACCAGATAATATAAATTGTACGTCAGCCTAATATAATTTTATACGTTAAGTTTTATCTGCATTATTTAGCTGATTTGAAATGACGGCTGAGTTTCAAACTCTGCCCTTCAGGGTGAGAGTAATTTCGCGCCTGAGCCACAAGTTGCGCAGCTTGGCAAAAGCACCTCGAGCTTTTGCTATACGCTTTTAATCTTATCTTCGATTCCACGGGCGCAAAAATAGCTGTCTAGTTTCTTAGTTAATTTGAAGACCTCTAGCAGGTCAGCACCAATTGTTAGCGTAGAAGTTGGTATTTGCAAATCTTGGGGGATTACTTTGCATTTTGATGGAGCAAAGCCTAGCCCAGAAATATAAACAACCAATGATAATTGTTCCAGTGCGTCTTGTCCTGTTGGGGAGCTGTCACAGATTAGGGCAATATCGTCCGCCTAATACAAGACAAAAGTTGACTTACCAGGAAGTAGCTCCACAAATTCTAAGTTATGTACGGCAAGTGCTGAATCCATGACTTGGTCAACTGCGAAGTTAAATATGAAAGGTGACAGCGGGCAATAATGTGTCACATTTCTGGTGATAATAAAAGGTGGCGACAATTTGCCATAAACTCTCAATCTGCCCGAAATATGCTTTGTGCATCGGAATCAAACAATTGCATTTGTTAGCGGGTATGATGAGCGAACTTGTGAAGCGTGACTGACGGCTTGAGTTTATTATTGTGTTCGCCATCGTATGAAGGTATCAAAGTACTCCCCGAACTGGATGACTTTTGTGAAAAAGGGAATCTGCGGAAGATGAAAGATATGTGACTATATTTATTGGTGAATAACATCCGCAAAGTCGCATTGTTGTTGAGAGGTCCTTTGTGGTTGGCGCAATCGGCATAAATTGTCGCAAATGCTGAGGCAACCATCTGCGAGGAGAATGACGAAACAAGCGACACTGGCATGGTGCTCGACTTCAGAGAAAACATACACACTTTAATGGATTCCAGCTGCATATCAACCCCTGTTTAGTTAGCAGTGCCCTGGAGCGAGGTGTGGTGTGTAGCACTGCAGGAACCCTCCCAACAACACGTCGTGCTATGTGAATCCTCGACCTCACTTGCTTCACAAGACAGACGACGGTCGGGTTTTCGCGTTGACCATGAAGTCACGCGTGCCATGGGAAGAGCTTTGTGGTCATGGGACGATGTTAAGGAAACGCAACACAGACAGAATGGTTTGCTAGCGGGTTATTATATTGTAGGTTTGCAGAATGTGGATTTTGTTGTTTGATTCCTGTGACAGTGTCGTGGGCCGGAGGTGCAATGGGGTCGACTACATCACCGGGACTGACAGTAGTTGTTGCGAAGGAATTGTTGAGTGAGTTATTGGGCCAGTTGGCTGCTGTTCGTGCAATTTATGTAGACGGGTTATTGCTGAATGCATTAGTGGTGATTACAGATAGTTTAAAGCGTTCGGAGTTGATTAGTGAGGCTCTGAATTTTCGTGTATCGGATCAGCTGAAAGTATTGGTTGGTGTGTCATGCGATTTCCATCCTAGGTGTAATGTGTTTTACAGTGTTGATGCTGAATTGCGGACGTTGCTTTGGATTGCAAGCTTTGGAAATCGTTTGAAGAATCGAAGTTAGATTATGGTGTGTGTATTGTGGATTTGTCTTTGAAGGCTTCGCAGAACTGTTACTGTTAGAGCTCATCGGGGTTGATTGAGTTGGAGTCGTTGGTGTGGGATACAGGAGGAATTGTGTGCGACTTTCCCAGCGGTGTGCGCATCGAAAGGCGCGTTAAGCGAGGAGTGAGGAATATTCTTCAGTCGGGGTACGCGTGGGTGAGTGGGTCCATGGCGCCAAGTGAGGAGATAAATATACATAATTATTATGCGTTCACTGCGGCGACTGTCCGTATGAGCGAAGTGAGTGCGAATTGAGTTAGGATAAAAAGCACTTACATACAGACATTTTGAGACATCAATTGATTTTGCGGAATATTGATTACTTTTATCCATATTTGTCCCCGTTAAGTATCTATGAAGTTAAATGTGGTTATTTTTGGGCTTCACTGGTAACGTTAACGTACGTCGTTTGGAGTCCTTATATTTGCACTCCACTGACTGGTCGTTTGCTCGATCAATTTTCAGTTTGCTTTCTCCCGTCGATCAGTATAGCATTGAGCTTGTTAAGCTTGTTGTTTGGGATGCTTTTGCGGATATCACTTGTCTTTCCAGGACTTTTTCTGTTCTGCTTGGCGCTGCTTCTAATTTAAGAATCTTACCGGAAAAAACAAGCAAGTAATGTGAAATTCCTGGATGGAATCGGTGGGAAGTTTAACGGTGAAATTAACTTGTTCAACTCACGTGAGTTTTCCCATTTTGATTGTCCCAAATCGATCAAGCAATAACTCTTGATTGCTTATTGGATTTGCATGATAAAACTACAGGTAATTGTCTGCGCTTTCACATTTGGACCTTGTTTAACCATAAGAGTTGAACCATTTTGCATCGCTCAGTGCTTAAGCATGCTACTCCTGCGTTCAATATAGACTGCTTCTTGGCTGATCGATTGATAACCTATCACTTCGCTTTTATCCACGTTGACATTAGAACCGCTTCGCATCATTGTGTTTCTTTGTTGCTTATTGTTCTTAACGACATGTTTCATTTGCGAACCGAATTATTTACACATTTCCTCTGGAAATCGATTAATATTTTTCATGAATTTGTTATTTAAACATTTGTAAACATCAGCTTAGTTCTTTCGGCTTCGACATGTGGATTAACCTGACTAAGATAGAGGTTCCTCAAGTTTTAAGTCTGATTTATCCGAAACACCTCAAATCCAAACACAAGCTTTATTTACTGGCCGATGTAATAGACATTTCGAACATCGTGTCCGCTTTTCAATTTAGTTGTAGCTTGCTAGTTGCTTTGACATACGTACTAGCCCGCTTACTTTGTGAGCCTTTGATTAAAACTTAAACGTTTTGCAAACTGACAAAAATCCTGAAAACAAAAGGTGTAAACATTTTGTTTAGAATACTTGTCTCATTTTCTACTTGGCATCACTCTGTCAGTCCTGACCAAGTCCCACCCTCCCCTACTAATACATACCAAAATTCAAGTCCCACGAGAAACCGTGGATGCTCCCAGCGCACCTACCTAAACCCTTAGGTACCATCAGCCTGGTTTCGAGCTACAGTCACCTCTACAGTTGAGACTACGGTTAGTCTGGCATACGAGCTTTATGGTACATTTTCACAAAATTGGCGCACGGGACCCTTCATAGGACGATCAATATCATTGCATTGAACTGGGGTGCATTAGAGATAGTGACAAGTTACTAACACACAGTTACTAACACACAGTCGGGTTTGCAGCAGCGTAATTGTCCTGCTGACAATTCTTCTGGTCTTGCCAGTTTATTTGCAGTCCGACAGGTCAGAGAAGCCGGCCCATGAACTATGCGTCCAGTGTAAACCCAGATGATAAATGACAATTGACGAAGAATATTAGACCCTGCGTTATACACTCACATCATCTATCCGCCTGTGTCTAACACAACTGCTATCCTACTCTCCCATTATTAAGTTGTCTCCTCAGCCTAATATCCATATCGAACGCTTTCCTCATTCAGCTTTCTAGGATAGGTGACAGTTAGCTTTCAATACTGTACATATCTTTTGGCACTGACTCTTTTCATTATAGAGCGTGTTGTGAAATATGCAGACTATTTTTGAACGTGAAGATTAATCACGCAGATCGCGGTGTGCGTTTGTGAGTCAGTCCCTTTTTGGGATCCCAAATATTGTGCGTGCAACTGAGCAGAGCTAATCCTGTGCCCCTTTCATGTAAAACATTTAAAACAAACATAATTGACACCCTGCTTCAGCAACGTACAATTCCATTAAGATTTCTGTCAGCTCCCTTAGGGTCTTTTCCAATATCAATAACTATTTTTGAATCTGCTCCAATTTGCACTGGCAATCGTCCTTAAACTGACTAAATTAGCTTGTTCGCACTTCACACAATATCTTCATTTCTGTTATTTATTCGATAGAGCAAACCTCAATACATGTCTATTAATGGCTTTTAGCTTAACCTTATTCCAAACCAACGCGGGTTTTAACACATCGGACCACTTACTGATTTTTCGGAAGCAGATCAGCAACAGAATTCCGCATCATGTATTTATGTTTTCGGATACTGTATTTAAACTAGCTATACATATCTTCATTCTGTGAAAAAGAAACAAACTACCGAAAGAATTTAAAAACAATGTATTATTTTCATAAAGGAAAACACACTGCTATTATTTAGCCTTTATATGTAGAATAAAATATCTCTTGTTATCCGGCTTTGCAGCTTTTGCAGTACTTTGAATACGATACTTGAACACAGCGCACCTACGTCAGCAATTCTGTGACTTAAAGCCAAAGCCAGTTTTGCAGCTATAAAAAAATTGCAGCTTTGTAAGTTTGGACAAAGAATACTACCTATGACCTTCCTCCGTTTCTACCATGTATTTCCACATTATTTTTTTCAAAAAATGCTATGGATAAATATACACTTTTGAGGCTTGACCGTGAAAGAGCTGGTGTGCTGCACTTTATGCCTCGTATTCTAATGGTCTCAAATGTTGGCTGTTTAGGCTCACAATTTATCGTCATTCACAGGAGGTATTTCATTTCATACGGATGCTCGGATCTACAGCGTATTGAAAACTATGCTAGAATACATAATGTACTTGAATTTAAAGTAGACAGGAATATATTTTTTAATCGCCGTGCCACTTTTATATTGTGTTAAGTAAAATAAGTATTCTTAACATAGTTTGGATGAAGTACTGGAAAAGGATGCAGCACAAAATAGTTGACACCAATAGGCACCCATAGACATCGAACGAAAAATTTTTCTCGCTTTCTCTGTGCCACCTAATCAAATGAGCGCCGAATCTATCGGTGGTCAGACCTCCTAGCCACAGGTATTCCAAATTATCTAGACTATTTGCTTGTACGGCAAATGTTGTGTATGAAATTTTCTTAAAAACATTAAGAATATTACTATTTGTCAGTATTTTTATAGTACCAATGGCATGAGCATTTCGGATAGTTAATGCACCATCTAAGTTTCTTTACAAAAGGTTTACGTTATTTTCTAAGTGCAAGGATGGGAATGCCTTTAGGACTAGCGTGTTCCAATTTATAAGGATTTGGCATTTAATTGCCTTACGTTGCAATATATCCTGTATATAGAATTCTTTAGTATACAATCATGTAATTAACGAAACCACTTCATATGCTTAGACTTGATTTGGCAAAGCATATTCCTATTCAGAGACCCTACCGAGCTTTCGGAAATGTGCGGAGTACATTTTCGTTTTAGTAGGGTTGTTATTCGTACTCCTCCTCAGGAACAACCGAAACCAAAATAAATAGACGCCAGGAGTTTATGGCACGACGCTATTTTTGACGGCTTCCATTCATCTAAACTTAGATTTTTTCATTGTAAGGCGTCCAATCATGCAAAGACTGAGGCTAGTTTCAACGGGCATTGGAGTAGTTTCTACCTTTAATTCTAGTCATTTTTGGATGGAGATTGTCTGCCACCGTCACTTATAGAGAAAAGCTTTAAGCTGTTGTTACCAAGAGTCAGGGGTCGGGCTTCTGATGGAACCGTTGAGTATGCGCTATTGTTATGACTTAATAATAAGTGGGGTTTATTTCGTGTTCATCTAGATGTGTTGTGTTTGGGTGGCTGGGAACTGCTTGCTATGTTAAATCTCAAGTAATAACCACAATATTTCATATTCCTAAGTAGATAACCGTTATTAAATGCCCGGTTGCTACCATACTGCGGATGATACACTATTCAACGTATAAGCTTTCAGTACTTAGGACGTTTCTATCATGCTACGCTGCACAACATAGCATGCTTGGAATACTTTAAAGACAATAAAACGAGCTAAGTCTACAGCGTGCACAGACACCGTGAACGAGACCAGACGGCGTAACGTAACACCACAAAACGAGCTGAGAGCGTGTGCTGCGTAACGAACGGAATCGGGCCTGATGGTAGAAGTACGTAGAGAGGATTATCGTAAGGCCAATAACTGAAACAAAAGCGGACTTGTCGGTGAACTCAGGATTAACGAAAACTGCAATATCGCAACCGACTTTAAGAAATACAAGAGCATTAGAACGATTACATATTGGTCAGCAAGAGAGCTATTAGAGCAAATATAAGTAGTCAAGCAGACGGTCAAGCCTCTCAAATTTTCAGACAAACGACTCACGGATGTGAAATGCACTAATTCACCAAGTGTTTTTTGTTGTGAGCCGGAAAGCTAGATAAATATACGTGTGTGTGCAGCTGGTAGTACAGTGGTTGCATGTATTCATGTTTTGTTACTTGCCCTTTCGTTCTTGTTGCAGTTGCACATAACTAATTACCATCCGCTTGCCTCCGGCCTCTATTTGACATGCAATATTGACGGAATAGAACCGATATTTTTCGTCGCAAGTAACCGCTCATGCTTAAGAACCGAAGCGTGCTTGTCGCCATAACTTTTATCTAGGAGTGAAACGTACATCATTGAACATTTTAACTGCATTTCTTTAAACATCAAATATTGTGAATAAATTGGTATACATATTTTTTATTGATTTCGAATTTTCGTTTTGTTACATTTCTCGCGTCACCTAATATTTTAGACATCAACCTTTCCACAGTTTGCTTTATTATATAAATAAATGTACTTCAATTGCTAACAAACCTTCTCCTTCTGTTTAAGGCCCACGTGATTACAATATTTTTTCGTGTTTACATATTTTCACTCGCATGATGGTGAAGAAGGACCTACTGAAACGCACTCCTAATATCGGTGTCTAATCCGTGAGGCATTTTGTGAAATTAACGAAGTGGTGTGACTAATATGTTATCAAAATTCCCAGCAAAATCTAACTCATGCCACCTGTTTCTTAGTAATGAGGCATTACACCATCGAATCTTGCTTTTAAACGTATCAGTTTGAAGTACAATGGATATAAAAACGTATAAGCTTTAAAAGGGAATTCATTCACTTGTCAAAAAAACGATGGAATTTGGCTTATTAACTCTGATACAATCGTATATATCCGTGTTTAAGTATGTTTAGTTTGTTAATGGGAACAAGTAGTTGACAATGTTGCCAGGCTTTACATGTTGTAGGTGACTATAATCGCCGTTTTTTTGTTCTCCACCAGATGGGAAAATTTTCACGACAACGAATTTGTTCCTTGTGTTCATTAATACTTGAATTTTGTGGTAATTTTGTCGATATTTAACGACATTTCTGAACCGTTTTTTTACCTTACAAGAGAGATGTGTGGGTAGTTGAAAGGCATAAGCAGGAAACTTATGTATGCAAACGCAGACAAACATCAATCACACGGCCGGAAAAGCAATGTCATGCTGTTACACCCCGTCGGGTACTTTTAGGGTTGAGCATTTCATTTGGCCTATGTTGGGCTAGAATCAGCCACCCTACTGGTACCAGTCATTGGTAAAGACTTCTGGGACGTTGCGTGCAGTAAGGTGCGATGTGAACAACTTGCCAGAAGTGATATCCCGTCGCTCACAGTTTACATACTTTATATTAATAGTGTGCAGGCGACGAACTTATCAAATTCACTCTGTAAACCAAATTATGTTATTTTGAGCAGTTTGGTCTATGTACTGATTATGTTGGTCGTTACCGTCCCCTATAATCCAACGTATTTGATCACGGATTAGCATCCATCAGGCTGGGTTCTGCCTCCAGAGCAAAATATGAAATCCCAGTACGGACTATTTCAGAAAGCAGAAGGCAATTATACAAGTGTTTAACAGGATTACTTCATTTAAATGTAGTAGTAAGGATGTCGACACAGTTGCGGATTAGCAACTGATGTGCTCACGTACTTTCGGATAATTAACTGACACATGATTTGTTAAGGTCCAGCATTTTGGTTCACAATAATTGCGTGTTCGCCTGTCACAAAATAACATAAATTAGTTGTAAGGATCTCCAGAATTAGCGGTCTTCACCAGAGATCTACTACTAAGCTATTAAGATGGTTGGACTAAGGTTATGCTAGCAATCGTAAACTGATCATAAAATACCAGCTGCGTGTTTAAGTATTTATGCATGATGTTAATCTGTGCCGCGATATGTATTGAACTGCATGCAAAACAATCACCCAACTTATAATCTAACTTCCCTCAAGCCAAATTCAAATAAATCGCTGGAGAGCTTTTAGCTGACGGCATGTCTTGTCCTGAGTTACATTCCGTCTTCCAGTTTTAACTGAAGAAACTGAAGTGTTCAAAAGTCGTTTAGAGATTGCTGCAATTGAACTGCTCAATGATTTCTAGTATAAGTTAACGCCTTATTGTTTAACAAATTACGACTTCTACGATTAAAATATCACAGTTTTCCCTATTCACCGCCTTGTTAACCGTACTAGATTCTTTCACATTGTAGCCGCTAAATTTAGAAACTAGTTTAGCACAGCTGCATGTATTATAGAACACTTACCGGACCATTTTTATTTGCGGTTAACTGAAGCATAAACTTTAAGATTAACCCCTTTTAAATTCTCCGCTGACTTGCAGTTACCGAGTCGTCGTCACGTTTTACGCAAGCATTCGGGTTTTCCTCAATCCACTTTTATGTATACACACTATGTGCAGTATATACTTTTAAAATAAGGAGCATAATGTTTATGCTACTCTTGCATCTACGAATATTTTAAACATTAATATTTGTGTTTAATTAAATAACAGTCGTTTAGAAACTCGCTTCAACATACAGTTCGGAACTAGTGGAAATGCAGTCCAGCGAGATTTCGCTAAAACCGACAAGCCAACAATCACTAGGCTGAAATGGGTTGTAATACCCACAGCCGTTTCCATACTACCGCTGATTGTTTGGAGGAGATCAACCGCCGTCAAATCTATGTGCTATGTTCAACTAAATTTTATTTATTAAGTGGACAGCGATTGCGCAAAATAGATGTTAACTAAAACAGTAATAGTAAAATATCAACCAAGAGAATTATTTCGGATCAGTGCAGCTCACCGCTTTTTGGCACACCCGTTAAAGAAATGATTGGTCCATTCACTATAACATGTGATGCTCTTCGTCAGTTTCAGGTTAATGCAGTGAGTTTTATTTAAAGAACAACCTCTTCATTCGCCTCGAGGCAGCCTCATCCTTTAACTGCGCATAAAAACTATATTACCAGCCAACAATTGTACTAGAACAGGATTCACCATAACTCTCTGACACCGCATTTAAGAACAACCTGCACTCTGAGATATTTCAGTTACATTTGCCCATTATCGTTCCAAGCACAGCATTTCAATGACTCGCTTCTGAGGTTTCCCAGCGGTAACAACAACCGGTTGGTCTTTATTACATTTCAGTTTACCTTGAAAAACTCCATCTGAAAGCAAAACCAGACGACCAGAAACACGTTCTATGTTCAACTGGAACGGTACTCAAATAGCTTCGACGGTGTCCATGTTTGCATTCCCTTTGTTAGTCCAGTGTGCTTCCACTGATTGTGATGGAATTTACTTCAAAGTTAGATCCAGCACAGGTAACAGGTTTGTTTCCTTTTATCCACAAAAGTTTTGCTTGTAATTATTGCACGATTATCGTAGTAAATGTTTGAGATAACAAAGAGGTAACTAAAACAATGTTCTTCAATTGATGCGAAAGTCACATTTTGCCAGAAGCCTGGTTGGTTGCGTAATCGGTAATTTATTGAAAGGTTCAATGCTGATGTGGCAACGGATCACCTAATGCATCAAGTCCAAGTTTAATTTTGCATTTGTTGCCGCTGTACCAACGTTGCTTATGGATCTCAGTGGCATAGAGTGTATGACATCAATCGTAAACCATTAGGCTCTGATTTCCACCGCAACTCAGGCCACCTCTAATTGATGATTCTAAACCAGGACGAAACAACGGTCGCAGTGTACCAGTTTTGGGATAACCAACACCAAAATATACCCATTTTACATTCGCGCCCTGTGATTGGAATGACTGAGGTACATTTCAAATGAATCGATGTCTCAATAGAGGTACTTCGTTGCAACCGACTAATACAGCGGATTCTCAAAGTTTAACTACAAATGCATCAGCGTTATCTTTTCCTAATTTCGATATGGCAATCATCAAAATGTTGCTGCTAGTCCTAGAATTATACAAATTCCCTCTTGTAAAATTGTTGTGAGAATGATTGTGTTATTCTTCAGGACCATTTAACGCATGAAAACGAATGGCTGATTATAAACGTTGGAGTTATCAAACATTTTCTACTAACGTTTCCGCATGCAACGTTTCCTTGTGCTTTTTTTTAACCTTAGTTGAAAATTGCTTTGTAGTCGTACTGCTCAATATCCACTGGGCAGCGCCATTGCACATAATATTAATACAAACGAAATTTAGTGTCAAATCACTCAAGTTAACTTCCGGTCACTGTCGGGTTAAATATTGGGCTGCTGTTTTTATTCACCTTCACACTCGGAGTGTTTCAACCGGCAAATTTCCGCGAATTGGAGAAAGCGGCTCAATAGGTTGGGAGTAATACGACAATGGTGTAATTTTTTGTAAATTACACTACTTTTATGCAGGTGAGTTCGATGACCAACACGGTTCAACATGGTTCGACACATTAGTTGCTGGCATGCTTTTACTCACAATTTCGATTTTGGAAGCGTCACACTGCGTGTACTAAGTCTACATTTGTGTGTTTTAGTTGTTTTCACCTGAATTTAGTTCGGCCGGACAAAAGCAGTCGGTTACACTTTATTTCTACCTGGTATTACGATTGGTAATCTGGGAAGATCAAGCGTTTGTAGGTAATGAACGGTTAAAACTCGAAGCTATGTGCTTTTTATTCATATATGATTCTTATCTCCACAGTCGTGAATATATAAATCATCGGGCAGCAATAACATGCTGCTTTACTGCTATGCAATTAATGAAATATTTCGCAATATTTCAGCATAATCTACACTTATTTCAGGTCCAGATTAAGAAGTAATCGATGGGAGTTCGAACTGTAAGAATAAAACAGTAGGACTAAGATAGCGTGATGATTGACGAAACCAGTTGTATTAGAATCACCGATAGCTACGAACAACCTTTTTAACACTACTAGCAAAACGGTTAAAATTTCCTAATACTCCTAATCCATAGATGAGGACGGATGTCAGTGTTTACGCATGAACCCAATTTCGCACCCTTCCATATCGACCGACAGAACGAAAAATGTGTATGCTTTAGTGGATGCAAGTATGATGTTCATCATCTGTCCTATTGAACAGTAACCTATTAAGAAAAGTAAGCTTGCATTTACCTTGTGTTTTCCACGTTCATTAAACAGTTTGAGGCAGTAACATGTATTTGATACCACTTTGTTCCGACGCATTTAATACGTCACCTATTTTCTGTTGTGAGCTCCGTTGCAACTGAATAATTTGAAAACAACAATTCCCCGAATACAACATTGAACTAACTTTTAATAATATCTCGTCAATTCGCTTCCCTATTGCCTAATGAAATGAAATTACCCTCTGCTAGATATACATCAAGCTTTTTGTTAACCGCATATAAAGTATTGTGTTTTTTATGCACATTCAACAGATATAATGCCAGTACCTAGCACGAGATATTCGGTGAAGAATTTATGCAGAACGTTATTCATCCAAATCCTGTGTGAGGACAGATTTGTTCTACGTACAGCCAATTGATACACCGTTAATCATAACAGAGCAGTAACTCATTGCTTTGCATCAACTAATGAACATTTCCGTACCCTACCTAAAAGTGCATATCAGAAAGAGTTGCATGGTGTTCCTTTGTTTCAATACGTTTTGTGTGCGTCCGTCTGTAGGATTATGAATAGGATTTTGCCGCAGACCAGCCGACCCACTTTACTTTCATTGGTTAGTGGGCCCAATTTTCTATATATCTTGAATTCATACTACGATTTTGATCTCAGAGACTTCGGAGTCTGTCTGCTTTCCGAGATACGTTCCGGAGGGTTTTAATGATACCATCTGATAACTAGAATTATATCCTCGAATGTACCTTACCGTCAAGTTGAGGAGAGATTTACTAATCACTTAGTCTGTTTCCTTTTATTTTGTTCTTCAAAATGAAACGGTCTGTATTAACTAACACAAGTATGAAAGCGTGCCATCAATAGATTTATGCAAATCGTTGATGTTTTGGCGTTGATGACGTGGAAGTGAAGGAAGTTCTAAGTTCGGGAGAGCAAGAGGAAAAAAGCTTATTGTCGAAAAGAAATTTAAATGCAGTGCTTTTCAAGTATTAGCTACTGGATTTAGATCCATATTTCAACTAAGCTGTAACAGGTTTCGACAGGTGTGCATTAATATCGTTAATAGTATAATTCTGTAATTAGATCTCCTCGCTGACGTTGATACGCCTCATTGTGCCAACTCAGAGCCTTGCAAACTTTTCTGTTGGAGAAGGTGGAATAATCCTCTAAGGTATTCGGTCCCTCTACGTTAGTAAGTTAAAAATGCAGACGTCACGCTTGTGCTAGAAAGGCCGGGCCTGGATCGTGTATTACACATGAGGCCACATATAGGCGTTCCGCATTTGCAGTTAGCTTGATGGCTGTGGATTTAAGCATTTTGTCCGTAAGATTCCAAGATGTTAACTGACTCATTTCCATGCCTTTCACACCATGTTTATCCTACGAGATCACCCCGAAGTCAATTTTCTGGGACGTACGTTGCAATTGCTTATAATCAAGTTGGTATTCATTGGTAAGCTGACTGCTAATGCTCCTAATCGTGCATTTGCCTACTTGAGCTAAAGCTCCTTGTTGGATTAAAACATACCGGCAGTAGAAGATGGCTCTGCATCGCTGTGTGTCGTTCATTCTGCAGTATCACGCCAGATTTTAACGTCATCTAAACGAAGTGTGAAGTTCGACTACCATACTCTAGCATCATCGCTAATATATACTAATAATAACCTGGCAAAATTACTCATCCTTGGGTTGCATCACAGATGGCATCAATTGGATTAGTAATGACGCTGCAAACGCCCAATTGCTGCTAACTTTAAATAAGTAAGTTGCTTATTCTGCCTAGTCCAAGTCTCCGATTCCATTGATGCGACGCTTGTGACAGAAAAGCAGGTTATCCAAGCCATCGAACGCTGTGGATGAATCCAGGTAGATGCCTGCTTATCCGGCATCGGTTGATTTTGTGCAGCTTACCCGAGCAAGATGCAAATTTGCATTGCGTAACGGATTTATTCGATATGTATGCTGTTGTGACACCATGACTTTGCACTCTGGGTATCTCATGAGCGTATCTCTGATGATTCTTTGCGTTACTTTGGATAACTTTCAGACCAGAGGGATGGGACAATATTCCGACGCTCTACACTATTTTCAGTCCTGGAAACATAACTGACAGTTCTTTGTTTCCACATTGTGGCATATTGCATTTCATCAACCCATCGTTGGAACAATTAAAGTAATGGTTCGCAAAATTAAATTCAGCTGTACTCAATATATTCCGCCTGAGTTTGCTCACGTCAACTTAGCTGTGGATGCGCAGGGGTAATAATATTTTCATCAATTTGGCTATCGACAATATCATGTGGTTCTTACCTGGCGGCGATTGCTGTGCCAATTTCGTGTGAGATGATGATTCCTTCTGCAGACTGTGAATCAAGTGTTAGGGATGCGCGTTAGCTGACTCGCATATAGTTGGCGCCAGCTTATATGATGCACGTGGAACTGGGATAAACGATGCAAACTGCAAAAATTGTAAAATACATAAAGAAATCAAAGGGTTATATTTTTAGAGACGATGGTGTGTGGCAACGTATGCGGGACCTATCTTGTTTACAGTGAGTAGCCTTTACGGCTTGTGCGAAAAAAGTAATAACGTTAAAATAAATCTAAGTAATATAACCGGCTCATGAATATTTAATAGAATCGTAGACCCGATCACATAACACATAAAGGCGCCGATATTTGTATTACAATTTTCCAGTTTGTGCGAATAAGTAATATATAATAACAAAAATATATTTTTGCACTGACAAATAATACGTTTCTGTGGCTATGAAAATGGAGTGAGCAAGTCGGTTGTAAGCAACTAACCGCTGATAAGTTCATTTTGCCATCTTCAGTAAATGTTTCAAGAGATTGCTTTTAACCGAATATATTCAAAATATTTATTTTAGTAAGGAAAAGCTGTAGGGAATTCAAAATGTGACATGGTGTGCATTACGTTTTTCTTAGGGGTATTTTGTTTCCCGTATCTATGTTTTTACTAAGAATAAATTTAATCGAGTCTTATAAACTCATGTTTTTCTAGTAGCGAATACTCGCCATTTAAAGTGGAGTCTGTTTCATTCTTCCGCAGAGCAAATGCAATGGTTTCTTCGTAAATTGGTTGTTTACGAAAGTTATAAAAGGGAAAGAGGACATAAGAGAAAGATAACGTCACTGGTTATTTGTATTGGCTTAGAACATTGCTGACTGATTCTAGATATTTAGATTCACTGGTTTAATTGAGTGCCGAACCGGTATTTTAGAGGGTTTTCAATGTCTTATAACTCCAGGAAGGAAAGATTTGTTTTTGTGCGGCACAGGGCCGAAGGCGTATTTTAGTATTACAGCTTGCAGGTAATGCAGAAGCCATTTTGGGAAAAGCAGCGTTGTGCGAGATTTATCAGTTCCAGTCATATAGGAAATTGGACAATCCTTTTCTTGACTATTATCTCGTACGCTTTGGAAGCAGTGGAGTTTTGATTTATAGAGTGTTAGAGAGAAAATTCAATTCGCGGCCAGCATCTGTGTTTAGGTATTGTATTGTATTGATTACATTGAGATGGGCAATGGCTGGTATTGAGAAAAGTTGCGATGATATTTAATATCGTTAGAGTGACATTATTGCTGCCCAATTTATGAAAGCTGTTATTTAAACTCGGAAGAGCAGAAAGGCTTATGGATGCGATGGTAAGTTGTATTGCTTTACGTCTCATCAATATTACAGAATCGCTAGTTCTTGCTCTTCGGAGTTGTATGATGAAACACCCAGGTGCTACGAGCAGTGCATGAGGCGAAACATAAATATATGGCTTTGCTTGTAGAAAAGAAGTCGAGCATCATGGAACCATCGTCCAGGGCCAGCGTTTCAATGTTCCAACGGATTCGCATTTGCTCTTGAGTAGTTCCATCAACGTAGTTACTTCTCAGGCTTTCTAAGTACTCGAATTTGCACTTTGATTTTCGTCGTATAATTTGGACTAGGCAGCTGTAGCATTACCTATTTTATCGGTAGTAATGTAGCAAAGCTTTTGCTCCTGCGATATAGTCGTTTACGTTTTGTTTAGTGTTGTTGTGGTATTGTATAGAGGCATGAATTCACTACTTCGTTCACAAGCATTTTGCTTACGTTAGGTACCAGGGGCAGTATTTATATTAAACCCATTCATAAGCATTGTAGGATTTTGAGTCGGGACTGATGTGCTCTAGTTTATGGTACTGAGGAGTTCAATAAATGGGTTTCAGTCCACACGATTTATTTTACGAACGGAGGTTAAAAATTGCTTCCTGGTTTAGGTGATTCCATGGTCATATAACAAAGCACTGTACCTTGCTCACAAAGCAGTAGTGGATTATCAATTAATAACTAAGCGAAAGAGATGCTCATCGTGAATGCAAGGTCTAGAGTAGTATCACATCTGGTTGGCTGCCTAATTTGCTGGCCGCAGCTATTGAGCTGGACCCATGATATTAGTTACTCATTTCCACGCAGTATTTCCGAGTGAAAGCAGCATCCAAGTAATATACGTAGCTTGAAACCTCTACACATACGATTGAACAGTGTGTATAGTGCTGGAAACAGCACTATCATAAAAAGTAGCTTATAGGTTTCACACTGAGTGGCTCAACGCAACCGATATATAAAACCCACTAGAACATCAGTAGCTGGGAACAGTTATTAACTCTAAGTCATTGAACACAGATTAATCGGCTGAAATCATGGTAAGGTTATTTCGAAGGTACATGTCAAAATCAACACCCACTATGTCTGAGCGATCCATATACTTAAGGTAATGGTCAAAGATATTAAGCTGAGAATCGCTGATTTTTGATTTCCTCCAAGTCTCAGTATTGGAAGCACTAACCGGTGATCTAATATAAACAAATATGTATATATATGTATATCTTCAAAGCAAGCTTAATTTCGATAAAAAAGAGCCAATGCTAATTATGACTGATTATAAAAACCTTGGTAAATTGAAATAAAGAGGTATGGAAGGTTTTTTCTTCGTTATGCAATCTAAGAAGTGTGCGATTTGGGTTAGGTATGGTATATTGTCCTCTACATCTGGCTGGATTGAATAAAGTATATACTTCGGTAATTGGATTCTTCCCTGGTTGAACATTTTATGTAAAATTGGCTAGATTGGTGGGGGAGGTTGTGTTTGTATGCCCTAGTCTTAAGAAGCACTTAAAGGCGTAGTAAACAGAGGTGGGAAGTTGCTGAAGTCCATGAAAACGTTGTTGTTTGAATTGTACTGATACCAATTTAGTAATACAGGTGGGTGGTAGGTGGGTATCGTCTTGAGGCTGATGTAGGTTGCACTCCATTACGTGTAAATATCTGAGGCCTACTATCATTTTTTTTTGCTATTTGGTGTCGCACGCATAAGGCTTTTGCCAGCTAAATGTTGCAGTATTTGGATTGTAGTCAGCGGTAGTATTGGTAAATACTGGGCCGACTCTCTGCGACTTATCCCGACACCCTTATCAGGGTTGCATGCGGAAGTCTGATGACTTACACACTCACTCAAGGATACCTCAACAAATTCGTAGCGGTCACTTCATAGCTGCTGAGCTATGCGCATTTCTGGAAGAAATACTAGGAGTGTGTTTTCCGCTATTTTTACGTACTCCTAAGTTAGTCGGAGATAAACCATAAATAATTACTTTGGGTCGGATTTAGTTAGTATTTCTTGATGGCAACGTAAAGATCTACGCTATTTGTTTTTCTCCCGAAATAACGATTTTTGGAAAAACACATGGTTGGTAGAAAAGACAAATTAATTGGGTGCATGGTCAGCCGACGTCACATGATCGGATATATTTTCAGCTTGATTGGAGATTTTAGGTACGGATACCTCACCAGTCCTGTTTGAGAAACGCTCGCGAGACCACTGAAGTGTGGAACGCCAAGCAGCTGCTATTTTTGCCATGTAGTTGACATATCACGTTGTACAATTCTAACGACAATATTAATACGTGCTTCAATATTTGGAATATGGGGATAGTTGGGGCTTTCATGGATTTTGAAATTTATCTGTGTGACCAATTGGCTTTTACTGCGTACGAATTCTAATGCACTTATATCTTCTGGAAGATTTAAGAGTGTCGGGCATGAGACCATGCCTAATTTGTTCTCAGTTTGAGGCACGGACGGCAGCCTTCATCTATATTGCATGTGTGTTGGTTATTCGGTCGAAGTTCGGTCAATCATGTACGTTAAATGGAACAGCACTACATACTTCGGATGCATTCTTGCGTTTTAGATGCAAAGGAATTAAGTTATGAGCCAGCTGGAAAAAATCTGTGTGGCAAACGATTTGCTTAACAAATGCGAAGTTTAGAACACTGTAGAACGTGCTTACAGTTAGTGAAGAATTACTGAATCGTGAGTATTTGGTTGGCTACTACATGTTCTAAGGATATCATTTCATTTGCGTTTTAGCCATAATGGTGCAAGGAGAATGTGACCGGTTCATAGCTACATCCGATACTTATGGAATTTAGATAAAAGACCTCACCTTTTACAGTAATAACAGTTAGATTTGTAATTGTGGATACCATAGCTTTTATAGCTATTCCTTGGGTTACATCCAGCTAAAGTACTGAGCTTCTCTTTCTCAACCTGATAACATGCATTTATTTGTGGCTACGAAAAAGAATTTTAAGATTAATTAAGGATACAATGTGATGGGACAAGTAAATTGTATGAGTAAGTTAATACGACTATGATTGTTGTGAACCAACCGGTTGAAATTCATAGTCGTTTTCGTTGAGTAGCAAATTCTTTGGGTCTCTAACATCTGCACATTTGGTCTGCACAGCGTGTTCGTTATTCTCGTTGTTGGTCTAAGGCACCTTACTATTTATTAGGCTCCTGAATTGATAGCAGATGATGCTATGAAGCTAAGGTGATGTACACACACTTTGGTACACTCACGCGAGGTAGAGTGTAAATCAAGAAGAGTTAAGTGGAGAGTAGACATGCACATATCAGTTACTGCCGTTTGGAGTCGGCAATCGCTAAGATGTAGTCCGAAATTCAGTAGTTAGATTCCAATAACGGGAATCCGATTTTTAGATTATATTCGGCAACAGGAGGGCGACGTTTGATTGCGACGATATGCAGTTGGCCTAGTAGCTGTTGGATAGTGCTGTTAATTCCGACTCTAGCGATTAGAAGTTGGCTGATGTTCGATGAGGTAGATAAGGTTAAATCTACCACAGAGCAGAGAACAAAGTATGTAGAATGTTTCACAGAGTCTTCAAAAAACCATCGAGGAACGTTCCTTTATTTGACTGAATAAGAAAAGTGGACGCGAAGCTGGTATAAATGGTATGTAATAGTCAGTGATCTGTTGAGACTGCGGGTCAAAACCAGCGGTCTCAGAGCTTTAGATCTACCTTTTGTCCAACGTGTTTCGCAGTTGCGTGACGGTAGAGCAATTTTAAATTCGTATTGAATTTTACACCTGAGTTATGTAGGTGCAGGAGTTGTTCATCGTAGATCATCTTTAAGCCGTAGTTCCGTTACGCTGTGTAAGTACCCCAGGCATAGTTACACGGGAATGCTTTGTAAGCGTGCCAGGCTGAAACCCTTAATGCCTAGCTTAATCTACGCCATTTC
This sequence comes from Dicrocoelium dendriticum, assembly GCA_944474145.2. Taxonomy (NCBI): domain Eukaryota; kingdom Metazoa; phylum Platyhelminthes; class Trematoda; order Plagiorchiida; family Dicrocoeliidae; genus Dicrocoelium; species Dicrocoelium dendriticum. Next base: position 13,473,414 of record OX104070.1, read on the forward strand.
TCGCAAAGTTGTCAACATAGCACAATCTCACGAAACGATATAACCAGCACTTGTCGCGGTGTGATCCTGTATAGTCAAACCGACCTGCATGTTCATTTCATGGACGATCCAGGAAACGCAATTTCGCTATTCTTTATGGTGACGTGTACATATAAAACGTGGTGTTGAGCGTTTAGTAGCAATAGTTTACTGCCCTCCGTTATCCATCTTTGTAATGGATAACCACCTAGCGTCCTCGAGGAAGCGAGTCTTGACTTAAATATTCTGGTTTTTCCGGTAGGGGATTTTAACTCTTACGCTACCGAAGTCCTAGCATCGCTCAGAGATTAATTCATTGTTGACTTGCCAGAGTTAGTCGCCAGCGGACCTATACAAATCATATCAATCCCCCACGCGATTCAGCAAAGGGGGTTCACTGTCCATTTTCAGACTGTGCTGACCTACTAGGAATAAATGTTCGATAACGTAAACAAAGATGCGCTACCTGGCAGTGGGGGGGGATCATGCGATGTAAGACTTTTGATAACTATTTTACGCGGAGTACATCAGGGAGAACAGCGACGAATACTACTTTACAGAAGACTAGTATGGGGAGTTGTCCAAGATTGCGAAAACATGTCTGACCTCATTTAATAAACCTTTTAGTCCTTCCTGCTCGATTTGCCGCCCCCTATATCCTGGATTTTGAGTGCCACCTAAAAAACAAAGCAATGGTAATTGGGTTGGAATGTCAAGTTAAATCCAAAACGAAATATTATTTCAGAGCAACCGCAGGAGAACTTCGGCATTAACACATGGATCGAAATCACACATTTAGTTTGGGTAGAAAGCAACTTTTCATATGCCAGCATTCACAATGCCCGTTTAGCATGCACACGCCATCAGAAGAATGGTTGAATAGTAACGGCTGTGGCAGTAACAATGCACCTGGTGTAAATAAGAATGAAACACTGCATTCAGAATACGAGGGTTTTTACGATATTAAACTCTATGTACTATATTGAAACATAGTTTAAAAAATAATTTTCTATTTTGCGTAGTTGTTTTGATGCAATGGTAATATTTATTCCATTTCTTCATATAATTGGAATGTACACTTCAAAGAATTATGACAGATAAACTATGCAGCAAATCAAAATTTTCCCCAGAGCCACCTTGACATACTTAAGTAATTGTTATCTAGCCAAGAGCAATTGTCTCACGCGCCTATTTAGACCTGTTCATCAAAGTTCAGATCACAATTAACAAGCGTTTAAGCCGGTGTTGTATCTATATCTGTGAGTAAAAGATACTATTTTGCGCCCTGGAAAGTAGGAAGGAAATACGAACTATGTGCATCGAACAGTTTTGCACAATTTATGCTTTTCCAAAAATAAGCAGACAATATGTCTCCTTTGGTAAGTCTCATGTGTGTTTTATTTTATTCTCGTGAATTATTGTCATGTCGTGACCCTGTTCGTTTAGATAACGTTTTCGAGTTTCGTCTTAACTTGAATTTGAATCTTCAGCAAAAATTCACTAATATGCCTAGATTTCACTTTCTTATAATTGAGGAATATTCACGCCTTTCGGCTCGCATAAAGTAGCTCAATGAATAATGAAAATAACATAATGAAATAGGGGATGAATTTCACCAACCTACTATTAGTGTGATAGATATTTATTATTTAAGATGGCCGCAAAATTCGACAATTAGTATGCAATCCAATAGCCCAAGTTGACGAGCAAATGAACTACTGAATGCCAAGTCTGATCTACCAGCATTCCGAAAGATTCTAGGGCTATATGAGTGTTTAAACTAATGGATAAATTGGTGGAATTTCTGGGGTTTCAAATGATGAAGCGAAGCGAGAAGGCGCTTATTTCTGAATTATCTTTAGTACAACATCATGAGTGACAGCTGAAAACAAGGAAGAGTGTGGTATGATTGATGCGTCCTGAAGGACCACCCGTGCGTACGGAACACGCCACTTTGCTAAATACACACACACTGACGATGTCACCTCGAGTGGTGACGAAACGTTTGCGGTCAACCTGCCGAGCTCAGCGAACATTCAGACAACCAACTGAACAATCTGAGGTACCAACAGTTGCTTCTATATCGCATGCATAATTTCTTTCTTTTTGTACACCAGGAGCATTGTTACCGCCGTGGCTGGTTCTATCCAACCATTTTTTCTGATGACGTGGGCATACGAAAAGGGTATTGTGGATGCTGGTAAATGACAAGTCGCTTTCTACCCATAATATATACAGGATTTTCATGCATGGGTTACTGTCAAACTTAACCTAAGGGGTACAATCTTGGAGTTTGCAACAAATCTTCGATTCGTAAATTTTCGGGTTGTTTCCAACCATCCGCGAATCAGGATAAACGGGCTGCTCACAATTTAAGCACGCCCAGGGGCTATTTCTATTGCTTTGACAGCGGCCAAAACCGGGTTTACGATCAGCACAAGCAAAATTTTCTTTCTCTTTCAGCATTCATGGAAGGTTTTATCTACAATGGTAATGCGAAGCAATATTGTTGAGGACAGATTGCTAACAGCTTCACGCTTCCGCCACCTTGGTAATGCGATGCCGACGCACCAGCATCAACAAAGTGTGCTATTTATCCGCATCTCGAAGGCAGCGTCAGCATTCGGGAAGCAAGAGTTCATTGTGGAACAAAGAGCAGCTTAAGGTTTTCACGAAGTTGTGTGTACTAGTATATGGTGTTGTCCTATTCTTCTTTACGGCAGTGAAATGTGGACGGTGCACCGTCGGAATGTGCGATATCTTGAACGGTTCCATCAACGGTGTCAGCAACGGATTCTGCGCATTGGTTGGTGCGCATTGTGTTGCGGACACAAAATATTTACGACGAAGTGGGATGTATGCAATAGACTGCATACCTACAGTGGGTCGGTCATGTGTGGCGCATGAACTGAAAGCGGAAATCAAAAGAGCTATTACATAATCAGCTGATTCTTGGGAAGTGGTATGTGAAGAAAACTAGGCTTCATAACCAGGACATGATAAATGTGAGCCTCTCAAGTTCTAATTTTGCTTACTGGTGTTGGGATCCGAATGCAGCTGATCGTCTTACCTGGCGCGAGCTGCTCACAAGGGCCGTTCCTGTGTTGCTGAAATAATATGTCGTACATGCAGAGAAGGATTGGCCTTTGCAGCGGCGCCTAGTCCAAATGGGTTTTACTCCATTTTCATCGAGCGCATGTTGCTGTAACACATGCGGTCGCGTGTGCCTCGGTCAAGTGAGACAGGGCAAAACTTCTCTGAGCCGAGGCCGAAATGCGGAGTCCTGCATAGAACGTATGCGGAACCCTGCATGAGATTTACTAGCCGCGTGCCTGCATGATTAGTCACTATTTCAGGTGTTGGATTTTCTTCATTGTACTAATACTTTTTATATAAAATTAATGTCTACATATCTGCTATAAGCTTGCACACATCCCTTAAACTAATTTGGTTTACTTAGATAACATTTTTGTGTTTGCGTTATTTTGTAAAATATATTTGCTGACGTCTTGAACTTATTGCGGATTTGTTCCGAACCAATTTAATTCCTACTCTCATTTTGTGAAGCTTTATTTCACCGTATCTTTATGCAATATTTGATTTATTTTATTTGATCTCATCGTTCTAACTGATTGGCTGTTGCCTTATATCAATGGTGTGTCTGCGCTTGGTGTGGATGTCGACAAGGTGCCTATCTGTCTGTTACCTTCTACCTCGTCCATACTTACTCGAGTAGTCAGTTGGTCATTGCTGAAGAGGACAGGGAGCACGTTAGATTTGGTCGTGCTAGGCTGGAAGAGTGCTTCCATGCAGTCAGTGTGGAGCGGATTACGGACCCGCAACCGCCTTGTGTGCAATGTATTCCGAACCACAGCATGTTGGTGTTTCCCTGTGAAGAAATGTGGGTCAGGTCCGTTGCTGAAACGTCGCACACATTTGCATGCCTCTTGGTCTTATTCCTTCGGGTTTAACTGTAGATCGGCTATGTGGGTTGAACTGTAGATGGTATATCGCAACGCACATAGGATCTCTCTGTAGGCGCAGGCTTTTCGTAGATAGACACAATAACATGCAACTCCAAAAACCGGGTCTGGCAACCAGCAACATGATATCTATACCTGCGAGCACCAGTACTATAGTTTTTCTAATGCAATCATGATTTGGTTGAAAATTTCCAGATTAGGTTTGCTTGGATATTGGGATCATGGAATTCCCTCTCCCAGGCTTTATAAGTAGAGTGCGTCGCACAACATGTAGGTGAGAACGGATAAAATATCACACCCGGTTTTGGTCTCTTTTGTAAAGATAATGAGAAAGATCAACTGCTCCTAGGAATAAAAGGTAATGAAAGACCACTGCGCGTGTTTTATTCTAACTCGATTCTCATTTTATACGCGTTAATATTTATTGTGAATATATGTTATTTTTAGGTTTGCTGGTCAGCATTTAATATTTGAGGCAGTTAAAAACAGAATAGTTGATTGTTGCTTACGGTAAACGCCAATAATTAAATAAACTGCGGTTAGGTTTAACAGCGAAATTATTGAATTAAGGACGTTTTGAAAAGTTTACGCATATTTTGCTACAGGAACTAAAAATCCTGTCTCTTAAGTATGTAGCAAAAGAGTGGATTTTAAGTCCGTTCGGGTTAGGTTTTCATTTAAAATTTTTGGTCATATGTTGTAACTAAATAGTCCATTATATTGTTGACATGAATTCTGCGCGAGGCTAATATGAGAGCAGCAATAATAAAATGTGTGTTAATTCCAAGTGTAGCAAACAAGCAGACGAGATGAAGTTAGGTGATAACATAAGCTAGAAAATGGTTAGGTAAGTTTCAGTGTAGAGTCTACTAGGTTATTGATATATAAAGCTCGAGTATGATATAATAATTCCGTTAAACCATTGTCAACTCAATAGTAATTGTTATTGGCTTCCCTTGAGAAGTCCTACTAATTGGGATCAATT